>JAPDEJ010000019.1:0-743900 GCA_027569045.1 Aspergillus biplanus
TCTTCTATTTTTTTATTTAATCTTTCTCTTTTTCATTTTTTTTTATTCTATCTTACATCACATTATTCTTATATAAAATAATATATACATAAATAAATTACACACTCAATAAATATACACATTCCTATCTCCCCCACCCACCCCCACCCCCGCCCCCCCCCACCCACACACACCCCCCCCCCCCACCCACCCCCCTCACACCCCCCCCCCCCCCCCCCCCCCCCCCCTTCCTTTGTTAGACCGGGGAAAGTACACCGGTTTCAACTTGCTTTTTGTCCGAGATATGCCAAGAATTCGGAAGCCCCTGCGTTACACTTGAGGCAAATCCTTATGCTGAGGGCAAGTGATTACGGGGTTCCAGGGATTGAAACGTAAATGCCCATAGCGTGGTTGACCACGAGATATCTATTATCGAATGCCGCGCTTCTGGCTAAACCTGGTGCCCAGGCCTGCTTGTGAGGTTCGTTCATTCCGCTATACTGGAGCACTTACCATATTACAGCTTTGATGACCTTCCCAGCTCTCGCATTTGCGAATACCTATGATATGGTTGGAGAGAGCCCCATCCAATTCCCCACCCACTTCCAAATATAATAATATGTCTTTGTGTGCTTTTTGCTCAAAGCAAGAAAACACAAGCTGAAAGTCTCAGGGCCGAGGGGAATCCAAGTGAGATTTTCGCAGGCCCACATATAACGCCACGGCTAACGATTGGATTACAGAAACCGCACAGTTATTGCGGGAGAAGAGTGAGTTCAGCTTTTTCTTATCTCTAACACACTTATTGGAACCGATCAGCCTGTTGATAGGCTGGGTTGTCAATTCAACAACCCCGTCTAGAATTCTCTGAAACCCAGTTTTCGTGGGTATTTGATTTAACTTCTGATAAATGGTCACTACTTATTTGTAATTGGCGAGTGTGATATCACGTTGTCCCGTTGCATGAAACTCGTGGATTCCCTTGAGCAAGTCACTACTCACGCTCCAGATTTACAGGTCAGGAATCCTATATTGACCCGGTCGTCGTCGTACACGGACCTAAAGTCGGAAAATCGGGGGCGGAAGGCGGATACCGGATGGCGGAAAAGAAGGAAGTTGTCGAACATCCAGTGAACCAATGACCTGTCATCGGCATATGAGCTGCGCCTCGGTCATCCTGAGCGATCATCCTGGGCCTTATCCGAGCCAAGCTACACTTACTCGTTAAAGTTGCATCGAACCAACTCACCAGTTGCCTTTCCTATAATTCCTGGGAATCGATCGCCCTGGTTTTGGGGCGATATTGGTCCCACGTTCATATGTTCGTATCATTTTGCGTACTTGCATGATGGTAGGTAGAGCATGCGGGGCGGGTCATCTAACAAGACCAATGACGAGAACTTGCCCACAATTGCTATAATACGCCTCTTGGGCCTTACGTTTGTCCCCCACCTGCAGGTAATTTGAAGCGAAGGTGTGGATTTCGGACTGGTGGTACTCTTGTTCTGTGTTTCGCTGTGCCTCTCTTCCGGGTCCCAGGCATGAGTGGTCAATATCACTTTAACCATATCACGTAAGAAATGGATCCGGTAATGTTATTCAAAGGCCTTTATATTACAGGGCACATGTACTCTTAGTATTTTAGCTAATATGCAAGATTGCCCCAAATACGTTAATCTTCAGTTAAGCAGGGACACCTTTCGCCAGCGCAGCACTCAGAGTGTGGTTTGATGAAAACCACTGGGCCAAGTGATGCTCCTTCTTGAGCAATAAGTCCGCCATCATGCGCCCAAACACCACGCTTCCATAGTCATTGAGATGAGTATTATCAGTTGGGTTCAGGTTATATGCGTGACTGGCATCCTCCCCAATAGCACTGACATACCAGCTGCTCTGCTTGTTGAGATCGAGGTACGTAATGCCAATCTCGGAGGCAGCCGCGATTGTGCGTAGGCGCTCATTGTGCAGCGAATCATCGAGAGTGCCGTCAGAGTCAAAGTTGCGTCGGGTCAGCGGAGTGACAAGGAGCTAGATAACGCAAATCAGTACCGAAATTTACGATTAATTAATTAGGGGTAAGCTTACAGGATGACCACCTAGCTCTATAATTTCTGTCGCGAGGTTCTCGAGGTTTGTTTGATACTCGTCAAGGGTGATGTTCGCGGCAGGCTTCTGGTCGTTGTGGCCGAACTAGGATCATTCCCATTAATTCCGGCGAACGTTTGACAATTCTAGACTGACTCACTTGGATAGTCACGTAGACATTAAAATCAGGGATTTTCTCCTTCACGTATTCTTTCACGTTGTCCCAATCCCCGCCAGCCACAAACGAGACGGTCGTGGCACCATTATGTCCAAGGTTAATGCCCCATGCGGATTTCTTGAGGAAGCTGAGAAAGCCGTTTCCCCATCCACCCCCGCCCGTACTTTGCACGGCCGTCGTGGAGTCACCTGCAAGGACGAAAGCTGGCGGTTTCCTGGATCCTGTCATCGGGGTTGCACCGACAAACGCAGGGAGAGCTGCGGCGAGCAATGAGAACTTCATCGTTCAGTGAGAGGGGTGGGGAGAATTATGAGACTGAGGGGAGGTACTTCATCGGACATGGGGTTGGAAAACTGCAGACCTTTATATAGGCTCGATTTACCAAGTTGCATTTGAAACAGGTGGAAATATGTGATAATTCGGTCGAATGGCACCCCGCGTTGTAAAATCGTAATAACTCCTTGAGCCCGCACCTGCCCCATATCCCCGCAAGATTTGACCAACGGGAGAGGGAGTTAATATTCGACGCAGTGTTCGGTTGAATTGCTTCCCCGAGTTAAGCTTCTGGGATCATCGATTGGTGGAACTTCTCGAATCGGCTGCCAATCCGACGGCTTTATTTCCCCTAGGAGCGGGAGATTAGCTCCCCATGGGAACTTCCATATTTCCGGCCAGGGATACTAGCTATTCCACTTTGCCAGCTCGCCAAACTGACGAAAAAAATTCCACTAACGTTGGCTTTGTAACTAGTTAATTTTCAGGTGCTTGTTTTGCTCTCATGGTGGTCGATATTTTATAAATTATACGCTAACCGGAGATAATCAATCAAGCCTCTGATCAATCATTGAGTCCACCCTGCATAATCAGCCGATCATCATTTCGGATCTTCAAGTAGTCATTGTTCACAATCTCATCCTTTCGTTCGAGAACTTTCTCCATGTCCCAGAGCGCACTGATATACCGTCCTTGGAGCCAATCCCGCTTCTCACTCGTCGTCAGGGTAATGGTATTCGCACAAACATCAGGCGAGTCAACCAGAGCTTTCCAAAAACCCACCCAGTCAACACCAAAAATATAAATCGAGAGAGGAAGGACAGTAACTCACCAACCCTAGTTTCCAACGCCGCTTTCTCCCCCATCTCCGTCGCAATAGCACCAGGGTTCACGGCATATGCCAGAACCCCCTGATCCCCATATTCAACCCCAATAAACTCACTAAAGCGCAGTGCTGGATTCTACAGCTGTTAGGGCTGTTTTTTTTTTTAGGTTGCAGATAAGGACATCCCCGCATTTTATTCTTTCTTTTCTTTCCTTTTTTCTTTGTATACTTTTTAGGGGCAGATAGAATTATTTTCAACAGGTCCGAGTGTAATGATAGGTTGAGGGCAATGCCGATGCCAAAGTTGAAAATATATAGCTCAACGGAGGACTTCATGAGTATAATCCCTTTCTTAATCACGTTCATAGGCTCCGGTTGTGAAACAAAGTATCTTAATCGAAAGAAATCTGAGCTAGTAGGGTCCGGCAATTACCCCCGCATTTCTTTTACAGCTTCCGATCTTTGCAGATATCTCCAAGTTTCCTCGAACAAGTTTGATTTGCATCGAGATCCAAGGCAGGTCGGTGCGCCGCACCAAAATCGCGGGACAGGCCAAGAGTCTTGGAGTCTCCACTCTGTCGAGTGCAATTGGTGAATAGAGATTGCCAATTGATCTGGTTCTGAAAACCAGCCAACCAGGAGACAAGGATAAAACTAGGTTAAATTAAAGCGAGCCAGGGAGGTTGTGAGAAGAAGGTTGGGACAAACAGCTCCAACGGCGCATCAACCTGCCTGCTTTCTCTGCATTATCGTGGCGCTGTGCCTCAAAGTCCCCGCGTCTTCTCAAGTTGTCTATCACAAACCACCCAATGTTGCTATCTCATCGAGTACAATATAAGCATGTCGTCGAACCTTGCTACGGACAAACCCGAACTTCGTTGTCTCTGTCGTGACTGTTTCTATTACGACTCTACATCCACACAAACATCAGCACATCTCGTTCCTTGAATTATGCTGGAGATGAAGGACGCAAAGGCAGAGGGTATCGCTAGTACTCAGCTAGCGAGCGATACAAATAGTGACCACAATCAAGGGGAAATCAGTGTGGTGCAAAACAACGCGGGATTCCACCGCACCTTTACCCCCAGACAGATCCATGTACGGAGCCCAATACGTTTATTTCTCAATTCATGAGGTACCTAACCGGTCATAGGTAATTTCCCTGGGGGGACAGATTGGAGCTGGCCTCTTTGTTTCGACCGGCGCGAACCTACGAACTGGAGGCCCGGGCTCGCTCCTCCTAGGCTTCGCAGTAATATGTTCATGCGTGTGGGCGGTCCTTCAGACCGTCAGCGAGATGACAATCAGTTTTCCCACGTCTGGGAATTTTATCGACTACGCCGACCGCTTCGTTGACCCGGCTCTGTCCTTTGCTGCGGGGTTTTCTATGTGGATCGGATGGACGGCGATTATTGCTGCGGAAGCGACTTTCTTTTCCGTGATTGTGAACTATTGGGCAAACGAGCGGGTGCATGAGGCTGTGTGGTGTAAGTTCTACATCCTATGCCTATGCAATGGCGATTGTCTAACAGTATATATACAGTAACTATCTTCCTACTTCTAATGTTCTTAATCTTCAGTCTTCCAAACGTTGTCTTTGGCTGGTTTGAATACTTCACCTCGATACTGAAAATATTTGTGCTACTCCTATTTATCATTGTTGGTATTGCCCTTATTTTTGGCGCCGGTCCGGAAGGTACCATGCATCATGGTGAAACATGGCAAGACGAACAGGCATTCCTCAACGGATTCAAGGGATTTGGCAGCAGCGTATTGTTTGCGATTCTAGCCATTGGAGGTGGGATTCTTAAGCCCTAAAACATTTCAACAGGCATCCACTAACCTTACATCTTTCATATAGACAACACCTTCACCGGCTTCCTCGCTGGAGAGTCCAAGAGCCCCCGGTTCTCTGTCGGCCACGCGGTGTTCCTGATCCCAATCCGTGTCGCCACTTTCTACCTTGTATCCGTGGCCCTGATCGGAATCCTCGTCTCACCCTCAAACGAGAACCTGCTAGGCAGTTCCGGCGTTGCCGCCTCTCCATTCGTGATCGCCATCCACGAGGCCGGCATCAAGGGCCTCCCAGATCTCCTCAACGTGGTCATCATCTTCGCCGTAGCAGCCATCGCCGCAGAGAGCTTTTTCGTCGCCTCGCGAATCCTCCAGTCAATGGCCCACCAAGGCCTAATTTCCCCCTGGATAGCAAAGGTCGATTCACAGGGTCGTCCTCGAGTCTCGCTTGCCATCACAAGTATCCTCTGCATCATCCTCACCTACATCAACCTCAGTGGAGAAGGTATAACCGTCTTTAACTGGCTGGCCCAAATTGCCAGCACGGGCTATTTCATGGTCTGGTTTGTGATTTCAATCACATCGTTTCGGTTCCGTGCTGCTCTTAAGGCGCAGAATGATCCCCTTTTTACGGAGATTTATGCTTGGAGATGTTCGTTCTGGCCGTTCCCGCCTGCTTGGCTTCTTGCCTGCTGCTGCTTTTTTATTGGGTGTTCTTTGTATCTTGCCTTGTACCCACTTGTAAGTCTTGATTCTGGAAACTTGTATGGGAGTGTCGGATTGCTAACGCTTGAGTTTCCTAGGGATCTGACACGCCGACCGCATACTATTTCTTCCAGTATATGTTCGGTATGATCTTGATTGTTGGTAGTGGTATCGGCTACAAGTTGATTTTCCGCACGAAATTGCGGGATCTGCGCACGGTGGATTTACAAACAGGACGTAGGCCTCTGGGGCTTGAGGAGATTCAGGAATTGGATGATTATTATGGGATGCCGCGATGGAGGAAATTTGTTTCTTTCATACAGGTGTGGTAGTTTGCTACCTATTACTGGTACTTGTGGTGGTACCCTGTCCAGGTTGGCTTTGCTGAGTGATTGATCCCTATCTATATTTTAACACAATCGGGCATATAATATATGTCTAGAGCAAGGAAAGTACTTGGCTTTGGAATAGGATCTCATAATCTCTTCCCAATCTAACCGTTTACCCATGACTGTAGGAGTTCTTCAACCTAGGAATCCGCTGTATGAACTTCTAGATGACCATCTGCGTCTAGCAGTAGTTTTTCCAGCCAATCAAATACCACACCAAAAATGGGTCAAATTTCGCCATTCTTTTTGTTGAGTTCTTAGGGCCCCGGTTTGATTGGAGGATTCCCTACCCCGCCCAAAAGTCATGGGTAGGTTCACTCCAAATCCACCGTGGACCTGGCCCAGAGCTGTTGGACCAATCAACATTCACTGGCTTCCAACACTGGGCTTCAAGGCAGGTCGATGCGCCGTTTCGCGGACTTATTGCAACCTCATTACTCTGGCAGCTGATTTTTTTGGTACCTCTTAGTCTGTCCCTAAACAATTACTCACTGGATAGCGTTCCAGATTTTCGCTCTGGATCTGATCCAGATTATTAATTAATTCCAGTAGTCAACAGGCGGAAGCGGGGAATTTGGGCCCGAAAGACTCCTTATCAGGCCTGTGTAGTCACTATCTGCAAGAGTGGCGCATCGAGCTGCCCTCAAATGTCGAAAATTTGCCATAAGCATGACATTTCACGGAGAGCTCCCGAAGAAATGGGGACGAAATGTACTATATAAGGAGCATCGATGGTATCAGATAGTCTTTCCACAATCCATTGTGAATTCTTCCATCTCTTTGCGGATATTTATCTCAACAGATAAGCAAAACCCCTCAACATGGTTTCATCTCACCTTTCCGAGCCGATCATCATTATCGGAGGCGGAACATTCGGCACAACAATAGCCTACCATCTAGCCAAGCAAGGATACACCAACGTCATTGTGCTTGACCGTTTCGCCTTGCCCTCCTTAGAAGCAGCCGGAAATGACATCAACAAGGTAATCCGCACCGAATACCCAGAAGCCCTATACACCAAGCTAGCATCCGATTCGCAAGCTATCTGGTCCGACCCCAATGGCTTATTCGCCGGCCTTTACAACCCCAGCGGCTGGATCATTGGAGCCACCGACCGTTCCACCGCATTCGTCGAAGGCGCAATCAAAAGTGCAAACGCTCTTGGAGTCCAAGCCCCGAGCCGAATGTCCACTGAAGAAATTCACCGGCGATGGCCTGCGATGAATGGAGATTTCAAGGGATGGAAATCATACTGGAGCCCGAATACGGCTTGGGTTAATGCTCGGGAGGGGATAGTTAGAATGGCTCGGCAAGCTATGGCAGGAGGGGTGAGGTACATATCAGGTGGCTCGGGATGGGCAAAGCAGCTTCTTTATGACGAAAATCGGACGTGTATCGGAGTGAAATGTGCTGATGGCACGACATACTTCGGGAGCAAGATTGTGCTTGCGGCGGGTGCGGCAGCTGGGGCGCTGCTGGATCTGCAAGGCCAGATTGTCGCCAATGGTCATACCGTGGGCCATATCCAGCTTACCCCTGCTGAGGTCGAGAAGTACAAAGACATGCCTATCGTTGACCACTTGGAAGGAGGTAAACAACCACACTCGTCAATCGATGGTGACCCGAAAGGCTAACCCCTTGTCGCTGTAGGCATTCTCTTCCCACCCCAGGAAGACGGCATCATGAAAATCGGAGCGATCCATTTCGTCACCAATTTCGCAGAATCCTACAACGGAGTCTCACTTCCCCGCTACCGTTCAGACAATCCCCAGGATGGAATCCCGGCAGAAATCGAGGCTCGTCTCCGCAAATGGATGAAAGAGTTTATGCCCGAGCTTGCACACCGGGAGTGGGTTGAAACTAGGATCTGCTGGTAAGGGCTCCCATCCGTGTTTATTTTTTTTTACCTTTGTTCGCGTTTGCTGATGATTTCAGGGACGGTGATATGCCCGATTATAACTTTCTTATTACACCTCACCCCACCTACAAGAACCTGGATATTGCTGTTGGAGGATCTGCACACGGCTTCAAATTCCTCCCAGTGCTGGGTAAATACATTGTTGAGATGATGGAGGGTACGCTGGACCCAGAGATTGCGCAGAAGTGGAAGTGGAGGCCAGGCGCCAAAGCTGGCGATTATTCGACGAATCCTCACCCGGAGGCGGCTAAGGATCTGAATGATATGCCTGGATGGAGCACACGGGTGAAGAGCTCACTGTGAATGGATCATGGAATGTGTATGTAGGACGCGCCGCTCAATCGAAGATAAATTGGCGCACGCGTCGCAACCAGCGATCGTTGATCAGCACTACCGCGGCCCGCAATACTGTAAAGATCAGGTATTGCTAATGTATCGAAATTGTTTTCCCAGCTGTATCTATGCAAAACCGTCCTTTAAATAATCATACACGTGATCATAAATACAATTTACTAGTAGTAATACACCTGTATTTCGATCTTTTTTGTGTCTCCCCACTTCCAAATACGGGGAAACTTTCCCCGCCCTTACTCAGCTGAAACTCTGAAATATGATTGGCCCAACGGCTCACAGTTGATAAGAACTCCTCTTGCCCAGGCGTTCTCCGATATCTGATAATTCCCGATCACCTTCTTCACCCAAGTGCAATTGACTATGGAAGAGCTATCAAAGCCACGGATACGAAGACTGCGTTCCGGTTGTTGGAATTGTAAAAGTATGTATTTTAGCCCCATATCAATTCGTATGTTCATCGTGTTCTAATCATTGATGACAGAGCGACGGCGAAGGTGCACTGGTAAGTACCCCAATTATTGAAAGCATGGTGGCTTGGTGCACCTCACCAAGACATTACTGACCAAGATATGGCACTATAGAAGACAAACCGTCATGCAGTGGCTGTCTCAAGAGAGGGTTCCAATGCCATTATGGCACCCGCTTCCTATGGGAAGACGAAGCCGAATCACTAGGGATCGCGTTTGGGAGAGCTGGGTTGAAGGATCGATTTGTGAACAACAAGACAAAACCCACAGTTTCCCACTATTTGCTTCCCATCCAATGCCATGCTGTCGGTTACTGGCTCAGCACAACGTCAGACGATATTCGCCCCCTCTACGAGAAGCGCCCCACTCAACATCGAGCTTTCTATGACCTTGATCCTCAAGGAATCGCCGCTAGAAAGCCTCCCCATAGCCAGAAAATTTCTCTTCCATTGTCACAATACCCCTCTCTGGAGGAGCTAGACCTTTTTCTATTTCATTATTGTTCGTTATCCTATTCCACGCATCAAGAACTACCATACTGACTATATCGCAGTCAGGGACACATGCACAATACGGAGATCTTTAGTAGATTCCGACAACCCGTGGCGATCAGTTTTGCTTCCCCTATGTTTCCAGTCAGAGGGTCTTCTCCATATCGCCATTGCTTGGGCCGCCCACTCCCTCCGCAACCAGTGCGACAGCCGTGATATCTCTCGCTACGATGAAATGACCCTTACACATAAATGTCGCTCTATTAGATATCTTCGAAACATGGTACCCCAACACCCCAATGAACGTGCTATTTCTCTGGCCCGGACCCGAGATGAACGTGACGCCCTACTCCTTCTTGTGATGTTTCACTGTCTCTTAGAGATAGCAACCGGAAGTGTCATGGAATGGACATATCATATGAGGGGCGCTATTCAGATTATGCAGTTTTACACGAAATGCCGCTCCACGTCGCGACAGGATACCTTCAGCCCGGAGGTGTTGGAGTTGGTGTATAGCTTTTTCGTTGAGAAGGACACATTCCTAGGTACCACCACCTCCTCATCCTCAATCATCGAAGGAGAAAGACATGTCGACAGCCCCCAATGGCTAAGCGAGATACCTTCCATGTTCCCATTCCTCACCATCCGTGACAACAGGAAGGTGAATCCCTGCATGGGGCTGTCTCCCGAACTACTAGACATCATCTCCTGTATAAGCAAAGAAGCCAGGGCGCGACATTTATCAGCCCCCAACTCCCATATCGCTGGCGAAGCATTCTCAACCCTCCACCAACGTCTAAAATGTTTAAATGATAGCACCGAAAATTCAAATGGAGGAGGCTTAATGCATCTCACATCCACTGCCTTCGAAGAAGCGACCTGGATATACCTCCACCACGCGATCGGCGGCCAGCCCTGCCAGAACAGAGTTATCCAGAAGGTTCACCTGCCCAAGCTTCTCGATACCCTTGAGAAAATCCACAGGATACAACGATCTCTTCTTGGATTCATACCGTATCCGCTTTGGGCATTGTTTATTGCTAGTTGCGTGGTTCTGGAGGAAGATCGAGTGAAGATTCTCGAGTGGTTCACGGAATTAAAGCAGATGAAACCTATAAGTAATGTTCCTTCTACCATGGCTGTGGTTGAAGCGATATGGAAAAGGAGGGATCTTTGCGCCGAGGAAGCGGACAGTCATTCCTCGGAGTGTGCATCTGTTTGGACGGATGTCATCTCGCAGTTAGGATGGAAGCTGCCATTTACCTAAATACATAATGAAACATAATACCCACACTTTCCATTATGGGGGGCATAAATCATGAAATTAAATAGTAATTAACATTAACAATTTGGTATAAGTCATTCGCCACATTCATAAACATCATGATCAGTAGAAACACCTAAAAAAAAAAGAACAACATAGGAGAAACTAGACATTAACAACCCTCAACTTCGCCCTCTCCACATGCGCCACCTGGATGATCTTCGCCGTCTGAATCTGAATCACCGGCTTCAACGCATAATACGCCCCAACAACCTTCATGCTCGGAATCAACCCCATCCGATCAAGATAGTTCCTTGCCCGCGCATACGGATCCAGATCCCAATAATTCATACTCAGTCTCTGGGTAATCGCCGTCCGGGAAGTCGTAGCCTGCTTCATCAGGTCATGATCTCCCACGCGCACAGCCGCGATCCAGTGCGATGTGGCCATGATGAACTCCTCGCTAATGGAGTGTCGATCAGCTAAGAGGATATTTCGCGTGTTGTAGTCTTGTAATAGTTGGTTCTCTTTGGGCTCGGGCTCCGGGTATTCGTATTCCCAGTCGTCGTTGCCGCCATACTCGGATAGGATGTTGTCGATGTCGATGAAGCGTTCGAGGTCGGGGAGGGATTGGGTGAAGTGGATCCTGCTGACTAGGTCTGGGTCTATCCAGGGTTTTATTATTTTCCAGACACCTGTTTGTGATTCTTTGTGTTAGTCGAGTATATCATAGAGGGCGGGGAGATGGACTGACCAGCAAAGACGGGAGGGGCATTGTGAACTAGCAAGACTCCCAATGATTCGGGGTAATACATGTCGAAGCACCGTAGGATGAACTTGACCGGGCCGTATTCCTGTTGAATAATGTCAGACTATGTCCCTTCCATATTCACCTTTTGGAATCATACCATATTAGCAAGCGTAAACCCGGTCATGTCAAGCAATACAGTCTGCAAAAACAGTGTTAGTACCAGATAAACCCTAATAAGCAATGGGCAAAGAGCATACCGCAGACTCAACCGGCGGCGACACAAGAAGCCGCACACATTCAACCGTATGAGTAAGAAACAGATGCAGTGACTCCTCCGTCTGCGCCCCCGGCTGATGCAATCTCATCCTCATTATGCAAACCGGCCGGTCCATCCTATCCACCCCCCTTACGAAAAACTTCCCCATCCTTAGCTGCGCAATAAACCCCCTCGCCGTCTCCTTCTGGTGCTTATCTGACGGCTCAACCTCCTGTTGGACTGCATACGACTCCCCCCTAGGCAGCATATGTTTTTCAATCTGCATTTTCCTGAACCGCCAAACAAGCGCATCGAGCATCTTAGCCAGCGCGCGGTTAACATCCCACTTAGCCACCCGTAAATATCGTAACATGTAGACATCCGGGTTCTCGTTCTTGATTGTGGTGAAGAGGCTGAATTTCACTTCTTCGGGCGACATACACGCTAGGAAGCGTCGGATAGAGCGTACTTGGGATGTATTAAGACCTGCATCGCGGAATGCCTGGATAATTCGAGCATGGCAAGGTCGCAGAAATGTCCCAGCCGCTTGGCGGGGTGTGACAGATTCCGTGCGTGAGAGGATGGAGGAGGCTCGCTGTGAGTACGCGGGTGGAGGGTAAAGATACGGCGAGCGTGGGCTGGCTATAGATAGAGAAGGGGAATATGGGACTTGGTCCAGGTTACTGTTTGTGCGGAGTAGCTCTTCGAAGACGCCTAGTGATGATTCCTCGACCAGGTATACGAAGAGGGTCCATAGGCGGAGAAGGCATCGCTCCTGCTCGGATGTCAGGTTTCCTAGGAATCCTGGCGGGTTGGGTAGCGGGGCCATTAGTAGAGGGTAGCAGTAGAAGTTGATATAGGCTTATATTTGGGCTCAAATTATCGCGAAGCGTGGATTACGGAGGGAGAAATGCTATCGGGAGGACGGGAGGGAATATATCAGCATATCCGGAATTTGCATTTTCTTGATTTTGCTGGCTAAATATTTATTAATCCCCCCGCCTGAGCACATGGCAATGTGCTGTATATGTATATTAAAAGTTTTTTTTCTTGTATGCGTCATTGGCTGCGAACAGACTAGAGCTACGCCTCTTTGTCGAGTGGTTCAATAGGAATGCTAGTGTGTTCACTCGTTGGTGAGCAACATCCTTGGCGTCGTCGATATTTAGCATGATTTATCCCGGCTATCCATCCCGAGGAAACACAAGAATAAGAAGAAAAAGCAAAAAGAAGGACAATAGAAGAGCGCACGAGAAGAAAGAAAGCAGGATTCAACGCCCTTCAAGAGAGGGGTGGAAGCTCGGGAACGGTTCCAATTTGCCGAGGAAGCTATCCAAAAGACAGCCAATACCAACCCTGCATCGCGTGGAGGCGTTCGAAGGAATTAGAATCTCACCCCCGCCGTTTGCTCGCATGTGCTAAACTTTGGGCATGGGGGAAGATCTCCGACTTCTTTCCCCCAACACCGATCCAGGGAATTAACCAATCGGGAAATAGGATGTGAGACTTCTCTTTTAGGTGTGGTCAGCTGTACAGCTGTGGGATCGCTTCGATATTGCTGCACCGGATGGCGCCGCCGAAAAACCTACTCGGTCCACGGCTTGCATTTCCCAGAATCATGAATCCTGACTGCGACTTCAGTATCCCCGCATCCTCGATGTTTTTCAGTGGATGGTCCTCTTTTTTTGTTATATGAAGGGGGGGGGCCACCACTAATTCCCACCCCGCTCCAAAAAAAAAAATCCTTTCTTGCACAACGATCGGATCATGGCCTGAATGACGTAAATGGAATGATAAGGTCCACGTTGATCTACACCTTTCCATGCCCAGCGAATTTCTGTCCCCACCTGGCATTCTGGCGATCGCACAGTCCCCGCAGTTGACCCTTTCCCCCGCTTGAAGAAGCAACCCCGGCTTACATAACTTTATCCCTTTGCTGAGTCTGTTGTTATCGACGCCGCGCTAACCTGTTATGGACGGGGGGGCGTAGTATGATCATATAACTGGAGGATGGAAATGGATTGCACTTGTACTAGCCCCAACAAGGAATTATGATGTTCTCATAAAATTAGTCAAGAATGCTTCCCTTGAAATGTCGCGCAATCAGCCCGAAGGCGTGGCCCCGAGAACCAGTCAAAGCTGTTATATCGATTAGAGCTCAGCCAAGGCGCCAGCGAGTTACCCTCAGCTAGTTACTGGAGAAAGACTAATGAATGATGTTTCAAATCAAGAGACATTTTGATAATAGACAAGCGTTTGGAGCCTCCATGCATGGTTATATATACCTTGACCATCCCCCTATCCTCATATCCGCACCACAAAATCAAGGTACAAAACATTGAAACCATAAGCGAAGCTTTAGATATAGTTTCTCCCCATTCACTAGTAGCTAGAGGCATTCATAACAAAATTAACAGTCAACCCAACCCTTCTATATGAGCCTCGTGGGGGCGTATCGGGCTGCCCCCATAGAAAAACACCGGAATGCTCAATCTGCTCCCCGGTCTCAGTGACTGTAAGTAAGTATCCCATGACGACTACTGGGACGTACTATACTTACTGTATTTATCTGGTGTTGGTTACGATGGTTGTACCACCAGTGGTGCTTGGAATGGGCTTGTCGGGTTTGGGCTACCGAGACAATCGGTTAGTATTGGCAATGCACGGCGTCAAACCTAATATAAGCTCACCGGGTCGCGGTGGACTCTCGCCATTATCAAAGACATTGCCATATTGAAGGGAAAGGTGATCGTGAAGGATTTAGCAAAGCAAAAAATAATTATACCCCCCAAGGCAGAGAGGTGGGCGTTAATATACTCCACAAAACCAGTCAGCCTTTGGCGCCGGCGAAATGGATCAGGAGCCGTATCCCCGTCTATCTTGGCCCTGCAAAGCCAATCATAGAAGAAATAGGATATCGAAACTGATCAAATGACTAAAGATACATTGTTTTGTTGGTATTATTGGGGTTGTCTTCGAAGTTGCCGCCGTGTTACCTCCCTCTGGCTCTGGGCTTGTCCATCCACAGCCATATCCCTATTGTAATCGCGAGAAAAATGACCGTGAGCACGGCGAACACGACTAGTTCTCCCCTAAAATGGAACTCCACATTTCTGTTCTGTTCATTCGTGCTGATGCTGAGATACCCCATGCTGAGAAACTGGGCGATGAACGAGGCAGGAAGATAGACGAGGGTCACAATAGTAATGACCTTGAGCGTCCGGGCATCACGATACGACTCCCGCGAGAGATTCAACATAAGGTCATTTCCCGCTTTTGCTTCCTGGGATATTTCTGTTGTGGTGCGTGAATTGGCCTCGAGGGCCTCGAGACTGCGAATATCCAAGATGTTGCGTATGAGGGTGGAGGTTGAGTCGAGCATCTCGAGAATAGTGCCGAGTCGCTGAGGCTGGGTTCTGTTTGAGCGTAGATGTTGCGAAAGATGCTGTGCTCCTTGGGACTGTGCGCCTCCGATTCCAATCTCCTCCAGAATATAGCGGTTGCTCTTCAAACAGCTCTGGGCTTCGCATATCCCGATACGGTGGACCTCGATATTTTGCGCATCGGATATCGTGATATCAGGTGTATATTGTATGGTGGTTGTAGAAGGACATGGAACAGTGGTGGATGCACTATGCGCGTTGAGTTTCTTTGAAACCGTTAGCCACCATCGAATCGTGGAGGATAACCGTTATAAACCAATGATTTCCATCGCGACGTACCAAATGATGAAAAGTCTCGTCAAGCCAATCGACATATTTTGACCAATTTTTCGACACGATCGAGAGGACTAGGAGACGAAAGTTGGTGGCAGAGAGTTCGATTTCGGGTGTCGCAAGGGTCGCTTTCAATCGGGACCTGAGCGATTTGGGGGGATTGAGTACAAAATTGTTGTTCTTCTGGTCAGACCTCTCATAAAGGCCTACCTGACGTATTGACCATGGGTTTTGCTCCAGTGTTCTGCCGTGTTCCTCGACGAATTTGAAAAGGTAGGCTCGCTCTGTGATACGTAATTGGGAGTCAAATTAGGGGGGAAAGGAAAGGGACAAAGGGGGAGAAAATATCGAGAAGAACCAACCGGTCGAATTGAGTCTCGAACTACTGTGAAAACTACCATAGCTTTCGCTTTGGTTGCCTGTTCGCGATCCAAACTGGTGAAGAATGGACCGGAGATCCGGGAATACCGTGAAATGTGTCACAAGTTTCCGTATGCCATCGATACTGGCAGTCAAAGGGGCGCGACTCAAAAGCTGTGAGATTAAACTGGTTCGAGAAGTGGATTAGAACGAGGACATTATCTCAACCAGAGGCAAAACCCATACCATATACGGGTGCCTTTGAACCCCTCATTTTCCTGCCAATGGTGGTTAGGTTGTTTATCAAAACCAAGTCCGTTGCGGTGATTTACAACAAGGTAACTGTCGAACGATCTGAAATTCAGGTATTCGATGGAACCAGGGTTTGGCAAATTTCGGCTGTGTATACGAATGGGTGATGTGAGATGTACCCCGAGCCCTACCCTGTTTGTAAACAGCGATAATGTTGAAGTGAATTGAGCTGCTGGCCACGAGCGACACTGGGAGAAGAGCTGGGCATTTTTATTACCTCCAAAATGTTAAAGTTCTTGGTGTCAATATGAAAGGGGTTGGATTTCTATTATTTTCTACCCCGGATCTTGGATTACGGAACACTGTACACCCTCTTGCTGTTTCACTATGTCCTCGTAACCAACGAAATGCATATTTAGACATCATATAAGCTTCCTCGTTGCTCAAATATAAACCGACCGATCTTCTTTCCACGCAGGACGGAGATATTGACCGTCAAACCTGACATCCAGCGACGAGGCAAGAACATAGTCAACCACAACTTCCACATCGCATTTTACCTCACCACTCCCTTGATTCCAGACCGCAACACCGATTGTATTGTCCCCGCTGTAGTTCCAAATTCCAGGGGGCACAGGAAACGTATCCATCTGGCTATTGACATGGGGAAAATATTTCGCGTACTGATACCCATTGACGTAAATGTACGCACGGAACGAATTTGCTATTCCGTCACCGAGTGCAAGCTTCACACTCAGAGAGACGTCGTGCCCTTCTGGCATGTGGAGTGGAAGACTTGATCGATAGAATCTTACCCCTGCCCCCTCGAATCCATCACTCGGTGATCCTTCGGGCCAATCCCGATCATCAAAACCAGGTAGATGCCAACCGAGACGCTCCGCAGTGAGCCCGCCTTCATTGTAAATAGTTCGAACCGGGTCAATCTGTTTGCCAGATGTGCCTCCAGCTGTTCCAGCTATCTTCCACGAACTGAATCCTCTAGATGCACTATTGATTAAGGTTGCGTTCAGTATACCCCGAACGTTTAGAGAGGCAGAACCTTGATCGTGGCCTGAATTGTCTTGCATGACGAGAAGCACATTGTTGCCCGCTTTCACGGCACCCGATGGGAACTCCAATGTATCAGACCCGGTGGAGGAGTCAAGATCCCCCAAGAAAGATCCTATGAATTCCCCATTTAGCCACGCGGACCAGCCGTGTGCAATTCCACCCTGGACGTTGAGGTAGACCCCATCCGCGGACCCGTTGAAATAGCCTCTCCAGAGATGCACTCCAGTGTGAAAGCCGTACTCATCGACATATAAATACGGCTTTGTTGCATCTGTGCTTGGATTGACCGTTGTCATGTGATTCGCTTCGGCCCATGCAGGGCTGGCGTCTGAGTAGCTGGGGAAACGCTCAGGAAGACTGTCGTGGACTTTCCAGGTACTGATCCTAGGTGCGCTGAACTTGACAGGACCGTCGATACGAGCCTTGAGGCTTCCATAGTTGGTCTTTCGAGTGTCGAGGAGCTTACCATTCCACTTGATTTGGTGGGTACCACGGGTTGTGAACACCTCGATTTGGGCAGTCTCCTTCGAGTCGCCTTTGATTGAGATGAGGCCATCGTGTAGCTCCGCTGATCGGACAAGGTGAGGGCCCTGCACAAACGCTTTTGGCCTGTCAGCCTACGTCATTACAGTCTGTATGGGCTACTTACCGACTTGGTCAACGGGAACAGTAGGATCATTGGTCAACGCGGGAACCCAGAATAAGTGAGCCGTATCCCGATCCATCAACAGGACTCGAGCACCGGTATCTAGTGTTAGCACCGTTATACCCTGTTGCTCCTGGAAGTTGACAATTAACCCCCGACGAGATTTAAAGATCTTGACTTTTGATCGGTTCCCAGATGCAACCCTGGCAGACTTTGCACGCTGGATCAGGAACTCTCCCCCTTCCCCATTGGGGACCCAGAGAGCCAAAGTTGGAATGCGGTCAAAGATACCATAAGTGAGCACTTCAGCCGTGGAATAAATGAGGTTGCTCCCTCCGAACTTGAAATCCGTGACGAGAAGCTTTGACACATGGCCATTAAGGGCAAGCACACCACCCTGTGCCGGTATCGTAAAATCCCCTGCAGAAGTTGAAACGCTCAGTCTCAAAGACTCTTGACTATCTGAGACAGGATCGGTATGACGAAGAGCATATAACCCAGCACCCGTGTCCGGATTCCTCAGCTCAATGGTCGTAATGGCGTCGTTATCCGTATACGAAGTCGAATTACCAACCATATCCATCTTCGCCAGAAACTTAGCAACCCTCGTGAACAGCGCAAGACTTTTGATTTCGTGGTATTTCGAGCCAATGGTCCTATTTTCCGAAATAGCGGCTGAATAACCATAGCTTGAGGGGAGAAAAGGTGCGCCCAGCCAGCCCCAGTTAGTTCCTCCGTAGATCATATACAGGCCTAGAATGGTAACCCTCTGGGCAATGTTGTCTCGGTAGTAGAAGTTGACAAATGATTCGTCCGTTTTCGCCTCACACCCACCGGCTGGGCCGTACCATGGGTTTGTAGCGCCTCCCTGGAACTCAGGCATCATTGATGGCTGCTTGGGGGAGACTTCGTTGAAGTGTGCGGTGTAGTCTGCGAGCGTGAACGATGGATTGGAGGTACTGCAATCGCTTGGGATACAGGACCAACAGGCTGGCTGTAGGGTATCAGCACTCATAATGATAAGCTAAACGGATCAGACCTGGGAGCTCACATAATTATCCAATCCATAAATATCAACATTTCCACCTGCCCCCACCGTGTCATAATCCACCGACCATGCCTTGTATTTCTGGCCGGGCATATTATGCGTTAAGGGTACATTGAGTCCATTCTCCCTCGCATTCCCATATAACTGTTCCATATACGCGATAGGGGCGGCTCTGGGAACCTTGTTCTCGACATCGGACCACTGCTCGGGGAATTCATTCTCAATCTGGTATAGAATCACAGTCCCATTATGAGTCACTTGGTAAGGCACCGTGATCTCTGCCACTTTATCCATGTACGGTTTCCAAGCAGACATATAAGCAGTGCCATTCTCGCGCAATTTGCCATACTCACCGGTTGTTAACCAAAGAGGCTCCCCGCCAGCGTTAAGCTCACCATTGATGTAAGGGCCTGGTCGCGCATGCACGAATAGACCAATATCTGTGGCCATTTTGTACAGGCGTTCGAGGTCGTGAGCGCCAGTCTCGAAGTCCAGGGTATCAACCGAAGGTGCGTGGAACCCCCAGTGGTTGTAGAAGGACATGGTGTTCATTCCCATCGCCTTGATTTTTTCCATGACATCCACCCACATTTCAGGGACGGGGATGCGGAAGGGATGGAACTCGCCCCCGAACGAGACCAGTCGCTCACCTTTGTAGATGAGGCTGTAGTGGTCCCATTGGACGGTTGTGTCGCCGGTTTCCGTGTCCCGAATTGGCCATGTCGAGGCCGCCGCAGGGGCCACGGACAGAACATACACTGGAAAATTCCCAAAAAGCTTCATAACTGCTCTTTGCTGCTGTGTGGAACAATCTATCCAGTGACACTGGCTTATATAAATATCCCCCCGCTGTTTTGAGTCCCGCCATTTCTCGCTTCTATTCAACCGTGATTTTCCACCAGTGAATGAGCGCCGATCGCTGGCAGCCGTCCAAACCATGGGCTCGGTCGACATCAGCCTTCACTAACAGGGTTCGGCTCAATTGACTAGAAAAGGGCCAGTCGACGATCGACAGCAGCCACAAATAACCTCATATAAATTGCATTAAGCCGAGGTCACATCCTGGCGTAGGCCACAGCGCACAGCATACGGAAGAGGATCCGCTAAGATCGGAAATAGTAAACCCGAAGGTGAACCCCATATCCACTTCCCCGGAGCGACATCGGAATTCCTTGGTGAAATTTGGAGGTGGAACCAAAGGGTAGCAACCTTACGATATTCTTGTGGGGGAATTAACAATGAGTGGTGTACAAGTCCCTCCTCGCAGGTCTAGAAACAACTACAGCCCTCGCAACCGGGTTGTCGTCCCCCAACCGGATTATGAAAGTTAAGGGAAGAATTCGTCTCCACTGCCTTGTTATCACCAATGTCATCGCCAATGTAAGGGCAATGTGGAGTGCTGCCTCAAATTCTGGCGGGCATCCCGCTTCATCTTATCAATATCGGGTTATGTTGGAGGATTGTCCCCATCACCTCCGGTATTTGAACATGTGGCCCTAAAGAAAAGCTGCCTACCTTTGCGATGGTCGTCACCCTGACTAGCCTTTGATCCGTGATGCGGAGATGCAATGGTACCGATAATGATGTCAACGCGATACCCTATCCCTGTAACTTTGGACCGAAATGTAGGCCGGCACTGCCTCTACTCGAATATCATCGCCACTCCCCGCCATTACTCACAGCACGACAATCCACCAGGCATTTTCACCTCCCATCTGCTTATTTCTAACATCATCACCATACCGTCGAACCTGCCTGCCTTAATCTACCAGCTCATAATATATGTCCACCATAAAAACCACCCCGGAAGCGGACGTCATCTGGTGGAATGCAACATCCTACTACGTCCGATGTCCATTCTGCGACGGCGTTCATCGCCACAAAGTAAACTGGAAAACAGACAAGTTAAGATATGCACCCTGCGAAAAGAACGCAAGTTACCTATGCTGCTTCCCCCTGACCAACAAAGGCGAGGTCACGTATGAAATTGACAAGGCGCGAGGAAAATATGTCGATATTTATTTACTGCAAGATGATAGTGTCGAGGAAGACAGGGATGTTGATCCTCTGTTGAAAGTTTCCCGGAAGGCCACAATCACAGCAACAAGGCAGCAAAGATATGCCAATCTCTACAAACACTGGACCGAGATTATCACCCGGGACAGGATATAGAACCATATGAGCAAAGGAGGTTTCTGGAACCAATAAGTAACTATGTCAAGGGGGATACAAAAGCAATGCAGGAATATCTAGAGACATCTGGTGACAAGGAGCTGTTTGTTCAAGGGAGGGAGCACAATACTAAAACAATGCTTATAATTACAGCCGCTAAGCAGTACTCGAAAATAATATCACTTCTCATTAAATTCAAGACGAAGATGAATACTATTAATAATTATAAAAGAAGCACCCTTATAAAGATAATGCCTTATAATCAGGCTAAGAATGTAAGGGTTCTTCTATAAAAAAAGGTAAACAAGAATATTCAGGATAGCAAAAACTAACTCACTCTTGATTTTACTCATGATATTCCTAAAAAGTACGAAGAAAGATACAAGCATGCTGGGAGTAATATTCTAGACTTGTCATCTGGATAACTGGGCTATATCAAAAATATATTTAGAAGAAATATTAATCAGGGAGAAATTATATGCCTTTTTAATAGAGAGAACCTAAAATCAAGAGTTATTTTTAAGACACCTTTTATAGTATTACTATATGGGTGTTATTATTTAGCCCCCTGGCCGCTGGAAGACCCGCTAGTAATAGAAGGACTAATTATAAAGTAGGCAAGCATCTACCCGCAGAGGATAATAGCGTGATTAGAGCAAGATAGAAAGTTTCCATCAGTTCATGCCACGGGCAAATAATCGTATAATTTAGTGCACGCCATCAGGGTTAATGGCAAGATATAAACATATAATATCTTTTATATCTTGGGAGTGGTAGGCCATGTTTTAGCTCCACATGATAATAATTGGGACAAAGCTAGTTAATACCAAGCATGTCACCCGGAAAAGCAATGAATAGCATACTTTATTACTTGCCATGTTTTCCTTCCACGCGACAGCCGCTGGAGCACATAATTAGAGAAGGTTATTAAGTTAAACCAGGATAGGTATCATTTGGTTGGGTAGGACGCGAGGTAACAGGCCTCGGGGAGCGGAAGAGAGATCTAGAACATCAGAGAGATAACTGGTGTTCCCCGGGCAATTCCACGAAGGGATGGATGGACCAACACAGGAGACCAACATCGGAGACCAACACAGGACGATGTCGAGAGTTCGGTGAAATTTAAGAGAAAAAAAAAGGAAATAAAAGTTTGCGAGAACAAAAGTTCCCCAGCTGTATAGATAAAGTTCATAGTTATTACTACTCCTCCCGCCTAATGGCATCCCCAGACTGCCAGTGTAGCTATAACATGGTTAAAAAAAATACCAAGTATATTACCCTTCTTTTATTATCAATGCTCCTGGAGTGCAAGCCTAAACTATAGAAATAGGCAGCAAATATCATCGTACATGTACTCCTGGCCTATCTGCTTGTTATAGAAAATATCTATTATACTATCAGGGCATTGGGAACATATTCTTAAACAGTGTAAGATATTTTGTTTACTATAATTTAGTGGGTAGGGCAGCTCTGCTCGCTCAAATAGGAATAACCAGATGCTCATGTTGGGGATGTCAATGTCGGGGTACGGAGACGTTATCGGTATTTTGGGAGGTTGTAGGTTGTGGCGAAGTATCAGGTACCATAGGCTTACTGTTCCTTGATTCCTATTATATTCTGGTTTAATTGACACTGGCGGAGATGTTCATCTATGGGAGAGGTCCTGGGAGAACCATGTATAGGAGTGGAGATCGGGATCGACCCTCGGTTCCACAACATTTGATTTGTCGTTCCCCTCCCTTCCGAACTGACAAAATGGCCGATGAAGATCGTCTCTCCCGGACCGAAAACGATTATTTGATCTGGTTGATTGGATATGGTAATCGGAACGTCCGAGCCGAGGTCGGTTCGTCCCGAAAAGCAAGCAGGTCTTACTAAATCCTTTGTAGGACTCGCGCAGGTGGTTTGCTGGAGGTGAACTGGGCTTTAGTTGCCGTTTATCTAATAGTTATTATTATAACTATTCCTACTACTTTATGAACTTCCCTCACTTATCAATCTGGCCCTGTGATATCTCCGCCATTTATCGAAGCCGTTAACTCCCGTCTTCTACTATTCCTACCCATACATGCATAAATTATACAAATTCTTTACTAGTCTAGCTAATTAATTAGGTAATAAATATGCAGAGCTATAATACCACATTCACTCACACGTGATCATGGAGGACCCGATCATCTCGTCATTCCTTAGCAAGGCGTATTCAACCTTTCGCCGTTGACGGTGACGTAGAGTGAGAGTCCGGCGCCGTTTGTGAAGATTCCGGGTGTTTATAGCGCTGATGAGCCCGGTATTTCGATTAATCTTTATTGGCCGCCACCACGTAATTATACGATTCTGCGGCCGCCGGCTTGGCCGAGTGGGTGTGAGGACCATACGGCGAATTTCTTGGAGGAGGAGTACGATGGGGATTGTATGGAGAGTGCGGGGGCTCCTGCTTAGAAGGACAGCTCTAGTTGGTACCTGTCAATGGCGAGGCTGGAGTAGTGAGGTGGTTGGGGTTGCCGATGTTTGTATATACGGGGAAAGGCTGAGGTTTGTATATCGTCTTCATCCAGCAACATTTGTTATGAAATTGGCTCGGGAACCTCCCATTTAGCATCTCGTCGACTCACTATCGGTGAATCGGCGGTATTACATTTCCGGTAGATGAGAAGGCAAAGCAATATCCATATATGCACAGGCTAGTCCCATATGGACTCCCAAGGATCGGTGACCCTATCCCACGACGGTGGTGTCTCCTTGGTACGGACATCAGCATGAGAGTCATCTGTACAGGATGCCCCCCTCGCGATACAATCTCCGCAATAGGAAGTCTTCCCATGTCCGCACTTCACACAAACGATATAGTCTTCAAGTTGAGGAATTACTGCCTTGCAGATATCGCAGTTGGGGGGGTAAATTCCATCAAGGGATTGGTCCCTGATGGGATCCTGCAGGTGATTGATATCGATCTCCACTCTCTCTGGGTTAGAGAGCGACCCCCAAACTGTCTTCAGGGTCCCGTCCCGGGCATCGTTGAACACCCTGTCTTTGTTGCTGCGGGCGAATGAAAGCGGGGTCCGTCCTGATTCGGTTGAAATATGGACAGCGGAACTTCCCCGACTTAAGAGGATGTCAACAATGTCCAAATTCCCGCATATTGTCGCATGGAAGAGGGGTGTTCGATTATACCTATCCGGGGTGTCAATATATAGAACTTCGTGGGCATCCTTTTCTCGCAATCTTGTATCGCTTGGAGGGAGGCGCGCGACGTGATCCAAGATTGTTATAATTACTTTCGGTCGTTGGTATTGTACAGCAAGAGACAGTAGAGTATAGCCATCCTTGGTGACAAAGTGAGCATTAGCTCCATTCTCCAACAGCACGCCGAGAACCTGGTGATGGCCGTCTTTTACCGTATCCTCCAGCCAAGTATCCGCATCCACCCCTGTATGCAGGTGCGCCCCAGCCTTAAAAAGCTCTCCAACCACCTTGCCATCGCCATTTTTAATAGCGTGCGACAAGCACGATTTTCCGAAATTACCCACCCTATCTTTAGCACCCATCTCCAGTAAAAGCGCCACTAAGCTGCCGTGAGCACAACACGCCGCTGTCGCTAACAACTCATCCAGAGATCCTACCGCCCCAGCCTCGAGCAGCATCGTGACCATTTCACAGGATCCTTTCTGTGCTGCATATTTTATCGCAGTCTCTTCCCTTGCACGACTATTAGGATCAGCCCCAGCCTCCAGGAGTAATTTGACAATCGTCTCGCTACCAAACCGTGCCGCGATCGCAAGCCCCTCATCCTTGTCCGCCGGAAAGTTTCTCGCGATAAGCACCGTAGCCAATTCCACACTGCCGTGATACGCAACCCAATAGTACGCCTGCAGGTCATCTGGCAATTCAGTATCCATCGACGCCCCCTGGGCGATCAGAAAATCCACCACCTTAGGCTTGGACAGGTAGATCGCGCGCGCCAGGTGAGTCATACCCTCAACCAGATCGTACCCATTGACGTCGGCGCCTTCCGAGCAAAGAAGCTCAACCATATCTGTCTGCCCGCGAACAATTGCACCCCCCATCGCATCCCGCGTTAGGAAATCCCGATAATCCTCGGGTGGAAGTTTCATTTTTATTACGTCGAGAATCAAGCGGACGACGTCGGGGTTGCCGCTTTGAATGGCGACGTATACTACTATTCTTTCTGTGTTTGATTCGAGCGGGCATATCCCCTGATCGAGGATGAAGCAGACCATGGCTGTTCGACCGCAACGAGCTGCCTCTCGGAGTGGAGAGTAGGAGCCATCACCGGCTGGGTTGGCGCCTGCTGAGATGAGTTTGGCCATTGTGCTTATGGGGCCGATTTCAGTTGCCCATTTTATTGTGGATTGGTATTGAGATAACACTGCATGTTGATAAAGGTGGGGGTTGAAGAGGGTGTAGAAGAGTCGACAGGTTTGGACGAAGGAGTTCATGTCCTTGGTTGACTCGATGTGAGGCCATAGGAGGCAGAGTACCTCGATTGGCAGTTTTATGAGCGGTATGGCCATTGTGCCTAGTTTAAATTTTTGATTCTGCATGTTGGGAGTACCTTTTGGAGGGAGATCTTAAATTCACATCCAACTCATGAGTCACTGATTGTGGCTGTGCAACGCCTTCACTGTGGAGAGACAAAAATCTCGTATTTGTGGCTTTGGCTCAGCTCCTGAATAGCCGAGAAAAGAAGACGCGTCCCGATATCATCGAGACCATGTTCGGACTCTTTGGGCTCGGTTCGCAGGGGTGGGAGATGAATCTTAAAGGGATGGATGAACGACTTGTTAATCTGAGCCCCCTTTTTTCTTGAGGCTTTTTGAATCAACCTATATATTTATCCAAACCCGGACTCCCAATATCCCACGCCATCGCAATGGAAATGGTCCCTGATCCCGCAAAATACCAATGCCTCAGTAATCTCGTCGACCACGAGAGTGGCTGGGACTATACGGCCGAAAACGCCCCGGGTGGTGCCTATGGCCTATTTCAGGCGCTTCCACCTTTCAAAATGGAGTCTGTGGTGGACACCTCTATGGCGAGAAACCAAGTGCAGAAGTATTAATATTATTAGATAGTAAGTACGTATTAGGAGGGGTTTAGTTTAATTCAGGTATCTCTACTAGAAATGATAGGTTTACCCCAGTATACCCCCAAGCTTTTAGGATGTGTATCTGCCCGCAATAGGCGGGACTTGGGAATTAACCAAACACAGACTGGTAAAACATCACGCTGCCGTTCATAGAGTAGCAGCCAAATCTATTTATTTTCTGACTGCAAATGTGTCGAAATGGTTGAATTTAGGAATGTGGAAGTCCAGAATAACATCAGCAGAGTCCACGCTCTGGCATGATTACCCCTTATCTCCAGCCTCCTCATCCTCAGCAACCGAAAATCTTGTTACTCTTGGCGTCAACATACAGCTTGCTCGACGAGGTGCCCATCCTGGCATACATCAGCGCACAATTCCTGGGCGCGACATACACCGGCCCAGCATATTGGCCGAAATTGCCAGAATCCTTGACGCAGTTGGTCCCGCCCTTCTGGCAGACTTTGATGGACATGTACCTCTTAGCGCCGACGTTGTTGTCCAGGAACACACAGCCCGTTTTGCCCTTGTAGTAAGCGTACAGGGTCGCCTTGCGCTTGTCTGGATCCACGCCGGTGGGCAACGGGACGGCCCCGCGGAGGGTGTATCCAGACCCGCAGATGGTGGCTCGCGCGTCGAGGTGATGCGTCAGGCCGGTCTCATCTGCGACGGGGGATGTTTCCTAGATAGCTACCGAGAGGGCGAGGAGGGGAGGGTGAGGATGGTGTAGAACAACTTCATTGTGAGGGTTATATATCTTGCTTTGTAGGCCTCAGTTATCAGGGCCACTATATGTATAATAGAATGTTCAGGGCCTTTTCTTTCGGTCGTTTGTGGGAAGCGACAACCGGGAAAACGACATGCCTTATATACTGCGCGAATACGAGGCTTGCTGCTGGCTACAGGGAACCGACTCATACGCCTCATGGCCTTCGCCACGGCCAAGAAAAGATTTCATGCCCGGCGTCCTATGAATTGGGCCTCTTGTACCAATCGGAAACCAAATGCGGCGACCGATCGCCAGTGTATGGGGATAGCCCTACCAGGTACCGAAGTTTTTAATCAAAGGGATCCAATCAACCCCCGCGGCTGGCGGCTGAGCTTCGCCCATTCATACTCTTCTCGTCTTAGTGGTATTCCTCATCTTGCTCCAGACGTCCGAGACCCAGATACATACAAAAAATAGCTAACCCTAACAACCCCCCGTAGCACTCGCCCCCTCACACGCAGGCCCCGTACACTCAAACCCAACCGGATTCTTTACATTTCCACACAAGTACTCCGACGCAGCCGTCCCATCATCAAGCTCCAGGTCAATTCCAGACAGCTCGATATTAGTACAAGGGGCAACAGCACTGCACTGGAAGCTCGCAACCTGTTCACTGTTCGTCGTGCCAGTCAAGTTAACGACTTCGATATCCCGAATCTGGAACTCTGAGTTGGTGCAGTTCGGCGGGGCCGCAGTACCGCTGAACCGTGTGCACTGGGAGATTGTGACAGCCCCTCCACGGAGGGAGCTCGTCTTGAGGTTCTTGAAGCTTATGTCTGAGGCGTCTAGAGGGTTTACATCATTAGTTCCCCGATTCAATTTGCAAGAGTAAAAGTTCCGGGAAACGTACATCCAAGACCACCACCGCCGCCATTCGGTGGGTAGCTATTCTGGTCGCCGGTCCATGTTTTGAAGTATGCCTGTACCGGTTGTCAGTATCATGTCCGTTCTGGGACTAGAGTGGGTGTGCATACCGCGTGAAGCGTGTTGTGGTAGGAGATATTCTCCACCCTCAACCTCTCAATGGTCTCAAACTGGTCCTTATACTGGCCGATACTCCCAAGGGCAATCCCCAGGCCATTGTAAAAGTTTGAGTTTGTGATACTGATATCTGTGCTGTTGCCCTTGAGTGAAATACTGTCGTCTCCGTTGTACACGGTCCAGTTGTTGAACTTGATATGCGATGATCGAATCGTGTCCGCTCCATCCGTGTTTGCTAGGCTTTGTTAGCTATATTCAGCCTAGTTTGTGCTGGGGGGCTTACAGCTGGATACTCGGTTCCCGGTGTTGTTCACGAAAATACTATCCAACTCTACGCGGTGGGAGTAGATAATGGACATCGTCCTACAACCCATTTTCTTAGTTTTCACGGGAAGGTCTTCAGAAAAGGGTAACATACCACATCTGGCTGCGTAGGAAGTTCAGCCCCTTTACCACGGAGTTTGTCAGACCGCTAAAGGTGATGGCATGCGGCCGACCAGGATAGTTGGAGGTGTTGGGCTGCTCCCGTATCCATTCATACCAAGTATCCCCGTTGCCGTCTAATGTGCCAACGCCATGTCCGTCAATGCGAACATTATTACCTCCTAGCATAAAGGCAGTAGACTGGTTCTGGTAGCCCACTGGGATGGAATTGTTCAACCAGTATTGAATGTCTGTTCCCCACTAAAATACAAATTAGTCTCTGGACAGGCTTCTTAAATGGTTGAATGCCATACCAAAAGCGTTCCTTGAATATCAATGTCCACATCTTCTAGCCAGTTAATCTTCATGACGGAATTGACGTGGTACGTCGTCGGCTCAAATATCACCCTTCCTCCACGACCACATTTCTTGAACGCGCGAACAATAGCAGGTGCATCGTCCGTGGCATTAGATCCTCCAGCGGGCACAACGCATGTTTTGTGAAAGGGACGGTTCGGGCTAGCGAGGACACAGGTCGACGCAGCCAGAAGCCCAAAGATTCCGGAGACACGCATGGTGGGTACGCAGGAGGGAATTCTTAGAGCAATTTACCGGGGAGGTTTATCGCTCGATTGCCGTCCATCGAATAATTAAATACCTCCAAAGTGGCTGGCAATCGGCTCGATAGTGTTTCCGACAGTGGATGATTTTTGCACGAATAAAAACCTCTCCCGGGCATGCCCTTGATAGCCGCAATCCGTATTATAACCCGTTGCTCGGCGGCCAAGCTGGAGTCGTGGGGAAAAGTGCGGGGTCGAGCTCCATTGTACCGACGCTCGGGGTATTAGGGAGCGAGATATTGGGAAACGAATTTCGTGCGTACGAAGCTTGTCGAAACATTAAATTAATTGGTGGGTAATTAAAGCTCATCGATCCATTTTGAGGGATCCCATTTTATAATAGGATCGGGGAAACCGAAGATCTGGACTCACATTATAAACAGGTCGCTACGACAGGCATCGATAAAGGCGTGATGCAGTGTCAATAAAGTTTGGCATTGCGTTCGGCCTATTTCTAGTACATCACCTAAAGCACATGGGCATGTTAGTGTTTTAAATGGCTCAATTCCTGGCCTCGCGCTACCTCGCCGGCACGAACTAAGTAAATATCTTGCGGTAGAGACAGTTCCCATATTTCCCCAGCCTTCAAAGCCACACCAGCGCAGTTTAGACGACGGAAGGTATTAATATCCATATACAGTGTACTCGATAACACCACCAAAGAATGTTGCGGAGTCACCGTTGTGTGTGTTGATGATATCAGCAACATCAAGCCGAACATATCGATAGCTGGATGCATCATTAATGAGAACCGGCACGAAGCCAACTTGAGTGTTGCCCAAAGCGTCCGTTATAGCATCATACGTTGTTCCATCCGTCGACCCCAAAATGGTGAATTGATAATAAGTCTCACTTCCCTGCACCATCCTTGTTGTGAGATCCACCTGGGTCACGGTATGCAATTCGCCCAGATCAACCGTCAACGTAAATGGATAACCCGAGGGCACAAAATATGCATCAGGATTATTATCCACACCGTCATTAGCAAGGGTAGTGTCAGGCCCTCCTACCGGGCCGACGGTGATATCCTTCCCAACAGACAAAATCTTTCCCCTCTGAATTCCAAAAACACCCGCGTTGTTACTAGATGGCTCCGAAACCGAGTAACCCGTCTGCGGATAAAACTTGTAATACGCAAACCCCTCTCCATCGGGTGAAAAGGAGATCGGAAGCATATACTGCCGATTATCCCCATCTTGAGGGTCCCAGTTTGCACCCCATCTGTCCGAAAGCATGGAATAAGAGGTACCAAAGGTGGTCACACTTCCCGATTGAGAGGCATAAGTCGCAGGATTAGCCGGGGCCCGATCCTCGCTCCAACTCGATGAAATATCTGCAGCAGCGATATACAGCGGTCCCGACGGATACCAACCAGAAGCGCGTGAGCTAAAAAGGTAGTAGACCCCGTCAACTTTAACCATAGCGGGCGCCTCACGGTACTCCGAAACATAAACGGTGTTGACGAGCTTATCCACAGCCGTCCAGTTGGATGTTAACTGCATAATTGTCATGTCGGTATTAACCCCGACCGCAGAGATCAAGTATGCAGTGTGTTCCGCATCGTCGTCCACGAAGACGGTCATATCGCGTGAATCATAGCCTAGGGGCCTGTATGTCCCATGGAATGACCAGTCGGCCCCGGGAGCGCCACTTGCACAGGCAACCTGGGCCAGACCGTAATCGACGAGATTTTCAAGGTGAGCCCACATGACCACCTCCCCGGAGTCTGGATGCTGTTGAAATATAACCCGCTCAAGATGGCAGCCGCCCGAAATTGAAGCACAGATGGTTTCCGAAGTCATAACCTTTCGGTCACCCGTGAAGTCGAAACCGTTCGTCGAGGTTTGTTCTTGAATGTAGAAGCCCCCATCGGCATGGGAAATATAAGTGTATTGGTAATACATGCCATCAGAAGATATATCTGATTTCCGATGGTATGAATTAGCTATAGTATTGTCGTATGTTTCGTAATCGAATAGCCTGGGGTTGAAAGTCGTCACTTGGATGTCGTTGGAAGTGTGCTCAGGAGAGGTAACTCGGTAAGAGTAGGTTCCGAGTTCAAGTTCATAATCATCGTAGCTATTCCCGGCAACAGTGGCGATTGTTGAATAAGTGGATGCGTTGCTGGATTTACGTTCGACTGAATAGGATGTGGAATTGTAGGTAGTGATATCCCAACTCAACTTAACATTTCTAACGTAGGGAGAATTGCTCAGTCGAAACGGCTGGGCAGCGAGGCCCTCCTGCGCCACCACGAAGGGGGAAAGCAGCAAGTAAAAGAAAACGAAATAAAACATGTTGAGGGTTGAAGTGAAGGGATGATAAACTGGAATATGCCTACAGTAGCAATAGAAAACCTGCGTCGGAGACCATAACCTTTTATACAGCCACGCAGTGACCTCCTTCCCAGTCTTAGCAAGTAAAAGGTGTGGCTCTAGGTGTGTTTTGGGGAGGTCTCCATGGCACCGTCCGCCAATTCGACCAAGCTCCAAAAACATGCTTTCTCGAGTTCCGGTACCGATATCCCCGAAATGGGCTCAGTTGAAAGAGTTTCCCGAGAATATGGGGGCACTGTATAGCGTTGGGTACCGAGATCGACATGCGGAGACTCCGGTCGCTCGTTTTCGCTTCGAACAGCCAATCATTAGACAATATTAAATGCACCTTCGTATCGCTGCTCCAATTCACTGAGGCATCATCTCTGAACTATTGAAGCTGATTGGGAAGTTTAAATTTAGCCGCCTTTCAAAGTCATGGCGGTTTGGGATATATATTTTCGGTGCCGCAGACATACGCTCAGATCTGTGGAAGCAATGACCTCCAAATCTTCCGCGACCGGCCCGATGTACTCAATTCAACCGATGCAGGGGATGTAACCCTACTACTAGTCAGCAGAGCAGGTATTTTCTAGTGAAATAATGTGATGTTCTGGCGATTGGGAGAGAGGGAAGGTTAAACTAGCGAGGACGTCGGGACCACATACCCTGGAAAGGGAGGGTTTCGGCTGGACCGATGATGGGGGCGCAGGATCGATAGCTTCCTGTAGTTTCCGCGATCGCTGAACATGGCGGTGATCAGGCGCCCGGAGAGGTGTTTCGCGTAGGCGTAGGCCCAGAAGGGAGGCTGCTTTTCTTCAATCCAGGATCCATTTGGCTAGATTGCTTCAAAATGTAAAGGTGAAATAACCAAAATTAATCAAGAGAGGGGAGGGTAGATATATATTATCAAAAATATGATCAGTAATCAAGTAAAATTCTAAATATTTCAAATAGGGGTGTATACAGGTCAGCAGACCCTGACCTCAAGGTCCGATGACCTGAGTCCTATAACACGTGACTTTTGGACCCACATCAGGAGCTATGAGGTATAAATAATTTACCATACTAAATAAAATTCTAATTCTGTAAATAATTTTAGAACATTAAAGTTTTTAAATAATAACTAAAATTTAATAACTACTTCTTAATTCCTTGCTAACTAATTTTTTTTTTATCATAGAAGATACCACAGACGAGTCAAATATTATTTTAGTTTTATTAAAATCTAAGAATAAGGAAGTTATAGAGGTTTGTTATATAATTAATTAGAAATTAGCTATTAATTGCTTATAAAGTAGTTAGCAATTAATTAATTTTATTTAACTTATTAATAGAACTTGTAAATGAGTTAAAACATTAAAGATTAAATATATTAATAATTTGCCAGAGTATTCAACAAGTAATTTTTATAAATATACTTATGTTATTTCTGCTGGGAATTAATTACAAGAAGAAGTTAAATAATTACTTAAAGAAATAAGTAAATCAGTAGACTATTAATTAACAAGTATTTAATAATTAGTTAATAGATTTAATATAATTATCAAAGAACTTAAGGCTAGAAAAATATAATTAACAGCCTATTTTTAGACTGCTATGTTAAAAAATGAATAGAATAATGTTCTGATATTAAAATTTATTAAAACTTTAGTCAAAGCCTTTAAAATTAACATTATATAAGTATTAGTCTAAAATTATAGGAGAAAATTTAAGAATCACAAGAAAAGATTAAGCTATTAGAAAGAGATTATATAAAATAAAATATATATAGATAATTATTATTTTTTAAGTACTTGCTTAATAATTGGGAACTGCTTGCTAACTAATTTTTTTATATATTAGCTTTTATTAATCAAAGATTGCTATTTTTAATCAGGGAAAAGTATGCTTAGAGCAGGTTTTAACTTATAAACCTGTATTTTAGCAAAGTTTCTACTTTATAAGTACTTATAAAGTAGTTTATAATTAGTTACTAAGTACTTTAAGATATCTTTGGACAATTTAGGCTATATATTTAATATATATATTATAGTAAGACTATATTATCAAAGCATTATAATATAAAAGTTAAAAATATTTCTGGAATAAATATTAACTTTTTAGAAAAATTATTTAATAAAAAAATTATACCTGCCTCTGAGAAGTGTGGGGTTTTTAAATTATTAAGTTTTTAAAGAATATATTATAGTAAGTACTTACTAAGCAGTTTTTAAATAATTACTAATTAGTTAAAGATATGGATCATTCTCAAGAATTAGGTTGACTAGAATATATTAAATATAATGTAGTATTTACTATATTAATTCTAGTTAATTTAATTAAATATTTATTTTTTTTATTTATATTTTATAAAATATATTTTTATCTATCTTCTCCACCAAATAAAATACTACTATGAATTTTACAAGGGATTAGCCGGATTATTTGACAAATAAATAATTTAAGTTTAATAACAGATAAGTACTTTTAATTAATTAATAGCTAGTTTCTAACTAGTTATAGCTTAATTTCTTTAAAGTCCTCAGCTTAAAGCATTATGCCAAGAGTATAATATTTTAATAGTAATAGATTTACATGCTACTTTATTAAATAAAAATTAAATATCTACTATTATATATAAGTAGTGTCTTCTTGCTTATCCTAAGAGCTAAGATATTAATAATATTAAGTTTTTAAAAAACATGTCCCCATTATATAATGTAAATGCTTAATAACTAATTATAAAGTAGTTATTAATTAGTTATTTAGGAATATATTTAAGAAATATATTATAATTTTAATAGAAGTATGGTCCTCTGTGCATTCAAGAATTAAATTTAATTACTTTTAATATTTTTATTCTTTAAGATTAATATAGCTTATAAGTAGATTTAGTCAAGTACTATAAATAAGATACTTTTTATAATATTTATATTAAAATATAATAAAAGTAAGTAATTTCTAGATACTTAATTAATAATTATTTACTAATTCTTATCTAGTTATAATACTTTGCTATGTTTTTACTAATCAAGACTCAACACAGGAATATTATCTATTATTTAAAAAAGTATTTATAATAATTAAGAGAATCACAGGAAAGCTAGTTTTATTTTATTATCTTTATAGTAAAGATATACAAGGTTTAATTTTAGATATAAATATAAAGTAATATTTAGGTATATATAATTAGTTATTAAATAATTATTAAATACTTACTTAGTACTTAGGTCTAGGTTAATATCTCATGGAAATTAATATTAAGTATAATAGCTATATCTGGCAGCTTTAATACTTAGTATAATTTTATTATATTTATTTTAAATATATAATTCTAAAAGCTATTAGTACTAAGCAAAAAGAAGATAGACTTTATAATTAAATAATAAATTTTTTAAATACAAAAAGTATAAAAAATTATAATATCTTACTTAATATAATTATTAATAAGTACTTATTAAATACTTGTTAATTACTTAGTAACTAACTACTAACTATTTTTTAAAATTTAAGACTAGCAATGCTGTTCAAAACTAGGCTTAATATAAAAAATTAAAGATAATAAGGGTAGGCCTTGTTCAGGCTTGTTTAAAAATACTAGTATTAATCTAGAATTCCTTGAGATTTTATATAAATGCTGTAGAATAGTCTTATAATAAGTTTAATATTATAGGCAAATATCTGTCTCTTCTAAAGGCTATTAAAATATAAATTATTATTTATTAACTACTAATTAATTAGTTGCTAAGTACTTAAATATAATTTAGTAGTACAAAGAGTAATTAAATAAATATTAATTAATATAAGTACTATAAAAGCTTTCAAGTTTATTATTTCTCTTGACAAGCAACTATTAAGACTAATTATATTTAACATGCAATTTAAACAGGTAAGTAAATACTTTTTAATTAGTTTTTAAATAGTTATTAATTCTTATTTAGAAAAAAGAAAAAAATAATATTTTAATTCTAATAATAAGTTAAATTCTATAGAATCTATACCTAGAGCTATTTTAAAATCTAATTTAAGATCTAGTACTTAAGTAATTTCTAAATTAAGATTAATATCTTAAAATAATAAAGTATTTAAATTAAAATCTAGATAATTTAATGCTAAGTAGGTTTATTAAGTACTTATTAATTAATTAGTAAGTAATTAATAACTAATTAATTACTATTATTAGATCTCTTTAACAAATTGCCTCAAATAATTTGATCTCTAATAATTAAAGACAGCAGGAGCTCAAGCTTAAAGAATTTATAGTAAAAATACATGTAAAGAAAATAGCTAATAAAAATATAGAGACTAATCTACAGGCAAAACAGCTAGCTAATAAAAAACTTAAACTAGAATTAAAAAGGGCTGAACAGGAATTAAATTAATAAATTTAAGTAATTATTAACTAATTATTATGTGCTTAAAGATTAGTTTAAAAATATTTCTTGCATTTTCATCCTAAGTATATAATATATATTTATATATGGGTCTTTTAATTAGTTAAAATATAATTAACAACTAATTATAAAATAATAAAAATAAACTTAAAAGAATTAACTAGAAAAAAAGATTAATATAAGCTAAATTATTTTTATTTCTTAGCACTTTAGAGCTGCTTAAAAAGTAATTAATAATTATTTATATGCTTTAATACTAAATATAAAAAAAAAAAACAAGCTATTTCTAATTAGTTTTAAACTAGTTAATAACTAATTTCTAATTATTTCTAAACTATTTAAGCCTTATGATGATCTAGCTCTTTATAATTAAAGAGTATAAAGTTCTAGCAAATTAAAATATTTTTATAGTAATTTTTAAATACTTTATAAATATTACAAGGCATAGTAAGTCCTATCTTTATAACAGTCTTTTACATGCCTGAAATATATATCTAATTACTTATTAACCACTTGCTAACTAATTTAAAATTAATTAAAAACTAATTAAAAATCACTTATAGTTTCTTTCTTAATAAGAGGCAAAGAATAAATTATAGAAATTTACTTAGCCCTTTTTAAACCAGCAGGGGTAGAAGTCTATAAATTATTAAAAAAAATTATTAAAGAGCTACTAAGTACTTGACTAGTACTTAAGGCTGGGGTAGTAGATACTAAAATAATTAAGAGTATAAATATTATTAACACATGAAAGAAGACTAAGATATTATAAAAATACTTATATTATTTTTTAACTAGTTAGTAAGTAATTTCTAATTATTATTTAAGTACTTATTAATTATTTAATTTATTAACTTCTAGCTAACACGTCCTCTATTATTTAGAGGAAACTCCAAATTAGTCTTATAATTATTTATATAACTTCTTAAGTTATTCATCACCCCCCAGGATTTTTAATTAGTTAAAGGTCAGTTTTTAAGTGCTTCTAAACCAGTTAAAAAATATTTATAGTTATCTTTAAGCAATCCTCCACACGGTAAAAGAATTTATCATAGTAAAGTATAATTTTATTATTATTATTTTAAAACTAGTTAATAATTAGTTATCAACTACTTGCCAATTACTTATTAATTTATACTCAGGGAGAGTAAAGTTGCCAGTATTTACTTTATATAGGTACTACTAATAGTAGCGCTAGAAAATAATTAAAAATTAGTTAAAAATTATTTAAAATAATAAAAAATAAAAAAATATTCATGTAATTTAATTAGTTGATAACTGGTTATCTATGTTAGTGGCGAGCGAAGCCATGTTGGAAGAAAATAGATAAAGAGAGAAAAAAGTATAAGAAGATATATAATAGCTGGTCAAGCTGATAGATCCTGACACCTGAAACAATACTTTTCCATTCCGGCGGTCAGCCGCTCCGACGTTCTTCCGGCGGTCAGCGATTCTGCCATTTTTAGCGGGAGTCACCACCTCTAAGCGAGGGTCCGCCGGCCTGTAACCTGCAAATAGGGCTAAAGCCAGTAGGAAGATAAAGCAGCGTAAGACTTACTATTGATTAAAGCCCGATTTTACGGAGCTTGAGTAAAACCTAATAACTCCCTGACTTGCAAATAACAAAATAATATTCTAGACTTCTCTCTACTAGAAAGCGACGCAGCCAACTTAAACTCCGATTTTTGGTGGCCCATTTCTTATCACTCAGGTGAACCATCGCTCCTTGCCAGGCCCTCTGGCTCTCATCCCGAGGATTTCTGCCAGCTCCAGAGAAATACTTTTCGAACATGTTTTCTTACCTTTCTGAATACAACTGGCCCACTGGCAGATATAGAGCCTTTCCTATCCCGACTGTCAATAATTAAAACCCAATTCACCATCTTGCGCTGGGTGTGGATGCTTCCCAACGGCCTGAAGCCCTTGCTGTCGATATTTCGCCAAATTCGGTTTAGCGTACACCTTCCGGCAATTGTACGAGTGACGTCACAGGTTCATAGCTATAAATATTGGAGTTGCAAGGTTTATACTATTGGGATTATATTTTAACACGAATGCAATATATACATGAGTTCTGGGTATAGCAACGCGGTTTACAGTCTGGAGTACTTACTAACGTCGGTACATTTAGACGTTGACTACTCGATGGAACCGAAGTATATACTCTGGCGGGGAAACAAAACCGGGGCGCCCATGTTTTCCTTCTCCTGCTTTGGTAGTTAATTATATACCAACAAATGATGATAAGTTTTTCCATCGTGACAACATTAAAATTGGCCTAAGCTACATAGGTTCTGTGGTCGTGATCTTGTGGTATAAAACATAGCATCTTGACATCCTGACATCCATCTGCCCACCTGGCACTAGAACACACCTTGACATCCACCCCGGCACTACACTACAACGCCCCGCTTTCCCCTAGTTAAGCACAGCAGGAGTACCAGCCTCTACTGGCCCTCAATATAATCCCTAATCTCCTGGATCTTCTCCAGCAGGGCAGCAGGAATATCCACACCCAAGTTCACCAGGGTCGTCACAAGACCATCGAGGGTCCTGAACATCGCCTCGGAGATCGCGCTGCCCGACTTTGCCAGCTGGAGGAGCGAGTCGGCCAGGTTCTCCAGCGAGTCCATGAGCAGTTGGGCGGTTCCGGAGAGGATTCCATCCCGGGCGTCGAGGGCGGGGGCCACAACCTAACCAGTATTATATTAGTACATAGGGTTCTTGAGTAGAGTGGGGCTGTGGGGGAACGTACATCGGCAGCAGGGACAGCGGCACGGGCAACCAGGCCCTCGGATCTCACGGTGAGATCATTGCCAGCCGGGGCCGGGAGGGCAGCGGTGATGGAGGAGAGGAAGAGGAGGGAAGCGGAAACGATCGAAATGGTGAACTTCATTTTGGATTGAAAAGACTGTTCGTTTTTGGTAACTCGGGTTATTCCGATTGGGGTGAAATGAACGAAGGAGGAGGAGTGGGAATGAATGGATTTCTGTCTCTGCCTTGCAATAAAACCTGATACATTTTCTGCAGCGAAACACACATATTAAATACTCCTTCAGGATGAGGATGACGATGGCCAAAAAGATAGGAATAGTTCGGTCAAGAGCCGGTGCCGAAGGTATGGCAGTGGGTTCGTGGCAACTGCCGAATTCCCCGCTTGGTGAGACAACCAGGTTTGGACCCTGGAGATCTTTAGGGCGGAAACCCCGGATGGCCAAGACGATGGCGTCAGGAACGAACTCGAGTTAGGAGGAGGGGATGCCTGCGAGTGAGACCGTATGGAACAAGGTTGTGTGGGTGTGCGACGATCATCCTCAGTTTCTTCCTGATCGGGCGGTTGGACTGGGATCTTCCGGCAGTGGTGCCTTCACGGTAAAACACCAGTGCCTAGGCAGATCTATGTCGATCGCAACAGGAGGAATACGAACTGTCATAATGGCGAAACGGGGAGGATGATACCGAGGTGAAACAACTGTCAAATTTTTGGGCATACAAACCGGATTTCCATCCATATCTGCATGGTCACTATCTTGATTAGATGGATAACCAGCTCACCACAGTCGGGTATTTAATTAAATGATGCCGCCTGTCACTTGGCGGATATTGGCAAAGCTTCAGCTAGCTTGATTCTGGGCGCCACTCGGAAAAAATGTCCGTTGAACTGCAGGCATTCCTTGATTGAAGCTCGTATTAATTTGGAGTTATCGCAACTGATTTCCGGTCGGCTCCGGTAGTTAAATGGCAGAAATGACTCTCCTCTGCTTCTTAGACGAGTAGACATTTATTCAGACAGTTTAGAGACTTGTAGTGGTGACGAGCAAACCGGCCGGAGTGAGTCCGACAATTCGCCCGGCCTCCGGAGCCACCACCGCATAAAGCCAAGCTGTAGTTCCCACCGTAGAGAGCTCGAATAATTTGACACTCCCAAAATAGAAAATATCGAAATAAAAAATGGAGTACGTAAGGTACGTTCGAGCATATCCCGAGCTTTACCCCCTGTTCGAGAAACAGTACCTGGGGCTAACTCCCGCGACAGGGTAGGAACATCCGGCCTGTACGTGTCCAAGATAATTCTCGGGACGGCAAGTTACGGATCATCCAAATGGCAGGATTGGGTCCTGGAGGAAGAACAAGCGCTTCCCCTCTTGGAACATGCTTTTGAAATGGGAATCAATACCTGGGACACCGTTAGTCCCCCTCCCCACCGAATTTCCGCAAGAACCCGGTCCAATTGACTAACTGGGAACAGGCGGATGCATACTCCAACGGCCGATCGGAAGAAATCGTGGGCAAAGCGCTGAAGAAATACAACATCCCCCGCGACCAGGTTACCATCCTTTCTAAGATTTATTACGCGATTGACCCCGTCAACCAGCCGCCGATCAGTCAGATGATGGATAAGACGAAGCGGCCGCTTGTGAACCGGGTTGGACTGTCGCGGAAACATATTCTCAGTGCTGTTGCGGAAAGTGTTAAGCGGCTCGGGACATATATTGATGTACTTCAGATTCACCGGTTGGATCGAGATGTGTGTCCGAAGGAGATCATGAAGGCGTTGAATGACGTGGTGGAGAGTGGGCAGGTGAGGTATCTGGGTGCGAGCTCCATGGCGGCGTGGGAGTTCCAGAAACTGCAATATATTGCTGAGAGGAATGGTTGGCATCGGTTTATTTCTATGCAAAATTATTACAACCTGCTATATCGAGAGGAAGAGAGAGAGATGATCCCTCTGTGTGCGGACTTGGGGGTGGGCGTTCTCCCATGGAGTCCGCTGGCTCGTGGTGTCCTGGCGCACAAATGGGATGAGCGGACATCGAAGCGGGAGCAAACGGATAAACTGCTGAAGAATTTGGTTCGGGGACAAGATGACAGTGCGGTGGATGAGGAGATTGTAAGGCGTGTGGCGAAGGTTGCAGAAAAGAGAAAGGTGCCGATGGCGACGGTCGCGTTGGCTTGGTGCTTGAGCAAAGGAGTAAACCCTATCACAGGGCTTGGGAGCAAGGAGAGAATCAACCAGGCCGTGGAGGCTGTGCAGTTCCGTTTGGAGGAGAGTGAAGTGGCGTACTTGGAGGAAGCATATCAACCAAAGCAGGTATCATACTAGCCGATCCGCCCAACCCTCGTCTGAATAGTTTCACTCGCGACACTTGAGATAGGTCTTTAATACACGTGTAATATTTTTGACCATCTATACCTGTGCGTAGGGGCTTAAGCTATTACTATGGGAAACGATTTCCTGCTGGGACCACGATTGTTACCTTCTCCGTGCGGGCAGAGTGGTGGGATGACTTTTCCAACAATCTTGCGACCGACCTCGCCCCATTCCTATCGCTATTCGGAGAGAATATCACGAAGCAGTACATGAGCGAGAGCATCACCTATCTGGACTATTTCATCTTTGCAATGGCCCCGATGGGGATTTTGACGGCCCTAGTGTCAGCCATTCGGGTCTGCGGGAGCCCGTCCCTGCGCGCCGTTATCGGTCGGGCACAGGAAGGAGGCGGGAATGCAGAGGCAGAGCTTTGCTCCTCCACAAGTCGCGATGTCTGCGAACTGTAGCCCTTTTACAGGCGGTAACCGCGGGCCACAGGGAACTTGCTCAATTACTCCTTGAGAACGGGGCTGCGGTGGACTATCAAGACAGCCAAGGAAGAACCCCTCTGTCCGGCGCCGCAGAGGCTGGACATGAGGAGATCGTGAGATGGCTGGTCGAAACCAATGCCGCCGCAGACTCTCACGATGGGGCTGGATGGACCCCTCTCTCATACGCGGCCCGAAGAGGGCACCAGGGCGTGGCAAGGTTTCTCATTGAAAACGATGCCGCCGTAGAGTCTCGGGATGGGGATGGACGAACGCATCTCTCGTATGCGGCAGAAACGGGCCGTCGGGAGGCCGTGAAATTGCTAATTGAAAACGGTGCGGCTGCTGACATAGGTTTGGAAATACGCCCCTCTCATATGCTGCAAGAAAAGGTTGTGAGGAGGTGGTCCAATTGCTCCTTGACAATGGTGCAGCGGCAGACTGTAAGGACCAGGACGGGAAAACGCCTCTCTCGTGGGCTGAGGAAAGTGGACACCGGGAGGTGGCGAGGTTGCTGCGGTCATTCATCCGCTCTAAGTAATATCTATTTTATATCTTATTCTTGCACACCATCCAATAGAGGTTACCGACGCTATAGACCTGTTATTCTGTTCTTTCCGTCTAGTGAAAGCGCCTGCAAATATATATATTCTTCTTACGGAGGTGCGGGTTTTACCCGGTTCTGGGAAGGTTCATATGCAAACTAGGCAACGAATCGTACAATGCGAGCTCTGTCGACTAAATGAAAACCCGAAGCACCCAGCCTAGGACTAGCACTCCGCTCCTCCAGCACCAAGCCTCTGGGATAGTATCGACAGGGCAACCTCTCGCGGAATAACAGCCCCAAACCTACCCCCAAGTCAGCAAGCTTCTCCCACCCCCCATCTAGAGCGTGATAAGAAAAGACATACCCATAGCATTTAATATGACCCAACAACGACTGCATAAGAAGCATAATCTGATTATACCCCGCGGTCGCAAACCCCGGATGCCTACACACATACGCCCAGATCTGCGCGGGCGTAAGCTCACCATCATCCGTGAGCTGGGATGATAGCTCGATAAGTCTCTCAAGGGTGCCCTTGGACACCTGCAGTGGCTGGTCGCCCTGGCTTGCTGGGCTTTGGGGTCCCGAGAGGCGGAAGATAGAGGCTGTTACGGTGAGAGCGTGCCCGTGGGGATCTTTGGGTGTTTGGAGGCCTCCACGGACGTGTTCGAGGCATGGGCCTTCGAGACTAGATGGGGTATCGGGGGTTAGCGTTATGTGTTAATGTGAGGGTGGTTGGTAGGGGGATACCTCAATATGAAATTCATCCCGAGTACGACATTTCTGTCGCTTCCTGTATCGGACTTGGCGGGCTGCTCGTTGATGCGGAGGCTTTTGGTGGAGCTTTCGATCGCTGCTAGCCCTAGAGGAGTTAATGCGGCTATTTTCAATTATAAATGGTTGGAGAGGGGAATACCTGGTTCGGGTGAGGACGAGCCGTTCAACCCGGGACGAGTCTGCCCAGCGTGGACTGTATGGGTATGGCCACAACTATCACCAACATGAGGTGGGCTAGATTCCGGGGAAAGACTCGATGGCAGGGACCGCTGAACAATGAGCCTCCGATTATTGAGCTGGTCATTGCCCAGCTGTACAGCCGTGGCCTCCCGAGTAGGAGCAGAATCATCATCGCTCTCCGGAACAAAGTCCGGCGCAGGGGGCAGAGTGATTTTATTGTCGTCAATAATATCTCGAAGCCATCTGACCTCCGCAGAGAGCTTCTGGTTCTGTTCGTGGAAGTTGGCTTGGGAGGTGCGGAGCTGGACCACCTCCGCTTCGAGATCTTTCACGTAATCTTCTTTTCTTCGGCGGTAGTTTCTACGACGTAGTTAGCTAGGGAGTCTTCACAGACGGAATTACAAAACCTGAGAACAGACTTTTGGGCTCTGCGGACTTGTTCTTTGCGCTTTGTGGATGGTTCGCCGGATCCTTGGGCACTGTCTTCCGGCCAATTCAGGTTAGCCTCATATCTCAGGTTCCACCACCTGGCAGTGTGTTGCTATATTTGGAGAATAAAAACGAGTGGGCAAACCTTTCAGGGACCAGCGGTTGGTCAAAAACCCCAATCTACTCATATCGGCACGATCGCAAGGTAGCTAGCTCTGAAACTTTCTCGGGAAAACGAGGGGAAATTACACTCAGATGAACTCATCAAGAAAAATTACTGCTTTTATATTAGCCACGAACCTTCACGGCCCCTGAATTTAGGTGGCAGCCAAGGCGCCTGATTGGGGAATTTGAGGCGCCTCGTTTCGATACGAGGCGGCTCAGCCGCGGCGGGGCTCAGCCAAGATTTGATCGAATCATCAGAAATTTCCTTTTAGGGTTAGACTCGTTCCTGACAGGGCCAGCTCAAGCGTCCGACTTGAGAGAACAGGTCAGCCTGGTGGGTCCTGGTGGATCGACTTGGTGTCTATTGTCTGTCTGTCACTGTGGGTGGTGGGGGGGAAAGCTTGTCGCGTGGCAGTGCATGTGGGGATTATATTGATCACTCTATCCAGACCCTGGATACGGCTTTTCTGGGTCCAAGACTTAGCTACGGGGACCACAGTTGTCTCTAGACTAAATTGATGCCTGTCTTTGTACTAATTCTGGAAGCATTATGCGATCGAGGTAGATTTGGGCATGAAAAGGGGCGAGGCTGAGCATATTCGCTCATTACGCCGATATTGCAGTCAACGGTATGGAGAGAGGTATAAAGATGGACAAATCTACAGTCGAACTTGAGGAATTCAGCACCAAACAGTTCACCTGCTCGATCGCACATTTCTCTCTACATTTTCACTTAACTTAGATTCACAATGCGTCTTCAATCGGCAGCATCCGTTCTCCTTGCGACAACCTACGTCAACGCACGGCCATGGCACCAAGAGAGCAACAAAGCGGTCTACCTCATGACCAACAACGCCCGTAATGCGGTCATCGGACTCCCAATTCACCCCAACGGCCTTTTAGGTGAAGGACGGGCCACCCTCACTGGCGGTAAGGGACAAAACGGGCTGAATTCCACTCAACAACCCAACGCGCCCGACTCCCTCTTCAGCCAGTCCGCAGTAACCGTCGCCGGAGAGGTAAGACCCCAACTCCTTCCCCCATCACAGCCCACCCCACTAACAACCCACCTTTATCCATAGTACGTCTTCGCAGTAAACCCCGGCTCCAACACCCTCAGCATGTTCCGCGCCGACTGCAACGACCCCTCCCTCCTAACACCAATCGGCACACCCGCCACAATCCCCGGCGACTTCCCCAACACCGTCGCTGCGGCACCCAAATCCCACCTCGTCTGCGTCGGAACCACCGGCACCAGAGCCGGCGTATCCTGCACCTCATTCAGCGAGCACGGGCTCGGTGAAATGGACGCCCTCCGCCCCTTCAACCTTGGCCAAAGCACCCCACCTATGGGCCCCGCAAACACCGTCTCCCACGTCTTCTTCTCCGCCGACGAGACCCAGCTCTACACCACCGTCAAGGGCGACGCTAACACCAATAACCCGGGTTTCTTCTCCGTCTTTCCCGTTAAATACGGCTGCCAGGCTAGTTCCGCCGTCATGGTGGGGAGAGACGACGTCCGGACCTCCCCAGCTGGTACAGGCGTATTATTCGGCTCCGCAGTGGTACCCAGTACATCCCAGATCTTCGTCACTGATCCCGGATTCGGTGTGGCCGTGCTAGAAGTCAGTCCTACCCTTCAGGCTGAGTCTATCACGAACAAGATGATCCCGGGCCAAATGGCGTCGTGTTGGTCTACCTACTCCTCCAAGAGACATAGTGTGTTCATCGCGGATGGTGGTCTTAATCGACTTGTGGAGCTGAGTGCCGATGATGCTAGTATTGCGAATGTTTCTCCCCTTCCCGGTCAGGATCCGGGGTTGTTTGATCTTACCACTGTGGGGGATTTTGTGTATGCATTGTCGCCGGGGAATGGGACGACGAAGGCGGCTATTACGGTTTTTGATGCGAGGAAGGGGAAGCAGGTGCAGCATAAGGAGCTGTATCATTTGGGTGCGAACCGGAATGCGATGGGGATGGTTGCTATGGGGGCTTAGATGGCTCTCTGGGCGGAGTTGAAGTGGTAAACGCGGTATTTGTGTATTATTGTTGGGTATAGATTGCTGGGATTTGCTTTGTGGATTGGGGGGGGGGGGGGGGGGGGCTGTGTATTGCGGACACCCGTTTATCCTGGAAGTAGGGTTGTTGCTTCACTGTCGTAATCATATTTTCTCTCGCTGTTACTAAACTTGGCTATCACTGTGTTAATAGTTAGAATAGTTTCAAAGGCATATTTTGAGTTAATTTCGTTCTGTATACTCCTAAGGAGCAGGAAATATTCATAACAAACCCCCTAACCTGTAGGTCCTATTGAAACACATACCCTCCAGTTGCACCCATCCTCACCCTTCTCATATCTTCGTGTTCAGACCACCACAGCTATAATCCGTCTCAGTTAACAAGTTTGTTTTTATCCGCTTTCAGTTCAACCTTTTCCAAGTTTTTTCCATGAGAGCGACAGGGCGTACCAAGACCGCTCTGTGATGCATATTTCTTTCGAGGCAGAGGCCTATTATATGAGCTCCTGCTGTTGGGTTTCTGGCCCGGTGTGGTTGATCCATTCTCCCTGCTGGCCTGGTGTGAGGCGCAGCAGCCCCCACCTTATGCTGGGCAGTGCATTGGTTCCTGGCACCTCGACGACTGCATCCCCATCATCACCATTCAATCTTCTCTCCACATCTTCATCTCCAGCCATCCATCCGATCTCTTCATTATCTCCGCTCCTCAAAAGAGCGCATCGACCACGCCTATCGCCTTTCACTATCATATTGTAACGTCCACCATGACAAACCATCACCACCATCACCATGATCACCACCATCATTCCGTGTGTTTCGCCTTCTCTTCATCCAGATCCCCAGCCAATCACGCGCCGCCCCGCTACGTCTGTACTAACAGGAAAAAAGCCATCAGACGACATCGTGACCGACCCGGCCCAGTCATGGAACCAGCAGGCGACAAACCCGCATTTTTACAACACCTTCCCCGCCCCACCGGATGACTTCAGATCGGATGGCTCCTCATCCGGCCACCGGTTCCCGAATTATCTTTTCCCAATACTTTTCATCGCGTTGGTGATTATTGTCTCATTCATGCTCGTCTCGACAACCTGGAATCCATTGAATGCATTACCTGGTGTTCCTGGGAATTGAACTTGTGTTACTTCCAACTACTTGGTTTTCCTTGATAAGACGGTTCTCATTATGTCTCGATGTTAACACAGTGTAAAACAACCTTTTCGACCCTAAAGTCTACCCATAACACAAGTATCATCGCATTAATTCATCATTCTCCCTTTATCTTAACATTAAATAAACCTGAACTCCTAACAAATAATAAAAACCTAATTGCTATCCAGCACAATCACCTCCGCCTCCGCCTCTCCCACACTCTCAACACTCAGCACATCCCCCGCATTCACCCCCGTAATGAACGCCCCATCGCCCTCCTCCAACACCGCATCCTCCCTCTGATCCAGCCTCACCCTCGCCTTCCCCCCCTTCGTCATCGGCAAATGCACATAAACATTCCTCTTCCTCTTCTGACTCACCACCCCATCCCCGGCCCCAACCGTCCACTCAAACCGTCCTTGCGGCTCAATGATCCCCGCCCCCATCACAAAATCCGCATGAATCGGAATCGTCCCCTCGATACTCGGTTCCGCTCTTTCCTCCTCCTCCCGACTCGCCTCCGGCCCCGCCTTCAACGGCGACAAAATCTTCACAAAACCCTGCCGTTTTTTCGCTTCATCAAAGGACCGCGTATGATACTGCGGCTTAAGCCCATACTTCCACGGCGTCGCCCAAATTTGCAAAAAGTGCACACTTTTATTGCTTTCATTCTGCTCCGAGTGCGCGATCCCCGTGCCCCCCGTTGTGAATTGCACATCGCCCCTCTTCATCCGATAGAAGTCCTTCCCCTGTTCCCCCTCTGCGCCTTTCCGGACCATGGAGTCGCGGTGGGTGAGTTCGCCGGAGAGAATATAGCTAAAGATCTCCGCGTCGCGGTGCGGATGTGTGGGGAACCCATTCCGGGCAGCAACCCGATCTTCATTCAGGACGCGGAGAGAGCCGAAATTGGTGAAATTATGGTCGTAGTAGGAGGCGAAGCTGAAGGTGTGGAAGGATTTGAGCCAGCCGCCGTGTTCGGCGTAGCCGCGGTCGGCGGAGCGGCGGGCGATGATCTTGGCGTGCGAGAGTTTGGTCATTTCTTCTGGTCTTTGTCTTATAACGGTTGGGATGATTAAAGCGATTAAAGGGATAATCAAAAGGTGCAGGTAGGATGGTTTGAGGAGCGTGTTGGTGATAGCCATTTAAAAGGGGAGTGTTGGGTTGAGGCCATGGTTGAGTGTGCTTTTATATACAGGCAGGAAAGCAAAAAGTAAGGATGAGCTAAAGCTGACAAACGGGCGATGAACTGTGGCTTATGGGCTTCTGACTAAAATGCCAAAGGGGACTGGAAGCTGCTGGATGCGGTTAGTCAGGTAAGTGTCAGGCATGATTAAGGCAACATTTCAGTGATGTCATTGAGAGGGATGGGAGACGCTAGTCCTATTCAATCGACCGTCCTGCCTGGCCTGTTTTATCTCATCTCCATAACTAACTAACGAGTTATGAGGGAAGATTACAAAGCATCTGCATAAACACAATTTATCAACACAACTAAGAGAGCACGCCTTGCTTGATCGGTAGGTGCAGATTCACTGCAACATCACCAGGCCCATGCTAGCCACGAGAGGCGAAGATCCCGACCAGACATCACCACCAACGTGGGGGTCTCACCCCGAGTGATTGGATCGGCGTCATGGGCGGGGTTTATCTGCAGTGCAACCTGGCAGCATCGCAGGCACCTCAGTTCCAGACTCGTCCAGAAATTCCAAAATTCTAGTACTTATTAACCTATCATCCTCATCACCAATCCCATCCCATCCTACACAACACGACCAATCCAAGCAACAAAATGACAGATACCTCTAATATTACCCGCGTCTTCGACGATCTATTACAAAACACAATAACTCCCCACACAGCCGCAACAACAATCGCGCAGACAGGCACCATCAACGATCTCTGGGGCCATGTCCTAAAACTCGCCTGCGACGATACCCCCCAACACCAAGACAAACTCGTGGACTTCCTCGTCCACCTCTCCAGATGTCCCGATTCCGGAGAACCGGTCATAAAATGGCGTGACCTCCCAACCCTAGGCTGGGACCTTCGCGACGAATGGAATTTCAACATCCTCTCGGATCGCAATACCAGTCGGGAGAAAGCAATCACGCATGTGGTAAATCTAAATCGGTTTACGGCGCTGCTAATGGCGACTAAAGAGCCGGTGTTTGATTTCGCCTGGTTTGCGCTGGTTACCTTTCGGGATGCGCTTGAGTCGGAGCCGACGGACGTTAGGCATATCGATGCGCTTATTCCGGCGGCGGCGGCGTGGATTGAGGTGTTAGGGGTTCAGATCTATAGCTGGGATAGAGTGTGGGAGTCCGGGCCGACGGTTGGAAAGCCAGGAAGAGGGGGGCCGCTTTGGAGCGGGAAGCATGGGTTTTGTCCGGAGAGATGGCAGCTCTGGCGAAGGGGGTTTGCGGAGGTGGCTGCGATGGATGGAGTGGGAGAAAATACGAAGATAGCTGCCCGGGAGGCAGAACTGATGATGAAGGAGATTGAGGATGGGCATGTCGCTTGATCACCCCCTTGAGCGATCCGTCACAAAGTTATGAATGTTTTCATGTCATTCACGATATAAACGACATATATATTCAATGTTCGGATATTACAAATTGAAGTTAAATAAAATAACCTCCTTCATGTGTAGCTCCAGTGCCTACCTAGCAACCCAGTACCTCCATCCAAAATACCCCGTAACCCCAAGGACTGGAACAACCAATGCCCCCATTTTCAGCAGCGCTGATTGAATTCTGGGGTTCAACCAAGACATCAACAGCTCCTTGAACTTTTCCGGTTCATTCCTGCTCGGATACGGCTCGTCGGGGATAGGTATTCCCAAGAATGGACAAATCGTCTCCCATCCAAGACCATCCTCCAGTTTGATGACCAGCGTTCGATCTTTTGGCAGGACCTTCTTCGCATTCTCAATACTGTAGCACCCTTGTCAGCCAAATGAAAGGAGAATGCGAAGAGAGGAGAAAACTCACTATTCAACATAACTGTCACGGAGCGCATCTGCACAGTTGGGATGGTCATAAGCCAATCCCTTCGAATAACACCAATACGCAAGCTCATTGAGATACATGAACTCATAAATCTCCTCGTTGAACCGCTTCAAGATATTCATCGGGAACGACCCGGCCATTTTAACATTCCCGCCCGCCGTATTATTAAACGACTTGACCCATTTATCTGGATCGCGCTCGGTGAGGATAAATTTGACATCGGGGTCTTCTGCGTAAGTCTCGAGGGCTCTTGTATTGAAATAGCTCGGGAGCTCGATCAAGCACTAGAACCATCAGCACATACCGGAAACATCCCAAAAAAGAGGGATACAAACATCATAATCTGCAAGCCACTTGTCCATATCGCCTTTATCCATCTTCTTCACCCCCGAAATCCGATTATGTTCCGCCAGAATTGCATCCTGAACAATCCTCATATGCGACGCGCCACCGTATACCACCATTTCATAAAAGTGGTATGGTCGGAACCCGAGGATTTTCGTCGCTGAATAGAGACCCAGTGTTCCGCTCCTGCGCCATGTTATCCATACTGCCTAATCTTGTGATTTATCACGACCAACAAACAAGCAGCTTACCGACTGCAACTCGCAACCACGAGCTTGATTTTCTTTTTACTAGCCGGTTCCGGCACCCGATCGATTTCCCGCGACATGATGTTAATTTAGTTGTTGATAACTGAAATTTGTTGCTCGAAACCTATCACCAGCACCCCGGGTGCATCTCGCTGTTATATAGGCTACGCAGCTGGCGCAGGCCGGGATCAGACCACACAGCCAACAGCCCCTAGCCCCCAAAATAAAGCTCCTCGTAAACCCACTTCAGCCCAAAAACCATGATCAATAGCACAGCCAATCAAGAAGCCGGAATCAAGCTGTCGTGGCTATGTTCGATAAGCTGTTGTCGCGTGGGTAATTCCATGGTGCTGACGGCGGACCATTTTGCTTTTATGGGAACTCCCTGCGCCTCCGCAGTTGATCTCTTGGCGTTGATTGGTCCCGAAATAAGCCGGCGATAGTGATTGGGGGCCTGATGACATCGATCTTGCGAGGTGGCTGTTGCTGGCTGGCCTTGAAACGTTAATCATTAAACAGGTTTACTCGATTAATAGTTGGGTAATTATCAAGCCTGCATTTCCACTGCTGACAACACGTACAATGTTAGAGAATTTCAGGCAGAGAGGTGAGTAAGAAATGACAAAGAAAACGTTGATGGTCTGAACACCACTGATGGCCGCACTTGGCCTGATTAGGAAATATGTGCCGACCAAAAATAATCAGCGGGATGAAGTATTTTGTTTGTATATCTGAGTCGATTTCTACTAGTACCTACTTTTTATACATAAACGTCATTTCTTACACTTACAATCATAATTAATTCGATTCCTGGTAGTTTTATTTATATGTTTAAAAACATCATCCACAGCTTGGGTTGAAATAACAACGACGCGCCCTTCGCGTTGCCGCACATATATATATTGGGAAGAAGCTTCTGTGTTGAATTAACTTTTCACTCCGATAAGATCTGAGTGTGTAACCCTGCCCCCCCCCTCAACCGTATTCACATTCAGGGTCATGATCGCTTCGTGATTCTCTTTTTTACCCCGCTGTTCGGCAAGTCTCTAGAGTGAAGGGCAAACACGGTAGCGAGGAGAGGGAAGAGGCGGATCTGAACTGTGGAGTAACTTAGAACCGCCAGTTCGTTCTTACTAGAAGGCTTGTCTCGGTCGGTGAACTGGTGGCGGATGCTGGTATATCGAACGGCGATGGTCACAGCTCGGGCGAGTACAAGGCGGGCATTGTTGATCATGTAGGTTCGTGCGAAAGTCATGGACCCGTACATCACCGCTCGATTGGCAGGGGCTGAATATTGCCCGGTCATTGCATCCAGCTGGGAGAACCAGGATAGGAGGGCGAAGTGCGGAACTCGATATTTGTCAAAGAGCATGTATCCGTTATCCATCGTTGCGTAGCCAATTTTTGGGCTTACCGGTTCACCTCGTTCCGGTGTACTACTGAGGTATAGGGACTGTTCTGCACGCAGGATAAAGATAGTCCCACACACCCGACACGAGAAGATTCTAGTCCGGCCGGCTCAAAAGTAGTTAAGCAATCCATAAACCTGTAAGACTGTGCATTCTACCTGGTAACTCTATGGTGGGAATATTGAAAGATAGGCATTTTAAAAAGAGTCTATTTTGTCACCTTTTCATAACTAGAAAGAGCAGGGGTTAAAAGAAAGAGTGGGTGGCTTCGATGAGCCCCTGGATGGATATGTGGCCGAGTGCTGAGGCTGCGACTATTGACTTGAACAATGCATTCCATCGACAGCAAAACCTCAAGTGGCATTTGTCCCCCCCATGACTTTTGTAGAATTTAGTACCTCGACCGAAGCCAGCCAGTGGTCAATTATGTGTTCCGTGTCCGGGTTCTCTTTGAATGATCCCCTTCCAATAATAGACCGGACTTCCTCGGCAACTGCCTTGGTATCAAGATCCATAACCTCCATGAGCTCCCTGAACCATGTAAGCCGCTTTTCATACCATGCCTGCTTCTGGCATTTCGCACCCCCCGGATCACGAGACCTGTTGTATTGGTGCTCCAGCCACACGATGTATTCGGCGATGTAGTTGGACAACCATTGCGGCGTCTGGCACATATTGCTAACAACGACATGGGAGTAGAACCTGTCGTTCTTGTAGTCAACCCCATATTGTTCCTACTTCTGTTAGGAATATTCACTACCATGTTTAAACCAAGGTTACTACTCACCTCCCTGGAAGCATGGCGCATTTTCGGCCTTTTATCCACCATTTTAGACCCCCTGACCTGCTCATCATAATTGTCCCTGAGAATCACCATCCATTCGGACCGTAAGCACTCGAACGACTTCGAAGTTAATGGAATCATTTCCAGCTCGAGCTCTGCGATGAACTCTCTTTCTTCGTCCAAGATCTCATCAATCTCATCCTCAGATATTGATTCGGTTGGAAAGTCTGATAAACCCGAGCAACGTATGCCACGCCCTCGGTGAGAGCATACGTGGGTCATACCAATTCTCTCGAAATAAACTCTGCGTAGGAATCCAAGCAGGACTCTCTTTGCGTCGTCCGGCCCCCTAAGCTCCTCTATCATAGAGAGGAGTTCTAGTCCCCACACAAAGCCGGGCGTGCGGCTGAACGGACAGTTCTCCAGGGAAAAATCAAACGCGGAGGGCAGGAGGCATCCATCAGGTGAACATGGGCATCGGGAGCCGTCGGATGAAAAAATGTCGACACCTTCGCTTAGGCACATTGTGATAGAGTCGAGTGCATCCCAGGCGTTAAAGCTTAGAGTCCGTAAGCGTGTGAGCAGGTGTAACAAGACAGTCGAACCTTGTTGGTCGACATGGTTAATGTCGGCTTTTTGGTCAATCAAGAATCGGGTCAGCGGTGCGTCTAAAATGGGAGCCAACCAAAAGATGGCGGTTTGTCCTTCACTATTTGGAGAGTTGAATAATTCGAAACCGTGTCGCGCAAGAATCTCAGCTTCTTCGAGGCTCGAAATGTAATGTAGAAGTGTATTATCTTGCGTTTCATGGCGGTGGTCATGGAAGATGAAGTTGATATCACTCATCAGACTTACGAGCTTTGCGAAAATGCTGCTCCGCAAGTTGTACAAATGCGCTCTGCGAGATATGAATCTGATCAAGGCACTGGTAACAGAGTATTCGAAGACTTCAGGCTCCTCCGGGTAAAGGTCTTTGATGGTAATGAGGGAGTCCAGGATTAGATCCCATTGACCACGAACGGCCGCATACGCGATGAAATCCCGATTCCATTGCCGCTCTCGAAGCCCAGGATCTGCCCCCTTTGTCAAAAGTAGCTGTACCGTCCTGCAGCTTCCAGTTGCGGCCGCATACATTAGAGGTGTAATACCCTGTTTATCTGTGGCATTCACGTCATGACCAGCTTCGACGAGCAGTCGGACTATGTCTTCATTACCAATGGCCAGGTGTAGGGGTGTCTGACCCAGGAAATTCTCTTGCGGAATTGGTAATGAGCGGGAGAGCAGAGATATCACTGTGGTTGTGTCGTTCTGGAGTACGGCGTCGTGCAGAGCTGTTAATCCAGCAAAGCCTATATTTCGTGTCAGCGACATGATGGACCAATAGAGTTGTCCAACTCACCAGGACAGGCATTAACAAGTACGGCGAGATACTCAATAAAGAAGGGATCAGGTGTCCTCTCTTCACATATCCAGCCAGGATCAGAAAGCGAAGGCCACTCCTCGTAAACCGGTGAATGCGTGCAGCCGGGGTCAAACCCGAGTTCGAGGATTGCTTCAAGCAGACTAAGATGTCGACCTTCACCGATCCATCGCGCACAGAGAACCAAAAGCCTGGGAAGAGGGAATTAGCAAGGGCCCTAGAGAACTTATGTCGGGGATACGGACTTCTGGTCCAGGCCTCCAAGACTCATCCCTAACTCCCAGACGAAGAATCTCAGCAGCTCGAATTGGTCATCCTGGTCTCGAGGTCCGTAATTGATGAGTTGCTACTGAATCATTAGCTAAGCTTGACCCGAAAACCGAGGAAGGCCGTCTTGATACCTGGACATAATTGTAACCGGCAGGATTTATATGCCTTGTCAACAACGTGTCGCATGCCGCGAGCTCCCGAAACCTTTCGCGGGTGTCTGAGAGGGTGATAAGTCCCTGTGTAAAGCGCCAGAGCGTCTCAAAGCCAGGCGACGTATAGTTGACCACCTTGTCTATGTTAAGCGCTGGTTTAAGAGAGTATTTTCCGTTCCCCGAAATAAACTCAAACACTGGGCCCAGTTTGAACGGAACCCCATATCTGCTGAGGGCAAATTGTAGATCCCACAGGACTCGTGTCGCCGTGCACTGTGGATTACTACAGCCCCCAGATAATGTGGACAATGGGGTATACTCTAGGGCCCAGAAGCGGCCGGAGAACCTTCGCGTTGTGTGGCAAGAACAGTGACAACGCCATCTCGTACAGTCAGATATTCCTCTTCGAGGCGATGGCCTTGTAGGTGGGCTCGATTGAGTTGTCGGCACCGGGCATGAGTCCACAATGGCAGCGGGCATCGGAGCTCTAGATTGCTGCGTACCGTTATTTGTGGGGGGGCGATTATCGATGCCGGCGATTGAGGCGAGAACATCTGTCTCCTGTTTTGGTTCCCCTGGGATTAACACAATTGAAATGAAGCACAAGCAGGCGAGACTGAGGTCACCAATGGCGGAGTCAACCCTTTCTCTCGCCTCTCTAAGATCTCCCTTGATACTTTCTGTGCGTCGAGGAATCTTCCACTTGGTGTCATGGAAGTGGGAAAGTTTCTTCATCACGCGCTGGAGGATGATATCCACGCCACTGTACACCCGTTGACAATTAGTCACAGCGAGTTCAAGGCCTCTAGTTCTCTGGAAATTGCCGAGAAGCAGCAGGCAGTGTCGTAAAACTTCTAAGCGCTTGATCAGGAGGTCCAGCTCGTCTCTAGCCTTGTCCCGATTAAACCTGCCGGCACTCCGCAAGCGCTCAATATGGTCTGCGATCTGAAGTGCGAAGGCCGCTATTCCGACCCCAGCGGAAACGACTCCGATAACTTCGGCCATGGTGTCTCCGGTGTCTCTCAGGGCGGTAGGATAGTGTAATCGTGTTGGGAGAAGAAATCGCGAGGGAAGTTGCGGGCAACAAGGTAGGGTGGGTAGGCTTGCTACCTAACCGCCGGGGATGAGCCCATGTCTGCCTTGCTCAACACCCCCCTCGCCAACCAACCAATGGAATCAGGCAAGGCTCCAGGCATTTGTTCCAAGTAGTCTAGGTCTGACTAACGGATTGGAGAGGTCTGGATAAGCCTTGCAGTCAGCCCCATCACGATGTTTGTTTCGCGACATTGGGCTATTCCTTGAGCGTGACATTGTCAAATATATTTGCTTCGACAGACTCGAGTTTGCATATAAAGGAATCCGGAAGAATATTGCCAGGGAAGCGAATTACAGGAAGTAGAGTTTCAAAAGAAATATAACTATACTGGATTGTTTTTGTACAGACAGATTCTGATGGCATTCTTCAACCCGACTCCACAAGTAAATATTTTAGCTTCTACTCGATAACAGGGTTAGTAGCAAGCGTCCATTTGGAGATTCTATGGGCGTCTCTTATCCTATGTTCCATTTTAGTAACATCTTAATCTGCTTATATTTTCTTCGTCATATTTATCTCTTGATCATCAAATCCTCGATTCTCGCCCTTGAGGAACGGCTGGGAAATATTTGGTATTGTAAAATAGCTGACATACCTGTTCAAGAAGTGGAGAGGACTCGAAGCGACCATTGGCCAAAATCTGTATTTGGTATTATCCGCTGAAAGGCCTGATACGCATTCATTTACCAAAACAAATCCAGTAGAGCAGCAAAAGCACCAACTACTGTATGAAATAGATATAATGTGGACGAGAAAAATATGCCAATGATGAATGATAGCCGTACGTACCCGACGGGCTCCGGTAGATTTAGTTATTTTTCACGTTCAAGCGGATTGTTGGGGTTCATTCAAGATTTTGTAGGGGTGGCCTGCCAGACCCAGTTTGGATGACTTCTAGTGCAGCCAACGACAGCAAGAAGACCCAGGGCCAAGGTCCTTGGTCCCCGTAGTGTGCCCCACGGTTGATCGACATCGGAAGGGTGGGTAGGTATAAAGGGCCCCAAGACCGGATCTTACGGGCTGGAATTACGCCTAAGAAAGCCGAAGTGGGCATAGGGATGAGGGGTCCGGGCAAACCGGTGAATTCCCCAGCAAGATGATACGTCAGGACCATTTCAACCGTTAATAACTAGGTATATATTCCGTGGGGTGCCGCATCTGCTACCTTTTTTCCTTTCGCCTCGATGTGCTGGAATGACCCTGCCCCTGTCTCGAGTCCCCGAACGATCAGGCTGTTAAAACTTCCTCCTTTCTTACCCTTCCAGATCCGCGCTCTGCCTCAGGAGTACTTGGTATATCAATGGAGCCATTCAAGCTTTCCTTACCAGAGGGTGGCATCGTATCTGGCCGGTATAGCTTCCCAGATACGGACCGGAAACCAACCCATTTGCCGCCGCTCATTGTGTGCATCCCCGGCGGCAGTTACGATGCTGAGTACTTTGATGCCCACGGCGCCCAATCAATCCTGAGTGTATCGACTATCTTCAAACTTCCGGTTATCGCGATCGATAGACCGGGCTACGGAGCTAGCACGCCCTCTCCAAGCTCTGCAGCGGCACTAACCTACGGTCAAGAGCAAGGGAGGTACCTAAACTCAACAATTCTACCAGCGTTGTGGAAATCCTTTGCAGATAGCGCCCAAGCATCTGCAATTGTCCTGCTATCACATTCCATCGGCGCAATGATCGCAACCATTGCTGCTGGGTCCTACACCAGCAAGGAGGGTTATCCGCTAGCAGGCCTCATCACATCTGGAATTGGTGTGGAACTCGTGCAACTCCCGCGAGAAGGCATGACTCATCTCCTGAATATTAATGAGACAGCCGACGAGTTGATTCACTTCGAACCTACCGCAAAAGATGCCATCATGTTGCAACTCCCACACCTGGCCCTCGCGCCACCCGGGATGCGCCAATTCACCGAGCATTTAAACCGACCGGTCCCGCGCGGCGAATTACATGACATCAACATGACTTGGCTCAATTATTGGAAAGATTATTCCACAAGGGTCACGGTTCCGTTGCTGTATGGACTGGGTCAATTTGATGGTCTGTGGACCTGTTCCCCCGAAGCCTTGGAGGAGTATAAAGCTGCTTTCACACAAAGTCCAAATGTGGTGTGTGAAATGATTCCTATGGCGCCCCATTGTATGGAGCTGAGTTTTCAGAGCCAGAGTTGGTATATGAAATGTTGCGCGTTTGCGATGCAGTGTACTGTTTCGGAAGCACTGCGCTCTACTTGAGACCTGGAAAATAGTGGGAGATACATACTGGGAGTTTCTGTTCTAGATGCCTTTCTCTCTTTATCGGTAGTTTTAGTAATTACCCAATATCCCTTCTTCACCCCATAAGCTAGACCAATGCTCTCCCCATGTCTGAATGAGTAATTTCGAAAACCTTTTGGGCGGCGGGGTAATCCTCTACTCCGGAGTAGATGCAACGGCTCTATGTCCTCGGGGTATAGGGATAAGTATTCGCTCGGCCCGACCGCAGTTGGCCAAGCGCCAACCACGACTACTCGGAGGTAATGCGTCTCTGCCACCGGAGTTCAATTTGACTGTATATTTTCATCTAACCGGAGCATTTTCAATACTGTTCCACCACCGGACAAAATCTATTCAAATCTCCGCCACGCACTAATACCATCAAGTTCTCACCAGTCCCACCGTCAAGCAACTGGCCCGATCACGCATACAGCCACGTCATACCCTGCTTCATCAATCTTGCACAGGATGCAGGGTCATCCACACCCGGCAAATCCTGTTTAATTTCGAACCCTGCCAGACCTAAAACCCACGAGATACATTTGTAGCTCTCCCGCCCCTGCACAGCCAGAGATATACCACTATCACCCCCCGCGCCCGGTAGCACCGGCGTAATCGAGTCCCGGACATATATCGCCTCGAGTGTAAGTAACTTCCACTGGCCACTGGGAGCCCGCTCCAAGCGGGAGATAAAGCGCGTAACAGTGACACAGTCATACTCCCTTCCTCCATGACTGAAGCGGATGGAAACTGAGCCCGTGGACTCTGTGAGGGCCTTGTCTCCGTGTATATGGACTTCCACAGGGCTGATGGAATGGATGGCGCCGGTGCCCCCGGTTGCCATTGCTTGGGAGCCGGAGACGAAACCATCAATATCGCCCTGGTACCTGTGCGGGTGTAACGGGCTGAGAATCGGTATAATGTGAGGGTTTCAGGGTAGCTTACCAGGTTATGTCGATATGCGTCTTCGATGCATCTGTGTGATAACTCGACCGGAGCTTGTCCCATTGGTTCGTATCACGGTAGTATCTCTCGCGAACTAGGAGGGACTTGATTTCGGTCTCGATGGGGATCTTGTCCATGATGGATAAATTAACTTATTCAGGAGAATGGTTTAGATGATTAGATAGTTTAATGGGGATAGAAATATGCGATATAAAATAGGTTACCGCCCTCCTTTTTAGCAATGGGGAAATAGGCCAGCAGGTTAAGATGGTCCATTCCAAACGTAGTCGGCCTTTTAGAATTTGTTAAGAACTGCTGTCTTACTGGAGCATGGCGGCCCAGGTATTTTATTTACCGGCTTTTTTTACGTTCGCTCACAATGTGTGTTTACCAAAGCCCTGAAACTGAAACCCTAAAATATTAGACAGGGGTTTCCTGTCAGCTTTATTACAGTTGAGAGTCGGTGTGGGACCGTACTGAGAGCCATAGAACAACCACAAGGACCTAGACTGGTGCCAAAGAAGTAAGGGCAACAAGTGGGTGCATGTATTGAGATTTCAAGGAATTTACATGTGGTGTCTTATTTAACGGATATGGGGATAATTGAAAGTTAGCAAGTTATGGTGGCCATGAACCGCGTGTCCCATCCGACCGAAACAGGTATGGGCGTGTTAACCGCGTACCCATTATGACCGGCCAAATATCGAAATATGGCGGGGTATTATGGCGCTAATTAGGCGTGAAGGGAAATCATGGAGCATAAAATTTGCGGAGAATATAAATGTGTGGGGAATCCCTGCATGTTCTCGTCCCACATGTACGCCTGTTAGCTCACTAGTTGTTCACGGTACCTGCAGACGTTGCTTAATTGACTCGGACCGAGAGAAAATATTTGAGGCAGCATATAGCTAAATTTAGGTATGGAAATAGATAGTGGATATTGAACGGCAAGCGGGGAGAGGTCCCGCCTCCCCCTCATTTACATTTCCCCAGCAAGCATGCTGTCCCCACGACATATCTGGATTGAAAAGAAGAGCGGAGTATAAAACGCCTCAAGCGGACACCATGCTGCATGTAATCAAATGGGTTTTATCATCAAAGTGGGGTTTGAAGGCTACTGTCCACTGGCGGATCTTACATTTGACGACGCAATATGCTGTCCATAATCTATCTTTCGACTCTTCTGGTCACAGTCGCTGCATGTGGCCTTCCCCATGGCTTCGAAAAGAAAGACCTCGTGAAAACAGCAATCAAGAACGTTCATGTCTGGGACGGAGATAAATTTTCAAACAACACCTCCACAGTTGTTTTCATCAACGGCAGGCTAGCAAATGCCCCCTCTCTCGGTGCCACCGTTGTCGATGGCAAGGGGGGGTATCTCCTCCCAGGGTTCATCGACGCCCATTGCCACATAACATCATGCTCCTACCTAGACACCATGAGAGCATACGGTATCACCACAGCCCTCGACATGGGCACGTTCCCCATATCCTCCATCGACGCATGCAAAGCCACCGGGGTGACAGATATCCGCACTTCCGGCGCAGCGGGAACAGTCAACGGCACCCTGATCAGCCAAATACCCGGTTTTCCAGCCGATTCATTCATCCCCGACCCGGAGTCGGGCCGTACCTTCGTCCAAAGCCGCATCTCACAAGGAGCAGACTACATCAAAGTCTTTCTGGAGCCTCTCGGGCCCGACGAGGAGACCCTCGCGGCCGTTGTCCAGGCCGCCCATGCCGCCGGGAAGCTCGTCATCACGCACGCCGCCTCCTATGCCGATTATTCCACCGCTGAAGCCGCCAACGTGGATGTCCCGTGCCATGTGCCCCTGGATAAAGCGATCGATAATTCATCTACTGCTAATCTCACTGCGAACGGAATGGTCAGCGTCCCGACCCTGATCATGATGCAGTCGATTGTAAACAACACCCACGCACCCCCCGAGGCGTATACGTTCAATGCACAGGGGAGCGTGAGCAACATGTACCAGGCCGGAATCCCGATTTTGGTGGGCTCGGATGCAAATGCTAACCCGTACGTGCCGGCGAATCCGCCCTTTGGGGCTTCTTTACACCAGGAGCTGCAGTTGTTGGTCCAGGCTGGATTATCGCCGGTGGATGCGATACGGGGTGCCACTTCTCTGGCGGCGCAACGGTTTCGGCTTTATGATCGCGGGTCCATTTTGCCGGGTCTTCGTGCCGATTTGGTTCTTTTGGGCGCGGATCCGACGAGTGATATTCGCAACTCGCTGTCTATTGAAAAGGTCTGGGTGAATGGGGTTGAGTTTGATTTTTCTGTTTAAGTTTGAGAGGTTTTGCCTAGCATGGAGGAATGTGGTTTTGGGATTCCTATTAGCAACAGTATACTGTGTTAGCCAAAGGTATGGGCAGCCTGGACACAGTGAGATAAATATCCTAGCATTTGTTTACGGCAAATCATGTGTCGCCTGCCCTCTGTTTGCAATCGAACTCGATGGAAGCTGTGTTTCGCTACTAAAGGTGTTAAAAAAGAGGGGAATAATCCAGTTCTCCAATCCATCTAGCATCTAAATTCAAAAGCAGGAAACGTAGGTATACTGGCGACTATTGACCAATCGGCAAAACTTCGGTGGAGTGTGGGTCAGCTGATTCTTCTCGATTTCTGTTTTGGGAATTTCAGCACTCTCTTCTTCTTCTTCGAAGCTCCCTCATACCAATTACAACTAGGTAGACTATTTGAATCCCCCTTCCTCCAATCCCCTCCTTATCCGCTCATGTAACAAACTTTGTGCAATCAATTTACACCCCTCAAAATGCTGCCCCACCCACTCCAACGCCCGATAATCACGAAGTTTATCCGTTTCCATATTCCTGACTCCACACTCCCCCCGCGGCCCAAACACAAAAAACCCCTTTTTGTCCGTATACCGTTCCCACGGTGCTTCTCCATGTGCGAACCCAGCCCACAAGCGCGCCATTTCCCTCGCCGTATTCTGCACCTCTTCCGTATAAGAAGGAGTCTCATTATTATACATAAACAACGCGCACTGTCCATGGTAGGGCAGTCCATACGTAGGCCCGGGGTACGGCGACGGCTCCTCGAAATGATACAGGTACACTTCCTCCCCGTCGGTACAGGAGTCAGCAATTAAAAAGTTGGGATATTGGAACAGAATGAGGGAGAGGAAGGTCCGCATTCCGTCTCTGTATTGCTGGTTGGAGAGATGAGGGGAATCGAGCCCGAATGCGTGCAGGAGGTTGTTTACTTCGGATTCGGTAGTGAATACCGCTCGAGCGCGGCGGGTGAATTCAGCGAGGGAAAGATTGGCAATAAGCCCGTCGAAGATGATGGCCTCGACGCGAGAATCACCGAGGATGAGGGACTTGCAGCGGGAGGAGGACGGGAGGGGGGATTGGAGCTTCATCTTCCAGTCGGGGGTAGGGAGCATGGCGACGCCTTCACATGCGCCGAGTGCTTCCTTGCTATAGTATTCCAGGAGGGTTTCTGGCTCCAGGGCACGGAGCTTGTTCACTCTCCCAGCAGCACTATCCTCGCCCTCACCATCACCCTCAACCCCCACACGATGACACAAATCCCCCCAAGCCGCATTGTATACCTCAAACGGTAATGGCCCCAGACTAGGCGCAGTCCCGGACATGAGAATTGCACGGTCAAAGAGAGGGCCCTCGCCCGACAGTAGGTGAAAATGGATGCTCGCACTGCCCGCACTGATCCCGAACGCCGTGACGTTGGCGGGATCACCCCCGAAATCCTCGATGTGTGCCTGGACCCATCGGAATGCGTTACGCTGGTCCATGAGCCCGTAGTTTCCGATTGCTGCGTAGCCTAAGCCTGTGGGCTCGGCCGTGGTTAGATCGTGCGATGCCGCGAACCCGAATGGTCCGAGTCGGTAGCCGATCTGGACGAGGACGAAGGGGTGGGAGGATTGGGTGGCGATGCGCATGAGTTCTTGGGGGCGGTAACGCGCGACGGAATTGGCGCCGAAGCGGAAGCCGCCGCTGAGATCGGAGTTAGCAAAGACTCGGAGTACGCAGGAAGAAATTGGGGGTACCATACCCATGAATCCAAACCATGACCGGTAAGGGCTTTGAGGAATCCTTGGATAGCGCAGCCAATGGGCATGTAATGTTGAGGTTGAGACAGGCAAACTCATCATCGCCGGGGATTGGATCGTTGACGCCGCCGTATACGAGAACGTCGCCATGCTCCTGTGGGCAGCGGGGTCCGAACTTGCTTGCGTCGAACGGAGAGGGGAGGGTGTCGAGAACGGTACTTTGCTGCCATCGCTGCGTGACTGATGCGTATGGAATGCCGCGGAAGAGGGCGAGGTTGTTTTCCTGGTCTGCCTCGCCGACGACGGTGGCACTCAGGGAGGGGACTGGGTGGTGAAGCATCTTTCAATTCAACTAAGTATTATGGCACTGGACGCTTTGGAATACAATATTTGAGGACATGGACAGGGCCAGTCCTTCTAGTAATACCATAATTCCCCTGCATCAATGGCAGATCGATTAGCCCTGGGAGAACGCTCAACCGCTGAGGTGGTGCTCGATCCTGCGCGCAGTTTAGCTTTCTTAGTCTGCATATGAGGACCACCCGGCAGCAAAATACGGCAGCAGAAGAGGTTGAGCTGGGGCCGCGGGGAAGATATTATGGGGAACTCAACTGTGGAGACCAGATCCAGACCTGAGATTCAAGCCGATGGCGCTAGTGCAGACGCTGATTCAGTGCCACTAACCAAGAAAGCTTCAGCTTCTGGCCATCGGCCACAGTGACAGCTAAGCTTTCCCCTTCTCTGGGCAGCGGTTAAGCTTTCTTTGCCCATGGTTGGCGGATAATCGTTCCTTTGCTCTTCGGATCCCCAGAAAGCTGACCAGAAAGCTGACGAGTTTGTGGGGCTCGGTGCGGAGGATAAATGGGGACCAAAATCTCTTTCTGTCTGACAGTTCCTCACTTAATTGTCTTTGAGTGATTTTACTGGGCTTACAAGAATGTCCGTACAGAAAGATAGCCATGGAGCTATCGAATTGGAGCATGTCGAAGAAAACCAACCACATCCCAGTGTTTCCGGACCGGAATGCATCAAAGGAGAGGGTCCAGGGTACACAGTGGAAGAGGAAAGGCGCGTTCGATGGAAAATTGATCTCCGCCTGGTGCCAGTCATGCTGGTGGTCAATGGAATGCAATTTGTTGATAAAATGGTGCGTCTCCTACAAGCCCCTGCGAAGGAAACAGCTGATCCCGTTTAGACCATTGCATATGCCGCGACATATGGTATTATTCAGGAGGCCCACCTCGTCGGGCAGGAGTTTAGTCTTCTTATCACCATTTTTTACCTTGGCTATCTGGTATCTTTGTTACTTTATATATGAATCTAGAGTCTAGAATCACTTCTGACGCACTGCAGGTCGCCCAGTATCCCACGAACTGGCTCATGCAGCGCTTCCCCACAGGACAATATCTCACCGTCAATTTCATTTTATGGGGTACGTCGCCATAAGTCTACTCATACTACAGTACATATCTAACAGTGGTATAGGAATCGTACTGGCTGTCACCGGAAGCGCCACGAATTTCCACACCCTTGCCGCTGCTCGCTTCTTCCTCGGAGTGTTCGAATCCTGTCTCAACCCGGGCTTTGTCCTTATATCCACATCATGGTGGACCCGCGAGGAGCAATCGTCCCGGATTGCCCTCTGGTACAGCGCCAACGGCCTCGCCTCCATCCCCGCCGGAATCCTATTCTGGGCCATCGCACACATCGATGTAGGAACACCCCCATCCTTTCCCCTCTCATGCCCTCACTAAAATAGCAAACAGGTTGACGGCATCTTCCCCTACCAATGGATGTTCATCATCTTCGGCTCCCTAACCATCCTCCTCGGAATATCCCTCTGGTTCCTCCTCCCCGACTCCCCGTCAACCTGCCACTTCCTCACCCCCCAAGAACGTCTCATCGCCACCTCCCGCCTCCGCTCAAACCACACCGGGTCCAAAACCACCGAACACAAAAAAGACCAAATCATCGAAGCCCTTACCGATCCCCGCGTATGGATGCTCGTCTTCGCCGTCTTCGCCCACAACATGACCAACAGCCTCCAAACTAACTTCCTGGGTATCATCATCAAGGGTCTCGGGTACAACACCTACCAATCCGTCCTCCTCCAGATGCCCTCGAACGTCATCATGGCCGCCTGGATGATCGCCGTGGGGTTCTTCCTGTCCTCACGCTGGGGCGAGGGGAAGCGAATCGCCGCGATAATTATCTGCTACATCCCCGGTTTGATCGCGTGCTGTATCCTGTATGCCGTTCCGGATGTGCACAACACCATCCCTGCACGGCTGGCTGCTGTGTTCTTGGTTAGTATTGTTGCGTCCGCGGGTGGGCTGATGTATGGCCTCCTGGCGGCGAATGTGGGCGGGTATACGAAGAAAACGGTTACGGGGGCGCTGTATTTCTCGGCGTATTGTGTGGCGAATATTGTTTCGCCGCAGACGTTTATTGCGGCAGAGGCGCCGAGGTATAGGACGGGGATTGTGGTGGCTTTGACGGCGTTTTGTGTGAATATTGGGCTCTTTGCGGGGTTGTATGTGTTGTATAAGAGGGAGAATGGGAGGCGGGATAGGGAGGGTGAAGGGACGCAAGATGAAGATGATGCGCTGGTGGATTTGAGTGACCGGCAAAATAAGCTGATGCGGTATAAATTGTGAGGTTGACGGATACTGTGCTCCTATCAGGGTCTTGAACCCACCCGGGAATGGACAGTCAGGCGAAATACCATGCTGGCGACTCGATCGTAAAGACGGTAGGTAACCAGGTCAGGAATATTTTTCTTAATCTATTAATCGTTTTCAGGTTTATAGAATGAGAAGCCCACCATAAGCACGGCCAATCTCCCAGGCCAGCGGAAGGATAGTAAACACTGAAAACAAGAAGAAAACAAAAGTAGACCAATTCCACTCTCCATCTTCTGTAACCCCCACAACCTCCAGCGCCCTCCGAATCTCAATTATCTCATCCAGGCGCCAAGCTAAGGATATGTGTAAAATCTGCACACCGAAAAGCTTTGCAACAAGATGGCGGTAAAAATAGATACAAAAATGGGGTTTCCATCGCGAATCGATCAATAATCACCCCAATCATCATTCCGGGTCGCTAAATTCCGAAACTCAAGCTTCACCTTCGACCCGGAACGCAGCCTTTCTAGCCGGTGCGTGTCCTCCTCTCTTAATCCAGGCCACGTAATAGAGATTATCCGTAAATGTGTCTCCGATGATCCGTCATGGGTACTAGTTAGCAACTCCTCGATTTTTTCAAGGCACTGAGTTGCCCTCCAGTATGGGCGGATGGCTTTGCAAAACACAGAGTAGTTACAGAGGATATGAAGCTCTTCTAATTTCGAGGGTAAGGTGTCCTTTAGGGACGGGGACTGACAGCCAGGGCCAGGGCGACCTAGGAGAATTTCCAGTTGGATGGAGAGGCGTCTGATATTTTGGGAGTAGGGCAAGCCCCGAAGCCAGCTGCATCCCAGGCTCTGTATCGTATTGGATAGTTGAGGTGTCAATGCCCAGACGAAAACATTGATGGATAGCTCCGTAAGTTGCGTTAGATTATTTGTTTCGAGTGCTCTTTTCAGGACGGCGGGGCTGTTGAAGAATTGTGACGCATTGGTCCAGCCGTGAAACCGGATCGTTTCGACTTGGAGGGAGGTAGATAATAGCTTTTCTAGCAATATTTCAGCCTTTCTTGCTGGCTGGGAATCCAAAGACCAATCTTCGATGTCGCTCTGGGAGCAATGGATGTCGATGGCTTGGAGTGAGGAAATATGTAGCAAAGGCAGCAGGTCTGGAATCCCCCCCGATTGGACACCAACCATGACATCCAGACGTGTGATATTGGGAAGCTGCGAAAGAAGAAGCGCCGCCAATATGCCCACTGCTCCTTTCTCAAGTTCCCGGACCCAGAAGGCCCGTGAGCGAACAAGCTCCGTGGACCCAGACCCTCTGATTAATTTCTCTAGCAGCTTCCCAGCCTTTCTCCTTTCAGACCGGCTGAGCCACTTGAACTCGTCCCCAGATGTGGTGGGATATGTGCTCTCGACAAACCCCCTGGAAGGGCGTAATACGAGCCGATCACGGATATAAACCTCCCGGAAGTAAGAGCCGAGCTCTGGTCGGTGTAAAATGCTTTTGAACAAAAGGTGGATGCGATGCAGCTGAACATTTGCCCAAGATTCCGCATAATACCACCAGTCACGACTCTCGATGCGGTGGAAAAGCAGTGGTTGGAATATTTGGCGGAAATATACACATGTGCATGAGAGAGATAATAGGGTTCTTCTTATGATGCCTCTTTCTGTGTGCTCAGCACCGACATGGAGACCGATTATATTCCATATCTCAGTCGGTAGATGAGGCGACGGTACGCTATTAGCTGGTGGGGGAGAACTCTTTGACAGCAGGCGCCGGCTCCAGCGGTGTGACATGGCTGAAACCTCTGGGGATTGGTCTAAGTATTGCGAATGAATTAGCTCGGCCACGAGAAGGAACTGGAAGTTGCTTTGAATTAGTGTAGAAAAAGTGGCTTTCCTGGATGGGAGTTCTGTGCTAGAGACCCGCAGTGCAGATACAAAGAGGGGTAAAGTCTTGGAAGCGGGAAGCGCCTGACAATAATGAATGGACACGAGCTGTCGGAAACCCTGGTTTTGCGGTAAGGCTGTCAATGAGCCCCTGGACTCGAAAGTAATGATTAAGGTGCTTTATTTGTTAGTCATTTAGCCCTGGTTATGTATGCAGATCATTCAGACCGCGACTGTCCAGGTGAATGTTGGAGGAGCCCTTAGCCAAACAAATGCACCACCACTCGGCGGTTGGTGAGATTGACCCCCTCATTCGTGTTACTTCGTCATGAGTATTGATTAATGCTTACACGAAGGAAGAAAACCTGCATATTCCAGTGCTTGGCACTAGGCAGTACATTAAGTGACTTCATCAACATACGATCCTCATATTCACAATCAACCTCCACCATAGAGCAAGTATCACAATATATCCATAAGTGTCCCCTTACAAACAAGACCTAAGCCAACAATTGCCCGATGGTGAGCACCAGTACGGGGGCGATGGCGACTCGTTTCCAAGTTGTGCAAAGCATGCATCGTTATCCTTGCCAAAGCAACCGGGTATAAAAGACTCATACTTCGATTTCGAGTTCAGTGTGCAAACTTGCCCAGACATCGTGCCACCGGCGCTGGCGCAGGATAGCTGGGTGGCTGCAGCCGAGACATCGTCTTCGGTGAATGAGGAACAATAGCCATGCTGCAAGAAGGCAGAGGCGGCTGATGCGGCAGTGAGGAAGAGCAGAGCGAAAGATGCCTTCATGATGACTAGAGGCTGGGAATTATTAACAGAGTAATTCCAAAGAGACACGGATGCAAAGGACAAAAAAGGGTGTTTGAGCATACCTAAGACGGGTTGGGTTGGCTCTTGCGGTTAAAATAGCTTGCGTGGGCAGGAGGTAAGACTGGAAAGACAATTAAATGATTGTGTCCTGAGTTGGTTCTGGTCGCAAGTAGTCGAAGGGGGGAGGGACGGCTTTTATATCTTTTTATACCTTCCTTTCACTTCCAGCTCTGGTCTTCCTCACTTTCGCCATGATCCAGAATTGAGCGTCTCCAGCTGCAACTCCACAAACACGAAGCGGAGCATGCGTCGTGAAGAAATCGTTAACAAATGATGTCGAACAAAGGCCCTCTGCACTTCTCCAAAAGCCTAAGGCTGGCTCCCTTTCGATGCACGAGCCCGGGAAAATACAAAAACCCCTGACAAACAAGAATGAATGTAACATCATTTTTCACACTCTTCCCGGAGAAGCTCTTTATCACAGAGCTAAATCTTCACTTAACTGAATCGAGGCGTAGAGCTTAATGGTCTGCGAAGGACCATGCAGACTCTATCAAGAACAGAGTGGACGTAAGAAGCTGCCAATTTGCCAACTCGTGGGTGTCAAGATGATATGAGGGCATATTTCATCCTTCTCCCCATTTGGGAGAGCAACGCTGTATCTTTGTTATGGACCCCCTGATACCCCTCATGAGTGGCCCGAGAAATGGACGACTAGGGCTTTCTAGTTGTCACAGTGTCTTTGCTATAACCGGAGGGTGGATTTGCCCAATCCATCCTTTATGGCCTGTGTACCTTTGGGATTACCGTTAAACATATCTCCGAGGGTGCCGGGCGGATTCTTCGGAGTATCAAAGCGAGAGTATCGGGGACGGTGGTCCCCGGCCAGACCCTTGCGGTTGGGATGTGGAAGGGGGGTGGTCTGGTGGTTTAGAGTTGAATCTTGAGCCACTGGGGACGTTGAGGGATGTTAGCTATGTGCACAGTCGGCGTCTTGTGCCGAAGGGGAATGATCCGGGGAGACTGTAGATTCTACAATATCTAGATATAGCTAACTAGGAGTGGGTTTCTTTGCTTCATAGGATTGCGCATGGACTGAGGATGCAAGACCTAGATACTGGGGTTTATCCTTTCTAGGCCAATGAAGTGCGTCTTCCATTAAGATAAATATAACTCTCTTTCTTTCTCGTATGATTTGTCTCTCAGTTTCAATGCAGAGACGGTTATCGCATTGTCTTTGTAGGGAGAATGCCACGCAAGCACTACATCCTGACTAGTCTAGTAACAGGCTGTGAAGATCAAATCTTCGATGACGCCCTCGCCTCGATTAGATCCAGCGTCTTATCCAAAGAATACTCACACGGCGCCTTCTTGCTGCGAACAGCATCCGCCTGCTGCCGGGTAATATACCTTGCCTCCACAGCTGGATTATAGCCCAACCCACTCGCCTCCGCGATCTCCAGCTCACTGAAAGCAGCCTGAACATCTGTATTCTTCCTCCCATCCGCCCTCCGGTAAACAGTCACCACAATCGCGCCCCCCAGACCCAAGTTGTGCTGAAGCACCACATCCGTATCTCGCACCAAACGGCCATTATTCGCCCACCCACGCAGCTGCCATGTCAACTCAGCGCACTGCGCGATCCCCGTTGCGCCCAGTGGATGGCCCTTAGAGATCAACCCCCCCGACGGATTGACAATCGGCCCCTTCCCACCATACGTGATATCGCCGTTGCGGACAAGATAGTGGGCTTTACCGCGTTCACTAAATCCCATGGCATCCAGCGAAATCAGCTCGTTGGTCGAGAAACAGTCATGCAGCTCGCAAACGCGGATGTCCTGAATCCTTGCCCCAGCCTCAGAGAGTGCCTTGGCCGTTGCCTTCTTCGTCATGTCGTACCCCACCATACTCATCGCGCTGCCGGAATACAACGCCGGACTGTCCGAGGCGAGACATTGGCCTGCAATCAGGATAGCGTGTTTCAGGTCCGGCCGGGCGTTCAGGAATCGCTCGCTCACCACAACGGCTGCGGCGGCCCCGTCGGAAGTAGGCGAGCACTGCAGCTTGGTCAGAGGGTAGTAGATCATAGGCGAGTTCTGGATTTGGTCCAGGGTGTAGACGGTCTGGAACTGCGCGTAGGGGTTCCGCGAGGAATGCTCGTGGGAAATCCGGGCGATTTCTGCAAAGTCTTCTGCTGATGCACCATACCTGTCACCTCAAACATCAGTATATCTATACCATAATGGGTAATGGTGGGTGGTGACAGACTTCTCCATATACTCCCGCCCCGCATTCCCAAACATCTGCGGATTCTTCGGCGTCTTATCCCACCCCCTCGTCTCGGCCATCAACCGCACACTGAGATCAGACGGGGTAGGTCGATCCGTTACATTGCCCACCAGCGGCCCGGCGGCCATCTGCTCAAACCCGACAACCAGCACACAATCATGGATCCCGGCCTTGACGAAGTTCCTCGCCATATGCAGGCCGGTCGAACCCGTGGCGCACGCGTTATTAACGTTGTAAATGGGGATATCCGTCATGCCGAATTGGTAGAAGGCACGTTGCCCGCTGCAGGTTATGCCCGAGGCGTAGCAGGCGATTCCGGCCTCCACGTCGTCGTATGTAATGTGGGCATCGAGCATGGCTTTCACGCCGGCTTCGAATGCGAGCTCAGTGTACATGCGTGTTCCGCGGGGTCGGAGGAAGGCGGCCAGGCCTACCCCGAGTATGTAGGCATTTTCCTGGGCTGGTGGTGCCATGTTGTCGCTGTCAGGGGGATATGAGTAGAGCAAGGTGCTTGCATCACTGAGTAGCATGGTTTATACGAGATCTCAAGTATTGCACACATCCGAAGTCCCATAGGTACGCGTCTATTGCTATTGGCGCGGCCTTCCGGTTGTCGGTCTTGCACGGACCCCCAAACCCCTCTCGTGATGAATCCCCGCAATTGAACATCGTATAATTCAATCCCCCCCCTGGGTAGAATAAAACGCCGAGTGGTCCGGGCCAGAAAAATCGCCGAGAGCAGTTAGCAAGCTACGTCGGCCCTTCGGCTCCCCGGCCCAACAGCCACACCACCGATTTGATAGTCGATATAAACCAAAGACTACGCTCAAAGGAAAGTCCAGGTGCCCAGTCTGTATTGCGCGCCTCGAAGCTCAATGTACATTCGAAATCCGGAACCCTACACTACAAGACCATGAACAAACCAGCCACCGAGCCCAGTACATCCCCCCTAGCCAAGTACCTCTGGGGCGAGGCCAACCTAGAGCGGCGCCGGGAAGTCCTCCAGGAACTCGAGCGACATCCAGTCCTCAGCGCAAATGTCAACCTAGCAGGACTCTCGCGGCGGGATAATTGGGCGGTCCGGGTGCAGCAAGCCCAAGCCCTGGTCCAGCTTTATTTCCGCAAGGGTTGGAGTCGCGAGCACTTCCTAACCGCCAATCGGATCATCGGTGACTTACCCAGCGCACCTCAGTTTCGCAGTCAGTAACCATACCCCTGAAACGGATTATGTTATTTTTGATGGGCTTGGCTAACCGGTCTGAAAAATGACAGTCTTTATCAAAAACCTCCAGGCACAGATGAGCCCGGAGCAAAGGGCTTATTGGGTGCCTAAGGCCGAGCGCTTCGAGATCCTGGGCTGCTACGCCCAAACGGAGGTTGGACACGGGAGTAATCTCAGCGGCATTGAGACCCGTGCGACATTTGACCCGGACACGGACGAGTTTATCCTTAACTCCCCGACGATCTCGAGTAGTAAAATGTGGATTGGTGCTCTAGGAGCGTGGGCTACACATGCCATCGTCGTCGCGCGGTTGATTGTGAAGGGGGAGGAGTACGGGAATCATCTCTTCATTGTGCAGGTCCGCGATCTTGACACCCATGAGGTTCTACCCGGTATCACGATTTATGAGCAACGGGATAAGACCCTAGGTACGATCCGCGGGATTGATAATGGGGTTATGCGGTTCTTTGGCCACCGTATTCCTCGCGGGCATATGTTTGCAGGATCGAGTTCGTTGAGCCGTGATGGTGTGTATACCCCGCCCAAGAACAAGAATCATTCATATACATCTATGATTATCATTCGGGGGCTTCTCTCGTCTGAATTGGCGTTTGACGCCATGCGGTGTCTGTATATTGCGGCGTATTACACTTCCTTTCGTCGCCAGTTCGGTGCGGATAATGGGTCTGGTAGCGACGAGACGCCAGTGATCCAGTATGCCAGCGTCAGGACTCGCCTCTTTAGTGCCATTGCACGGGTTAGTCCACGATATGAGATATATCATGATTTGTTCATGCACTAATTATTGTCTACAGCAAGTCGCCATTATTCTCAATGGCCGCCAGATCACTGCAGCTATCGAAAGCGGCATGGGGAGCAACATGGACAATTTGCACATCATGACCGTCGGTGGAAAAGTCTATGCCAGCGAGCATGCAGCAAGGGACGCGGAGGTGGCCCGCCTTCTTTGTGGTGGCCATGGTATGGAGATTATCATCACCATCGAGGATACATGCTAATGTACCGTACAGGACACCACGAGAGCGCCGGATTCGGTGCCCCATATACCGTGCTGTCCGCCGCTCGGACGTACGAGGGAGACAGTTATGTCATTTCGCTGCAGCTCGGGCGGGCAATCAAGAAAAACTGGGCAAGGTATGCCCCATGCCCTTCCTAGATCTCGTGGTGCAATAATGACTGTGACAGACCAGAGAAAGACCAAGTCGCCGCCCTAGGCTACCTCCAGCGCGTGAAGAACCCATCCGCCTATCAGCAAAGGGCCGGCCAAGGAAACTCTAATCCCTGGCACGACCGTGCAGTCCAAGAAGACGTCCTCGAACAGCGCGCGGCCCTCCTAGCCGGCCAATTCCTAGAAGACGAGAAGCAGGGCAAAGATACCAGTTTCCAGGTCCTCGAGCTAACCATGGCCCATACCGATCTGCACTACGTACGAGGACTCTATGCTGCTCTGGAGAGCGCACCAGTGGAGTCACGGGTCGCTTTGAATGCGCTCGCAAACCTGGTGCGTAGCCAACCCCCTGGTGCTGTTCCGTCAAAGCTAACACGACTAGTACATCTTCAACACCCTAAATGCGGGCCTAGCAACATTCGCCGGAAACACCTATCTGACCCAAACCGACATCAGAAGTCTAAAGGCCGCCCTTGACAAAAGTATTGCAGACTTTGAACCTCACCTTTTTACAATCTTGGAGGCGTTTTCGTTTACTCCACTCGAGACGAAGAGCACTTTATGTCCGGTTGACAAGACACCCTACGAGGCGATTGTGGATTGGGTCAAGGGGAGCGAGTTGAATGATAACACGTTCATGAGACCGACGATTCTGGATATAAGGTCGCTTTGGAAGAGGGTTCATCCGGCGAAGCTGTAAAGGAGCTCCGCCTTTACGTAGCTGAGTAGTTACTGCTAGTAAATCGGCAGCTTGGACATGTACATAGTCTGAATAATGCCATATAAGAACTATTTTATTCTATTGGTTAAAGCTTCGAAATATTCAGTATTTTTCAGTTGGTCAGGGAGAAAACAAGGTATTCAGACAATTTCCTCCGTCCTCCGGAGGCTGTTGGCCGGTGGTTCCTGAGCACCTCGGGCTTTCGGTCTGGCGGCATACCGGTACTACTGTACAGCCGGTAAACCAAAGTCCAATTTCCGGGATCTTCGAGGGGGTTGTCTCAATGACTAACGTTTGTCTTTATGTGATGATTTATCAAAAGTAGATATTATCTAACGGAACCTGAGGTGGGGACACCGATCCTGGTCCTGAGGGTACAGTCTCCGAGTTTAATGTCGATTCACAGATACATATTTCTATTAAGGAGGTATGCTATTTAGATCACAGATACATATAACAGTGGATTACTATTAGTATAAAATAAGTATAGTATTAACGGGCTATGGTGCAGCCTAAGCGAAACAGAAGAGGAAACACCCTTCCCTGTACATAGACGCACACATACACACATACACAGATGCTATCTAGCAGAAAATAACAAGCAGAAGAAACAGCTCCATCAACTGCCTATATTAAACAAGGAGCTGAAACAAGGAGCAATCATCTTCCCCCTACCGACTCCCTTACAAAGCAAAGACAATAGCCCCCATGGCCAAAGCCAAGGACCCAGAGGCACCAAGGACACTAGCACCACCAGTGAAAATAGGCCCCTCAGGGTTAGTCGACGAGGTAGGAGAAGAGCCACCACCGGTAGTCGAGCCACCGTTCGAGCCACCAGCCTGGCACTCAGCGCGCTGAGCCGCACACCAAGACATATTAGCTCCGGGCTTAGTAACGCAAGCATTGTACTGCGCATCACAACCGGAGGAAGGGGTTCCCGTAGCGCTGGAGGAAGGAGCGGGGGCGCTGCTGCTGGGACCAGCCTCGCATCCGGCACGCTGGGCAGCGCACCAGGACATGTTGGCGCCAGGCTTGGTGACGCAGGCGTTGTACTGGGCTGTGCAGCCGGAGGGGGTGGAGGTGGGGGAAGAGGTAGGCACGAGGGTGGTAGAAGTCGCGGTGCTGGTGACGGTGACGCCGCCGGCCTCGCAGCCTGCGCGCTGGGCAGCGCACCAGGACATGTTTGCGCCGGGGGCGGTGACGCAGGCGTTGTATTGGGCGTCGCACTCGGAGGGGGTCTCCGTCGGGCAGGGGGTGGTGGTGGTGGTGGTGGTGCTCTCTGCCTCACAGCCGGCGCGCTCAGCGGCGCAGTAGGACATGTTGGCTCCTGGGGCGGTGACGCAAGCGTTGTACTTGTCCTCGCAGGAGAGGGAGGCCAGGCAGCCGGCGTGCTCGGAGGCGCACCAGGACATGTTGGCATTGGGCTTGGTGCGGCAGGTGTTGTACTCGGTTTCGCAGTCGGCGGCGGTGGTGGCGAGGGCACCGGAGGCCAGGGCCAGGGTGCAGAGGAGCTTGACGTTGACCATGATGGCGGTAGATGGATGAAACGAGGGACTTTTGTGGGATGTAGCGAGTGTATGTCACAGGATGCAGATATGGGGGAGGAAGGGTTGGTAGGGATGACCGGTTATGTATTTATACATGTTCGGGCCTGAAGAGTGTAGGATAGGGAATTTGCAAAGGCTGACTGGCTAGCTGGAAATAGGTAGTAAATGGTGCTATATTTGGATGCCGCCTGAGACAAGCGTTGTACCCGCTAGCTCGCTTGGGGGCAAATTTATCTCCTTCCAGTTCAGGAAGTCCTGCCCAATGGTGCGTCATATCCTTCACGGCCGCACTGTTGATCTCAATTTTTAATTCCTGGTGCTCTCTCAATCTGCTCGAATCCCTCTCAGGAAGTCAGATGCCGTAAGTGCAGTAGGGCGAGCTTGTGTCCGGCACAATTTGTCGGGGTGCCACGGATAGCCTCAGGTACTCCATGCGAGGCGAAGGTCTGACCCTGTTTGGTCCCTGATCAGCAGGTACGGCGTTGGTCGGGTAGACTCCCCAGTCTCCACGCTGTGCACTGCATGAATCCTCGGCTCTCCAGTTCGAACACAATACGATTTGCCGATTTATTCGCGCTCTCTTCGAAACGAAGCCGTCGCTTGCAATCCTCACGGCCTTTTATTAAAGCAAGACATGCCCCCGTGTGAGGAAATTTCAACGAAGTACCCTCTCCAATGTCTTTGCCATTCCCGCCCCCGTTGTTTGGGCCTGAAAGTATTAGGTTCTCGCTTTCATCTTCCCTCCGCTAGCGTGGCCGCACTCCGGCCGGAACGGACTGTCATACGGCCGGAAGAAATAAGCCGAAATTTTGAGTTGCCAATTTCGACTAGCCTTGTATTGATCCCGGTATTCCGCTGTATGAGACAGCGAAGGTTTCCAACTTCTCGGAAATGAGTATATGCTCTTGCTGAAGACTTTGAGGTTCGAGTGGGGTATTGGAGTGAAACATCTCAAATAGTGCGCTGAAGGATTCTATGGTCGGATCAAGACATCAAGATAACACTTTTGGCACCCAAGGTGGTACTAGAGGGTTGTTTTCAACACCTTCAAGTTGCGGGAAGAAATTATGTAAAATTATTTCTTACAGATACGTAACATCTGACCATGTGGCTGTTCCATGTGGCCATTATTGTCCTGAAGATATGGTCTGTTGATTAGCTCGCTTAATTGCCTCTTTTGCTGAGCCAATGCTGAGATAAGACTCGCTTGTCTCACTTGGCGGCCCGAGTCCCTTGGCCACTGCTCAGGGTCCATTGGTAATTCCTCGCCAATCTTCATCGCAAGCCCTCAGATTGACCGTAGGATGAGGGCTGCTTGAAAGAGTACAATTTTCTTGCAAAGTAAACCCAGGTCAACTGGTTCTCCTACGTCGGCAACCTCCTTAGGATTTAAGACACTTGCTTAAGCCACAGTAAAGCAGAAATAAAGAGGCCAATTCCTTCGAGCACTCACTGCATTATGAAGAATAGGCGGTGCAGAACAGACAATATGGGATCGAGGCTGGCACCCTCCTTATCTACTCTGATTAGGAAGGTATTACGGTGTGACCAACACGCGATTTCAACACCCACGTGGCTTTGAAGAGACAAGCCAAATAACAATGCATGCACCTATAAGCTTGAAGGAGATGTCTTAAATCAATATTTGAAAAGAGTGAGATGAGTTTCCCGACAGAAAGTGGCTTGTGGCGCCTCATCTTCACTGTCTCAAAGATCAGCCACTGGCATGGTGAGCCAAATTTTTTCGGGGGAAGAGTCCACAAGGCGAGGAACCCTGCAGAATCAGCTGTGAAGAGTGACGTAGCGAGGTCGTGCGGACTCTCCGCAAGAGAAACCGCAACCCGAGGAACCAAACTGCGGAACTCAGCCCAATTTTCATTTTCTTCCTTCCTATTTTTGTTTTGATGACTTTGGTCACAGTGGGGATCATTGACTGCTTTTAATTGGCGGAGGTATTTTTGGATGTTCATTCCTCTATCATGATTGGCTAGGTTGGAGATTATCCACGTGATGAATAGTCACATGAGCGAAATTCGAAAATCATTACCTAACAAGGCCGACATCATGCCTCAAGCCACAAGGACCCTGGGCTCTCCTCCAGTCCTCCGCAACTTTTGGCAACACCAGCAATCTTTTTTTTTAGGGGGGGGGGTGCGTTTTAGTTTGGGATATCCGGAGTAGATGGACAACCTTTGTAGGAACTCTTCCAGTAGTGGTGGATTTGAATTTAAATAGCCTCGAACCCCAGTTGTGCTATCAACAAAGTGGATATATATTTCCGCCCACGGTAGGGACTATTGATCAATACCACCTGAAGGTACCCTCACAGCTTTTTATTTAGAATCATTTGGAATGTTGGGGTATTAAGATTGGCGCATAACCAATTGTGTTTTTGTTGTTTAATGATACCCCGTATAATTTAGACATTGAATAAAGAACTGCGTGTCGTAGTATTGTAAAAAGAGTATCATTCTGCATATCTAGCAATCCCTAGTCATCGATATACAACACCACCACTATAAATCTGTCCCAAGGCAGCCTTTTGGCAATAACAAAGCATGTACGCACTCTTCGACCACCCCTCACTACTCCCACAGTCCCCCCCAAAGCCAGCCTGGAACACCTCCTCCACCGTCACCGGCCTAACGTCCTCATCATGGATTCTGAAAAACGGCCCATCCGGCGTCGGGCGCATATATATATAGTAGAGCCCCCCCTCAAGTATACCCTCATGAACAATCACACTAACTAGGCTATAAACCGACTCCTCCTCGTCGGGATCGTTATCAAACGTCATATAGGGCGCTAGGTCGATTTCCTCGGGGAACTCCATGTAATCGGGGACTTTCTCCATATCGCCTATAACTGGGTTGTATTCGAAGCGTCTGAGATGGAGATTGAGGACGGGGGGGATCCAGTGGAGTCTCGTGCCGATGTCGGCGGGTTCGCCGTGGAGCTGGGTTGTTCGGGGCTGGGTGTATGCGTGGAGACTTTCGTGGAGGGAACGAAGGCCGCGAACAGGGAGCTGTAAGTCTTGGAACATTTCGGAGATCGGGTGGCCTTTGTCGGAGTCGAGAGAAACCACGTGGGTTGTTGTGAACCCGGTGAATAGGTCTGCGAGGGTCATTGAGACTGGGATATCGTCCATCCGCTTCTCGATTTGATGCATGATTTTTCGTTTTTGGTCTTGCGCGTCTTGGGGGATGAGGTGGCTGGGACCCCAGCCGAAGGCGTCTGTGAGTTCCTGGGTTGAGACTGCTGTGGGGGAGGTTTTCATGGCGTGGAAGAGCCGTTGGAGGGCCCAGGCAATGTCAGTTGTTGGGTTGGCAGCCGTTGGAACCTGATTGAGTGACTGGTACGTGTTAGTGAACTGCTAACTAAGGTACGTGTGGTGACATACCTGTGTCATGGAATGGATGGGGTACAACGACTGTAGAATCACATTAAGCCAGCCTGTTGTTCCTTGGTTTTTGAGTCCAATTGGCCAGATCTCGTCAGGCGAATTCGAGCTGATGGGGTTAGAGCGGCCCATGAAACTAGATCGGCTGACATACCGTGAAGTCGGTGGACTTGGGGGTCTGATCACCCGAAGACACACCGTTATGCACATCCTTCCAAGATCGCTGAGGCTGTTATCGTCACCATTACCCAGGGTTTGAACCAGTCGTCCAGGAGCGCAGAATCGCTTGAATCCCCAATCTGTCGTTCTGGCATGGAAATGATGTTTTGTCACTAGAATTGCATCTTAGTTTTCGATTTTGAGGGGCTAGTATGCTTATTGCTCGGGATTCACGCACCCCTTGCGATATATCGCGATGGATCGCCTGGTTTCCATATCACAATTGCAAACTCTACAGCGTCGCCGGCCATAGACGTTGACTTTGGTGACTGTCTGAGGAAAATCGAGATCCCATCCGCTGATCTTGGGGTTGGAGTAAGAACTATTTGCCTGCCGAGACCGTTAGAACTGCGTTCAATATTAATGGAGAGGTTAGATCTTACCATGACCTCGCTGTATCATTGTCTGATGTGAAAAACGGGCTTTCCGTTGATTTTCCCAGGTCTACATTCCACGTACAGTGTGCGATATCCATGGTATCCGAGCTGGAAAACGCTGGCAGAAACCCAGGAAAGACATTCTTGGCTGTATTTATAGCAGTTATTAATATTCAGCACCCAGAAAGCTCCATTTGGGTTGGCAGCACACTTACGATCATTAACAAGCAGGCCTGGTCGGTCCTCAGGTCCATAAATCGCAGCATCGGTATAAATCGGAGACCGCTCTCGCTTTCGACGGAGCAGTGTCTCTGCTCTTTTTCTGAGGGTGGTCGGGAAATCCAGCCCTTTGTCTGCCTTCCCCAGGTTATTGTCCGTCGACCGATCGAGATGCTCTAGCAGCAGCTCCACTACCTCGACGTTATCCGCCTCGCATGCTACCTGAAGGGCCCCAAACGCATCGCCCTCTTCCCCGCAGGCACCAGCATCCAGCAGAATCTCTATGATTTTCTTATCACCGCGGAAACATGCCGCGGACAGTGCATCCCCGTACCGACCACCTGCTAAGTTCACGTTTGCTCCCCTCTCCAGAAGAACCCGGACGACACTGTCATGTCCTCTGGCACAGGCAGCTTGAAGGGCAGTGCCATGGAATCCAACTGGGGAGTCAACATCTGCGCCATTATCTATGAGAATACCCGCGGTTCGCGCGAGACCAGCACGTGCAGCATAGTAGAGTTTGTACTTTATCTCGTCTGACGGGAATGGATTGGCCTCACTCCAGGGCTTATCTGGGTTGAACAGAGTCCCCCATCCGGAGTAGGCCTCGGGATTTTCCAAAAGGAACTCGGTGATCATTGTAAGGGTCTTTGGGTCGTCCTCGGCGACTCGAGCGTGTTTCATCCAGTTAACAGCTGAGTACCTGGCGAGTGGAGAGGAGGTTTCAACGTCCCGTATGCCTATGCCTATGGCCTGGCTGACATGGTCTATGTACGTGAGACAGACTTGGGTAATTGTAGCTCTGGCGGTTAGTTCGACCAGATGAGTGCGAAAGCTGGCTTCTACCCGGTCGGATAGGAGATATTCCTTAACTGAGAAATCAGCTAACTGGATTCTCATGGACATTCCCCCCTCCACGGAGTCAACATCGGGTGTTAGGAAGAGGAGAATGGAATAGATCCGAGTGAAGTCTTGTGGTAGAGGTCTTTTCTCGCGCCGGGTGAAATGGGGTTTGTTGCTGACATTCACTGTGATGGCATCTACAGCCTCTGCCATGGTTAAGGGTCGTTCTGAGAAGCACAGGAATTGCAGGAGGCGGATGGCATCGTCTTCGTGCCCTGGGCCGATATTTCGCAGGATCCTCGCATATGTCTCATCGAGAGTTTGTGGAAGGGATGCCAGCGCTTGTTGTAGAGCTGGGAGGTCGTTGTACGTTTGCAGCGCATCCAGCTGGCATGCAACCCATCGGAACCTGATAATCTGATATTAGTAGGGGGGATATGCTACAGAAACGGGAGGGGGCGACTCACATTCCACCGGTCTTTTTCATCAGTTTGTTCTCAATGTCATCTAGGACATCAGGATGCGAGGACCATCTCTCGAACAGGCTCTCACGAAGCCTACCACGAATATATGTTTTGATATCTGCATCGAGTAAACCTTCTTCGATCGAGATGCTGTTTTCCGCAATATGTGCATCTAGCGCGTTACTGATATCATCCTGCTCCCGACTAGCCACGATGAACTGCACAGAATCACTGTACTGGTACTGCGCGCTCATGGTCTGCTGAATCCAGAGAAGCAATGCCTTTCCTGTCTGACATTCATCTAGACCATCGATCACAATATAGATAGGCACTTTCACCGCCCGAGTCATTTTCAGGAATGTCTCAGCAAGGGAATGGGTAGTCGGCTGTCCCTGTCCCTTGGCAAACTTATACTTTAGCACCTCTAATGCCGCTTGGCTAGGTCGTGATTGGCTATATAACTGGGTAAGCAATGAGCGAAGAAGTTGATCCAGGGTCCGTTTCGACGCGTCATTAAAATCAAAGAAGAAGTATAGCAGTTTTATTTCACGCCCCTCTTCGATCTCTTCCCGAAAGTGCTGTATGATCGAGGAGGTAAACATGGTTTTGCCGCTCCCTGGTATCCCGTGCAGCCAGAGGTGCGGAGATAGACCTAGTCTCCAGTCCTCAAATCGGTAGCTAGTTAGGAACGATTTCCCGGTTCCTGGGTGCCGGATTGCCTGGGCTTTGGCTAGGTTGGTAGATGGATCGGGAGCGCTGAGCCAGGTCCGAATCTGATGGGTGCAGTAGTCTTCCTGCGGGGTTTCAATGATTGTCTTCGTTTTTGCCACGAGAGGTTGGATTCCGGTCAGGTCTTCAGCCGCCGGAAACTTCAGTTAGAACCATAAAGGGTTGTTGATATTGCGCAAAATGGTAGCACGATGACTTACTCTGGTTCATCCGCTCAACCCAGGCGGGCATCGCGTCCACTCGCCCCGCCGGCAATGTGAGAAGAACTTCCCGTGCGTACGCAGCGGCAGTGAGCGCCGCATACCCGTGCCAGTCGCTATTCATGTGTGAGTCTGAATAATCACAAATACCCCGTATGACCAGGGCAGGAGTATCGCCCCCAAGGCCAGCAGCTGCCGTCTCAAAGCACAGTGCCTTGACATTGGGATCGTTCGCCAACTGGTCTCTCAGCTTCGGGTCTTTGATAATGGCATTCCCTGACACAATAGTCCCATGATGGATCTTGATCTTTCTCTGGCGAATATACGGGCGGGAAATGGCCTTGAACTTATTGCATGCATCGCAGTTCGCTCCCTCGACATGCTGATAATCAGACCGAAACAAATAGCTACTGGGTGGTCTTGGGAAATCGTCCATCTTCATCCGCTTGAGATGCTCTTCAATCGGGCCAGGCTTGGTTACATCATCGAATAAGCGCATGATTTCCATGGCGACGGTCAGCAGGGCGTCTGGAGGGATACTCAGCAGTCCTGTCTGCTGGTACTGGCAGCCCGATAGACGTTTTCCCAAGTCATACTGCACTACCCCTCTAACGGGCTTGTTGGGTATGCCCACGACTACATCCCCGAGACGGACGTCATTGTCCTTGGTGGGCGCACCTCCCCCGATACCAACCATTAGGCAGCACTTCAAGTGAGGGAAGGAGCAAGCCATATCGTTGGCCACCTGGGTTGCGGTGTTGGTGCCATATCGTGCTCCAAGTTGATAGCCGATGACCACGTGGTGAGCACCGATAACACCTAGGGTGTAGACATTATCATCGTTGATATCCAGCTCGTCATCGTCGAAGTCATCAAAGTCTTCAATCTCCTCGTCTAGCATCCGACATGCGGCATCGTATTCCTCTTGTAGGGCGCAGGCCCAACCGATGGTAAATTTCTTTGTCGCCATCCTCTCACAGCTTGGGGAGTCCTTTCAACGATGAGGGTGCATGACTTCGAGCAACCAGTGTCTGTATCTGAAAAGGGACATATTGGGGGGTTTGGATACGAGCCTCCCAGACAGAGCCTCAAGTGCGGGGTTCCAGTTGCTGCCTGCGGTTTGACTCGTGTTTCACGGCAGTTTCAGTGCCGCTCTAACTGGCCCGTTCCTTATCCAATGAGAGAACGGGGACTTGTGGCGTCCGCCTCCTCCGTTGAGGCCAAAATGTGGCTGATCCTTCCATCTGAGCTTCAAAGTCTAAACATACCAGGTTGACGAGGAAACGTTTGTTTTGGATGCGATGGAGTCAGAGGGACACCGGTTTACATGCTTTTAGTCTATCTTTATCGAAGCGACATCCCGCGTGATGATGCTAGCTGATGTTATGGATATTAGTGCAGCACTGCCACTTGGCTAAGACTCTCAGATAACCGATTATGAGCTATGAACAAGGTCTGAGCCATACTCAGACGTTGGTTCGACACGAAGCCAGTCTCATCTTGTCTGCCTCCAGCCAGCCCGAAGAAAACCCATCTACCAGCAAATCGAATACGAGCAGCCTAACCAGTGCGCTCATTTATCAAGCCGTTTTATTCCCTCTCATCCTCCCGCCCTTCTTTCCCCTTCCATCTTGGCGCCAAGGACCCAGCAGGGTCTCGCTTCCATCCCACCCAACTCTATCAGCGGAGCAGGCCAATAAACCCTTTCCCATCACGAAATCCCGAGTAACCGACTATCATCCTGGTATTGCATCCAGAATTACCGGCTGGGCAGAGGGCACGGACATGGCTTCGCAGGCTAAGGTTATGGCTTGATGCATGGCGTTGGGGAGGGAGTCAAGCTCTCCCGTGCCTAGTAAAATGGCGGAACTGCCGTGGGAAGTGCCGATTTGCGCCTTTAAAATTTGGGTGGCTTGACTACAGGAGGAGTGCCTTGAATATTGCCTAAACTGGATGCGATGGACTGGACTTTTTTTCTCTTGCGCAGCTGAGTGCTAGGAAGGGAGGTGGAAGGAATGCTGCATCTCCTGCTGGCATGGAGGGAGCCCGTTTTTCTGCCTCAAGTGGAGTGTTAGCGACGGAAATTAGTGAAACGGACGGATTGAATTAATACTCGTCGCAAGGTTCATATTTACACGCCATCAAGTTCGAGATAACCTATCATGAGGCCAAGTCTTAGTCCCGTTGTCGGAGGAAGTGCGAGACATTGCATTTATCAGCATCCTATCGCGACATCGACTTGATCTTCACAGAGCCTGCGAGCATATCGAGCCTTTGCTCACCTCAGCTTTTTGAGGAAGAAAAACCATATCATTGGGTCCGAACCAAGAAACTACTCCCTGATCGCCCCATTAACTCCAACACCAAGACTTTACCCCGCAGGACAAGCCCGCACGAGCAGGGGTCTGAGAAGGCATCTTGACAGTACCGAGTCACTCGATATGTTCATTCTCGATGCAACTCGGCTCTGAAGATATCCCAATAACAGTGATCGACCACCGGTTTAGCTCGAATTTCGCCCTCATCAACGGATTAGAATCCGGTCATCGTTGTTCGTCTTCACTAGTATATAGAGTAGTTGACCGCCAACTTCAGGGTGCCATTAAACCACCATCCCGGGGTTCTTTTCGAGTTACATAACGATTGTAACAATTGGCAAGCAAGTGAATATGGTTTGAAATAGCCTAGTCGGCTACTGCTCTTTGCTCTTCTTTGACTTTCGGCCCTGAGAGACAACCTTTCCACCCAGTCTCTTGGCCAATCTTGGCGGTTGGGGAATCAGTATAGCTGTCATCAACATTGCGGGGTATGGGTGGAAATTGCCACAGAGCAGAGTGGATCGGTGAACATCTGGGGATATGGGGACTTTACCCACCTGCCTCTGTGTCATGTTGTGCACCGTGGTTTATATACCGCAATGGACGAGGGGTATAAATACCAGTGCACCACCGTTCGTCTAATCCAATAATCTCCACACCACCCCCGTCGCTCAGCGTTTTCACCATGTTCAGATTCAAGAAATCCAAACCGGAGGCGGATGAGCCATCCTACGCGGACGAAAAGCTCTCTGACCCTGTTCACCAGGAGAGTGTCCCCAGGATTGTCACCATTGACAACTTCCGTGTGCTGGGACTGAGTCCGGATGATGAGGATTTCTATACCAATTTTCCCCCGGAAAGGAGGAAAAAGATATTTCGCAAGGTTTGACTGCCTTTTCTTTCTTCTTGACTTGGCAGAGTATTCATGATTGGAATAGGTTGATATGCGCCTTATCCCTATGCTCTGCGTGTTTTATCTTGTTGCCCAGCTCGACCGGTCGAATATCGGTAACGCCAAGATTGAAGGTCTAGCGGATGACCTGGGCATGGACGGTATCCAGTGGAATATCGCTCTCAGCATTTTCTTCGTGCCCTATGTTCTTCTAGGTTGGTACTACCCGATGTCTCTTATAAGGTTTGCCTAACACAGACAGAAATTCCGAGCAACATCATCCTCAAGAACTTCAAGCGCCCATCGACATATCTGGGCATACTGATCGTGTCCTGGGGCATCGTCATGACCTTGACCGGAGTGGTTAAGAACTTTGCAGGCCTAATGGTAACTCGGATCTTGCTGGGTGTTTTTGAGTATGTCCCTCACCTCTACATTCCCCCCCCCCTCGTCTAATAAAGAAAATAGATCCGGATTCTTCCCCGGCGCAGTTTATCTCTGCACCCTATGGTACATGCCCAAGAGTCTCTCTCTCCGTCTCGCCTGCTTCTACTGCATCAGTGCTCTTTCCGGTGCCATCTCCGGCTTACTAGCCGCTGCTATTGCCAAAATGGACGGGGTAGGTGGATACGAAAGCTGGCGGTGGATCTTTATCCTGGAAGGCCTGGTGACCGTTGTGCTGGGGGCTTCGTGCTTCTTCCTGCTTATTGACTCTCCCCGACTTTCCACCCGGTGGCTCGAGCCAGATGAGATCAGGTTCCTGGAGCTTCAGCTGTTCATCAAAGAGGGCGGCAACCTCCGGGAAGAGAATGAGGCAATGAAGCGGAGGAATCTGTGGAAGGATCTTTTTGCCGTCGTTACGAATTGGCGGATGTATCTCCTCGCTTTTATCTTGATCTGCCAGGCTGCTTGTGCCTACGGTATGCCCCCCCTTCTAGCTTGAACCAGGTGCAAGGCTAATCGAAGTTGAATAGGAAATAAATTCACCCTCCCCACCATCACAAAAGCAATGGGCTACACCAACACCAACGCCCAACTAATGACCGTCCCCCCCTACATCGCCGGCGCAATCTCCACCCTGATCCTCTCCCGCCTCTCCGACAAATTCTTCTGGCGCGCCCCCTTCGTCCTCATCCCCCTCTCCCTTATCGTCGTCGGCTACAGCATCATCATCTCCCTCGACGGAAAGCTCGAGGAAAACATCGGGCTCAGCTTATTCGGCGTGATCATGGCCTGCATGGGCATCTACCCGCTCCATCCAGCCTGCACATCCTGGACCTCGAATAACCTCACCCCGTCGAACAGACGGGCGATCGGTGTGGCGTTTAACATTGCGTTTGGGAATGTGGGCGGTGTTATTGGGAGTTATATGTATCTGGAAACGGAGCATCCGGCGTATTATACGGGTTTTGGGGTGAGTCTCGGGTTGGCGGGGGTGAGTTTGGTTTTGGCGTGCTTGTTGGAGTTGTCGTATGTGGTTGGGAATCGGAGGAAGGCAAGGTTGACGGAGGAGGATGTTAAGGAGAGGTACACGGAGCAGCAGCTTCTGGATTTGGGGGATAGGTCGCCGTTGTTTAAGTATACACTATAGGTTTTCGTACATGCGGGATAATGACGGATTCCCTACCGAGATGGTATATATGGATTAGGAATGCTATGAAACATACCAATCGGGAATATGCTAGTGATCTCGTCTTATATTTACAGACAGCCATGGGCTACCTACCCCTCAAACTAGAATCTCAGCACGCCCTTTTCTTTAAAGAAGCAACATCAAGAATAGACAGGCTAAAACTGTAACCGCCTCTTATACCCCTTCACCCTCTCCGCCAACTGCTTCCTCCTCTCCTCCCCCGTCACATACCTCGTCCCCTTCGGAAGAACACTCTCCAACTCATCCAGCCCAACCACCTGCACCTCAATCCCTGGCTCATCCCCAGTCCCCTCCTCACCAGACTCATCAGTCGGCAACCCCTGCCATCTCACCATAATCGTCCCCTCACTCAACCCCGTCGTATTCAGCCAGTTATACACCCCTGGATCCTCCTTCGCCACAACAAACGTATACGTCCCATCACTATTCCGCTCCGCCTGCACACTATTCAAACTAACCTGCAGCGCCGGATCAGTACTCACCATCCACGGATTCGTAACCGGAAACACAAAATACTGCGCTGCCCCGGGTGTAACTGTCGCAACTAGTGCCTCGTTATCATCTAACGCAAAGTGCCCGAATGAGCTTGCTTGACTGGTTAATGTACCCAGCGTACTCGATTGGGAAGGAGACGAGAGGGTGTTGAGTTTATTAATGCTGGTTTTTATCCCTAGTGCGCCGACGCCGTAGGTTATGATTGATTCTTGGAGGTTCCAGGCCGCAGCGAGGAAGATATCTGTGTCGGTTATCGGGGCGTGAGAGCCAGGGTCGGACAGGAGCTCAACGGAAATTTCGTCGGGTGTTTCGGAGGGCCAGTCGCCGATGTTATTGCGGATGAAGAGCTGTTTTGCGGCGGTGGTGGAGGTGATGTGGTTTGTTGCGGTGTCGGATGAGGTACTGTTGATGGTGATCGTGTAGGAGCCGTCACCGTTCAGGACGAGATCGCTGCCGGAGAGATAGGAGACGGTGTTTTGAGAGTTCGGGTCGCTGATTAGGGAGAAGGTTACGTCCGTGGGACCCGGGGAGTATCGTTTGCCTCTTATCAGGTAATTGAGGCTGCTGGAGATGGGGATGGTGCGGTAGATGCAGTCGGGGTTATCGTAGGAGTAGCGTCCGCCGGGCACGTCGAGGCCGAACCAGTTCCGTGGCCCTGCGTCGACCCAGTAGACTTTGGGATAGTAGGGGTCGTTGTTTATTGCCTTTTGGATGGCGCTGAAGGCTAGTTCGTCGATGGCGGCGTCGAGGCTTGAGGAGGCTTCGTCGCTGATGGGGAGGCCGTGGGCGGTTTGGTAGGCTGCTTTGGCCTGGGCCTTGAGAAGGACGAAGCTGTGCTCCTCGTTGAGTTGGATAGCGCGCGCATCGAGATCTCGCTGGTCGGGCGTGGCTAGCGGGTTTCCTGCGCTTCTGGGGGCGGCATTCACGCTGGCGGTGCTGGCAGCGATAACCGCGAGAGTGGCACCTAGCCTTTGGGAGAGGGAGGAAATTCGCATCGCGCCCAAAGCAAGAGTTGAAAAAGGGGGTGTTGGTGATGTTGATGAGTGTTCCAGATTATTGAGGGCTTCAGCGAGTTAAGTACCTCGCATGATGCCTTGAGCTATTCGTATTGCGCAAGACGATCGCGACATCTCAACTCCAATTTTTGTGCATTGGGAATAGCTTCATCCTCTGTCTGTGCAGAATTGTGCATTTGGGAAATTAACTGGGCCGATCGCGCCAGGATGAGGCGATCCCCCTCATCTTCGACGCCATGACTCTGCGTGCCTGACGTATCCAGCGCCCGCCTCGGCATCGCGCTAACAGGCACCAGGATTCGCATGTGAACTAGGGTGCGGCCTACCAGGTCGTCCACTGATATGAGGCCCTGAACATGTTAGTTTTGACTGGCTGGAACGGGGTATTTCTGTGCTGTTCAACTGAGGGGAAGAATGGTTAGTGCGGAGCTTGAGAGACGTGGATTTATCCAAGCGAGTGTCACCCAGCCAACAGGTCCGAAAGGAATACTAAAGCCTTCTCGTCGACTCTCGGGCTTACAACTTATCGGAGGTAGAGTTTTGCCAAGCGTCGGGAGAAACATGGAACAGAGAAACTCTCGGCGGATGAGCTGCAACCTGTCGATGATCTTGGAATGATGACAATTTACTTCCTTATGTCATCACAAGACCGTTGAGGTAGCATTCCTGCAATCCAGGCGCCGCAGCAAATAGGGTACGGGTATAGCTTCACAAGAATGTACGACCACCTCTACTGTGACTGTCGATCCAAGTCAGGGCTATCTAGAAATTCTTTATCTGGAACGAGAATACTAACTACCTTTTCGCGATACAGCAGTAAATATAAAAACTAACTTTTATGTATAGAATGTAGTTATAAGCCAGGTCAAACCAGGGGGTATAACCCTTGATTTCACCGGTTTCTGGAGATAAGACCTTTCTTCCTCATCAGGCAAAGCATGGCGCTACTACCCAGCAGTCGACAAGTAGCTAGTAGCTAGTCCCCATCGCCATCCCCATCCCCATCGGCCCACTCACCGGCCTCCTCCTCCGGACTCCCCCCATCCCGATAATGATACAGCCTCGACAACTCCCGAACCGCCTTCCTCTCCACCCTCCCCCCAGCCACAGGTACCTCGACCATCATCTCCATAAAGCTATTCGCCGGCCCAAACATCGGATCCAAATAATGCATATTAAGCAAATGCCCACTCCCCTCCCTCGTAAACACACTGCCCGAAAACAAACTCCCATTCGAATACGCCGCCACGCTGCTCGTAAACTCCAACACCCCAATATTCGCCACAAAGTCCTCACTGTTCGCATAGTGCTCGATATACTTGATCACTCTTCCCCCATGCATCTGGCGCCGCGGGTTAATCCGCCCCGGGACTGTATCGTCGGGGCGTTCGAGGATGAGCGGGTTCCGGAACTGGCGGGCGGCGTTGCCGAAGGTGTAGATCTCGAGTTTGCGCATCGTGTCGTGGGGAAGTTCGCAGAAGAGCCAGTCGATTATGGCACTGGCTTCGATGCCGCCCTGGGAGTGTACGATTAGGACGACTTTGTCGGTGGAGGGGGCGGCGAGGGCTTCGCGGAGTTGGGCGCGGCCTTGTCGGATGTCGATGGTTTTGTAGTCGAGGTCGCGTTGGATGAGGCATTCGACCAAATCCAGGATAATGCCCTTACTTGAGACACATATTAGCTGGAGAAGGGGGTTGAAGAAGGGGGCACGCACGTTGGGTTGTGGATGCCGACGATTTCGCGCCCGAATATCTCTGCGAGTTCGGCGAGGTTGGAGAGGTGCCAGTGTTGTCTGTCCTTTTGTCAATAAAAATTCCCTCTTATAGGCATGTGTGAGGTTACCCCGTTGCGATGCCGTTGATGAAAAACCAGAGTTCGCGCTCGTCGTTCACTGGGGGTCTTGTCCGGGGGACGCCGATTAGGGACCGTCGCGTTGGGGCGCCGTTGAGCAGTCTCATAACAATCAGGGTAATGATCACAAAGGCCGCGTAGAAAATAATATGAACAAAAGCAGGAAACATGAAGAGGAACACGGCTGCTACTGGCGCCGATACGATGAGTAAAAGCTGGCTGGCGATCAAGACGATATGAAGGAAAATATCCCGCAAGTTTTTCCAATCCGGATACAACTCATCCAGCGACCCGGACGACCACTGACCGATTGGAATGATAATATGCGGGATGAGCCGGACAAGCGTGAAGACGGAGTGAATATCCTCCAGCACCCAGCGGAACGGATTCGAGTCCATGTCGGAGGGGATATCTAGGAACGGGTTCCCGTGAACGGGGATATTGGGGTTGTAGGATGCCATTATTCTGTCTAGATTGTGCAGGTGAAGGAGGCACTACCGTGGACTACGCATCCTTGCATGGGGCAAGGGTGATTCTTTTTATATCTACCAAAAGCAAATCATCATTGGGTTATTTGAGTTTTAATCCATTCGGTCCAGTCTGACTATTTGACGCACAGAATACATCACTACGTGGAACAGTTAACTTTCGCTTAGCCCGAGCCAGCCAACCCCTCGAGGCTGTCAAAGACCACTTTTTTATCTGTTTTCCGTTAGCTCTGTGCATGTCGTACGGCGCCTTAGCACAAAACTTACTGCATGGGAAGGGCGTCCATTTACTCGCATCCTCCGGTAGGTATACCTTGAATGCATCGTTGACAAATTTACTCTTCATCTCGCCCGCCGGACCAGGGGCTCGTCGAACACTTCCCAGTCGCCCGAGGACGCGGAGAACACTCGCGCCGGCCACCGTCACAATCGCCCGTCCGAGGCAGGCGTGCGGACCCCAACCATGGTGGATGTAGATATCCGCAGGGCGATCGAGGCGGATTTCGTCCGGGTCGGGGATTTTAGATTGGTCACGGCCAGCGGTCACAAAGTCGGCGAAGATAGTGTCGCCTCTTGCGACCGGGCTCGTCGACGGGCCGTCTTTAATGGTGGTGCTGTCGACTGCAGTGCGCAGGACCCCGAAAGCTGGCGTAGAGAGGCGGAATCTGGAGCAGTCAGCTTTAGGGACGTCGGTCATTGTGATAGGAAAGCGGGACTTGCCCCTCAAGAGCGTATTTCTTCAATTTCTCGAATGACTCGGGATCATTCGATCGGGCCAGTCTACGGATCGCCGGCCAGTGAACGCAGTACCTGTCGGAGAAGTACAGTTCGAGCAGTTGCGCCCACTAAACCAGTCAGCCTCCTCAATCTCTCGAATTTCCTTAAAATGCAAACATACTCCTTGCGCCTGGGTGGCACTCGCCGCCGCAGCAGTGGGAATAATCGTCCAGACAGTGTCTTCAACACTCTTTCCCCCCTCCCTCAATCTCTTGATAAGCCCGGGCCCGTATCCGGTGAGCGGTGCACTCTTGGCCGCCATGCCAAACATCTGCAGGAGGCGACTGAGCATATGCCCATTGCTCTGCGAGATAACCTTGGTCATGATCTCGCCCATCTTTTTAGTTTCTCTCTCCGCAACCACACCGTTTCTAAACGATTGAACGGGATCAACATCCAGGAACACATATCCGAAGAGATCTGCGAGCGCGTCGGCAAGCTCTCGAACAGTGTATCCCTCGCCGACCGTGTCATTATCGCCCTTGATAGGGATACTGAAGAATTCGCCACAAAAGTGCGCGTGCGCCAGGTTCCCCACACTAAAAGGATTATTCAACGTCTGTCCTTACATAGTTTAGAGAGGGCACGGGAACTTACTCCTGCACAATATCAACCTGGTACATCCCACCCAGCTTCCGGGAATGCTTCTGGATAAGTTGGGCAGTGATCGACTCGTAGAACTGCCGCACCTGCTCCAGGACATCAGGCGGCCGATACAACCGCTCACTAACGAACGATCGTTGCTCCGCATTCACTTGCGAATCCCCGCTTAGCATATAATCGTGTCCCGTCAACTGGAAGGTATGTGCGCCCCCTATCAATTCCGTCAGTACCTACTCCTGAAACAAAGGTTGCATGACGTACAAGGGACATGGAATCGCTTCTGATCGCTCAACACCCCCACAACGCCCTGCCATGTGTTAACCGGTACAGGGGGTCCAATGAACGACGGCCGGCTAAAGTCAAGCCCCTCGGCCCGGTGGTACTTTTCGAAAACATCGCGGTTCCCTGTTGGGGTCGTGAAGGGATATAACGCATAAACACTGTTTGGACGGTACCAGCCAGGGAACGCTCGCATGAGCAATTTGTACATGACGCCGCCGCTCGCCACGTCAAAGTCGGAACTGGCTGCATTGAACCTAGAGCTGGTTAGAAGGACGCTATGAGTAGGATGCGAGGGAAGTGAAACCGTACCCAAAGTTGGTCAGATTAGCTGGGCTGTAATCGACCGTGTAGAATCGATCTCCTCGTACTAAGGCCACTGCGTCCGATAATATCGCCACGGAGATTGTGAAGCCGGGGCATAGTCCAGAGCCAGGTTCAAATGGCTTCTTAGCTTCCTCGGCTTGAACACCCACGTACAGCTCTATGTTGTCTGGGTGGCCGTACAACGCTTCCACTGTGAAAGTTAGCTTCAAATTTACCATCCAGGTAGGGGGGCTGGGACGTACGGGCTTCTGCGATTGCCGGGTCGGAGTTTACTTCCTCTATAATCAAGTTAGAATCTTTTGTTTTTCGACGTCGAACCGGGAAGAAAGGGGTGATCTTACTGAACGTCGCATGTGGCTTCAGTTTAAAGAACTGCCGCACTTCGTTCAGGGTGGCCAACTCCCACCGTCGGCCTTGGATAATTCCCAGCATTTCAATTGCTCTTAACACCTTGGGGGTATTACGAGCCCCGAATGCTCCTGTAGTCTTGTTAGCCCCGACAGTTCAACCCTCCTCACCACTCACCACTTACCCGCGACATTCTCGCAACCGTCCTGAAGCAGATGAACGAGATCATCATCCGCAAACATGCCATTCTTGAGCCGTTTCAGCCCCCCGAACGTCCATGTTGAGGGTTTACCCGAAGTGATTCCATCGAGATATTTACTCAACCCAGAGATATAGGCCGACACAGACAGCGTGCCTTCACACATGTCAGCACCATAACCCACCATATCCCAGAAAGTATTACATACTCGCATCGACCTGGGAACCAAACACCTTCGAAGCAAGCGTATTCGCCCATGCCTCATCATGATTGCTAATCGCCGCGTGCCATCGATATATCATATTAAACTCCGCACTCACCTGATTCCCGACGCCACGAGGGAGACCCTCCTGATCGAAGACCTCCAGGCTCGTCCTCGGATCCAGTTTCCAGTTCGAGTTGACGGGGTTATCATTAAGATTCAGGATCGTGCGCAGGTAGTCGTTCAGGATGATGTTGACGTACAATGCACACGTAATCCTATCCTCGTCAGCATTCTGTACATTACGTATGGATGGGTTCAAGCCTACAGCCGTCCCGTCTGGAATAGGTCGTTATCTCGCTTAGCTTGTGCGTCGGCATAACCCGGACTATCGGATTTCATTCCTGATGGTAAACTGAACCGGTCTGCTTCGTTGATGTAGGCTAGTTCGCCTACGATGTAGTTGTGGAAACGGTTGAAGGCGATTAGCAGAGCGCAGACGCCGGGGGGCTGTCCGAGCAGGCGCTTTTCCGAAAATGTGTCCGGGCGGAGCAGACCGTCGCTGAATACTCGGACCTCGTCTTGCTCGTCTTGGTTGTGGCCATAGAGAGGGCCGAGATCTAGGTAGGAGGAGTTCTTCAATCTGGTGCCGTCGGTCTCGTCGGTGTGGAAGAGGTCTACGGGTGTTAGAATATGCGATGATAGGATGAAGGGGGATGGACAATACCGTGTATTATGATCGTGGCGAGGTAGAAGAGATTACTGGATATCTTGCTGGGATGTTCCTTGGCAGGACCAGTGCGAACCAGAAGACCTGGAGATGTTAGTACTTCTTTTCTATCTAATAACAGAAACGAGGATATTACTATCAAATATAAGCCCCGGGTCCGGAAGTACGGCCGGACGTGGATGCTGGGGAGTCACGCTGCGAGCATAGTGACTACCAGATGCCCCCAAGTGAGGGTACATGATATTCTTAATGCGAGATTAGCTGCAGGTCTCATCAAACACAAGCTCTGTCAAACACACGTTAAAGCTTCCATCGGCCATTCGATACTTGTACTCATCCCCCAAATTCGACAGAGGTGGATGTTGGAGGTTATCCCACAGCGTTGTAATGAATGCATCCGAAATTTTATCCCGCACGGTCGAGCCATTAGGCAACGACGCAGCAATTTGGATGATATTCTCAATCTGCAATCCTATCAGACCCAACCCCTATCAACAATTTGGAACCTGTTCAAAACGTACCAGATACTTCCGATCATCGATCAACCCCCCACCAAACACAGTCTGGCCAAGCCCATGCAAAGTACGCAAGTCAGGGCCAATTCTCCGCGCCTGGCTAGCCAGATCCCGACGACTCTCGTTGATAATAGACTTGAGTTGATTCTCCGCCTGAGAAGCGGTAGTCGCAGATCCGTTCTCCATTGACGGAGCCATGGTAGAAATCCTAATAACGATGGAGTTGATTATCCGCTAACCTCTGGGGTCTCAAACGTTCTCCCCTTTCATATTCAGTTTTATATACAACATCTCATCTCCTACATTACGTCATGTTCGCTGTGTGATCTCGTTCCCACGGGTCGAATGGTGACGAAAGGCTGTTCTCATTAGCTTGATTGCGTGTCGAGGGGCTAGGAAGAATCCTCGGTAAGCCACTGGCTGACCTGGGTTTTGTACGGCTCGGGACACATATCCGTGTACTGAGTAGAACCCGAGTAAAGCTTGAATGGACAGCCGTTAAGGTTACTGGTCAGCTAGGGAATCTTATCTTTCCTATGTATGCTTATTTCGAGGGGAGGTTCTGGGCCTTTACCGGCCGGTTCCAGCCCAATGCGCGATCCATGGTTCGTGGATACCGCGAGCGAGCGGTAAAATGGCATGTGCTTGTATGCATGTGAACGAGAGAAAGAAAATAAAATGAGATTAAAATATATGAAAAATGTTATATTACCGCAACCATGCCCTTGGTCTATTCAAGCGCAGGGCACCGCGAGCCGAGCCTGCGGTAGATACACTCTTGGACGCCCATCATCACCAAGCCCGCGGACACGAGGCCGATCATAATGGACAGGCCTCTGGGGTAACTGGCACAGGAAATGGGAAGATAAGCTATTAGCAAAAAGTACCAGACGGCCGGTTTCGTAATGAGCTAGGTATACTTACTACCGCGCCGCTTCGTCCTGTCGAAATATTTGGGTGCCGGCCATCAACCCACTAGTGGCAGACATGACAACTAAATCCGTCAGTTGGGGAATGGAATACAACAAAGCGGTTTCAAACGCAGTCTTACACATTCTATAGCTCCCAATATCAGTACTTGTTGCAAAAGAACTTTTAGCAGGGTTCACTTACGTTATGCTAATACTTCGCTCCCCCGGATGAGGGCAATTGATCTGGATCCAAGCATTATGAATCGGATGATAACCAACAGCCAGGGCGTTAACCACAGTCCAGAGCCCAAAGCGGCTCCATCCACTAACATGGGGGTGTAAAGTCCTAAGCACAATAAGGGCGATGAGATAGCAAGCGATGGCCGCCATTACGATTAAACCACGCGCGCCGGTTTTATCGCTAAGCCATGCGAAGAAAAATATGACGGGGAGGGTTAAACTCGTTCCTACCGCAGTGAGGGCGTTGGCTGCGATTCTGTTGAATCCTAGGGACCTAAAAGTGGAATCAATACTGTCAGCTTTGCGTCCGGACGGATAACTGCGACCGCCATCACCGGAGAGGGGACGAACATTAGGATACTAGGAGTGTAAGTTAATAACGGGCTCCAGGTAGAAAAAACGCAGGCTGTCCCTACGAAATGCGACCATTTGCGATAGTTGGTTAATGTTTTCCATACTACTTCCGCAGATATTCGTTGCGCGTCGGCATGGATATCCGACTTTTCCAGGGCTCCAGATGCCGTTTCGTCCGCTTCCTCTGCTATCGGAGGTCGATTCAATAATCCTGGAATCTCTGGTAGAAAACAAAATAGGACGAGCGACATGATAATTGTGATGATCCCCTCCACTGCTGGCGGTTAAATATTTGACCTCACTAAACAACTGGGAAGCGCACCTAGAAATATCCACTGCCACCCAGTAAGGCCACCAGCACCCTCTGCTCTCAGTAGAGCTGCACCGAGCAAGGGTGAGACAGCCGCGCCGCCAAACATCCCAAAAAAGAAGATGGCGATTCGCTTAGTTAACTCCGTGCTGGTGTACCAGGTGGAGAGAGTGTACATGGAACCGGGAATGTACCCAGCCTCTGCAAGGCCAAGAAGACTCCTGGTGATGAGAAATCCTGTTTTATTCCAAACAAACACCTGCATACTGGCGATCATGCCAAATGCAAACACCTGCGCTCCGATCCATTTACGTGGTCCGGTCTAGAGGTTGAGAGGGTCAGTAAGTGGAGGAAACAATTTCCGGTGACACGATAGTCGCACAATCTGCAGTACAATGTTTGATGGAATCTCTAGCGCTACCACGCCGATGAACATCAGCTGGTTACCGAGATTGACTGTGTTTTGGTCGATCGACGCGGCTTCGGCGAAGCCACCAGTCAGCGCACTCGCGATATTCATCCGATCGAGTTGGTAGATCATGAACCCGAAGGAGAGGAGGGGTAGTACGATAAAGTCGCCGCTTCAAGACGTTATTAACAGACTGACGATAGAGATTCCCTGTGCTTGGGAAAAACCTCACGTTCGGCGACGATTCTCGACATCACGCTCCTTGATCACGGTATCCATATATCCACGGGATTATTTCGATCACGTATCTATCCTGGCTCAGTCCGAGTGCCACAATTGAGCTAGAGTCATCATTGGGGGCTACTGTATTAAATAACGCCGGCCCAAAAATGGACGAGGACCTTGGGAGGCACAGAGCTGGGACCTTGATGGAGGCTGCCAAGGTTTGATGCACTCTCCGCACATTGTGAACAGATCGTCGACGCGAAGATGCCAGAAGGATTGAGGGTGGTGGATAGAAAAGATAAACGGTTGGATCAAAAATAAGAATGGATGAGAAGAGAAAATCCCAGTGGATATTGTGAGATGGAAAACGGCGCCGTTGTCACCTGCCTTCACTCCTGCCTGAAAGTTGCCTTCAAGATGCCTTGGAAATATGGTTACCCTGATCTCTGTGTCTCATACTCTGGCCTCACTTTTCCTTGCTTCTTTCCTTACTTCCTCCGCGGTTTATTCCCCTTACCGTCTCCATCCGCATGCCCTGATTCCCCCATGCGCGATGTCGTAACTCATCCCCGCGCCGCCTCCCGTTGACCCCAGTAACAATGTGGAATCTTTGGCACGACATGACGCCAGTGCGAGAAAGGGGGACTGGCGACGGATCAAGGAACATGACCACCAGCCCCTGCCGCATCGGGCCGTCCACTGGAGCAGATTTTGGGACATATGCACAATCCCAACACAGTGCTCGCGCCGTGTTACCGGAATTTATAAGCCCGGAGACGAGGAGAGGCAGCCTCCCACCCTAGCCTGCACATAAGATGTCCCTACGCTCCAACAGTTAACCACTTCCAAAACTGCAAATCAACACACCAAGGCTTCTCCTCTCCACCAGTTTCAGGTTGAACATGGCAGATCTCACTACTCTTGGCGCTACCATCGCGCAACTCTCCGAAACTGTTGCCTCTCTCCTGGCGGAGGGCAATCATGAGCCTCCGTCCTTCGCAGCGGATGGCCCAGAGAGCTTCCCCAAGAATGAGAACATCGAGCAGACCCGTCAGCAGCTTCTTGAAGCCGTGAGAGATCTTCAGCACCTAATTGAGGGTCCCAAGGATCATGTGCTTCTCTGGGGAAGCTTTTGGGTGTGTCCATCGGTTTCGCATTTCTGGTGTAGGATATAGCAATCCTAATCTAGCCTACAGAGCCTCCATGACCCAACCATCCTCAGGGTTCTCCTCGAGTTCGACTTTTTCTCCGCGGTTCCCCTCGATGGCAGTGCCAGCTACGCCGAGATTGCCCACAAAACATCCCTTCCCCAGACCGTCGTCCGACGGATCCTCGGCTACGCCTTCACCATGCGCTTCTTCGCACCCCACCCAACAAACCCTGAACGCATTATTCATACAGGCTTCTCCGCCTATATTTCCCGCACGCCCTCAATACGGTCCTGGCTCGGGCTCACGCTGAACAGTTACCGGATGGCGGGGACCAAGCTGGCGGACGCACTGGCCCAATTCACTTTCGGGCATGACGAGCCTTCGCAAGACCCCAGTGAGAGTTCGGCTGGGCTGGTCGCCCGCCTTCATGGACACGAGGGAGCCGACTACTACGCCCATACCGCGCCGACACTGTGTAAAGAGTTCGCGGGGAAGATGACAACCGTCACCGAGCTTGCGTTACAGAGCAAGACCGTACTCACGGAGTACCCCTGGGCCAAATTAGGCAATGCCACTGTAGTCGACGTAGGCCGCTTCCTTTCCTTTCCATCTATTTCTCACTTCCCATGGCTAACAGATTTGAATAAATACTAGGTGGGCGGATCGGAGGGTACGCTGGCCAAGGGTCTCGCAAAGCAATATCCCAATTTGCGCTTCATAGTTCAGGACCTCCCTCGTCTAGAAAGTCTATTCAACGATAAGCTGCCAACGGACCTCGAGGGTCGAGTGACCTTCCAGGCACAGGACTTCTTCAAGCCCCAGCCCCAGCTCCAGGATGTGTTCCTGATGAGGCATATCCTGCATAACTGGCCAGACGAACACGCCATGAGGATCTGGCGCAATCTCGCCCAAGCTCTGAAGCCGGGTGGTCGCATCCTCGTGGTCGATATCACTATGCCTGAGGCACATGAAACTGCAAGTCTTCCGCTTAATGTTCAAAAGGGCTTGGTGACTTTTGATATTGTTATGATGACGCTTTTTAATGCACCCGAGCGGCGACGGGGAGATTGGGATAAACTTGCGGCTGGTGCGGATAGGCGACTGCGGCTTGCTAATGTCTATCAGCAGGAGGGGGAGGCAACAAGCCTTTTAGAGTATGTTCTTGATGGCTGACTTGACACCATCGGGATTAGCCAGGTTGCAGGAGTAAAACAGACGTTATTCTCAGCACATCTCATTAAACCATGCCCCATTCTAAGGCCTTTCCTACCCGCTTTCATCACATAGAGGGATGCCAAAACTATCCACACACACAAGTAAACCCTACAACCTCGCCTTAATCGCCTCCTGCACCGCCTCCCGCTGCAACAATCTCTCCGCATACGCCGCATACCCCGGATAATCCCTCTTCATATCCACCCCCTCCACCCTGCTCGCCCAGCGATAAAACACCAACAAAAACGGATCCACCACCGTCAACGCACTCCCAACCGCAAACTCCCTCCCCGCTAATCTCTCCTCAATAAACCCATAGCCCGCCTTAATATTCCCCACCGCCTTCTCCCTCAACCCCCCCACGACCGCAGGAGAAGTATCATCCGTAAACCTCTCCGGCCGCCAAAACCCCCCAAACGCCTGCCCATGCAACGTCCCCGATAACCAATTCAGCCACTCGTACACCCGCACCGTCTCAAGGGGAGTGGCACCAAGAAATTTCCGCTCTGGGACGAGCTGCGCGATTGCGGTTAGAACGGCGGGGATTTCGGTAATCACCTCGTTCTCGAGGGCGAGCACGGGCACCCGGCTCTTTGGGTTGAGTTGCTTGAATTCCGGGGTGAATTGGCCGACTTGGGTGAGGATTGGTTCGAAGGGGAGGGATGCTTCTTTTAGGAGGACGATGGGGGCGAAGGAGCAGGCGCCGGGGGAGTACCAGATGCGGATTCGTGGTGTCATTTTTACTTGGACTTGCTGGGGTCTGTTGATTTGCTAATTAATGCTGGGATTGCAGAATATGAATGTGGAAATGAGGGATGATATTCAGGACAGTCTGGTTTCATGTACTTAAATGCCGGGGGAGAGATGAGCCATTAATAAGCCGTCAAACACCGCATATCCCGATATGATGCCATTCGCTCGGCTTGCGGTGTCAGCGTTGGGAAGAGCCAGATCGAGAACCGAATACGAGATGTTAATTGGATAAGGTTGGCGCTAGGGAATGGGAATGATGAATATTATAAGGTAATTGGTAGATTACGGACCAAGGGAGGAGGGGTTCTTCAGGCCTCCAAATCAGATTGCTGCCATTTCACGCCCTGCAGGTGATGGCATGTCAAGATTGAACCCGTAATATTAATGTTTTGAAGCTAGGCCCTTGACTTGTGCTGATAGCCTTTCCCCGCGGGTTCGTTCACTGTGCTTAGACAGCATTTATCGCGACTATTGGATGATGGACAATAGCGTCTCCCTAAGTGGCAGGACACTGGAGGGCTTGAACTATTGAGATGTCTGTGTGACTGTGGCTGAGAATATGGCATTTTTATGCAAGAACACAGACATCGCCTTCCTTTTAAGGTTGGCGATCGATAAAAATGGCTAAAAGATGTTCGTTCAAAGTTTTCCCCGTAGATCAGATCTGTGGCCAAGTATCGATAGAAAAAGAGGGTAGCCCCTAATGTAAGCAATCTCTACGTTCTTGCAACCAACGCCGCCGCCAGTATCGGAAGTGGTTTCACTTCCATTGCTTCTGTCACACCATGGAAACCAATACTACATCGAAGACAAATATCAGTAGGTCACAGGATGACAGAGCACAGACGGCAGCGTCCCCAATGCGATCGAACTGGCCCGGCTGGGATCGGAAGCATTGGAACCGTCATCAACGCATTATCGATCGGCTCAATCTCTATCCAGTCTCCCGAAACAAAACCGTCCCTATACATTCCAAAACCGACAAAGTCCCGTACATGACCCAATGGTCACTCCACCGCTGGGTGATACTCCACTCCGCCATCCCGCTCCTCCTCGAACAGGCCTACGCCTCATACGCGGGCCACCCCCTCGGCCCTATGACAACATTCTGCCTCTACCTCTTTTCATTCTACGCCAACACTCTCCACCAAATATACGCGCTCCGCCGCCTAGCCCACAAACACGGCTTCTTAGACGCCCAGCACGAACGAGACGGCATCCCCAACACCGGTGCCACCACGATCATCCGCTCATTCCACAAATCATCCATCTCACGCACAGCCCTCCTAATCTTCCTCACCTACCACCCCACCCAGTCCCCCTCAACCATAAACCCCACCTCCCTTCTCCTCGGCCTAACCCTACACCCCCTCCTCCTCGACCTCTGGTTCTACTGGTACCACCGCCTCCTCCACGAAATCCCCTTCCTCTGGCGCTTCCACCGCACCCACCACCTCACCCGGCACCCCAACGCCCTCCTCTCCGCCTTCGCCGACGACGAACAGCAACTCTTCGACATGCTCGCCGTCCCGCTAGCCACCTACCTCTCCCTGTCCCTCATCGGTCTACGCCTCTCCTTCCACGAACTCTGGATAATCTACCAGTATCTCATCTTCGCGGAAATCATGGGCCATAGCGGGCTTCGCGTCTATGTGTCCCCGCCCTATATATTCTTCTGGCTACTCCGCGCCTGTAATGTGGAGGGCATCAATGAAGATCATGATCTCCATCACCGCCTCGGGTGGAGGAAGAGTCATCGGTATAGTAAGCATAGTGCCCTCTGGGACTGGGTGTTTGGAACCTTGGGCGATGGGAGGGTGGAATGTACCGAGGGGAATATAGATTTTGTGAATCCGGCGAGGATGCCTCTTTTGTAGGGTGTTGCAAGGGAGCCGTTGCCCTGACCACGGCCACCAGCATGGATTTGTTTTGGGGATGCCTAAAGAGGTTAGCACGGGAACATATGTCGGATCGGGGATACATTTATCCGGACTTTCACTTCTGATCTGAGGATGAAGATTTCCGCGGCCGACCCCGAGTACCGAGATACGTGATGAGTATGCTGTAGGAACGATCACAAAATTAAATCGGGAGTCCACAGGTGTTTGTTAATTTGATGGTCCCATGGTCGAGGGGCCCGAGTGCACTTGTCGGGCCAGGGGTGTAACTGCTGGATGTATATATCTTGGTTCTACACTGCATTGGGCCCCTCGCCAGCGCCCAGCGGGCCATCCTCGCCTTTCCCATGTAGTGGTTTTTCCACCATTCTTCAACATCCCCATTACAGACATTAAAATTACCTAGGTAGCTAGCTAAAATACTTTACTCACTTTGACTTAATCCGGTTTCTTAAAGGTGCTACATACTGTAGATCGGGATCAAAACAAGGGCGTCATTAGAAAATGCCGGTATCGATCACCTTTGTCTGATGAGATGCAGGGAGAGGTACAAGGCCCCGCCATGATCACAAAGGTCCAACGCGGAAGCCTGGAAATTTTTTCAGGTGGATAGAAGATATTTGCCTGGTGGGGTATTGAAAGGAATAAATATTTCACCAATGACATTAGTAGGTATCCTACGAAAGGGAGAAGATTGACGAAGGATGGCGGCAATAACCGTTGCATTAGTTTTATAAGGTAGTAGCTATAGAGTATATACCGATCCACATGTACCCAATGCACTCCTCTTAGAGTTCAATAAGCTAATTATCGATTTATGCATCATACACCGGCTTAAGCTGGACCTTGCTGCAGCTGCAGGGAATGACAGCCTCGTAGTAGCGGCTCAACCAGAACAGCTGGGGCACGTTATGGAACCAGTCACAGACTAAACATAGCCAACAAGGTTAGCAAAAATACTCCAATGGACGACTCATACAGTAGACTTACCAAGCCAGCCACCGAAACCTTGTTCATACGACCAGACGAACCCAGTCTCGTTGAGAGAGAAACCGGATGTCCCAGTACCGGTGTTGATCTCCACGGGTTCCCAAGCTAGAACATATCAGTACACCAAGCAAAACAAGGAAAAAGGGGACAACTATATAAAGAGCAACGTACAGGCGTAGTTGGTGTCAACACCAACCTGCATTCCCCAAGGGAATTCGGTCTTCAGATCGAAGAGAGCGTTGGTCGCGTTCAACGAGACGTGGGGGGCACCTGCACCGTCCGTGGACAGAACAGCATCGTTGTACCCAGCACCGGTGTGATAGGTGCGAACCCAGAGGCCGTTGTGAGCGGCATTGCTCGCTCCAGCGGTTTGTAGTCTGAAGGACTTCTGGGGCTTGGGGGCGCAGAGACCGGGAGCGGCCAGGGCAGTTGCGGCAAGCAAAGAGAGAGATGCGGAGAGCTTCATTTTAGCGGTGCAGAATTAAATGAAATGTAAAGTGGAAGGAACTGACTTGGTCGATAGTGCGTGTTTATCTTGGTTGGTGGGGAGGATTCAGTAGTTTATATAGTCCGAACTTCTGCTTTGATTCGCTATTTTGTGATAAACAGGAACTGGTTTCGAGCACTTGCCACCTTTGAGCTTATGTCTCACTTCCTCGGGGACGGTCCCCCTTTTTGAGTGGCTCTGAGAGGCCTTCCCGTCGCGTGAAGAATCCTTATCACATTCTGGCCCAATCAGACGCGGTGTTGGAGCTGAGTGTCTTAAAACCCCGCTGGCAGGATGGCGCTAAGGCCTTGACCGCTGCCAGTGCCACGCCCGTGAAGCCCGCTTTGTTGTGGAAAGTGCTCCGGAGAGATCGATATAAATTCATAATTACCATTTTAGGATAAAGAAACGTCTACTTCTTGGCGACATATCTATTTAGTGCTTTCCGGCCTTCATGAAGAGCCTTCGTTGATGAGAAACGCCACCCGTGAGATGATGCATCGGGATAGCCGAGGATGCATTCCTCCCGCATGGACAAGCGGCAACTTCCATCAAGAAAGGGCCCTTGCCCGTGCAGCATCCAAAGACTGACCAAGCATCGCATAAGCGCACCGCTAATGTGTTTTTCTCAACTCTATCGCCTCCCGCCTGCCCTGTTTCCATTGTCAAAACAAAATCCGGGCCTGTCGATCAATGGATCCTCCGACCTCTCATCGTCTATAAAAAGACCAGGGTTTGATTACGGCCGCTAGCCCGATATGCATCTGCGAGTATCTCACGATGCGATTCGGCCGTATGCCAGTCAAATGACACTTTGGATGTCATCGATATTTTTGGACCGACATAGTGCGTTGCTTGAACTTGATTTTGTCGGCGCCTCCCGCTGTTACCTGACTCAATTGCTCGCGGGCGCACGAGGTTACTGCGCCAAAATCCACCCTGGAAGTCTTAGTTTGACGTTATGTGGTGAATCGGTTTACCCATTTGGGAACAAGTCGGGTTTCTGCCCCTATCTGCGTGCCTTGGTGTTGTAGCGAGGGAATCTGGCGCTTAACCACAATAGTTAATCCAGACGAGTGGTGGAGGCTAGCTATGGAAGCAGGTCGCTGTTTGGCAGGACAAGTTTGCCGGATGCCAGAACGATGTCTCCGGCCACAATGGCACATTTGAGGACGGTCTACCCTTTTTATCGAAGTCATTTTGTCTACGACGTTGACCGTGCGAGAAAGAAGCCCAAGGATGAAGTGGTGGGAAGGAGTATCGCTAGATGAACCCTGTTTCGTTGATCCCCTTCCTCGTTCCCAGGGGGAAAAATAACGAAGCTGGGCGTGAGATCCGAGGCTGGATGGGAAGTTCCAGGTTTGCAAATATCTTCAGACCCCCAGAGAGCCCTTTCAGACGCTCTAACTAAGGATGGTATGAAGCTAGGTCTTCCGTAACTCTCGAGCCCATCTGATGCCACATACCAAACCGTTCTTCCCAACGTACATACAAAATCTTTCCATCATCCCTCCGAGACATGTTAGAATTAGCTTGGAAAGGCCAAATTGGACTGGAAATGCGTTGAGGGGGGTTAAGTTACGCAATATGTGACAAATACCCATCGCTGTGAGCCTAATTCTCCACGATCGGCCTGGACCAAGGAAGAATGGAAACGAAAAAAGTAGAACAAAGGCTTGGTTAAGTATTGTTCTGGTATCCACCGTGACCTGAGTTGGTTCATCTCCTCATCGGAAAGGTAGAAGCGCTAATTATATTCCGGTCTTCGTCCTCCACCCGAGCCCATTGTCCATCAAGACATGGAATTAGACCCGCCCTGGGCAAATACGGCCTTATATCTTCCAAATCATCCCAGCCGCTATAACTGGCGGCAAATCCCCAGAGACCAGTAATGTCAAGATGCCAAAATCCCCGATAATGCTCAAAGTCCCCCTGGGGTGCGTCTTCACGAAACCCCCGATCAACCAGCATGACATACCCAACATTCGGGTCCGACGTTAGAGCCCCAATGTTGTCAATCGATGGTTCGGGACTGTCAAGAATTGATCGAAGAACCTTGTCATCAATCATTATAAAGAACTCTGACCGCGGACTATCACCCAGTTGGTGCTCCTCCATCCAGTCATCGAACAGACCCCGGACGTGGGACATGGACGCCCCACTAAGACTCCGGTCGTCGATAACTACATTTCGATACCCCTCGCGGACAAGCCTGACCGGCTCTAGATTGTCATATGCCACCCGGGCTTGGAGTTTGCAGTGCACATAAGTGTCGAGCTTTTGGATGGCCTTGTCCCAATCAGCGTTGGAGACGTGGCTGGAGGTGGTCCGGTAGATAAAATAGCCCCATGGCCACATGTTGTCCTAGTATTCTGCAAAGAACTTGGATGGGTTGTCGGTATTCCACCATGGCTGACGTTCGAAGCGCTTTTCTTGTTGCATCAGTGGTTCGGTTGGAGGAAAGTCCGGCGATGTCCACGGGTCTGTCCAGGACTCATGATAGAAAAATTCATTGACTGTGTAAGGTAAGGAAGGGCTGGCGGGCTCTGACATGACTGGGGAAGTGATTTGGCTGGGGTTATTAATGACAGAATATGTGGAGTCTTTGGTTGAGAGAGTGTAATTACTCACTTCTGGCGGGTATGACTCAGGTAGCCAAAGAGGGGAGGAGTTTAGATAAAACAAATTGCCGTGACTACGAAAGCATTAGCCTACAGTACAGTGTACTTGACCGACTTCAAATAAAAATACTGAAGCAACAAGGGTCGCATAGCACGGAGCCGCGGTCTGACCGAGAGTGGGGGAAGCGTCCTATGATCAGAGGCACCACGGTAAAAAAAGATTTTGAGTTTTTCAAAAATTTAAAGAGTCTAAAATAAAGATATTATGACCTGCAACCCGATCATATCGGAGTTTATTTCCACCAACACCCTCCTGTGCACATTTATTATGGAAGTTTCATAAAATACCCTCCCTCCCCTTCCCCCAAGCAATATTGGATGATCTATTTGGTTATGAATTACGTTACATCTGCGTAAGGCTTTTTTGTCATTTATCAACCTAAAAACAAACCTATTAATTCACTTATTTTTACTTGTGATATAAGAACAGTTCAAGCGCCCCCCATATTCTACTTGCATCATAAACTTTTCTCTGTTGCTCTGGTTGATTATACAAGCGTGCCCACCAGTTCACAGCTATCCAAATCTCTCCCTACACAACCCTTTCTATGACTACCACCATCGTCTCCCCAACACAGGCCACACCAAATATGATTCCCGACTACGAGATCAGGCTCTTGCTTAAACCAATCGCGGTGCTCAGTCCTAAAAATGAACTAACTGATACTGTCCTATCGACATTTGAGATGCGTCCGACCATCACGAAGCTGAATACCCAGTTTCTGGACACGAGCTCCAAGGAGCTCTATACCGCCGGCTGGAGCGTCCGCATCCGTAACATCGAAAAGAAGGACAACTTTGAGCTGACGTATAAAAAGCGATATGCCATCACCTGTGGTGATATTGACGCTGCTATCACTGAGGCTGAGAACGATGGATTCAATAATGCGAACTTGAAATACGAAGCGCAAGTTGAATGGGGTTACCAGAAGCAAATACTTTCTATCAGTCGCAATAAATCCGGAGCAGATTCTAGGAATAGCAAGATGGACCTGCCAGGAATATCCAACTCGCGTGAAATGCTGATTGACGAAGCCCCCAACAAGTTCGTCAACTGGAAGTCTAACAAATGGGGCACCGGCTTGTTAGCGGTATCGCGCATCTTTGGCCCTGTCCTTGCTAGGCGCTCTATTGGCTTATGGAACGGGATGCGGCTATACATTGAGGTTTGGCCTATTTTGAACGTCACGGGTACAGGAGTTGAGTACATCGTCGAGGCTTCTTTCAAAACAAAGAGTCGCGATACGGCCATGACTGAGCAGAAAAACTTGGCTGCCTTCTTACAGAGCAAGGGTTGGCTTCTTCCTCAGGAATCTCTAAAGACACAGCTCATTATGGAGCGCTACTGATATGGGGGTTCTTGACCTAACTTCTCTGATGGAGCGCCCCAAAGAAGAAAAGTATGGAGCACTTGTTGTAATTTGGAAATTGTAAGGAGCGAAGCAGGTACAGGTAGGTAGGTTGAAGGGCGCTTGGTGGTCGACTTTCCTCTTCGCTATTTCTTGTTTTTATCGGTCTTTTCTCATCATTAGTATTTTTAGTAGTATTGGCTACCCTCGAGCAAGCAAGACAGAAATAATACTATCTAGTTGTGTGATTAGTTTTTAAAGCCATCTGAATGTAGCCTTTTTTTATTAAACCTCTAGTAGATCAATGAGTGGAAAGGTTTTGGCAGGGTTTTATAAAGTTAAATTAAACCGAATGGGAGTTTCAGGATAATAATGATCATGTTATACGTAATAGATATTATCTCATGTCATGATATAATACCCATGAATCTATAGGCGTGTAAGAAAGGGAAACTGTTCATTAATAAAGAAGCTTATTTGAGATTCCACCTTAATATCAGCAGGTGGTGACAATTTTTTTCCCGCGGGCAGAGTGTGACACCATAGACAGTAGTTCGGTTCACAGGCTAATTAGACACATTCGCATCCTGTTAGTAAACTTTACCTCAAACTTGATTTAGGTTAAGACTTGGGCTGCAAGCTGGGTATCTTTTAAACAGCAAACTGTTTCCTATCCACTTAATTTTATTAACGGGGGTGGGTGTTTCGCCACAGCTTGGAAATATCCTTCATATCGTGTGTGAAAGATTGCCATTGCAGTCCTCTTTTAAATGACTAAGTTTGGCTGCATCTTATTGTCAAATATAAAAAAGAGGCTGTAATTATGATTAATATGCTGTCTAGTACCTATATCGCATAATTATCTCACCCAAGCTGGGGAAAGCCTTTCTCCTTCTACAGTGTGATCATGCTACATGCCAATCCAGCGAGAGCCAAAAAAAACTATTTGTGAAATTTCTTATAATAAACCACTGCCTAAAAAGCTTTATTAAACTTTTGCCCTATTATCTTAAACTATTAGTATGTGCCAATTCTTCCAGCCCTGGACTCAACGGGAGCGCAGGTGATCCTGGAAGAAGGTCTTTGAAATCTAGGCCCTGCGGATGATCATGATGACGTCAAATAAATATATGCGTGAGCTACTTCATTTTCTGGATGTTAAGAACTGATTATGCATATTTAAGGGATATGCACAATTTAAATGATTCGACGCAACAAGAAATTGATCGAATAAGCTCATCAAGCTCCTCATTGGATATTATCTAGAGCAACTAGTTCACCGTGTCCAGCAAGGAAGAGACGTCCTCATTAAAACAAAAATGATTTGCGATTTTGCTATTTTGTCCATCTGGTACCTTCTTTGTGAGCCAACCTTTGGATGGGGAGATGTTGGTCATCGCTCTGTTGCATATGTGGCCGAACACTATCTCACCCAGCAGGGTACAGAGCTTCTAACTGAGCTCCTGTCTTATAATAGCGAATTTGATATCTCAGACGCGGCAACATGGGCTGATGAGATCAAGAGAAAATGGCCCAAGACCAGACCCTGGCATTATGTCGGTATGTTTCAATTCTCTCTTATCAGATTTATGAATGCGAACTGTCCATGTAAATATAGATATACAAGATGATCTTCTGGGCAATGGCAGCAATATATTGCATCATCCCCCGGCCTGCAGCAACGCGGTAGGCTGCATTATTTCAGTCATGGAAAATATGGTCAGGCTTTTCCTTAGTCTGTTGTTACTTCAATCAACATCTAATTAATGATAGACTGTTCAAGTGAATGACAATAGCTTTAACCAAACAGAAGCTATCATGTTCTTGTTCCACTTTTTGGGGACCTATATATGCCCTTGCACGTGGAAGGTCATGCCAAAGGAGGAAATGGCGTCAAGGTCCACTTTGACGGTCACGAAGATAATCTGCACAGTATCTGGGATACAGACATGCCACACAAGATAAATGGAATCAAGCACAATCTTAAACATAATAATGCAAAATTGGCATCCCTAAGGTGGGCAAAGCAGCTTGTCGAACAGAACAAACACAGGCCGACGACCGCCGTGGAATGTACGGATATTGCCAACCCCCAGACCTGTCTCAAGTTGTGGGAGCAGGAAAGTAACTGGTTGAATTGTGCTGTTGTTTTTAAGAGGGGACTGGGGTATCTTACGCGGGAAGATCTAGCTGGCGAATATTATCAGGATGCTGTGCCAGTTATTGAGGAGCAAATTTACAAAGCCGGCGTGCGCCTGGCAGCCTGGACTAATACCCCTGCGGAGGAAAGTCCGGCCAAAACGCTTGTTGTGCAGGCGGACCAGGTGAGCGACCTATGAAGTCCAGCAATGGTTATAATGGCTCTATGATGGACGTGGATAGTTTCCAAGTTTGATTTTAACAGTCTAGCCATCAAAAGTTATCATATCCGCCTGTTATAATTCCTATGGTGGGCAGAACATCGTATCCTTGTAGGTGTAACAACACTAGTTTCATTGGCTAACCGCTGCCTGATTCTCTGACACATACATGCTGAGGTTGGTCATACTCCTACATCAGGTATTAAACAACAGCAGGCCTAAAAAACCGGGGGTTCTAGCAAGAAATACCCAAAGGGGTATCAACGGGAGGCACCCCGGGTGAATACCAGCTCTCTGGGGCCCAGACTCTGCTGATGGGTATGATCCAGACGGAACCCAACTCTGCATCCCCATCTCATGTACCCCGATGTACACCCTGCAGGACGATGACACCCGTATCTCGATCGAGGAGTCTCTGGGATTACCATACTATGGCGGCGCTACACTGCGAAAATACAATCCGTGGCTAGGGCTCGACTGCTCGGAACTTCACATGGCCAGTGGTCAGGCATATGTGGCCGGCAAGGAGGCACATCCACTGGCGATTCTCCTCCTCCGGGAGTGACCTCTTTGCCACAAACAGGCGGTCGTAGGAAAAAGCGCCCCCTAGCAATGCACCTGTGGCGGCTGGGACGACTATGAGATGTGGGGAGTGGTACGTGGTGACTGCTGATGAAGGAGTTAGTTGTACGATGCTTTGTCTGCGGGACTCGATTGATTGCGCGACCTTTTTGAGGGCCAACCCATCCCTGGCTCCGGGGAAATGCGATGATTTGTTAACGGTCGGAAGTGCATATTGTATTGGGCCGGTTTCTGGATTTGATGCTGTAAATAACATCGGGATTGAGAGTAGTTCGGTGGTTGCAGCTCCGAGCTCGACGGTGGTGGTATGGTAGTTTGTTGGAGAGGCTGTGATCATGGAAAAGTACTTTAGGCACCGGTAAAAGTTGAGGATCGTGATTATTTATTATATTACTTCCCTTTTGCTTCTTCAGTTCCTATATATTCTACCCACTGCCAGGCGTGGTTTATTTAAAGCAGCCACTTCTTAACCGTATCGGTGAAATACGTTTAGCCTGGCAGGCCTGGCGTAAGAGTGGCACAATATTCAGTTCCCTATATTTTCACAAAGAACCGCTCTCTGGGGAACGTCTCCTGCTAGCCATTTCTTTCTATAATTAGAGCTGGATCGAAAAAATATATTGTCTGATATAGTACTTAAAACGGATGCGGTGTCGCCTAAGATAGGGACATGGCAAATTATCATTTCCTACACCTAACTATCCAGTTTTAACGAGAGTATAATAGCGTGATCTTTCAATACCTATCGACTCACAACGTACTATGGCTGTCACGTAGTTCCTCAAGCTAAGATCTTCTTCTCTCCACCGTAAATACCCCAATTATACATTTGCCCGCTGCTCCCCCTCCACCGGCGCACCCCCCTGCATCTTCTCCTCAATGACCAAATCCCTCTGCTCCGCATCCTCATTCCCATGCAACCCAATCCGATACCACGGCAACTCAAACAACCGATCCATACTCTCCAGCGTCCTACCGGCAGTCTCTGGAACACTAAACCAAACCCACAGCCCACCCAACGCCGTAACCGCCGCAAAACACCAGAAAGTCCCCTTAGGACTAATACCGCCATGTTCCACAGGCAGTAACATATTTGGCACGGCCCTGGAGTTCCCGTACTGGTTCACGAAATGCAATGTCATCGCCGCACTTGTTGCGAGGGCACGGATCCTCAACGGGAACAGTTCAGCAGTGAGGAGGTACTGCATCGAGTTCCACCCCAATGCCCACCCGAAGCCTGAGATGTAGATCATGGCGATTGCGCCGCGGGACGCACCGACCTTCGATTCGGGGAGGACGAAGCCGTCGACTACGCCCATTTCGGGGACGGCGGTGAGGAAGCCCGCGACGTAGACCATCGAAAGAGCCTGTAGCGAAATACCCAGCAACAGAGCGCGTTTTCTCCCGATCATATCAACAAGAAACAGAGCACACAGAACCGCAGCAACCAGTTTAACCAGCCCAAACACCGCAGTAACAAGCAAGGATTCATTATCCCCCGTTATACCAAGCAGGGTAAACAGATCCGGAGCGTAGAGGGTGATAGACCCCGCGCCAGACCACTGAGACAGAAGCTGCGCCATGAAGGCGATGTAGAGGCGGTAGAGGTTGGAGGGGATGAGGATGGCTTCTTTGAGCGTGCCGAGCCAGCCGCCACCCATGTGGCCTTCGGTCTCGAGCTCGAGTTGGTGGGAGGTCGTGATGGCGTTGAATTCGGCCATGACGTACTCGTGGTCTGGGGGGAGGTTGCGGATTCGGGACAGGGTGGCTAGGGCTTCTTCGTCGCGTCGGCGTTTGACGAGGAAGCGCGGGGATTCGGTTTGGAGGAAGGAGAGGCCGAAGATTAGGCCGGCGAAGATAATGTGGAGGCTTGTTGGGACTTCCTACATGCCAATGAATGCTGATTAGCTACATACTATGCAAGGGGGCAGATGAAAGGAACTGACCCAGCGGTTGTGGGTGGTGTCGCCGAGGTGTACTTCGCAGCCGTAGTTGGTGAAGTAGGCGAGCACGATGCCGAGATAGACGAATCCGGTGAAGACGCAGGTGCAGAGACCTCGGATGGATGCCGGTGCCTGACTTGTTAGTTTTCTTTCGTCATACCTAATCTACATACCTAGGTAGTGTAAAAGAGGGGAGGGGACTCACGATCTCAGCCAAGTACACAGGCCCAACGACGACGGTCTGCCCAACTCCTAGACCAGCCACAAACCGGCCAGCATAGACAGCTCCCAAGTTACCGTTTGCACCCATGAAGATGGCGATTCCTAGAATCCACAGGAGACACAGCTGCCTCGTAGCCCAGATACGACCGATGCGATCACAAACAACAAAAGCACTGCACAATAACCCTCGATCAGCGATATAATATTGTCAACTTGGGGACAATTATGGAAACGCACAAGAGAGCACCCCCGACCGACCCGATCTGGACCATAGCCGACACGTTCCCCTTGATATTGGCCTGCTCCACCGTGCTATATGAGTCGAAGTTGATCGTGTTCTGAAAGTCCTTCGAGTTGAAGGCACCCGAGATCAGACCCTCGTCCACTCCTCGAGCGGCGCCCATCAGACCGAACGAGAGAACAGCAAACCATAGTCGCCAGTTAAAGACTTCTTTGGGGTCCGTTCCCGTATTCAACCGGAAGATGTTGACCGGTTTTTTCGGTCCTCCTGCCATTTTTCTCTCCTTTTTCGTTATTTTCCACTAATAAATGAGGAAATGCAGCACCTCACAGCTGGATGAAAAACCTGGCTGGGATAGCCGGATGTTGAGTATTTATAGCAGGTGCGGGGAATCAAAGTAAGGATCAATCCGGGGTAACAATCCGAGATCACATCCTGCTCACCTCACCACCACCAACACCAAGATGACCGGTTGGTCAACCCCCACACCAACAATACCAAGAAAAGCAAGGAAAGGTTACATCGATCCAGGATTATTGGCAAATAAGCTTGTCCGCCACGCGCCAAGCGACAAGGGTTGGCATGCATTAGGCTCGCCGCTTGGGGAAAGCTTCACAGTCACCACAGCGATCAGCGACGGAACTTCCCCATTAGGAAGGTTTGTAGCACATCGCGGAGAGAAAGTGATCGACTAACGCACTGGACTCCCAGATGGGCTGCGGGGAAGCGAGCAAGGGACTCAGCAAGGTGTCGAATGAGTGGTTGGGGAAGAGTCAGGGTTGCATGATCTTCTGGGGGGTTGCCTCGGAACCGGCCTTACTCCGGGTCTTTTCTTTCCTTCTTTCTTTGTTCTATTTCTGGTCTATGGCCATAGATATATCTCCGTATGCTGTGGGGTGCTTATGAAATAAAGGTTAAGCATGAATCCTTTGATGGGCAGTTGAGTTACTTTTTGTACTGGTGTGGGTAAGCAGTCCCCCCCCCTCTGCTCTGGCTCCTCCCGTCATCGAGAATCATCACAAACTAAATACCAACGCCAAGATCGCTTTTCCGAGATTATAAACCAAAAACACTGCATTGACGTCAGATATGATATCCCCAGACCCGACTGTCCGTGCTCCTGAGTCCTGACCCCCACGCTACGGATTCAACTCTGTTCGCCGATATCCCCAGTCTCCCCTGGCAGCGTCTCTCAACCTCCACTACATTATCGCCAAGGAACCCACGAAAATAGTGATAAACGTACATACCTATGGAACACTGGGGCCGGTCGCACGTCGCGTCGATAAACTCGGCGCTCTGTGTCCGGGTTTGCGCGCAGAGGTCCGCCCCTGTCTGCCCAAGGTTGTACTGCCCCTGCCAGGCGTAAACGCGAACAGTGCGCTATCTGGTCGTTCGGGAATTCCGAGAGCCTCGCATCAAGTATGAGTGAGTTAACCGAGCACCCCCGGAGTGAATACTGGGAGATTTGGCTACGGAAAACCATAGTTAGTGTGGAAGGTGGGTGGCTGACACGACGGAAAATGATCGCGAGCGATACCCCGTGTTTACCCCCGTTCAAGCCCGTGCTTACTCCTGCCTCATTTTTCGGTTGGATCATATCCGAGACTAGCGATGGAATGAACGATGAAAGGCGGGCCCCTATGAGCGACAAGCTGCAGTGGCCTTTCGATGAGAAAACGGCTCGAGTATCCTGAACGGGATACTCCTCCGCAACGGTGTGAAGTAGCGGGACACTAATGGACATTAATCAGGGTGTTGAACAACGAGCCGTCTCGGCACTGATTATCAGATTGATAAGCGAGATGAGGATGGGATATAAATATCGGGCTAAACTGCAACTAAACTGCAACTCGGCTCGTGTCTCACGCGATGTCTTGGTTAACAGTGTCGGAAGAAACATGCCAAATAGATGGTTGAATGTTCAACGGGGCGAATGAACGACGAGAGCTATGCATCCTAAGCAGGATGATACCACTACCCACCTCCCGTCGACTCTTCTCCTGGAGTTCCAGCTTGAGGGTGTACTGCTTGACGCCTTCCTCTTAATTACGGAATATCCCCATGGACTAGGTCGTTAGCGTACAATCACATGTGCTAGCAAGAGGTGGGACAAATTAAAGACAGCGATGCGGCGCCTAGCGCAACTATGAGAGGCGTATCCCACAGGACCGGTGGTAGGACCAACGACCGACATCCCAGGCCATAAGCGAGGCGACATACGGGATACCTTGCCACCCCTGACACTCCCCGAGTAAGATATGTCCCACGGCAAGGTAAATCTAGAGATAGGACATCCACGCGCTAAGCTCATTCCCGACAATACTGAGACGGTTGCAGGTGCCTCGCTCGCCTAAGGGAGCCTTCGACATTTTGGACACGGACATAAGGTGGAGGAAGCAGACCCAAGGGAGGTACGCGGGCTGAACAACGGGCTATTCGGATGGGCAAAACGCACGCTCCTCATCGTGTGGGGCGAAGGCTTCGAAAAGGGGTCGAGCCCTGCTAAACGCTTATCATCTTGTAATCGTCAAGGCTAGGAGTTGGGTGTGTAGAATGGTGTGTTGCTATACCCCATGAAACCTATGAAAGTCCCACTCCTGGTATATTGGTGCGCCGAATGACTTAATGGTATATACTGAACTAGTCAAGTACTGACAGGGGATCGCCTAATTTGAGCTCATCCAATTCACCACCACTCCAAACCTCCCCTGAACGATCTTCACTCTCTGAAGGAAGTAACGGAGCTTTCTTCGTCTGCGGCCACGAATTCAACCACAGCCACTTGATCATCTCCGGGTCCTTGCTGCACTGCAACGGCGCCCGCCCCTGACTCCCAGGCTCATTAACCCTCAGATGCTTATTCTCTACCATCCACTTAACAGTCTCAAGCCGCCCACCCTCCGCCGCAAGATGTAGGATAGTATCACCCCCCTCAGTACGTGCCTGCACATCCGCCCCCGCCTCAACCAAAACCCGTACCACCTTCAACCGATGCCGTGACGCAGCGACATGCACCATCTCCTCCCCACCATGGCATTCCCTCCGTCGAGCCAAACCAGGCGCCGCCCTTAGTAACTCCCGGATAACCCCAAAATTCCCCTTCCGAACTGCAACCCATAGCGCACTCTCCCCCCGATACCCCGTCCGCGCCAAATCCGGCGCCACCTCCAGCAACATCCTCACAATCCCACTATTCCCCCTCTGCACCGCGAACCAGAATACACTCTCTCCAGCCTCCGTAACAGCCTCGACATTCGCCCCCTCCCCAATCAAAAACTCCACCACCTCTTTCCTCGCACAAGGCTGATTAACCGCATGATGCAATGGCGTATACCCCCCCACCGCCTCAACATTCACATCCGCCCCCCTATCCAGTAAGAACCGCAGAACGTCCGGAGTGTCATTATTACTCGCCGCGATGTGGATGAGCCCCTCCTCCCCGCCTGCACTCGGCGTTGGCGCAGTACCCTCACCCCCCCGTTTCTCGCGATACTCCCATAACTCCTGGAAAATATTTAGGTTGCCTTTATACGCTGCTAGAAGGAGCTCGTCGATATCCTTCTCATCGCCCCAGACGTCGCTCGGGGATTTGCTGATGCGTTTGCTGGGGGATTTAATGTTGTATGTGAAGAGGAGACGCATGATTTCGAGTTGGCTGTAGCGGACTGCCACCTGGAGTGGGGGTCGCTCGAAGTGCCCGTCTAGAGGGGCACCATTAGCGATTGCTCTGTGGAAAGCTGGGATGTCGTTGTTGCGGATTGAGCGGAGGAGTTTGAGTTCTTGTTGGCGGGCGGGGCGATCTTGGGGGTCGTAGTCGCTGGACATGGCTGTTGTGAGGAGGGCTATTACAATGGGGAATGATTACGGGAGGATGAATGGTGTTTATGAGGAAGGGGGATGGGTATATTTATATACAACATAACTCATGGGAGGTGCTAGGCAGAAGAGGACAGAGGATTGCCTACTTGGGACAAGGCGGGGGCGCGTTTATACGAGATTCAGCGACAAAATGGGCCTTAGCGCCGAGGGCTTGGGATGAACTGGGGCTGAGAGTGTTCCGTTCAACCAGCAAAGTCTGTATATAATTTGAGAAGATTGAAGTGTGCTGGACATGGCATTTTTCTTCAGGTCAACTTGCGAGCTCTGGCGGCGTACACTCTTCTGTTGAGAACAGTCCTGATCCAGCCCAGCGGCGAGCGGAGATTAGACCCACTGCAGTTCCTCCTTTTGCGACGCACCAGCCGGTTGACGTTTCTATGGATTAGCCGTTAGAGTCTACCAAAACCTGGGTGGCTTGCCAAGAGATAAGCGACATCTCCAATCTCCACACACTAGATAAAAAGTGGTGATATCCAGCGAGACCAAGGCGCTGTTCCATGGCACAAATATAAATGTCCAACCGCCCTCTCTAATCATTTTACACTCGTATTTATTTCCCTCGCCACGGGATACAACGACCAAACCCGACGAAATGGAAATTTTAAATTTCCCCCGAGAAATAATTCTCGAAATTCTTGACCAAGCTTTCCCAAGTTGGGATTGGCCTCGGCGGTACAGTAGGAGACAAAAGCGGGCAATAGTCCGGGGCCGCGTTAAATGGTTCCTGAGTCTTCGATTAGTGAGCAGTACGCTATCTAAACTATTCCCTTCCCTATGACTTGCCAGAAGCCGTACTAACCAGCAATAAAGGGCTTTTCGGCGATCTCATAATCGCCCTTTTCCTACGCAAAACCCGAGATGGATATTTTGACAATATCTGGCCGCGCCACAATGCCCCCCCCAGCGAATCAAAAACGATGTTCGGCAGACGAATTTTCAAAGAAGCTATGAACACATATTCCAACGGCTGCGATATCGCCATCATAAACCGTATCCATGAGGGGGTCCGCAAGGCAGCCGATTTCCTAGCAGTGGCAGGGTGTGCATCCAGCAGTAGCTGTAGCGACAGTCTGCGCACGATCTACCTAGATGGAGCGATATCATTATTCCCGCAATTCAAGGGTTTGAAATACGTTATTCATATCTTGGTCTATCCGGATCGTGGAACCGATCTGGGAGATTGGGACATGGAGGGCCTTGAGAGCACAGAGATATGGCGCATGCCGGCTATAATGATTGCTGCGTATTTGGGTCGCCTTGATGATCTCAGGTTGCTTGCTTTCTCTGGGTTGGAGAGCCAAGCGATCCAGAAAGATTATTATTTTAATTCCCCGCTGGTGGCTGCCGCACTGGGTGGGCATGTGCACGTGATGAAGTATCTGATTGAGCAGGGCGCCGACCCAGACTTTCCTCTGTGTGAAGGTGAAGGAAAGATACTGCATTTTGCAGCACGAGGGGGCCATACATCTGCTGTGGGGTTCTGCCTGGATATTGGGGCTGCGGCTGATAGTGAGAATGACGATGATGAAACACCTCTCTTGATAGCCGCTGCTGTTGGACATGTGGACGTTGTGAAGCTACTCCTAGCAAGGGAAGCAGACATCAATCACGGCAACTGCTATAACCCAAGACCAGATCTTCTTTACCCGGACAGACCCCGTCAGAGAACGGCGGCTATCTGGGCCAGTATCCGCGGCCACCAGGAGGTTGTTGAGGAGCTGGTACAGTGCCCGGACCTGGAATTTGGATATATAGATCCGGATGAGGAGGGTCTCTTCAGCACAATATTGGGAATCGCTGCTGGGAATGGTCGAGAAGCCATACTTGAATTGCTCCTGGCTCACTCACGGGAAGAACTCAATTTGGAGACAGCGTTTAAATGCGCCCTTATCGGCGGAAATCTCAACATCGTGAAAACTATCATCAGCCGTTTCCCTAAGGCTATCCAGTGGTATGAGGAAATATGGGGAGAGACAGTACTGATGGGCGCTGCCGCAGAGGGAAGCGAAGAAGTCGTGCGGTATCTGCTATATCACGAGGATCTCCCTGTAAATTCGCAAGATAACCAAGGAATGACAGCACTACATTTCGCATTGCGATCCAATTCTCTAGGCAAGGTCAAAGCCATACTCGAGCACCCATATGTGGACGTCAACCTCCCCAATTCCGAATTCAACAGAGAATCCCCTCTCAACCACATCGCCGGTCTCTGGCCCGCCTATTCCGGACCCTGGGATCTAAACATGATGAAAGCACTCCTAGCCCATCCAAGAATTGACATCAACTCCCAGAATATAATGGGCCAACCACCCCTAACGGGGGCCATTCAAACCGGACAAGTTGATTTGGTGAAGCTTCTTATCACCTGCAAAGATGTGAATATCAACCTGGCGGACAATCATGGGGACACGCCCCTGATTTATGCTGCCTCTGGTGAAGATTACCAGGGCATTGCTATTAGGGCAACAGGTTTCACGCCGGTGTCGGTTGACTTGCTTCTAGACGATCCGGGGGTTGATGTTTGGCATGTGAGTGACAAGGGCCACACGGCACTGTCGAGAGCGGCTCTGGCCGGTAGATGGGCGGTTGTGGAGAGGCTGCTTGACCCGGAGCTTGGGGCGACGAAGGAGATGGTCCAGGCTGTTATAGAGCGTGCCTTGGCTTCCAGGTTCGAGGGTTTACAATATATTGACAAGGATAGAGCGGAGGAAACCGCTCGAGGGAGAGAGGTTAGTTTACAGAAAGTTCTGGAGTTAATAAATTAGACAATTAAGGGCTTATAAAGTTCAAATTGCCGGCAATCCCTTTGCTTAAACCGTGGAGGTAAGGCATTGGGTATCCCTAGCTATTGAGCGTATGTGTCTTAGCTCTTCTTTCTTCCAACCCCGCTCAATACTCCCCGTTTACGCCCATAGCGGCGACTGCGTTGCACCGACTCAGGTGTAACCGAGTCGTTCAGGTCGAGATACCGCAGTCGCTCGTTCGCTGCAGCAGCTTCTGTTGCATTCGAATGATCCCCCCTCAACTTCGTGTTGACATTAACAAGAACAATTACGAACCCAGTCACTCCAATGACGAATGGAATCAACTGACCCGTCGTCCCGATCGTATATACGCCTCGGATCGAGTTTCAGTGCAGCGTCAACTCTATCCCCAAAATCGAATATATCAGGATAGAAGCGCTGGAAAAGGCGGCCATCACTGACTGGAAAGCAGCCCCGATAGGATTAGACGGGTCCATGAGGAAGAATTGCGTAGAGGCTCCGAATCCAATACTGCCGTTTGGATCTAGCTTCCAACCTATTTTTGCTATTTGATGACTGCAACGCAGGTAAAGTGGCGTGGCCGCGTATGACATTGCCGTAAGAATTGACAGAAATGCGAAAAACCTCCTTACGGACGGGTTAAACAGCCAGACCCTAGCGAAAAGAAATCCGTCTGTCCCACAGGGCGTCGGAAGAAAATCGGTCAGGATGCCACGGAGCCAGAACCAGCTACAAAAAATACTCCCGGCCATGATGGCTCCCATGACGACAGTCGCCATCAGTTTTTGCTCTTTCCGCCCGACAAGGAGGTTCAATAGGACATTGGACCTCCCAAAGGCACTGAATAACACCAGGTATGCGCCCTCGAAGATAACGTATGTGAGGATGAACACTTCGACAGCGTATGTAGGCTCTGTCTGCACGGCTATAGCGATGATTGCAATCGTCAGAGCGATGGTAAACGCGGCGTAGTTCTGCATTATGTCGTTACTGCCATCTAGATTCAGGCCGTAGATGAGAGAAGACGAGATCCATTGCAGATAAACACCGAGGCGGATTCCCAGGCCATAGAGGTCGGGATTACCTTCGAATCCGCAGGTGTCCCGCTTGTGTGGGGTTTCATTCATGGCTCGCAGCGGCAACGCTTCGCTGAGGATGGCACTCCCAGCCACGATCCACAGGCAATTTCCTGGGCTTGATGGAGCACATCTCATTTTGAAGAAAGATGGATGGATGTGTTAGTGCCGCTTGAAGGGTGATAGCTTTGTGGGAAGATCCCACTTAAGTAGAGATCGCCGGCGCAAGGCTGGCTGAGGTGGCAGCATCCCGGAGGTACCATCATCTCCATGATTGGTTGATTCGAGCAAACAGTCAAGCTGCCACCCACTGATAGCCTGATACGAAGTCTACTGACACATACAGTAGCTTTAGCCGATTAACCCTGGTTTATGTCTCCCTATGATTCCTTTTAAGGGTTTCGTATTCGATATGAGGTCGGTCATCTTCTCCTACGGAAATTTTATCCGTATCTGGATTGTGATCAATACCTTGACACCCTTTAGTGATCGGATCTAACATCATTGCTATACCATTCTAGTCAATATCCTAATGTAACCTTGCAATTTGATGTGCTAGACGCATGAACGAGTGGTTAAGGTTGTAGATTTGGAATCAAATTTGTAAATTCCATACTGACGACAGGCTCATTCTCGTCAAGGTTTCTTTTTCTCATCTACCTCTCCTTGATAGGACGTATTTTAGGCTGGCAACCTCGTTCATCGCAGCTTCCGGAACACTTCCATCAATTTCCCTGGCACTAGCGGGTAAAGCTGCATCAAGATAAGATTGAAGGTCGGATATTAGAACCATCCGTTCAGTGGCATTTCACCCCCCGTAGCAAGTATCAGTCCACGTATTGACCCTGTGGAATGTAGGACCAGTTTGAAAAATATGCCGGAGTAGTTCCATTGCCTCCATTGCCCGTCGCATAAACTCCGAGAAACGTGCCTAATCCCATGTTAAAACCCATTCAATGTGCTGCGAGTCCTGTGATAACATGTAACATACCCGTGAATCCCCACCCAAAAGCATTATTTGCAGGATACGCCAAAGTCTTGATCTGCGACATTGCCTCCGCAGGGCCCACCGACATAGAATAATGAGTCCAGTTAAACGCCTTGATCTCCAAGTGTAGCTTCTGGCCCACCCACGCGCTTGGTAAAGGTGCCTCGTAACTAGGAAGTGGGACCGTCGATATCCCTCTAACGCGAAGATATGGTTTATTGCTATCCAGCAGGACAACGCCCATGTCGACGTGATGATTCTGTTGCAGGAAGACTGTCACCCCAGCCTCTTCATTGATGGTCCTTGGCGAATAGTCCATGTCGACGCTAAACGTGAATAAGGTATCTTGTTGCCTCCTGCCCACGAAGGACTGGCCGTCAGGGGGAGCGGATTTACCATCGTACCCCGTGAGATTCGCTACGGAGGGGTTGAGTTGGAGGGTATATGGGTGACTCTTGGGAGATACCACGTAGGACCCCGGGTGGGGAAATCGCCAGTATGTGAAATGAAGCGGTGGGGAGGAACCTGGTGCGAAATCTATATCATCTCCGTCGGAGATCCAGGGACTAGAAAAAGTGGTTTGGTTAGCAACGGCGTACCTTGAATAAAGCTTGGGCAAGGACAAACCCATCTCCCGTGATATTGGATTCCCCTGGCATAGACCATCCCTCTATCGTTCCCTTGATTACATCGAAGATGGGCCAATCTCCTTTATCCCACGTTACAGGGGTCAGAACCGTTTCACGTCCCATGGGATGGTAGTCGTTGGATGGATCTTGCCGTGTCGCTAGGGCAACAGCCCACCTAGGAGTCGAATTAGCGAGATGGCGTTTAGAGATTACAATGCTGACCACACCAGTTATGCCAGACATCCTGAAACAAGTCCGCATGACCAACTGTCTGGACTGTTGGGGGGTATCAGCGGGTTTATCATCCAAGAAGATTTTAACAACTTACACAATTTCGTCGTGTTCGCATTGGTCAAAACCGGGTTCGCTGGGTTGGCCTCGTAAGGGCCTTTCAAATGTGAGGACCGGGCTATGGTCTCCATGTGGTCGACGCCAGTTCCGCCTAAATTATCATTAGGAACATACATCCAGGTTAGCCTTGGACGGCCCACTCACCTTCAGCTATCATCAGGTAATATTTGCCGTCTTTGTGATAAAGATGAGGGCCCTCGGGAGCCTGAATAGATTATTCTTTTTAGTACACCGATCTTAGGACGGACAAGGGGTCATTCGTCAAGACATAACATACCAATCCCCCTGTCCCCGTCCAGAGCGTTTCCCAGTCGCCTGTTACCCCGGTATTGAGATCTATCTTGGCTATCTGGATGGCTGGGCTGTGCGACGGTAAGACCAGAACAAAAGGGATAGTCTGATGACCCTACTTACTACACGTGATAAGCATGGGAGCCGACCATATAGACCTGTCCATCTGTGTCCCAAAAGGGAGAAGTGTCGTAGCCTTCGAAATCGAAATGCACCGCCTTGGACCAGGTGGATTCATCATAGGGGTTGGAACCCTGGAATATGATCTGCATACATCCAATAATGTTAACAACAAGCTCTGACCGCTGGATCAAAGCACTGGGGGATATACATTATCCCACCTCGACGCGTCATTTGCGTCATAGTCATCAAATACGAGGGTCGTGACAACCCAGAATGTCCCGGCTTCATATCGCAGGGTCGGCGCCCAGATTCCCCTTTACGTCAGTCTCAGTGCGGGTCGATATAATAATACTTGGTACAGGCTGGGCTATCTCACCCCGTGGGACTGTTAACAGTCCCTAGCCCTGGAAGTTGCGTCGGTCGATTTAACACATTCCCTATCAATTTCCAGTTCTGTAGGTCCCTGCTCGCATGGATTGGGATACCGGGGAATGCCCCGAAGCTAGAGGTGGCACAAAAGAAGGTGTCATCCCATTCTGGCACGAAAATACAGCTCGGGTCCGGATGGAAGCCTGGCAGGATGGGGTTTGTGAAAGTCGAGTTCGTTCGAGTTTTTTCTGCTACTACTAGAGTAGTAGCTAATAATACGAATAGAGCGGATAGAGTCATCCCCATAATAATACCTCTGCAATGGTTTGATGGAACAGACTTGCTGAAAGCTTTTCGGTTCGTGATTGAATTGAATGAGGCCTTATAGCCCAATTCGAGTGTTGTGCGTCATATTTATATGGGATTCCGAGCAAAGTCAAAAGGCACACCGACACACATCAAAGACAATGACTGCAAATATTCCGTCAATGGGGCGAGGGAGATCTTCAGAAGGAGATCCAATTTCTCCAAGATCCCCGCTTCCCCGCTTCCTGCCATAGGGCGCCGCTATGGATAGCATTTCAGCCGGTATGTACATTAGCCGGTGCGGCATGACGATCATTCCAGGCATCTTCGAAGAGCAAAGCTCCTTGGTATATCAATAAGAAAAGAAAAAGTGAAAGAAGAAGCAATAGCGAATTCCAAAAATTGTAAAACAAAAATAAAAAAGTAAAACAGAAAAAACTAAGCGAAAAATAAGGAACAAACACCTTATTGTTGTGCCTCCGAATGTATAATTACTCAGTCAATGTAACTATAGTTACTATGTAGCATAAGCACAACACATCTTCCCCTTTCAGGGAGCATCATCCTGGTCAACATAAAGTTGTAGTCTATATTATTGGGGTTGCTCTTTATAGATACGTATCACTTGTTCACCAGTTGCTAAGTGCTAAGTCTGAAATGCTCTGGAGAATAGGCTAAAACGATACCTCGGGGTTTCCGATCCGACTCTCGGGTCAAATCTCGCCGGGCACTCAGCTCGTATTCGTACTAAATGTTTTGATCAAAAGATGACTATTTCCCCAAGCTTCGGAGCATCGACTCGTGGAGAGTAGTTAAAATTGCTCTATTTGATTTTTAAAACTACCACGTCGCCTCAGAAACCAATAGCAAAAATGAACCTATCAGAATAGGTTTGAGGGTGCACTGGCACGGTGCGGTCAGACCACGTTCTCTTATCATCAAGAACAATATTCCCCAGCTACTCTACCCGAACGTAACTGAGCAGACGAGTGCTATTTTATGTCGGCGATGAGCAGGCTCATTCATTATTACTATAGATGCGAGCAGTGTTCCAATAGAAAAATTGGTTCTTGATTGGCGCCGTGGTGCATCTCAGCTGCCTGGATAGGACTAGCTCGATTTGTTTGAGGCTGTACTTTTGGTTTTATTTTTAGCAAATTGGCTCGTGTGGGTGGACTGGGGCTGTTACCTGAAAAATGAGCCACCGGCCTTGTTCAGTTTCTGCACTCAACCTCATCCATCCCACCTCTCCATAATGATATATCTTATGGCCACTTTTTGACCTCACCCTATACTATATACTAGATCTCATAATGGGTAGCCTCTTTCAACCCCACCAGCCTCAACTGAATATCGCAGAGAAGCTTGACATCGCGCGCAAAATCCTCCTTGTTATCCTAAAAGCCCCATTTCGCCTTATAAGTGGCCTTTTTCGGGGACAACATGGCGCAAAGAAATACCTGGTCCATGTCGCCCATGCGATGATGAGAGAAACGACCACTGTTTTAACACCTCGCCAGAATCAGTAAGTTAATCGATGCTACTACTCCTAATCACCCCTCTTTGCTGAATACTTCCCTAGACTGATATGTCTTACCACCGAAGAGGCGTATCAAGACTTTGCAAAGAAAACCGGCATCCCCATTGATACAGTTGAATTAAACCACGGTAGCCTCGGGCACTGGCTGGGGAACAAAGATGCAATAAAAGTCCTTATCTTCTACCACGGTATATCTCATTCCCACACCGGAAACGCTTTTTATATAACTCCCTACGCTAACCATAATCCAGGAGGCGGTTTCCAACTGAGCGCACAGCCAGTCTACTTCACCTACCTCTGGGGCTTAATCCAACATATTAGGACAGAGGGACACGATCTCGCAGTCTTTGTGCCTACATACACTATGACTCCGCACGCGGTATACCCAGCCCAACTTCTACAAGCCGTAGAATCCCTCCGCTACATCCTAACAAAAACCCATTTCGCCCCCTGCGACGTATTTCTAGCGGGCGACTCCGCGGGGGGCAATCTGGCGCTAGGTGTCCTTTCGCACATCTCCTACCCGCATCCGGAAATTGATGCCCTGGATGTCACCGGTGATTTGGGTGGGGTAATGGCCATTTCACCCTGGGTCAGCTTTGCCGTTGAGTGGCCATCTGTAGAGGAAAACCAGTATAAGGATTTGGTTACGAAAGACCTCGGGTTGCGGTGGATGGAGGCCTACCTCGCTGGACGGCCGAGTGATCATTATAGTGAGCCGTTCCTTGCGCCGGCGGAGTGGTGGAGGGAGGTAAGGGTGCAGGATGTGCTCATTGTGGCTGGTTCCGAGGAACTGCTTTTGTCTTCCATTGAGGCGTTTGCGGGAGTGATAAAGGTAAGCTCTATATGGTTGTCTCCCCGACTTGTATGGGTGCCAGTAGTAGTTGGCTAACAGGGGCTTTTACAGGAAGTCAAACCCCGGACCACCTTCGCTGTAGCGGAAGGCGAGGCTCATGTATCCGCCATTTGGGACGTTGGGCTTGGCCTCATAGCGGAGTCGCAACAAGCAAAAATGATCGAAGGCTGGTTAGGGGATCGTATCAGGACCGCATCGGATTAGGCATTCGGTTACTGAGAAGGCCTGTGTTGTTCAGGACCATACAAAAAATAACGGAGCTTCTCCGTATATCAGTTCTTCGCGTACAATTAGGGTCTCGCATCCTGGATTGTATTTTATACAGGGATACCTTAATCCGCCTCGTCATCGTACATTTTGAACATTAATCCTGCCATAATAGTTAACAAAGTAAATCTCATCCCTGCGCAACCTTGCTACCGATCCCTCCTCGAAGGCAACATCCATGACCTTGCTTAGGGACAGCAAGACTGAGCCGACGGCTTGGTCCGCTTTACCGAAATAGCTCATTGTCCAAATCATCGTTCTCCCCTAACCCGTCAATCGCTCGTCCAGTCTCCGCACAGCAGAGACCGCGAAAGGCACTCCGACTGCTATCAAGTCCGTCAGGGCTAATAGTAATCGACTCCAGAAGCACAGAAGCAGGCGGTCGATCTCCTCGTCCCGGCCGCAGCATACCCCGAATCCAAAGAACGGCGATATTATCCGATATACTATCCCTCCCTTTCAAATAGGCGAAAAGCTCCTCCGTGGGAACGGGGTTGGTGCGCACGAATGGCTGTCTGGACCCATGGGAGGCAAAGTGATCCTTCATATATTCGAGGGCACACCTATTCAGCACGACGAGCATCTCGAAAAACACACAGCCTATCGACCAGATCCCCGAGGAATAGCTGCGCCTTTCATGCATCGCTATCTCCGGAGCGCAGTACCGCGGCGTGAGACTAGATGGCCTCGAAGTTGTGCTGTCGGCACCGTTAGAATCGCGAGAGAGCCCAAAGTCGGTAAAAGGGGCATTTCCGTGACGGACGAGGATATTATGAGGCTTGATGTCTTTATGTCGAACTGGGGTGTCGTGAAGGTATTCCAGTGTAGTGACAAGACACATGAAGGGAGTCCGTATTATTGGGACATGCTCCGGTGATGCGATGCTGAGACATTTCGCCAAGTCCATCTCCGCCACTGGGGTCATCATGAGGGCAAAGAAGGTCGGATCCGTGTAGCTTCCGATGAACTCCACAATATGCGGGTGCTTGAAGCGCTTCAAGATTTCCAACTCACCGACGAACACCATAAGGGTGTTGTAGAACCTCCCAGGCGGTGCTCCTCACGCTTCCTAGTCGGTCTAGGTCGAGAAGCAAGTTCGTCATTTCGGGTTCAGAATCCCCGACTAAGAACCTTAAACTAGGTTAGAATCGACGAGCTTAATTGCGTCCTGCGAAAGTTGAGACCCCTTATTTTCCTCTGTAAATTCAGAGTTCGAACTATCCGTGTATTTGAACTATCGCTCCTTTATAATATCATGTACATTATTCCTGCGCCAGGTGAGGCAATCCATTGAGCCATGGAGGATGAGATAGTCCAAAAGAATGAAGTCTTTCCGTATACTCTGCCCATCAACTTCTTTCGAATAAACTGGGCGTTGGTCGGACACATTATGGGTATCAGAAAGAGGGTCGGAACTGAATGTACTTGGATGAATATTACCGCTGTGCAATCTTCTATGAGGTTCGCTGTACCCTCGAGTGCCGCTTTTGCAATGCTGGCCAGCTCACCTGCGGTAGGGTCCCGGTAATCATGAGCTGTGGTTGCTATTCAAAGTAGCTGTCAGTGAGACGCTTGGGCGTCGGGGAGAAGATTTAGAGGCTTAAACCACACATAATGCGCGCTTCTATCCATGTAGGTATAGCCTCCTGCGGGTTTACCAGATAGGATGAAAAAAACAAATACCATGACACCTGAGGTGAGGCGAGTCTCATGGGGCACAACCTCCCTTCAACTGGGCAATAACAACTCAATGTTCCATCACGCCGCTTCCTTTTTCTACTTCGTCTAGAGCCAACACCAATATCTGTGCTGCTCGTCCACAACACGTCCTTTCAGATATGTAAGCAGCTGTGCGTTGATGTAGGAGGCGCGACGCAAGACACACGACAGAAAGTAGGTTCTAGATCCGCAATCATGGCTAGGGGTATCTGAGTGCGTTGGCGGGGAAGAGGCAGGGATGCCCACTTCACTTGGGCAAGAAACTCACCCACATGAGAGCCGATGCCTCCTATCATTCTCCTTGTGGGGGGGAAATGTCTCCCCAGTCGATAGTGTACTGTGCCCAAGCTTGAATTCTCCATTCTTCATCAGGGGTTGGGCAATTCCGGCTTAAGATAAGTGTTGATATCATCCAATACATTAGACATCATGTAAATATGACACGGGGGCGAAGTGTATATTAGATACAGGACCTGACCCTCCCAGTTAGAAATTCCTTTTACTGTTAAGTCACGCACTTGTCACTGTACCTTGAGCAACTATTTCAGGGAATCAATGCGTGCATCAGCGGGGGTCTTCCAGTAAGGGTCACGCTTTGGGGGAGAAACGATATCGCCACGCGTCCTCTGTCGCCAAGGCACGCCTGCGAATGATGACCAAAAAAAGCATTGAGGTTTTGCAGCTCACAAATTAGCAAATCTTAGAAGGTTCATTTCCAACATACGATGTGTATGATATCTCCTATATCGGAAATAACTTGGTGACGGGTATTTCATGTTGTATATTTGAATAGGTACATATTCGTCCCTGATAGAACACAAGTTGAAAATTTCAGCGTTAGGACGATACCCCAGCATAGAGTACCTCACGTTGGATACAAAACCGGGGATAGGCTGGTTACCTTGACTGATTATCTGCTACATGAATTGCTTATTGTTTGGCAACCCCTCAGTGTGTCCCGAAAGCCAGGCAGCGGATCAGGCAACCTATGACATATTGCCAGATATGTCTTCGTCTGGGGCTATATGGGATAAGGCAAATGTGGGCCTGAGCCCGGACAGCTCACGTTTTCTGATCACTCAAATACGATCAGGCTCTAACGATATTCAAGGCTGAAAATAACACCTGCCTGATCAGCCGACCAATCCTAGGATAACATTCGTCTCCTCAGCCTTTGGCGTGATACTAAAGCATGAGATTGATCTTTCAACGGAGCGCCACGTCACCCCCTGCTCGGAAAGGCAGAAAAGAGGAACCTGAAAGTATCCTGTTCGTAAATTCAAAGAGGTTGAGCGGTAGAAATGCAAAGAAAATGAAGGAACCGGAATTTTCACAAGCATGGGGCATTCGGGTATGGTCGGTGGTATCCACTCTCACTCAAGGTGTGTCAGAAATACCAGAATGAGGTGTGACACCGGAGACTTCAATAAAAAATAAGTCCCGGCTGTGGAAAGCCCACTCAGTTAAAGCAGGGGCCTCCGCGGGGGCGAAGAAGGACGGCTGCCTGTATTTGGGATACTCCTCCCCCCCCCCCCATACTACCCCAGTCTCACCAAATCTAGCACCAAAGCAAGCCCAGGTATGTATCAGAATCCGGTACAAGAAATAAGAGTTATAACCTTCAGTTCTAACGGGGACGGTCTTCCTATTTGAAAAAAAAATGGCGAATTACCCTTCTGCAATGGACTCAGGGGAGCGTGGAATGCAAACCGGCACGGTCCAGTCAGCCGCCAAAATGACTCACGACCAAAAGGACTTGGAATTATTCTATGAGGTCATTTGCCTCTCGCGTGCTGTGAGCATTATGAGGGGTGATAGAATAAAACCGAGATTCCCTGCAGAAAGTGGTGAATTCAGCCTGGCCAAGTACCGGCGAGAGTTTGTGGACGCGCTTGCCTATTTTGGTGCGTATAGTCGGAGCCCAGATTTGGTCACTGCTGTGGCCCTGGGTAAAAGAAAAAAGAAGGTGATCGTTTGGATTGGATGCAACACGGATGTCAAGTATAGGGTGGTTGAATTTATGACCAAGCTACTTCTTGTTTTACATGAGCTGGCTTGCGCATTAATTTCTCCTGGTGGCACCACTTTGTCTGAAAACGCATGGCTTCAAAAACTTTTGGACCAACTCGATTCCGTTCTGCGGTTCACCGCAGACAAAAATTTCAAATACTATAGAGCTGCGGTTGAGATTTGGGAAAGTTGTAGCGGGCTTACGAATGCTAAAGGTGAGGAGGCCCATCAATCGTGCTTCACTTTGTCTCCCCTAACATTTGATACCCTTAGACAAAACAAACACAAACTTGATAAAGTTTCACCAGTGGTTTCAAAGGACATTCTTCAAGCCTGGCGGTGGCAGGCTAGAGAAGAACGATATGCTCAAGCTCGCCAAGGCCTGCTATAGAGCTCGGGAGAGGACAATTAGAGACCTCGAACGGTGTGTAAGCCAAAGCAACATCGGAGGGCTGGATTATGAGCAACTATATAACATGCTCTTTAAGCTTGGCAAGCATGTTCATCATTTCATCAAATTGCTACGAGCTACCCATGCTCTCCACCAAGGCTTCCAAGATGGCTTTGAGGTTGAACCAGTTTCCGGACATAAGCCCACGCCGATCCCGCTTCCAACCTCAGATAATTGGACACTAGAAAAGGTCCTAGCTCGAAACTTTCCCAATTCTGAGGAGAGGACGAGGTTTGTCGATTATCTACGGAAGTTCTATGACTGGGATAGGATAAACGAGACCCTGCAAGACTGTACCAAGGGCCAGATTCGCGTCCACGCAGAACTCCGGTTGGTCGATCATTTCGACCGCCTTGGTGGAGAGTTCTTCGACGATTACGAGAGGTATATCGGTTGTAGCAAGCCGGCTTGTTACCTGTGTTACCACTATATATGTGAACACCCATGTAACTTTGTTTTGCCCCCGTCGCACCAAAAGTTATATCATGCATGGTGTATGCCTTACATATCAGGCATAGATCCCCAGTCGGTACGCCAGTTCGTTCGTCAAAAACGATTCTTGGCCCAGGTAAAGACAAGACTTCTGCTTGATCTACGACAAGAGGCCCACCAGCAGCTAAGCCCTCGGCCAGAATATGCAGATTCAACCGCGGGGATAAGTTCGGCCCTTAATACCGCCAGAATAGCATCACGGAGCATTGACGATTCAACTACCGCCTTATTAAAAATTCTTCATGAGGGTAATAATTCTGGCCCAGTCCCTCTGTCATAATGGAAGAGCTCATTCACTCTGCATAGGTAACGATGATAACGAAGACGGTGGTATTAAGGTCTATGGCTGAGTTTGTGATAGTGGATCCGAGAGTTATCAAGTGGTTTAGTACACATGGTTTGGTATTAAAGATGCAGATTCAAATATAACGTTGACGAGCGCATGACAGGATACTAGTTTGCAACTATCGAAGACTACTTGAAATTTGTATTCCGCAAACAAGCTTTTGCTTTCATCCATATTTTTTTCAGTTCAAAGGTGAGACAAGCTCCCAAATACGCGTGGTGTACCCACACTAGAAGCGCCGTCTGCCCTTGAAGAGAACAGTGTCTCTTTCATCATCATCATCTTGTTCTTCTCTGTTCGGACGAGAAGTTTCTTCGGAGCCCGGCTCTGGGCTGGAAGGGCTCGAACCGGCCGAAACGTTTTTTTCAGAGCGTTCTGGTATTGGAGTCAAAGGTCGTGAGTTGTAACCAAAATCATCATCAACAACAGATGCCCACTCAGGCTCTGGCTGCTCCTTGGGACCCTGTTGCATCCACTGGCTACTTACGGTCTCTTCCAATCGTTCTCGGACAGAGGTGACCAGCTTTCGAAGGATGGACCTTTGTGTTTCAACCCGAGCCAACGCGCTGTGTTCGTGCTTTGAGATGTCAGGCAGACGCCAGTTGAGACACACATCCGAGGTAGAGGATATCCTGGAATATTTTGCCGGATGGTTCGAAATAAATATATCACACAGAAGGCAGCTGGGTTTGGTGCAACCAATATACTTGTCACCATTGTCAAGAAAACCGCCCGTCGACAGTCCATCAAAATAGTTTACAATAATGAGCTCGGGGTGTACTTCAGTCGTCACTGTCTCCGAATAACGGACCAGGGTTTGGGACAATCCTGGGGGTGATATTTCATGAAGCTCCTGAAGGAACATATCGCGACTCGATGAATCAGAGAACATACGGTGTGCAATTCCTTCCAAGGTGAGCTTTCTTCGTAGTAAAGGAATTTGTAAAGTTGGCGAGGGTGGTAGGCCATGTGCTTCAATTCCATTTGCAAGATCCTGGCGAAGTGAGAGGCCAGAGTCAAGAAACTGTAAAGTCATATCGATGGTCGAGCTGATTCTCCGGAGTTGTTTGTGAAATTTCTCAAATTCAGTGACATTTTCGTATCCTTGAAACAAAAAAAGCTTAAAAATATCGAACAATCCGGTTTGTTGTGCGTGGAAGCATTGTCGAGCCAAATCTCCCATGTGCTTTTCAACTAAAGGTGCTCCATCTTTGTAAAAGGTCCCCATGAACCAGTTTTTGAATTTCAGCCTCTCCTCTGTCTTTCCTATCCACTCGGTTAGTACCGCTATCGTAACCCATGATACTAGGGACGGGGGTTTGGCTCTTTGCATACCGTTTAAACCTGCGTTAATCTGCGGCAAACAGATGGGAGCAATGTCCTGCAAGACTTTCATATAGTGAGCGAGTATTTTCGTCTGACTGAAATCAAGCACCATTTGTGATAGATGTCTAAAGACTTTATCATGTAGATCGCCCGTTAGATTGCTGGAAGAGTGTTGCATGACGATCGCCAACTGGCCTAGGAGCCCGTTCAGAAACGGCATGACAACCGTCTCAATATCGCCAGTGCCAGCAATGCGAACGATAAGTCCATCCGGTTGCTGTTCCATGGCAACGGCCACCCTCTGCCCCTTTCTATTTGTACTTATGTGTGCAATCGCATCCACAAAGTCCCGGCGTCGTTGCTTGATGTTGATTCCATGAGCACTGGTAGAGAATGTGGAGCGTGGTTTGGTTTTATTTTGTTCCAGCAAAGCGAAAAGAACGGCGAGGGGTTCGTAGAAACGACGGACTTCTTTGGGCTTGTGGGAGCCATGTTTGTCAATATTGGGAGCCATTCTGTTGTCGCAACAGTGATACTTGAGACTAGTCCCACCACACAACCATGGAGGAAGGCCCAGAAATATACTGTCTGTCCTGGGACTCATGCAGAGCCAGCCGTCGTACTTCCGACAGTGGACCCCACGATACTGAGCGCTTCGAAATAAGACGGTACGATGAATTTTTCATTTATCCTTAACCCAGTACTTTGGCTGGGGTGAGCTTCCACACGTGTAAGTCTTACCGCAACCGAGATCGCAGGCGGGTATGCCCAAACCTACTAATCCCTGTATATGCTGTGGGGTAACGAGGCTTACCCTATTATATGCGCTGTTGGTGGTTATGGATTTGTTCGGCTATGCCTGATCTTTGAGCTACATTGCTTTATCGTCTCTCGAGCTCCGCACAGACCATTACTCAAGCCAACAGCACATGAGAACCCGACGCCATGTTATGCAAAAGATATCAAAAATAAGCGTTGAAGCTTCGGTTTGCTCCCGATGAATGGATTCTATCGCTACGCACTCCTACCCGACCCCCACACTCCCACCAACCCCGCAGATTACCGCACATGAGATAACAGAGCACTCGCTTGTTACCATCTTTCGTGGCTTTGGCCAGGTTGGTATTATGTGAATTGTTTCCGGCTGGGAACAATGAAAATTCTTACAGCAGCCCTACGCAAACTACATATGAGCCCTATTAAAGGTGGGGGTATCATCATTTTATTCTTTTTCACATATAGGACAATATTTTACTCCTTTCTCTTGGTTATATCCTACCCTCGCTGAATTCGCCTTGGTGACAGCGGTCGGCACGAAAATGTCGGAGGCAAAGAAAGAGCACTCCCGTGTCCCCCAAAGGACCGTTGATACAAAATTGCAATTGGAGTCCAGAGGCTACCAATTGGAAATGTTCTATTTGAGTTGTAAACAAAATATCATTGTCGCGGTATGTCCTGGGCCCACGGAGATTGACTCAGGTGCTGACTCTCGATAGATGGGAACGGGTACAGGCAAGACAAAGATGTTCGGAGCCTGATCACTCGTATAGCATAGTCCAGTTCCTTACTTTTCTCCTAGTGCACTACTCCGAATCGCCGAGGAAATCAGATCTGGCTGTCAAGATAAAGTCTTTCACATTAGATATCATTCAGTTACATCTATAACTAACCAATAATAGTTGATCTGGCTCCTCTGTCCAACCGTTGCATTGTGTGCGCAACACTTGGCTTCAATGAATCAACATATCCCCCTTGGTCTGAGTCGATCCTTCACAAGCAAAGATAACGTCGAGAGCTGGAGAGATCAAAAGATATGGGACACTGCGCTGTCGGGTATCTGCGTGGCCATATCCACATACCAAGTTCTACTCGATGCCCTCGTATGTGGGTTTGTGCGGATAGACCGTTTATCGCTACTCATATATGACGAAGGTGGGTTCAAACCAAAAGTCCTGGCAGCAAGCTCCACTAGTCGCAGCTAACAAGGTGGAAAGCCCATAACTGCACAAAGAATCATGCGGCGAATAGGATCATGCAACACTTTTACTATCCCCAAAAGAGCGAAGACGAGGCTCGAGTACCAAGAATTCTTGGGCTTTCTGCATCCCCCGTCATATCTAAGCCGTCGCAGTTGAGGTCAGTGGAATAGACCCGTGTGCAATCAAGATGTCAACGTCGTTGGCAGTGTCCCCATTGCCTATGATGCCTTTGTATTTGGATACTAATGCCAGAGGAATATGAAGCGCGATCGAGAAAAACCTTGATAGCATATGCAAATCTCCAACCCATCATTACAAGCAACTTTTAGATTTTACAAATTCGCCTTCCATTCACATCGAGCAATATTCTCAGGCAACACCATCCACCGATCCAGATATGCTGACCGATCTCCGAGGATTAATCGACAGTTCAATGGGAGAGGTCAAAAGCGGTAACGGGATGGAACACATTCACGACTTTCTATCAGCCTCAGCCATGGTCAATGCTCAGCTTGGTGGCTGGGCAGCCACACAATATATGACAAGATCAATCAAACAATTCAAGAAACGGATGCGAACGAATGCAGAATGGCAATCAGTTACCAATCGCAAGAAAGATACTGCCATGGAATTTATCTGTCGCCTTGGCCAGCTAGGGCCAGAAGATACACTGTCCGAGGCGTCTCAACTGTCCCCCAAATGTCTGTGCCTCCTCCGCAAGTTATCTGAGCTGTATAGTAAAGAGTTTTGCGGTCTCATCTTTGTCCAACAAAAATCCACTGTATATGCCTTACAAGCGGTCCTCGAAAATCACCCCGAAACTAAAGACAGATTCCGTTGTGGGACGTTTGTCGGGATGTCCAGCGTTTGGTTTACGTCAAAGATCGGCGACTTCCACAATGCCCAACGTCAATCTGAGACTCTATACCGCTTTCGTATGGGATATCTCAACTTAATTATTACGACGGACGCCCTCGAGGAGGGCATCGATGTTCCGGCATGTAACACTGTGATTAACTTTGACAGGCCATCGAATCTGAAGTCTTTCATTCAGCGCCGCGGCCGTGCTCGACAAAGAGGCTCGGTGTTTGTGAATATTATAGGGGAATCGAGGAAAGAGCTCGATGCTCTACAGGGATTTATTGAGGGGGAAAGGAAGCTCATTGAGGTCTATCGAAGCAACGAGCGACACAAGGAGTGGTTGGAAGAGAGAAATCAGAAGTACAATAGTACCTTCTTATCATTCCGTGTTGAGACGACAAAGTAGGTGTAGTATCATTTCTGGGCGTTGTTGACCATAAGCTTACGAACTAGAGCGCAAATAACCATGCTTGAATCGGTCTCATACTTGAACAAGTTTTGCTCCACTCTCCCATCAAAGTCATATGCAACAAACCGACCGGTGTTTATTTACCGATGCAACTACATTGGCTTAGTTCAGGCTACTGTCCGGCTACCCAGCTGCCTTGACCCTTCCCTTCATGAGATTACTGGCTCTAAGTGGTGGTCAAAGAAATCATTCGCTAAGCAGGATGCCGCGCTCCAGGCATATATAGCACTGTTTAACGCACACCTCGTGAATGAAAACCTCGTACCTAGCCGGCCAGCCGATATACTAGGTCAGAAGTTTGGATCTCACTCTTACTATGACATTCCAGCCCAATATGACCCTTGGGTTGATGCTGCAGAGCTTTGGAATAGCAACTCCGGCCTTTTTGTGAGCGAGGTGAAAATCTCCCGCCCAGGGGACCCCGATACTACGCTGGCCATGGTTATGTCGATACAAATAGCATTTGAAATCCAAATTCCCCTATATATCAAACCAGGCCTAACGTATACGGTAACCATTAGCCCTGGGAAGCCGAATGTCATCCAGGATGTTTCGGCTGCTCGTCGCATCACACATTTGATCCTTGCGTCCGTTTTCCAAAGTCGTCCACCTCCCAAGAAGTATGATTTCATCAATCTTTTCGTTCCGAACACTGATCCTGCGGCCATGGAACTCTTTCTGTCCAACTATTCAGGTACTCTCAGTTTGGCAACAGCAGTGAGGAACGGGGTCTCCGTTTCTTCCATGGGATTGCTAAGAGGAATCAACAACAGGGGTGCAATCAAGAGGCTGTTGCCGGGAAATTATGGATGCCCCCCTGGGGGGGATCCCACAGCCTCATTGACGGAAGCAAATACAGGCCCTTTTCCCTGGCGGCGTAACTTTCTCCGCGCCTTCGATACCCCAAATCCGTCCCCCGTTGGTGCTAGCACGCCAGCCGGTCACCTAGTTACCGGAAGGCCGCTTGTATTGGAAGAATTCGACGTCGAAAGGCTTCCTTTCCAGTTTTCCGAGGCCTCTATCCTCATTCCGAGTATCAACCATGAAGTTGGAGACTACCTAGTAGCTGAGAGCTTGCACCGGCAATTTTTCCCCCAAGTCCCCTTCCGGCGAATGGATCTACTTGCCACAGCTGTTAGACCATCCTGTACGGAAAGCATGGCTCAGTTTCAGGCCATGGCATTTTTGGGGGATAGTATGGTCCAGCTTGCCATAGCAAAGCAGCTATTTCTTCACCACCCTCTTTGGCACGAAGGCTTGCTCTCCAAGTTGAGAGATATTATCGTATCTGACTCTGGTCTTGCCCAGGCTGCTGTAGAGTGCGGGTTGGCACGGTTCTTAGTGACCAAAAGATTTCGAGCCAGAGGATGGAGGCCGACTTTCGTATCCAACCTCGCGTTCGGTCATCCTGGCAGCCTGGATCGGAGGCGAATCGGGTCTTCCACCTTGGCTGATATGATCAAAGCGCTAGTAGGCGCTGCTTACATTGCTTCTGGGCTTGACGAGGCCCTACAATGCGCAGCCTCAATAATCCCAAAATTCAAGAGTTGGCATGGCACGTCCTTGCATGATGGCGACTATATCGAGACGCGGCCACGAGGTATCACAGTTTCCAGAGAGTGGGCGCAGCTGGAATCTGTACTCGACTACAGCTACCACGATAAGAGTTTACTTCTAGAGGCTATGACGCATCCCTCTTACCTTGGTCCCTCCCAAACCACATGCTACCGACGGCTCTCTTTCCTTGGCAGCAGTGTTCTCCATATGGTGGTCGTGGATCATCTACATCGCCGATGTGGTAAAATGACCCCTCATAGGTTGCAGTCCTTAAAAGCGGCCGTCACAAACAACAAAATCCTTGCCTATCTGTGCTTAAACCTAAAATTGGAACTCGAGCAGAAAGACGTGGATTCGTCTGATCCCACGAACATCAACACCGTCGTTAGGCAATACTCCCTGCAGATCAGGGACTTCCTCTTAATACACAGCGACGAATTACGTCATCAGCTCTCTACAACTGTGTCTTCGACATCGACGGTTTCAACCGTGATAAGGGATGCCCTATACACGAGTGAGAGGTATCCATGGGTGGAGCTAACCGAGCTTGCACTACCGGCGGTGCTCTCTGATGTGGTCCAGAGTATCTTCGGTTCCATATACGTCGATTCCAAGGCCAGATTACCCGACTGTAATCGCTTTGCGGAAAGGATTGGGATTATCCCAATTTTGAACGCGATGATCGAGCGGGACATTGTGCCTGATCATCCGCGGGACGTTCTTCGCTCTCTCTGCCCGGGGAAAAGAATTTCATACCATGTTCAGAAATTAGATGCACCTAAGCCGATATTTCGATGCTCTGTTTTGGTCAACAACAATCAAATAGTGGCTGTTGAGGGTGCAAAGGGTGTCCGTGCGGTGATTGTCCGAGCAGCTCAGGCGGCTGTATATCACGTGGAAAATATGGTTCCCTCATAATAAATCCTTGTCGCAGGATCATTGAAATGGGATGTAATGCACTGTGTGAACCTGAAGTAGGGCTATGGCGCTATATTTCATCTGGAGACTGCCTGTATCCGCAAGCATTTGTATTAGGCACCTTTGCTCCGCCTTCAGGCTATGACAACATTGATTTAAAATCAATAGACAGTCTGGTCCTGACTTATCGTATGTGAAGGGCGGATGCCCGGTTTTGACTGCTTTTGCCGCATTGAGGATACCGAATTCATATCCAATAAATTCATCTTTGGTTTCCATGTTATGTCTTTATTTATTGTTTGGTGAATCTCTGGGATGGGAATAGTCTACCAGCTATAAATTATTATTAAAGTTATTTATATTATTTCCTTATTAATTATTTAATTACTTATTTATATAGGCTGATATAATTTATTATTATTATTATTGAAGGTTTTTATATTAAGCTCTTGTTATATAGTTATATTTTTGCTCTTTTCTTTTATAATTATTTCTTGAGGATCCCTAAATAGATGAAAAAATATATAAAAATATATAATTTATGCATTTATACTGTATATAGTAACAGAATATAATATCTATATATTATGTATTAATACAGGGAATTTTCTATACTTTAAAAATATATGTATAATAATTAAAGTTAGGAATTATTTTTTAATATTATTAGTAAATAGCTCAGTAGTCCTTTTTTAATATATTATTAGAGAATTAGACAGCTATTAGTTAATAAGCAGAAAATGTTAAAAATATTCTTCTATAATTTTCTAGGCTGGCGGAAGCATAACTTCCATTTATCTTGAACAATTTTTTTAAATGAAATTTGGAGGGGAATAAACCTGAAATAGAACAGCACGCGGAAATATTCCTTGGTGGTGGATACTGGTTTGAACCGGATGAGGCGGATCGACCGGGAATTACGTTACATGAAGCAGGAGCGGGATTGGGTCATCCTCTGACGGAGGACCTGTTTCTGCCAGATCTGGGGGAGAGTAGCTTGCCCGATGTGGCGATGAATTTTACAGCCTGATTGAATGGTTGTAGATTTGAGGGTGGATTGTTTCAATTCAATTCGATCCAGATTCTTTAACCTATTTGAGCCTATCTTGTTTGCTGTGAGGGATTCAGCCAACCATATGTCGCTAGTGGTACATAGTGGAGCCAGGACCGAGTGCGAATCCGAGACCGAAAGCGAGACCGAGCCTTGGCCAACTATATCAAAATCAAGCCCCAGTAAAAGAGGCAATAAGTTGACGATTGATTATTATATAGCCTTCCTCCTTTCCAAAGGATAAAAATATGGAATCCCATTTACCGCAGCGTCTCGTCTCTAAGCTCAGATCGAATCCCTCCAAACATCCGCCCATCATGTCCAATATCGACACAACGAACTGCACTTCCGTTTCGCCTCAATGCCCCGTTTCCGCAACTACATACGGCTATATCCCTAATCTCCCTGCCAACGCCCTACTCGCCGCGATATTTGGCATCTGTGGTATCTGTCAAATCGTTATCGGCCTCAAGGCCCGCAGTTGGACCCTCATGATCGCTCTCGCAGTCGGCTCACTCATGGAAATGGTTGGATACACAAGTCGAATTGGAATGCACAATAACGTGTGGGACGGTGATGCCTTCCAGAAGCAGATCGTTTGCCTGATTTTGGCGCCGTCTTTTGTCGCAGCGGGCATATACTGGTCGCTCAAACATATAGTGCTGCATGTTGGTCCGGAATTCTCGAGGCTCCGGCCGAATTTGTATCCGTGGGTCTTTATCGGGTGTGATATTGGATCTATTATACTCCAGGCTGCAGGGGGTGGTGTTGCAGGAGCAGCAGGTGATGAGAACCCCAATCTACTGAATGTGGGAAATAATATCATGATTGCGGGAATTGCGTTTCAAATTGGAACCATGTCCGTTTGTGGTATTTTGGGATTGGATTTCGTTTATAGGGTCTCGAGGTGCAGGATGGGAGAGAAACGCAGTGGCGAGGATGGGCGCGGGTTTTATCTCTTTTGTGCAGCAGAGGTTTGGGCATATGTTACCGTGTTGGTTCGCTGCATTTATAGGTGTGTTGCCCCCTCCCCTGCGCTTTACTGGTCTTGTTGAAGGATGGCTAAATGTGTTGATTAGGCTGCCGGAAATGGCTGGCGGATGGGGGAATCCGCTGATGCAGAATGAGTTGGAATTTTTACTGCTGGATGGGATGTAAGTTGTCATTTTCCTTGCATGTTCACTGGGTTGTTTCCGACGCTGACTATGTGAAGGATGGTTGCATTGGCTCTCGTGCCGTTGACGACTTTGCATCCTTACTGGACATGCCGATCGATTCTCAGAAAGCGTTCTTAACAGAGCCATACCACGAAGATTATTCATAGATGCAAACTATGAGATAAGGCTGGCGAGCTGTACGTGTTGTATAATAATCCGATTACATAGGCGTTATATAGGGCAAATATAGTTACGTGATTTGTATACTCCCTAGCCTCCGTAGGGCTCATCACTGGCCTATCGTACATAGACTCAAGAAACAGTCTCAACGTTTCGTATCTTTCCTTTCCTTCCTCTCTAGGTGCATCATATCATGTCTTGGCGGGTTGAATTCAATTAGTTAGTTACTTAGGCTGCTTAATAATGAACGTATCACGTGCAGTCGGTGGGCCGAGACTTTTATTAGCGCTCGCGGGGGCCCAACTTGTCCATCTTCTGACGACTGGTGGCCCACAAGGCTCTACAATGACAAGTCCGCAGTATGCCTCCGTTACGCCCACATAAAAAGTCGCGCGCCGGCTGTCTCCAGTGCAAGAAACGTCGAGTCAAGGTATGCTCATGTCAGTCAATGCGTTCCTATTCCGGTTTGCGCGACCAGGTGATGTAACCTACCACCCGGTGACTTTTCTTCTGCTATTCCCATGGCCATTGGGTTTGGTAAATTGCACATGAAACAAGTTTTAGCTATCTCGACATTATTTCTAACCTCTGCTGCAGTGCGACGAACATGGGCCCCCTTGCGGTCACTGTGCTTTCCGCAAGGTGGAGTGCACATACTCCAATGTTACTAGGAGTCCTAGGACAGACAACTCTCCCGACTCTTCACAACCAACTCCCATTTCGCCACAGACCTCCGGACAGACAGAAGAACGCCTGTCTCAAAATCTAACCGCTTTGGACTTCTCCAACAGGCTCTTAATAGAGCTAATCCATAAGTTCTCCACTGACACCTACAAAGGTTTCTCCTTGGATCCTGCCGAAACCTATACATGGCAAGTCCGTGTTCCCCAACTAGCTCTCAACTGCTCGTTTCTCTTAGACGGGCTCCTATCGGTTACGGCGTTGCATATATCACTGGCCAAAGAGCCCCAAGAAGCACGATCTTATATCAACATAGCAATGAAGTACCAATCAAAGTCCCTGAAACCATTTCAAGACGCAATTTGCAAGATTTCACCGGAGAATTGTGATGCCATTTTTGCTCATTCGATTTTCACTATTGTCTACGGGATCGCCCTCCCGCAGCTTACATCCGTTGCCTGCACGTCTGATAGGACCGAAAACACGAAGATCCTCGACGCTATCGTTGTGGTTTTTGAACTGGTTCAAGGGACAGCAGAAATCAGAAAGAACTTTGGTCGGTGGCTGAATAAGACATTCCCAGCTCCTGAGAATTTCTGGGGCGGATCGAGCGAAGCGACGGAAGAAGACACAAGTGAAACACTCGGCCGCTTAGATGATATGAACTATAAGGAGAATAGCGCTCTTCTTGACAAAGTCCGAGTCATCGGGGCCGCTATATCCTGGCTGAGAATGTGTTTTCAACGGTACCGCCGGCGAGGGGATCCAGTATCTGTCATATCCTGGCTGGCCATGGTTGATAGACGTTTCGTTGATTTTCTGAGAAAGCACGAGACCCTTCCCATTTTAATTATGGCGCATTGGGGGGTTTTGCTGGCGCAGCTTGATGGGAAAGTATGGTGGGCATCGAATTCGGCGTCGGTGTTGGTTAATGACGCCTTGGGAATTCTAAACGGTGGTAACTATGTTTATGACCTTGAGTTCGCTGCAGCATGGTCAATGTGTAAGGATATTATATTGCGATCATCACGTTAGAATCTCATGATTGTGCCGATTCTCTTTCGTGTTGCAGATAGATAGGATAGAGTCTCCAACAAAAATTATACCTGAATAATTGGAGAAACTTGCAATTTCCATTGAAATCACATGGAGTGGACCGTATTGTCCTTGGGCTTATTCCTTTTCCTCAAAGCCTTGGGTGCTATACTGGGATAAGGTATATCTTAACGGGCATGTATGATTCTTGGAGTGGGCTCTAGATGTATACTCGGTCCCATGTCGCTAAATCCTGATATTAAATCGTGGAGCAGATCAATCAGACGGTGCTTTCGAGCATGATTGACAGCCCCCTACAGTGTGTCTATGATCCGTAAAAGTATAATACAGCTCCTCCAAAAGCCGTATATCCCTATCCTCTAGTTCCACTGCGAAGGCATCTGAGATGCTGTCGATCGGAGGGTAGCCCTTTTGTAGCAGCCAAGTCAGCGCACTAGCCGACATCGAACACCCTTTCTTCCTGGCGAGAGCATTCGTGGGGGTGAATGAGGTTTCGAATCCAAGTGTACTTCAAGCTGCATACTGTAGCACGCTCTGATCTAGAGCTGGCCCACGTCCGCAAGAAAGAGGATAGAGGCCAGACAGTGCATTTCGCAAGTAGCTCCCAATGTTGGTAAAGCTAGGATACACTACGATAGATATGGTTCGTGAGGCATCAGCTCGAGGATTTACTATCTCCCCAACGTTGGATATTCGCCAGGCCCATTGTCAGCACTCGACTGGGTCTCTTTTCCTAACACATAGTAATATTCTCCCTTTGTCCTACAGTATTATACTTCCATACATTCATCATATGCACTAGGATGTAGAATCCTCACAAGGATCGAAAAAGGCTGCAATGAACGGGTCTCAGTCCCCGTACGAAGGAATGGATGCTATCGAATCTTCAGCAAAGGGCCTGTAAAAAACATTGAGAGGCCTTCCGCAAAGCAAGTCCCCAACCGTGGAGCCCAACGGTTGGTTCACAAAATCTTCAGCTTCTAACCGCGCGGTCCGGGAGGTCTTTTCTACAGTGTCAAGCTGGAAGAGATCTCGCGATTTGGCTGACGGCAACACAGTCCCTTTCTATTCCTTCAATGCCGTGGCCTTGAATCCTACTATCCCCTATGTCGGCTATAAAGCGGGCGTCAACTGGCAGCCATAGTCGCGACAATAATTGTATTATCTTACCAATTTTCACACGCCCCTGCTCGGTGAGTATGACGGTACCACAGGAGAGATTGCCGTGTGCGATTCCAATCTCTTCATGGATGTATTGAAGCCCTTTCAGGATCATACTTGACATTATCCACGTTAGCATCTACACTGGAAGCAGGGAGGATCTGTTCGAACGATAGTCTAACCTCCTTGCAGATCTTTGCAACAGTAGTCTCATTGTGCGAGAAAATATTTAAGGTGCGGCAGATCTTCTGCAGAGATATTCCCTAGGTGTCAGAAGTCAAAATGATAGAGCTGGGGGCAATGTATAGTTCCTGCAGATTCACGAGATTCTCGTGCGAGGTTCTGACCACATCTTCGGTTGGGGTACGCGACGCATCAAGCGGGAATGTCTTGAAGAAGGACCCTGGTATTCCAGTGGCGGTGAGGGCCAGACAGTTCAACCCTCCAACATCAGGAAGAATGGGAAAAAACGTTTCTTCGTGGCCGGAGGAAATTCCATCTTTCAATAAGCCCCCGGAAGTCGGCCTCTCGCGGAAACGATGCATGATTCCCCTTGGGATAGATGAGGCGAACACAACTCCGGGGTAATTCGGTTGTGAGCGGTAAGGCTAACACATCTTATTTTTCACTATGTCTGTGCAAAATTGGACAACCAGACTCTTCTAAAGCAAAGAACATATGAAAGTGCCGTTTAAACGGCTATTAGGGGCCCTCTAATTGTTATTAACAGCCACGACGAACGACTGGTGTGGTCTGAGGGTAATTATGGGTGCAAAGGTTATTCAGCACCTTTCGCTAGTCTCGGTGGAAGAAATCATTCAGATACATTTGATTATGCTTTTTGAATGATAGCCAAGGATTAAGGATCTGCCAGGCTTCACTGTAAGTGCCTGAAGTACACGGCATAGACGGGCGTTAATTAGCACGGGTAAACGTCTGTCCATCCAAAGAACTATCAGCGAGAGAAATATGATTAGATTAGTATTACAACCACTTTCACTTAGTAGATAAGTTCATTGTTCAAATGGCAGCGGTGTATGGAGCCTTATTCACCTATGTTTATTAAGACAAGGCAGCATTGGTCAGATTTAAGCTCCCAGGGGCCTATGAAAATATCTCGCCTGAGCAGACAGATTATTATGATTCAGCTATCCTGAAGATGTAACATTGTGACGCTCCCAGGAGCAAGTTTCTGATCATGCGAGATTAGTATGGCATCAAGATAATGAAAGGTTTTCATCTTCGCAGTGGGTGATCATAGAAGGTATGTGTTTTTATAGAGAGAGCCGAAAGTATCCAATCAAATTCAACAAAAATACGTCTAGAAAATCGAAAATTGTTTCCAGAGTTTCCCAAAGAGTTTCCCAAATGTGGCCAAGTATCTCACGAAGAACGCTCCTGGGAGCGTGAGATCTACAATAATTGTCATCCGCCAATTTAACGAGTCTCACTAAATATATCCTGTTTATAATGACAAGGATCGCTAAGGAAGTGGAAAATTTACGATGCCCGCCCTTTGACTAAAAGAGAAAGGCTGTACAAGGGGTCAGGCTCGCACTGATCACGGTCTAGTACAGCTGATACCTCAGCTACTGTGGAACAAGTCCTCAATTGTGAAAAGAGCCTGAACACTAAACTCCATTCCTCATTTCCGATCCTACTCAATGACTTTCATCAGGGGTGCTTCGGTTCGAGGAATCATACCAAGCCTCTCAAGGTAATCGTTCTGCACAAGAAGCGAACCTGGCAATCTTGATGGAAGATAGCTGTGGAAACATAATTGATTCCGTACTGATCAGAATAAATTGACGAATAGATTTATCAAGCAGCTGATATTTCACATAACCCACACATACTTAGATATACTGTACGACCAACACTCCTTTGATTAATAACAACTTCAACAAGTGGCAAATAGGGCCATCGGAATCACAAGTTCGAATACCGCGGCTGCACTGACTTCCATAATGTGCAGAATCTTGATCCATATTTCCAGCTGTGCCTCCATACAATCTGTTAAGAGATGTCTTATGTTGAACCCCAAGAAAGCTCAATTTACTTGAAGACGCAACGCAATTCTCTTGACACATGGCATGATCGTTGAGATCGACTGACATATTACATGCAATGGTGACCTTATAGCCGCCTTACAGAAACACTAGAGCCTCCATTTGACGTTCTATCGCCCGTTATGAGACTTAGACTACCGCTCTGATTTCTTTTTTGTAGCGATCAAGGGCAGGATCGTCTCCCGAGAGACCGATAACATCTGCAATCTCGCTGTAGTCGGATTGCCAAAGACCGGGCGATGGCTTTGGGAACTGCGAACGGAATCCTAATATCCGCTGTGCTCTGGGAGACAGTTGTTTGATGGTATCCAATCCGATAATGAACGGATTCGCTTCTTCCGGCGTCAGATAGCTACACTGCAGTGTGAACGCTAAGCCACGGCGGTGCTCATCTTTGGTTTTGTTGGCACCACCACCATGAACGGTCTTGCCACTCATCAGGACAGCGTCTCCAGCCTTCATAATAGCAGGAATCGTTTGGTCGGGCGACCCCACATTGGAATAATCTTCCCACTTGTGAGAGCCAGGGATGACTCTGGTGGCCCCATTTTCTTCGGTAAAATCCGTCAGGGCGATGAGGAAATTGATACACGCCTCCGGTGCCTTCGCGCCCACAAGATCAAAAATTGGATATTGGCCTTGATCCCGGTGGAGCATCTGAGCTTTGTTGCCAGGTCCGATTTGAATCACTTGAGCAGCACCCATCCAGTACGTTCCTGAGTCTTGGTGGAAGACCCTCTCGGCCACACCGTGAACCAGTTCCTTCTCCAGGATTTGATGACGGAAGATCTTGCTGTGGGTGGTCACATTCGTAAGGCGCTTTGTATTGCTGCCGTGAAAGTCTTGGATCCTGCTGACACTGTGCCTGGAGCCCGAAGTAATGGTGTCCAACGGGTTGTCAAGTTCGTGGTTCAACTCCTGCAGCTGGTCTCTAGACAGAAGTCCCTCGATAATCAGAACACCGGCTTCGCGTAAGGTTTGAGTGATTGTTTCTGGATTATCTGTCGCCGACACGCGAGGAACAGGGACTGGAGTCATGGTGAATGAGGTTTGGTGATCCAAGACAGTTAAATACCGCTTCATGTACGTAGCCTGATATATGAGGAATGCTAACTTAACAGTCTGTCAATGTAATGTACACATGTTATTTATAATGGACATCGCATTGTTAGCCAAGATTAATCAGGCAACAAGAGAAGGTGTTTTAGCGCCCCATCACCCCATCCAGCATAACAATCTCTCTCTCTTCCTTTTGCTGAGAGAGCCGGTGTGTTGTCATCCTGAGCGGTTAGTACCTGTCCGATCCGTAATCTAATCGCTAACCGCTCTCTGTCGCAGCTTTTATTATTACCCTATGTCATTCCCAAACCCACAAAACCTTATTTATTTTCTTATCTAGGCGCTGCTTTGAGTGATCCGAGGTGTCTTCCTTGCCGCCTTGACAATTCAGGGTCCTACACCGGAAACAGGTGATCAAAGGTTCGGTGCCCTCGGGTCCCGAGAACGTGAACAATACCAAGGCTGATACATGGCCAAGTTGAATACGCGGTTAAAACTTTATACCACCCTTTTTTTCTGGTCGCAATTGGGCAGTCCTGTTGTACCTGCTCACTTGTGGTACTTGCACATAATTATAGCCTCATTCATGAATACCAGTTCGCAAAAATCCTCGTCAGGCAGCGCTCGAAAGCACCATTCTCGAGAAATAGAAATTCTCCACCAGCATGTCCCGTAAGAACACAAGCAGGAATAATCTTACTGTCTGCACGTAAAGTTGTCGCGGAAAAGTGGGGTTATTCATTACACTGACATGGAAAGGAGTGGCGCAGATTCAACCCCACCGTTTCAAGTGGTTGTAATACACTAGGTAACGCTTGAGTTCCAGTATGGTACCTCCCATACTTGGTTACACCAGCAAGGGACACCTCAGCTTGTTCTTTTGCAAGATTCCTTCAATAGATTTTCCTCCTTCAATCATTCACATAGTTCCGATGAATCCAGTAGTCCTGATTCACCACTATGTTTCTTGCTCGTATGCTCTTAGCTGGTTCCAACATAAGAATTGATAAGTATCATCCAAACCAAGCTGTATGCATTCCCAGTTCACAGGCACACTTTGTTCGTTTGATCTAATTATCTAGCCTTTGGAAGTCTTAGTAGATTGAAATACTTTCATCGACGTAGGATTTCCTATCGAGATCGAAATACCTAAGAACATGATCAAACTATCCATGCGAGCCTATCAACTATCTATTGGGAACTGCCATGTAGCCGCACGAGGACCTGAACAGGGGAGGTGGTGTTCGTGAATTTATGTTTGACCACAGTTGACATGTCCATGTTTTCCACTTTGTCAAATCGCTGAAGTAAGCGTACGACGACGTACCCTGCCTCCGTGAGTGCAAATTGCTGTCCCAAGCAAATTCTCGGTCCGCCGTTAAATGGCAAGAAATCCCATCCTGGTTTGCGTCCGGTCCATCGTTCAGGGCGAAACTCGTCAGCATCATCACCCCATAAATCCTTCCGGCGGTGCATAATATGCACGTTGTAACCAACTTCCTCCCCAGCTCGGATATAGATTGGCGATGTGCCATCTGGGCCGCCTCCCCGGGGGAGTGCGGTGTTTCGGACTGCGCGACGGCCATTCTCAGGGACAATTGGATGGAGTCGCAGAACTTCAGACAGAACATGCTGCAAGTATGAGCATGACTTGAGGGACTCGAAGGTAATAGTCGTATTGCCGGAGAACTCCCCAAATGTGTCAAGGACCACAGTGCGCAGCTTTTCGTAGACATCCGTGTGACGAGAGAGTAGATAGAACGTCCATCCAAGAAGGCCTGCAGTAGTGTCTCTGCCTGCTAGTAGAATGTTGAGAAGTTGTGTACGAAGTTCTTCGGGATCTCTTGTTTCCTGAGCAAGTTCGCGAAGAAATACGTAGCCGGTCTCATTTTGACCCATTGAGGCAGATTTGCCTTCCCCCGGCTGAAGGTTCCCGGTAAGAGCAAGGTTGACGTAATAACGGGCAAACCGTTGGATCTCTGCGCAGTCTTTGCGAAATTGTGCAGGGTTGTAGAGGAAGTAGAAATTCATCAGCCTACTTCGGTACGCGACCACTTCATTAGCTCGGTCAAACGCCTGACCAAAGGAATATCCGTTGGGTAGGCCAGCTTGTGTGGAATCCCCATGTTTCAGGCCCTGATTTTCCTTCGATGAAGTAATTTGGGAATTCACACTTTGTCCAAAGAGAAATTCGGTTGCAGAGTCGAGAGTGAGATTGAAAAACAGGGGCGCCAGATCCACAGTGCGCGTCCACGAGTCGGATTGGATTGGGAGCCGATCGAGGAGGTGTTGGACATGAAGTTCCTCCAGCTTCAGATCGGCAATCTGACCTCGTGTGAATTGTGGACGAAGAAGGGAGCGAGCGTGTTGCCTATGTTCAACATCAATATCTACGGCCTCTTCGAACATAAATGTGTAACATACCAATCCGCCCCATCAGTAGTAAATATGCCCTTCCCGATAAGGGGGTTGAACATGTTACGCCGGAAAGGGCCAAGCTCAAAATCCTTGAATTGCGTCGCAAGCATAGCCTGCACATTTTTAGGGTCGGATGTGATATGGTGCCAAGTACCGAGCAGATTCTGATTCCAAGTCGGGCGCCGGCCCAACTCCTCGTAGAGAGCCACATCATCATTTTGGAGAATTTGTTCCTTCATAGTATCCGAATAGCGTTTCAAGAGATCAAGACCGAACGGAAGTCTGCTCGGTCGAACAAAAGCGGGCTTACAACCCATTCGCCGAGCCCGTTGGGCATGCATGAATGAGCTCAAAACACATCGAAGAACATAAATGAGAAAGACTGCCCCGAGGGCAGTCGAGAATGATAATTGTTCAAGATTAATCATCGCCACGGACATTTTTGACTTCAGTGGTGAGAATCAAAGTATCTTGAACAAAAATCCGCAAATTCTGTGCTTCGTTGGGCCTGGTCACAACATATATAACCGGGAGACGAACTTCAAACCTTGAATATAATGAAGGTCTACAGCCAATCCACTCTTCCACTAAGCACCAATAACCACTTGGAGTACTATCATTCTGGTCGTTCTTCAGCACGTAGAGTTACCGAAAGTCGTATCAGCTCCACCGCCCTTGCGTCTAGATAATATGCGGGGTGTCAATGGTGAAGACGGGAACGTCGATCTGAGTAGGTGGAGAGTGAACAGCATAACAGCGGGGCGATCTGTTTCGAACCTAGTACCTATAGTATTGAGCGGCTAGATAAGGTGATGATAGCCGTCGCCGCGAGAAGCTTATCCAATCGGGCCATCTGTCATCCGTATCGTCAACAGGAATTGGACCGGTGCGCGGCCTGGTCAAAACTTGGGTTACAATCAATACCTCGTTGGTGGGAGGCATTCAGGCCCCAGTGTATTGCTGTCCGTTTCATGGCAAGAAGAAACCGAGGTTCCTCGGTCCTACAAGAATAGGCTCCATATGAGAAATAGTTTGAGGTATGAAAGGTCATATGATATCCCTGAAGAGCTGCGCCCGTGAGAATAACCTTCCAAGCACTTGTGAACACCGCCAGGCCAAACTCCAACTTTAATATCAAATCAGTTGCTCCAAATGGCCGTGAGGAAAAGAGTCTCCACTGCCCCTGTCATATGACCCTAGGCTGGGTTGCCAGCTTTAGAGATGTTGAGGTATTGGCCGTCCTCAATGCAATCCTCCGAGAAACAATGCGCATTAGGCGGACAAGCGCAACTGGCCTGGAGCGTGTCACGCCAAAGGGCGGTGCCACATTTGCTGGCAAGTTTATACCAGGTGGGTGTATGCATTAGCCCCGGGACTCGTTGCAATAGACTGTTTTCCTTGCGGAGTTCTGATTAAAGATGGACCCTCATCAGCGTTCCCGCCCTCAATATTCACCACGACGAGAGAGTATTCAGAGTGAGTAAACCAGACCATAAGCCTATATATTGACTGATATTCTCTAGAACCCATCGGAGTTTTGTTATGAACGTTGGCTTGACGACAGTTCATCTGACCTAAAGGAGGCCTTCATACCATTCTCAATAGGACCGCGTGCCTGTATTGGCCGCAAGTACGTGATTTCCCTTCGTTGCTCCTTTGGTCATTTTCAGTTTCTGACCTCCATGAAGCTTTGCCTCGATGGAAATGCTCAAAACATTGGCGACAATGTTCAAGATATTTGAAGTGAAGAGGGCCCAAATATCCGAAACAGCTGTTCGAGAGGGGTTTTTTCTCAAAATTATAGAGTGCAGGATTCAACTGGAAAAAAGACGGCCTCGGGGCTGATCCGTCCTATTATTATTCGAACGTCTTAGAAGTCAAAGCCTTATAGTACCTCAATCACCTATCAACAGCGCGCGCGAAAAACGAATACAAAACAGCTATGAATCGGCAGATATTGCAGATATCCCTATGGTGCCAGGTCCTCGTGCACGTGTAGACAAGCCAAGGCTGCTATCTCGTGTCTGGTTTGCCTATGCTGATACCAGACTACACTTGTTTCCTTCGCCACGTCAGGCTCTTATTACCTCGTGACTGTGATATACGTAAAACATGAGGAAACCTAAAGAAATTGCAATTTGACACTATCCAAGATAAATAAAAGTCTGGTGCGATACCATATGTTTGTGCAGGCCACAAGGTCCGAAATATATAGGATCATTTTCAGCCCATAGGTTCTCAAGCAACGTCTTCATCTCTATTATCACGAAAAGTGGCTCTGCGATGGATATTGTCTTTCTAATCACGTTCCGTTCAGTCTCATTGAGAAGACATGACCCGATCACGATAGTTGGCCAAAGAAGAACATTCTTGAGATGTGTGTCGATCACAGTTGGTATAAGCACCAACGCACTCAGGGCATGCCCACGAACGACTGCCAGTCGGTTCTCATCTTCCACAATATTACCACGCCACATAGCGTCGTATGCAAAGATTGCCAGTGCGTGACGATAAATAGCTGAAACGGAGAGATATTCTTCCTGGTCACGGTTTACGGCGTGCTTTGTTAAATGATCGGCAGATCCAGCGCTTTCAATGGCGTTCATCAAGTGAAGGAACTCCGCCCAGTGTTCAGACGAGCACTCTGGAAACATGATATCCGCTTGGCGGCGCATGCAAAGGGAAATCACCTGCGGGATAACCTCTAGATACTGGTAAAATGGAGAAACAATGTAACCAAAACTCCCGTAGTTCTTCAGAATGCTCCAAGGAAGCAGTATAGAGCTTCGAGTATCTAGCTCAAAGTTTGTTCCATTGTTATAAGGCGTAGGACTAGCTACAAGGGCCAGGTAAGTGTATAGTTCAAAGGCAAAGCCACACATTCCTTGAATGCTACTTGTCTTTGAGAAAGCACTCAGCAGCCGACGAACGATTTTTCTTCCTGCTCGAATATGAATAATTGCTGCTTCATGTCTAGCAGGGCCGACAATCTAGGAAATAGAAAATCAGAATCCAAAATACGGGTTCAAGGATAGGCCTGTATTAAGTTCTAGCCAGGGAAACCCTGTATCCACGTGTAACTCGATAGCCACGCAGGATTTCCGGGGAATTCTGATCGCATGGGGCCGGACGAACGTACCCCGATTAAGTAAAGAATTAGCTGAGCTAGAAGGATTCGAACCCATTCTATTGGCTCAATCGATTGTTGGGAAATGACATTTTGAAGCAGACAAATCACGTGCCCATAATGTCGGCAAACCCATGTGCTGATTTCTGGGGAGTTTTGTTTACGTTCTAAATGGGTCCCCCCCAGAGCGAGCAGTGAGTGGAGTATTAGCTCATCTGAGAAAGCCATAGGGAGCATATAAGTTAAGAATGGGTTCTTCTCTGGGCCAACAATCGTCATGTATCTGCTGGTTTCTGCGACAAAGTGGGCAAGAAACATGGAAGACACATTGCCGAGAGAGCAGCTCGGTGCTGCGATAAGACGAAGGCCTGTGTCTCCAGACCTGGCGTTTCCACCGGGAATTGGAATCACAGACGATGTTTCGTTCCCGCAGGGATGAGAGTCATCAGTAATACCCTGGGCCGGAGGGGTAGTGTCATGAAAAGATTGTACGTTATCATCATCGGGATCGGGATAGGTATCGGGACCAGGTTGACGCGGACCAGTACGTGGCCATTGACAAGCTTTTCCTTTCAGTAAACAGCGAGTGCATATAGGTCGACGTTCATCACATTTCTTGTGCAGGCGCCGGCAAACTAGGCAGCCGGATTTCGAACGTGGGTAGGGAAGTCGTACCCTTTGCCGTGGATACCTGACGGCGTTTTGCCGAGCTTCATGCGACATCACTAGGATCACCGATTGTTGATTTCTGACAAAAGGGGGCGGGGGAGTCCTGTGAGGCGAAAATAGGGAGAACCTCCAGGACGCCTAGATAAGACAGGCGGGGAAGTCGCGTAAAGGAAACTTGAATATTTAGCGCTGGTAAAGTGTGGTGAACCCCGCCCCAGAATGACTAGCTTGACACAAATAGAGTTCGATGGTGGAGAGTGGAGCGCAAGAAAGTTGGCTGTTTTGTGGACCCCGCCCGGGAATGAAACTTATACAGCTTATCAGCCGGGATCCGCGGGGAGCGTAGAATCTCAGAATGGCTACGTAACGTAGACGCAAATAGAGTCCGACAGTGACCTCTTGATCTTGAGATCATTGATGACTACTTATCCATTCGGGAAAATGGGTCCCGCTTATTGCCACCAACCGGTTTTACAAATATGGGGATTTTGGAGGCCATTAAGTATATCCTCACCATTTGATGTTTTATTCCCTCTCATTATATATTGAATGATGCGAATTTGTGTGTCGTAATAACAGGCCTTCAAAGATTCAGGATCGTCATAAGTTCTAGCCCAACCGTTAGAGATAGCGAATCTAGAATACGATGGCTCTTTTGGAAATAAATGGGACTTCCTTCCCTTCTATACTTGCGGCCTTACCTGACTCACAATCACGCAAATTCATATCAAAGATAACTCAGGTTTAAGACTACATGCACAACTCTACACAGCCTTCAATAAAGTCACCCCCGACCTTCCAACAAGCCCAAAACCAGTTGCCTAGTGACCGAAGTTCCTTGATTGTCCGTTGTGCCTCCGATCGACCTCGCTACTTTGAATATTTCGCGTTGACTGGCCACGAATTTTCTTGTTTCATCTGAGATTGAGAATCTTTGATATCAGTAAGTTAATCAAATTACGCAATAATATTGAGGAGATATCGAATAGGGGTTATTTACCGTCACTATCATTAGTCTTTGTCAGCTACTAAGAAATGACGAGGCTGACCAGCAGGTGCAAGATACCCAGAAAGCACGATCGCATGTGCAGTTATACAACCAACTTGATCGGCTCAGGTCCGATGGTCAAGTACTGATGGACTAGGAATAATCGATGAAAACTTGCGTCAATTGAAGGAATCAATAAATCATAGTGTTTATATTACGTCACATAAGATCCTTCAAGAAATCATTTTGCCGCACTTCATCGGCGATGAAAAGGATATTCATAGACTTACAGAGCTCATAAACACCTCGGGCGTAATGAGCCTCGTCATTCATGTCTCTATATCTGATATCAGCATAAAATAAGATTAACGTCGGATGAGGTCTTACCGGCTTTTATCGCGCGCAACTAGGCCAGGCGGTAATCGACCCGGGACTAGATGAAGATGCCGTCGGGTTGATAAGCGACTAGATAAGAGCATCGACCATCCAATTCTAATGAATCTAAAATCGATAGCTTACGATAGCCCTGGCATACATATCGCCTAGACACACCATGACTCCCAAGTCATCTGACACCTCACCCGCGGCCCCGTAAGCTATAGTACACCGTGCAAAATAGATTCCCATTACTTTATATGCAAGCTTCATAGATAGTCAACTAGCAAGTTTGTTATATTACACATGACGCTTTACCGAAACCGATAAACTCGAATTCTTATCTAGGCGCCATAGGAAACGAGGCCGTTTTGACTGGTGCAAGCGAGAAAGCCACTGAAACAAGGTTCTCGACCTTACCCGACCCCAATCATTAGAGGCAGTGGTGAGAACTCTTACGTGGTCAAACTCCATACCCCGCTACCCCGCACTATCGTGTTATCAATGGAGCCTCCAATCTAAGCGCTTGCTTGGATTTCGAGGAAACAAACGCTAGATTAATTCGTACCAAGGCGAAATAGAGTAGTCCGGGACTAAGATCGCGTATCGGTAAGATTTCCATCTAAGCGACTGATAGTTCTGCGATATCCTACCGCCATTGCTTGCACATAAAGCAATATGAATCCCTATTGCACGGCGTATATAAGCCCTTTCCTAGCATCTGGAATACTCTCAATTTCCGATATATTCACAAACCGCACTGATTCCTTCGGCAATTTTTAACGCCTCGACTTAATATGACCGCTGAGCGTTCAGTATCTATTCTTGGCTTAGGTCAAATGGGCTCTGCCATTGCTCGGGCCTACATAGAAGCAGGATGGAAAGCGATTGTTTGGAATCGATCCGCCGCCAAAGCTGGACCCTTAGTTGCTAGGGGTGCAATCGCTGCGAAATCCGCAACCGAGTGTGTCAGTGCAAGTCGCCTCATCATCACCTGCCTTCTCGATCACAAAGCACTCCACGAGATATTCGCCAATATAAGTCCCCATCCCGACGATGGAGCAATCTTAGTGGACTATACCTCGGGCCCTCCTGCAGAACTTCAGGAGACTGAACGAATAATCAAGGACTTAAACATTTCGGCTTATATCCGTGGTACGGTGTGTACAACACCTCCGTATGTGGGTGATCAGAAAACGTCTCTCTACTAGAGCGGCGATTTAGGGGCCTTCAAAGCGATTTTTGATGACATCGGAGTCCTTGGGAAGCCGCGCTATCTTGGGAATGATCCCTGCTCAGCTAGTATGCAAGAAGCTATTCTTGTTAATACCTTCTTCGGCCTCGCCGCTGGGTTTCTTCAGTCAATGGCGTTGCTGAGAAAGTCCAACCTTTATTCCGACGGGGGTGCTGAACGTTTCGTGTCGGAGGCTTTAGCACCGTTACTTGCGTATGACTACCCTTGCATGCTCAGAGACTACGCGAGGCAGATCGATAAGAAGCAGTACACTAGCACCGAGGGTGCCCAGTTGGGTCTGTTGGTCCACTCCTTTGAGGCATTAATGCTGCGGAATTCGGAGCTGGGTCTTGCTAGCGTAGTAGTGGCCCCTCTGCAGGAACTTGTCAAAACCAGAATCGAACAGGGAGGAGCGGATGAAGAACTAAGCAGCCTGGTCGAGACAATTTCTGACTCGCAGAAAAATTCTTAAGGGCAGGCGAGGGAATGCCTTGAGATGGAGGTATGCCCATACTTCCTGGATACTGTCTCTAGACGTTTCTGAGCTGCTTTGTCAAGTGGTTGCTCTGAGATGCGGTCGAGATGTGAACCGGGTCAACTAATTATTATGTTGGCAAAGTACGGAAGGGTGCTTCGCAGGCGGGGCAAAAAGAATTTAGATGTACTGAATTTATAAGCAAATACATTCGTGAAATTATGATGCAAGAATGCCCTGAAACGAACGTAGTGAGGAGTTTACAACTATAGGTCAAAAGTCTGTGCACACCCTGAAATATATAGTTCACCCACCAACTTCAAATATCGATAATTCAACAACCACAACGAATTAAGACTTCTAATACATGCAAATTGAAGCTATTCAGTATTCCGTGTACCAGCCGCGCGCTCAAATTACTGCCTCTATCCGGCGAGGCATAGAATCGATCAAACGGTCAATCGAGGCCTGGGGTATGGCCCACCAAGCTTCTTGAATAGCTTCATGGAAGTTCTTCCAGTCAGTCTGAGCCCTTCCTTCCTCAAAGAAGAAGGGATGAGGCTTTAGAAGAGTCCTCTTTAGCATATTCCAGACGTGCTCGATCGGGTTTAAATCTGGTGAATGTGGAGGCCATTCAACAACCCAAATCCCATGAGATTCAAACCACTCCTGTGTTTTCTCTGCTGTATGAATCCGGGCGTTGTCTTGTTGGAACATGAATCCAGGCTTGTAGTTTTCAATTGAAAAGCTGGGCCAAAAGGTAAAAGTGACGAAGTTGTGTGCACGATTCGTCCGCATGATATCAAAGAAGCTAACTTCAGACAGAGGCACCGTCCCTTCTGTAAAAGACAGTGAGCAGGTACCTTATCTTGCCGTTGTTGTGGCGGTCGTGTCTTCATTTTGTAGTGATTCAATGCCCGGCCGTTGATTTTAATCTCCCTAAGTGACAGAATGGTGCGAAACGAGGTGTTCAAGATACTAAGGTGCATGGCAGAACTAAACATTGCAGCTGCTCCGACAGAAAGTGAGGCGAGAAGTGCCATTGACCCGAGTGCGACTGTATTAAAGTTATTCGGCGTGTTTTCAGTAAGCTTAGGTGCTGTCTATGAGGAGAAGCACGACGCTAATATGTATATAAATCTTGCAGTCTTTTTTTTAGTCTTGTAAAATAATTTTAAAAGGTAGAGTAGTAGTATCTTGGTATAAGACTTCTTATAATTAATAATTTAAAATTACTAAGTATTATAGTATATACTTGGCTATTTATATCTATAATAATCTTAAAGTAAAAAAGAGTATAGCAAGAATTATTTAATAATTTTTTTAATGCTATGAGGTCATATTGATGGAGGCGACAAGGGTCATTGCAGCCACCAAGAAGTTTCACAAAGGCAAGGTGTGCCCAACTGCCTATTGCCTGCTCCTTCCGGCAAGAAAATTACGAGTCCATCCTCTATTGCTTTATGGCACCGTTTAGAGTGCGTCATTTGATCATGCAACATCTACGAGTAGTACCGAGCCCCCTGTAAATTAGCCCTACATCCACAGGGACCGGCACCCATTGTAGCCATTCTATCGGCAAAGGACTTGATAAGGGATCATAAGCACAAGAACAACCAATAGATAAAGAAATAACTCTCAAACCTTTGACTATTTCCCCGGGCGATATGGCTGCTACCTCGACAACAGGCAGTAACCCAACACATAATGCTTACTTCGAATAGCGAAAAAGAAAACCACATACAAGGCCTGAAACGCAACCTCTCACACATCGCTCAATTCGCGCGTAATATTTATATCAACCCCATGCATATCGGCAGGAAATCTACAATTATTTCCACTGCATTTATCCTTCTCCCACGGACAACGGTGCCCGCAGGTACATCGGATATCATCGCAAAACAAACCAATTGGGCAGACAGACAACCTGGCGATGTGCTTCAAATCGGTGATCTCCTGAGAAGTGAGCGGTGGGCCATGCTTGTGTGTGCAGTCCCCATAAGGGCATGACCCCAGGATATGGAACTGGTTACACATTTTCTTCCGTTTTAGGGCGTTGACGGTTTCCTTTCCGGAGTATTGCAATGGCCGATCGACTCGCTGGCCGGCGCTATTCACGCACACGGAAAGCCTCGATCGGCTTACAACCTGGAGAGGCGGTCCCGTGATCGTCGGCAATAACTGTGGTTGCGAAGGAGCCGTCCTTGCTGCCGATGCATAGTTCGGGTTCGGGGTTCTTGGAGGGGTGATTGTCGTTTCCGTGGCGCTAAAAGACACTCTTCTAGTTGGTCGCAGCTTGCTCGACATGAACACGTTTTTGAAGGAAGTGGTTTCAAATTCCTCTGCTAGTTCTTTCATCTCATGTGCAAAGGGAGGCCCTTCTACGAGTGAAATCCGTTGGGATCCTCGGTACCGACCCAGAAGACGCGCGTAGCCGTTGTCTGCGGAGGCACAAAAGATAACCCGGCGACAGTGAACATCCACAATATCCTGTGTGAAAAGGCCTGAACGGATAGATACCATTAGCTTGGTGCCCTCTATCCTAGCATTTGCTGTATGGGAACGCTACCCACCATGTAACTTAACATCGGAGCATTCCTTCCCACTGCCGACATCCACAAAATCGCACAACTGATGTTCCTTATTGAACCCTTGGACAAACGCAGTCAAATTATGATCGCCGGGAAGGATGTTTGCATCTTGACAAGCCTTAGTCAGGCCTTCCACATTTGCGTACACGCGGATCTTGTAACAAGTATGTGGGCTTGTCTTGGGATTGACTTTCTGAGCGTGCTTTTCTACAGCCTGAATCAAGCGTCGGGCTGCTTCCTGGCCGCCAGTCTTTCCAGCCCGAATGAGGTCTTCGCAAAACTAAGGAAGATTGGAAGGAGTTAGTAGGGTAAATCTGAATATCTGGGAAGCGTCGTGTCTTACGTTCATACCATCTCCATCCACCAACACGGACATGAAACTGAGTTTATTCTGAAATAAACCATATCAGACGCTAAGCAGGTTGTGGCTATGGGAAAAGGGATATACCTGGTCACGACGCATACTGTCAAGCTCACTCTCGTAGCTCCTAATGTCGCTCTTGAACGAAGTCACCAGGCGCTTTTGGTTGTCCACTTCATCCTTCTCGTTTCGAAGCTCGCTTTGAAGCGATTCGATGTGGGAAAAAAGATCCTGTATTGTTTGCAGGTTAGTGGGGTACGGTGGTATGTCTAGAAATATCAACAACGAACGGCGATGATCTTGTCCTTGGTGTCTTCGGTCGCACATAGGGCCTCATGACGACTCTTTATTCCTGCTATATCGTACGCCATGATTCCCGCCCGAGAAACTCTGATGAAAATCCGAGATGGTGAGCAGCATATATATTGCGTGTTCAAAATAAATACAAGGGGAAAAATCGAAAGAAAGAGGAGGTTGAAGGGGGGCAACTCGGCAAAAGTACAGGTGCGGAACACATCAGCCTGTTGGTACATATGAAATGCTTTTTTCAGCCTCGCCGCTTTCACAAGTCGGTGTTATGCGTGCTGCGCCGCAGCATGAATTGGAGTGTTGTCATCCAATGGTTATGGCTCCCCGAGGAAGCCTTGGGCGCGAACGAGGTCACTCTACACCTCGCTACTCTACAAAGCCTCGTCCAACAGGGACCGAATGTGGTCTGGCCGGCGTTTAACCATAGCGGCACAGGAGAATCGTAGGACAATATTAATCAACTCTACAAATGCAAAGCCTGTTAGGCTCATGACAGCATTTGTAGCTTATTTCGTGTTTGCTCCCAGGAATGCACAGGCACATGCCAAGAAACATTAAACACCACCCATTTGCCGCCCCCATTTTTCCAACGAGGCTCGTGTTGAGGTGGCAGGCTACCTTCTTCAGCCACTTTTCCTGTGAACCAACAAGATCAAGACTACCCCTTCTATCTTATCGTTATGCGCGCTACCGCTGGAGATGGCTTGAGTTGACCAAATCTGTCAATTATTATTAAAATTATTTATATTATCCCGTTATTAATTATTTAATTACTTATTTATAGAGGCTGATATAAGTTAGCATTATTATTAGTATTTCACGATGCCTGGTCACCGCAGCGTATCATTTATACACAGCGACGCCTGTTGAGATGCAATAGCGACAGTCGATTATATTCCGAAAATGGAAGGCCATTCGATGTAAAATTAACACCACAATGTGTATCAGTCGCACCTTTAATCCTCTACAACCATTTGGAGGTTGGCAAAAATACTCAACGTCCACCATTTGATAAATTCTCAGCGTCAGCTAAAGGTGCTTGAAGTAACCAGCAAAGAAATAAGAACAATAAAAATAAAAACCACCAGTCCAGATCGCTTATATTGTGGTGCAGATTACGTCTTGGAATTATTCCGCTGCCTTTTTTAGGCTTGGTGAGACACCGTTTACGGATGTAGCGTTGCCAGAAGCATTGGATCTTCTCCGAGAGCGGTTTGATGTTACTCGTCCTATGGAGGGACTGGAGGATATCTCCTCCTGCCGTGCTGCCACACATGGTGGCTGTGAGCTGGTCAACTGCACCACAAAAGTTAGCGGGAAACGCCCTCCCTTCTCAACGGCCGCGATACGCGGGAAAACCATAAGAAGAGATTCATCTCGAGTATTTTGATTTGGTCGACTCCCTGCAGCGGCGGAGTTGGGGAAAACAAAAGGAGTTGATTCGTCATCTCCCCATCTGAGCGGTTCAAAGTCCGGCTCGTACCTTCGTTTTGCTCGCTGAATCGGTTGCCAAACCTGGACCGCTTTCTTCACCACTTTCTCAAGCCTCAGGCGAACCTCAGTGTACTGGGCCTGGGGGAGCATGTTGAATAAGTAAGATGATACATTTCTAACAACAACTTCAACTCGGGACTGAAGAGTCCTTGCTTGAACCTCGGGGTCAATGGAAAGGAGCATCGAGCGACAAAACGATTCCTTGTCCTCGTTATGGGCGGCAAGGCCGGCAAGGATCTCTCGGAGGTGGGTGTCTTCTGGCAATAGATATGTTGGCTGGAGAATCAGTCTGTCAATTTCTCTGGCTAGGATGGCCAATATCACCGCGAGGCGCATTTGCTTTGCCGCTGGAGAGTTCGAGCTAGGGATCGGGACACGATGTTGGACGGCGAGATTACTTTTATACCTGAAGCTTTCCCAGAGAAGACGATCCTAATCAATTAGCTTGCAAACAATATGCGCACCTTCTGCCCTCCACATACCTGAAGAACATCTTGTGAGAGATCCTTCTTCAACTCAGCATATATCTCAGTGGTGGCATATTCCCAAAGAGAGGCAAAGCTATCCAGCCTATGTAATATAAGTAGGTTTGAAACATGCAACAAAGACTTCACTCACATCTCATCCTCATCGCCTTCGTAGTACCCGGCAGTGAAGCCTTCTAAACTTCTCAATTGTGTCTGGGTATCCCGTAGCGATTTGCGTAAGGTAGAGCCTTCACCTTCCAGGGCTCCCATCTTGCCCTTCGTTGCAGATAGGAGGCCTTGGAGCTTTGATTCTGCCAACTTCAGATTGTCAATGGTGTTGCTCTGGTCTTTGAGCCTTTCCTGCATGCCTTCAATATCTTTCTGAGCCTGTGTGAGATCTGCTGCGGCTTTAGAGGATGCCGTTCGCAGCTTTTGGAGCTGGCCGGTAACCTCAGCCAGCTTAGTTTCCCGCTCAGTCACACCTTTTTCCTTTTCTTTGATCGTTTTCTGGAGCTCCTCCACCTGCAGGGTAAACTGTTTCTGCTTGGTCTTCTCTTTCTCATTTGCTTGGAACATCTCATCGATTGCAATGTCCTTTCTTCTCCCTTGGTCCAACATCTCGTTCTTTACCTTTACCAGTTCGTCTTCCCTACCTTGTAGCTGACGCTGAAGAAGTGTAACATTGTCGAGCACTCTCTTGTGCCCGGCTTCAGAAGAGAACTTTCTTAACAGAGTAAAGAATTCTTTCGAATCCTCACTATCAAGTAAGGAGGGGTCAGGCATGTGGCCCGAGCGAGAATTCTGTGCGGAAGTCATGGGAGGCAATCGTGCTGTGGTGAAAACAGGAGCTAAGGTTCTGCTCGATCCCATGGCAGGTCCAACCGTCCCTGATGACGATCGATTCGGGGGTTGTTAAATCTTCTTATCCTCATAGATGGTGGCTTGGGAACCGGTCGATTTCCTAACCCCAACCCCACTCGAGCCGTTTGGGAGCAAGGATTGTTAAGTCATGCGGTCCTTGGACGCGACAGAGGAGGGAATATGCAGGTAAGGGGAACGATGCTCGTGTGTAACGTGTGTTGCATTGTGCGGACGGGATGATCGGGATGTCATAAGATAGATTTAGGGTAGTGATCTGACAGAGCTTAGTTGAATTATTCGCTGCATTGTCGTGAACTGGTGTGGCGAGCCTTGTCAGGCATCCATGCACCGAGTAGAGTGGCAGCAAACTCGAGGGCTGGCCTAGCAGCGCCTCGCGAGGCTGAGTGAGGCAACCCTCGTTCGACCATCATCACCCCGCGTTTCCACGGAAATGGCGGGAATGAGGCGCCCATCCAAAAGTTCTTACAGCAGGGACACAAATGCCTTGCATCATATCCACATCTGTCAGATTTCCACGTCAGACTACTTATCGTATCCGAAAAAAAGACCACATCGTTTGATCCATTCCATTAGACCTCGTGGCGCAAGCTTATTCGTCGCTCCTGATCCCCCACTCCCATGCCCCGACCGCGAGCTGCATGTCAAACCAAGGGATCGCTTTCAAAGTTCAGTGGGGTCGCCCAATCCACTCGGATTAAGAATACGAAGATCGTGAACCCTTGCCTGAGTTTGAGGTTTGAGTAGACTGGAAAGGAGCAAGCAAAACTCACAAGCCGCAAATAAAAGTACTTTTTCCATCCACCTCCCTCAATTTACTAGGTCACGTAGGTTACTAGCGCCCATGAGTCGACGTCTCTCAAAAACTGTTCCACCAGGCTTGCTAGTAGGATCCAGGACCAGGAGCTTGGCGGCTCGTTTTACAACTATCAAATCCTGGTTTTACACCCTTGCTGGAAATGTTTGCCAGGTTTACCAATGCATTTCTTGGGCTGCAGTAATGATTCTGATAGTACTTACATTTCCATTTTTGTGCTGAGGACAATTGGAATACTTCAGGGTTCTTTATTCTCATCACAAGCTTTGTCCACATTGTGTACTTTGCATTATTTAATATTGTTTAGGATTATAGCTCGAGGTTTCCACTCTGCATTCTTTTAAATGCGTACTGGAGGACTCTGATTTCCTCACATACTCACGCTCTCGACATGTCTTGTAAATGAGAGTTTGAACTGTATATGTTGCTTTCTCGCTAGACCTTATTAGAAATTCTCCTTAGCTTCTCTCTAGGAGATTGAGGTACTCCTTGAATTCAGTACCAGGCAGATCATATATCCTTATCCCTGTCAGCGGTTCGGGTTTGCAGGCCTTATTCGGTAATGAGAGAGATATACATGCTGTCAGGGATTTTGGTTGCCAATAGGGCGAGAATACCTGAATCGAATCTTTGAACCATACTTAGGTAATATCTACCCAAGGATTGCAGCTTAAATATTTGCATACACTTTGACATATATTCTGGCTTATTGGCCAGCATGGTTAGCCCAGTGTATGTTCGTTCAATCATTGCTCTTGCAACCTTTGCCTTGGTATTGTTGTTAGGGCTTCCTGTCCTTTTCGGCCTCTGAAAGTCTTCAATGCTTGAGTTGACGAAATTTGTCAGTGTCCGACAATCGGGGGGCACACAATGCCCCAAGAGGCTGAGAATATTATATCGACGCAGAAGCTCATATTAAGCGATTTTCCCGCCCAGGGATTTAATCATACTGATTGAGTGGATTATTAGCCGGGTTGACCCGGGAAGTGCTGCCAAACACCTATCAACTAACCTCAAGCTCTGTTTTAATAGTAATAAGGGGTTACTCGCAAAACGAATGGCCTCTCGATTGGGTTATCGCAGTACTGTAGTAGATATACAAGCCAATTATTAATTGGGACTGCCATCTAAGCATAATACTCCGATCGTTCAAACCCTCCAGCTTAAGCCTTGCTTTCACCTGGCCTCATGTGATGTGATCTGTGCCTCCTCGTGCCTCTCGGGCCATGGCTTCCTCCATAGTCGTTGAGGATCTCCCGTAGGAGAAACCGTAAAAGCCCACCTGCATAAGCCTGTTCCTTCGGGAAATACCGTCCTGTTTGCACCGTGTAAACCCGCAAGTCCTCCACTGTCGAGAATATTTTCACAGCGCTGCCGCTTCGGATGCATCCCAGTAGATCAACGAGGTTGACATGCGTTTCAGTCACGGCCTGTGTGATGTTATAACCTGTGCGCTGACCAAAATGGGTTCGCAAGCTAACCTGTTGTGCCTGATGGAGTCTAGTTGGCATCGGCACGATGCCCAAGCAGCGGCAAATCCGCTGCCAGGAAGCCAAGTCCTGTGCATCAACCCCGACGGTTGAGTTGAAGGCTTGGATTAGTGCAATTCGAAATTGTTTCCATGCTCCTTCTCGTTCAGAGTCTTCACGCTTCCAAGTGAAAAAATCGCACATACGATAAAATTCCGAGTGAAATGGCTGGCCCCGGCGATAGGTAAATTTGGGGTACTGAGCAAAAAAGGCATCGATCTCGTCAAGTCGTTCCGAGGGCGCGCTCATCACGGCCAAGCTCCTCAACAGAGAGATTATTAACCGTAACAGAGGATTAATCGCAGTGGACTGGATCGCCTCGAGGTTTAAGTAGCTGTCCTGCATGCTTCGAGTGTCATTTCAAATTCCAAGGCTTTGTCGAGGAGGAAGAACAAAGGACCTTGTCCTGATTGGCACAGACGAGTGAGAACCTCTCAGTTGCAGCAGTTCTGGGCTTTCCATTGGGCGACCAGTGACGCTGCTTTCCGAATCAGGGGATTTCCACTAGCCCAGGTTTTAAATACCATTTCGAGTAGAGTGGCAGAAAAGGCATACCCATAACGCAAGGAGTCACACTTGGAACACGAAGCTTCCTCTACTCCTAGCAAACTACCCACGTAGCTGCCTACATACCGATAGGAATATGGTCAGTTTAGTAGCTTTGGAAAAAAAAAATAAAAATAAAAATAAAAAAAAAAATAAAGATCATGCTGAAAATTGGCTCACGTTAGATCCAACGTGTTACAGCGGCTATTGGTGCTGCGGTAAATTCACTAAGACCGAAATTTTAACTTTCCTTAGCCTAGTTTTATTTCCCCATATTGTTTGGCTCGGCGAAGATTAGCTATCTTACCACCACTAGGGTCCAGCGACTCAAAATATGAGCGCAGCACAGACTTGTCTGTAAGGATTAGGATGCAGTTGTCATTAACGAGGTTGGTGATATTCAAAATAATGGTATTGGTAATTGGTAACCGTTGCGGACAAGAGGAGAACACCAGGCCCCGAAAACAAACCCACTTCTTCCATGAATAAACCATCGCAGTGAAATATATCTTGCTTCACTTTTGTTGGGACTCCACACTGTCCCCCAGAGTGGTGGCCCCGAAATGGTTGACCAAGATCTTCATCATTGACCTCAATTTTGGGGGCATGAAAGATAAAGCCATCCTTTTAAAAGTATTCTCTATGGCGCCCGCTCGTGATATCACTATTATATTCGCCGGCTACAGTGCCACAGCCTCCAAGCAATCAACCCGTTGAACTCGAATCCTAATCACCGAATTCCCTCAACTGCTTGAATGGTTCGAGAAGGAATTGGTTGTTTTGATTGACTAGCTTAATACCTAGAAGTATCTATTCTCTGATAATTCAAGAGCAAAACGCCATTCTACCATGACATTATTGGAAGATCAGAGATTCCGGTACCAAAGTCCTAAAAGTATCCCAAGTTCGTCAACAAAGACCCTTTACGAACCGACTCTAATTAGTATGTGTCTGCAAGGGGACAAATGGGAGTAGAAAGGGCGCGAATAACTATAAAATAGCCTTGATTGCAATATGTTGTCCCTGACGTGCTTTCTATTTTATTATACTTGTACCTTTTTTGGTAATAAGACCGGCGGGCCGTCGTAAATACCAAATTGGGATATTCCTACGTAGTACCTTGTAGTCGGTACATGCGCCTAGTTGGGTGGTGTTAGCAAGCTCCTTACCGATGGAACTCGTATTTGAAAACAAGGCTGCCAATGTTCCTATCAAATTTGCTCCATTGAGGCGTGATCCTTCTCTATTGGGTGTACGCCGGAATTCTACATTGCAGGAGATGCAGCGCCTGAAGTCCTCGTCACACCATGCCACAATGATTTGGGAACATACAGGGGCTTCCGGGACATCAGCCTGACATTCCATTCTCCCTTGGATTAATTGTGACAGCCACGACAGGAACAATATATAGACATGGAGACTTTCCTCCCTGGAGCTACGGATCAAAATCTTTTTCCTATTCCTACTTGAAAATTATTGTCCGTTTACCCAGCATTATGGTTGTGCGTAATCTATCTACGACTACTTTGGAGGCGCTCTGTTCGAAAGATCAGATGGAGCTCCTGGACTCCATTGATCATCTCCGCTTTCAGGGTATTAATCATTATATATCCTTACCTCAAATCATCGTTTGCGGAGACCAGTCATCAGGAAAAAGCTCCGTCCTCGAGGCCATATCCAGCGTTTCCTTCCCAGTCCGGAATAGTCTGTGCACTCGCTTCCCAACTGAACTCGTGTTGCGCAAAAATGTCGAGACGAGAGTCAGCGTGTCGATTGTTCCTCATCCATCCCGAAGTGAAGTCGATAGAGAGAGGCTCTCTCAGTTCCACGAGGAACTCGACAGCTTCGAAAGCTTGCCCGACCTGATAGAGAGAGCCAAGTCCGCAATGGGAATCTATACCCAGGCTCATGGAAAAGCCTTCTCGGATGACCGCCTGCGCGTCGAGGTGTCCGGTCCGGACCGACCGCATCTGACAATAGTAGATCTACCAGGTCTAATACATTCGGAAACCAAGCAGCAGTCAGCGGCAGACGTTGAGCTTGTTCGTAACATTGTCAAGACCTATATGGAGGAGCCTAGAAGCATCATCTTGGCCGTAGTTTCGGCCAAGAACGATGTTCCAAATCAGATCGTCCTGAAGTTAGCCCGTGAGGCAGACCCCTCAGGTGCTAGGACACTCGGTGTTGTCACGAAGCCTGACACTCTGGTCTCAGGCTCAGTCAGCGAGGCGCAGTTTATCTCCCTTGCCAGGAACCAGGAAGTCGAGTTTCGCCTAGGCTGGCACGTCCTTAAGAATATGGATACTGACAAAGGTACTTGGACTCTGTCGGAAAGAAACCATGAAGAATCCAGCTTCTTTTCTACCGGTGTCTGGGAAACCTTGCCTCGATCTCATGTAGGTATTGATGACCTGCGAGAACGACTAAGTGGGTTACTTCTTAACCAGATCGCCACCGAACTTCCCAGCCTCATTGCGGATATCAAAGTCAACATTGGTGACACTGTTCGTAGCTTGGAAAAATTGGGGACTCCACGAGCAACATTGGATGATCAAAGATCCTATCTTCTTTATGTTAGCCAGAACTTTCAAATTCTGACAAAAGCTGCGGTAGACGGAACTTACAATCACCCATTCTTCGGGAGCGCGCAGTCGGAGAGTGGATATAAGAAACGAATTCGGGCCGTCGTGCAGAACCTAAATAACGAATTCACGAAACGTATGTATCTTCATGGGCACCTTCGCCATATCGAAGAGGAGGAAGACGAGTACGCCGACGAAATTTCAGACCATCAGATCCCTGTCACGCAGAGGGAGTATATGCATTATATCGAAAGGCTTCTGCACCGGACTAGAGGTAGGGAGCTTCCAGGAACTTTCAACCCGATGATTGTGAACGACCTATTCGTGGAGCAGTCTAAGCCTTGGCGCAAGATCGCCATGGACCACGTACGCAGCACATGGAAAGAAGTAAAGACTTTCATCCAGGCCGCGGCTTTCGAAGTCACAGACATGGGAACTTCAAGTGCCCTGTTGAAGCAAGTGTTTGACCCGAGTCTGGACGAAATCCTGCAACGGCTAGAAGATGGTACAACTGAGCTCGTCAAGCTTGGTCAAGAGGGTCATCCAATCACATACAATCATTACTTTGCCGAAGCCCTTCAGAGCGCCCGGCAGGAAGCGCTGAAACCGAAAATCAATCAAGCGTTGGGCAAATTCTTTAGTACCTCACAGCTATCACGTTCATTTGTATGCGATAACGCCTTCGACCTTGTACGTCTTCGGGACACGTTGTTGGAGTCGACCGAAGTTGATATGTCACACGCTGCCGCAGCTGAAGCTCTGAACTGTATGAGAGCCTATTATAAAGTGAGACTTTTACCGTGTATTTGGTGCTCGAACCTGGCTAACAGTACTAGGTGGCGCTAAAAAGATTTATCGACGGGGTTGCTATCAATATAATTGAGACCACCCTCGTTCAGACACTCACGGATATATTTTCGCCCGTAGCAGTGTACAAAATGCCTCCCGAGGTTGTGACTCTCATCGCAGGAGAGTCAAAGGAGAGTCGCGATTTCCGAGAGCAGCTCTCAAAGAAACTTAACATTCTGCGGAATGGACTTGGTATCTGCCAACGATTCTCGCAGGCGTCTGGTTTTGGTAAGTGCTAAGGGACATATTACTCGGTAGGATAGGGCTAATCGATACACTCCTAGAGAGTCTATGCTCTGAAAATACCCCGGCAGGTCCTTCAGAGGCTAGCTCCCCGAAGCTGCCGGATGACGAAGACTTCTCTTTGCTTCCGACAACTCCCATGGCCTAACTTATGCTACTGGAGATAGCGGGTATTTTCTAGCTCAAGAAGGAGAGTTGATTTCTTCGGGTAGACTTTTATCGACGGTGGCTGCGGTGCTTGTTTCGGAGTACTTCCATATCCGTTACATACAATAAAGGTTGGATAATGAGCCTGGAATTATATATAAATTAAACCATTCGGTCATCGTGCGACGTGACAACAAAGTTTCAAAAGTCGAAGTGGGCACTTGCATATGATGCGGGGGTGTAGCCTCAATAGCGACAATCGCTTTTGGGTTATCGACAGGCTTCGAGAACTCGGTGTTAGCGAGAATGTCTGGCTCCCACATGGAAGTCTTTAAGACCTACGTTAGTTGAATAATATAAATATAAAGATTCAAGATTATACTATATTATTTTATTATGAGTCCTACTGTGCCAGTATCTTGGGATTTATATTGATATATTATATCACTATAATTAGGTAGAATAGTATACTTCTAGATTATATAACAATTCTGGCTTCGGGGCAGTTGGTTCATTGATTGATAGCTGCATGTTTCCCTCACAAAGTCCACCAGCTTTTGTAATTAAATCATAAATATACTTGTTATTATAACCCTCTTCTCTGTATAATTCCTCATTCTTCCTTAGCCCCCCTCCGATATCCTACATTCATCCGACTACTATCTGTGCTCTGAGCTTTTCTAAAGATACCTGCCCCTTGGCCCCCTTTTTTTCCCTGCCAAAGTATTTAAGAACCAAAACAGATTATATTTTGGGAAAGCATAACGACGATGCCAGCCTAAAGATCAAAGAACTATCCCCAGTTGCCTGCAGACTTCTCTTGAGGCAATATGTTTTGCTTGCTTCTTGCTCGTGGCTTCACCTTCACCCTGTGCCCCATCAAACTTCACAATAACTCGAAACCGCGTGGGAAAGTTACTTAAGTGTGAATTTGTTACCTTCGGTACTTGATCATGGACCTGTGCTTCCTCCCACAAGCGAGAAGTGTACCTCCAGATCTCAACCCTGGGGGGGGTTACTCTCTGGACTCCAATGGCGGGCTGATGAGGCTCAACTATCTCGGATTGGACCCTGGCATGGCAGTACGACGATGGTGAGCCGTCGTCGCGGCGGTCAGGGCCAGATTCATTTCGACGGCCGCGTACATGGGCTAGAATACCCCGAATTTCGGGAATGATCCACATCGTAATTATAGTTGTAAAGCTATTCTCTGATTTTGTGCGATGAAGGAAACCAAAAGCTAGGAGAAAGTCCTTCTTGGGATCCGGAATAGTTCCGATCGCGGCAAAGTATCCATCATCCAAGTCCCGAAGTACTTTATTGTAATCGAAGGTTTCGAATACCTGGCGGATTTCGGCCTAGAAGCTGTTCTTTAGTAAACCCAGTGGAAAACGAAGTCAGAGCAAAGCCTGGAACAAAGCCACTGGGGACCAGTTGGTTTTAACTAACCTTGAAAGTGCTCTCATCGACATTTGGCTCGACCTCTTTGGCAACTTCCGAAGTAACACAGGCTTCAAGCAAGCTGGTCCCCACCACGCAATCTACTACACTGTTAACTTCATCAAATGGAGCGCTGGCTGTTGACATTACCATATGAACGAGTCTGTGCCAGGAAATCTGTTAAGGGCATCCTTCGTAGCAAGATGGGTAAATTGAGGATTCGGGTAACAATTCGACTAGTATAAAGAGAAAATGTTTTTGAGGTGGTTCGCAAACAAAAAGCAAAAAGAGCCATTGTTGAAACTGAACGGGGCCAAGGGGCTGGAAATTAGACTGGGCGCTATATAAGTAAAGGCATCGGTCTCCATTGAGATGGCTTGTTTTTATGCGTGGAACAGAAGACGAAAACCGGGGTATGGCTTTCGTGACGCAAGTGTACCCAATGACTTCAGCCGATCTGCTTCAATATGCGAGAACGTGCCGTGACTCATGGACTCCTGATTGCCTGGGCCATATCAGGCTGTCCTCGTCTTTCATATGACACCAACCATGTGAATTGCTGGTGCTGGTAAGGCACCAAGGTATGCAGCTACGCATCGCCTCCCCTAATCGACGCATCGGACGAAGTAAGTACCTACGTGAAGAGGAAGACCACGGACTGCGCTACTAGGAAACGTGTGCTAAAGCCGGCGTAAGACTGGGGCCAGACCAGGGTCTTATGGGTGGAGAGACTGCCTCACAGCGAAAAACTTTCATGCTTCTCGGAATGTAGGACATATGTCCGCACCTTCCAGTAGTGGGGACACTAGGAAATTGATCACATAGTGTCCTCAAATTAGCATCTGGCCATGACGTGATTAATTTACCGCCGGAGCCCGATTTGGAAGTGCAGTCGCACGACTGAGGACGAAGAACACCAAGGAGTACCGGTTCGCATAATGCCGTAGAAATGTTCATGCCTCAGAAACCCCACTCTGGAACCATAGAGGCCACACACATCACCCCAGGAGAATTAACAGATGGATATAGGAACACGTTTTCTACCCTACCGACAATGTCTGTCCGGCCTTTACCATTGGAACCCACCATGTTTTTTCGGGCGGTGTTCTCGAGCCTCTCTGCCTGTGAGGCGGAGAAATGCATACCCCTCTTGCTTGGATGATGAGTTGGCAAGGCTCGAACGCTGATCAGCGGGATAAACCTTTTATGCAGGCCTCTTCGAGTTAAACAGGTGGGCCAATCATAACTGCATTGGCGAGTGCGCCTTTCCTTTGTGGGAATTCTCAAATTCGCGGGCAGACGGCGGGAGCTCATTAGGGGCAAATTGCAAAAGCAACGCGTATCTACGCGTCTTGATTCTTAGCTCTCCTAAATACATGAAAACAACACTAGATTGATATACAAGATATCTGTAATTTTCAGAAAAGATTACGCCTCCATCTATCTCATTGTAATTCTGCAAGATGGTGAACCCAGACTTTGCGCAGTTGTTGAAATATCATACCAGAAACAATACACCATAAATCTTGCTTCATAATCCGAAGAAATCCAGTTTTCTGACGCCTCTTCTGAAGTTATGTGCTGACACCCCTCTTTCGCGCGCCTCACTGCCCAGCGGTTCAAATTTATACTTTACACATAGGATAACTAATTGGGTTACAATGATTATATAAGAATTGACATTGTCGGGAGCGTATTTGAGGCCAAGTTGCAGACTCTAATGAGGCCCCAGTTGACTATATTCCTTAAGCAACCACGGGTATTAACATTCTGTACACCCTTGCTAAGCACCGCCGAAGACCAACAGACTTTGGATCGTAGCTCGGCCAAATCCACGCTGGCGTAGAAGCTCCCGACCCCGGTGAACCGGGAACTCAGCCACAACCATAATACTGATGTTCTCAGCATTGACACTGGCCTTTTGTAGCAGCTGCAATACCCCACAAAGTGTCTCCCCCGTTGCAAGCACATCGTCCACCACCAGCATGGACGCACCAGAAGGGATTGAATCCCGCTCCACCTCAATGATCCCCGATTTTGAATGGTTCGACCCCCAGGATGATATATGTGATGTGGGCTTACGGATGGAAAAGGTGGGTGGAGGAAGCTTTCCAGCCTCGCGGATTAGCACGAGACGTTTATTGACCCGTGAGGCTAACGCCGATGCGAAGATAAAGCCACCTGCTTCACAGGACGCTATTGCAGTGACTTTGCCCCAGTTGCCGGTGAAGTGGGTTTGAAATAAGGACGTGCAGAGGTTCAGTCCGTCTGGGGATTGGGAGATGTTGAGCACATGGTGAAACTCGATGCCCCGGCGTGGAAAGTCTGGTGTGAGGCGGACCATGTTCGCGAGCCGTTGAAGGTCCACGTGGAAGAAGGGAAGAAAATAATGCTCTGCAAACCTTGTTGCGGCTGTGCTACCCGCTGTGTCATTCTCAAAGGTGAGACAGGGGCGGTGGTCACAGCTATCAGTATCACTTGGGCGTGCTCCACGAGCCTCCCGGGTCGCTTTACTGGCGTTGACGCGAACTTCGAGCAGCCGACTGTGTGGCACTAAATGTGACAAAGTTGCCACTGGTGCCCTATCCCTCATCCCTGTGATGAGTAGGACATCTCCACCGGTAGACCTGTTGACCACATCGAGAAAATGTTCACTCAGCAGTTGAGGTCGACGGTCCTTCTGGGCCTGGAAAAAAGCCGTTAACGCTGGCCGGTGTTGCTCCTTGTAGTCACGGTCGTTAAGCAGGCGGGTTATGTCGGCACCTGTCGCGGATGCGTACTCTCGCTTTGTTGATTCGCTGATGCTAGCTGCCCGTGCAACGAGTTTGTAGGTGCATGATGTGAATAGGGGCACCCACGTGGCAGCGCAATAGTCCTTGCCAGCACAGGTTTCTCCCGTAACGAGGATGATGAGTTGTGGTCCCATCGGTCGTTCCGGCAGTGGGCACGTGTAGGCGAGTATATTAAACGGGTCGAAAAGGTGCTTGAGATGCGCGAGACGCAGCCGGTTGGGCCCAAAGGCCCTGTCCGCGAGAATTCTATCACGGGGGTCCGGCCCCAGATCGGCACCATACACTCCATCACTTAAGGGCAACAAGTCCCGGACAACATTGTACACCCATTCTATGCAAGCGTGGGAACACTCGGGTGCCTCTTGCTCACGGCGCCAGATGGCGGTTACAACGCAGGCAAAGTCCCAGTCACGACACCCAAACGCGGTGGCATCCGGCTCTAAGTCCCGAACCGCACCTCCGCCCTGTATTAGATGGATATAGCAGAGTGGCGAGGGAGAGGTAGCCATGGCCCTCTCCAAAAGGATGGAGACCTTGGATGCTCCGATGCCATTCAGGAATAAACATCGTTTGAACGAAAAGGTCCTGCCACCACCGTGCCCACCATGCATACTAGACATGTACATCTCCGTCTCAAATAGGTCAACGCCGTTCACAACTTTGATACTGTCTTCTACGCCAAATGGCGTTTGGAGGGGTGTGGGCGTGGAAAGAGGTTGCTCGGACGCAACATCCATATGAAAAGATTCAAACATTGTCATGCCAACGTGGAGCTTGCCGTCCTGCTGGTATAGATAGGCGTCTGCGGAACAATGTCGGGGGAGCCCGCGGGAGACCACTTGATCAAAATCATTGAGTCTATATGGCACTTCCGGGGGGTTGCTGACCGGGACAACCCAATTTCGAACCCGGTATGATAGAGCAGGGTAAGCTTTAAATGTAACACTAACCACGATCCCAATGTTGGTCCCGGCGCCCCTTAACGCCCATAAAAGATCGGCTTCGTTCTCCGCGCGCACAGCCCCCATGGGCCAATGTTGGCTTGGCACATGTCCGGCGCAGAGGACCTGGCTGGAGTTGACGCTGACCACTACGGCACCGACCACGGCATCGCACGCAAGGCCGTACAACCGGGTAAGGTGCCCGATGCCGCCCTGTAGCCACAGACCCGCGCCCACGCTTGGGCGAGACCCCAACGGCACCGTTAGGCCCGCGGCCATGGCCGTGCGGATGATATCTATTGTTTTGCAACCACCCCCAGCGACGACTAAGGGAGCAGAACCGACCCCTGATGTATCCTCGCTCTCCTCCCCCCGGTGGATATGTACTTGGTTAAACGCCCCCATATCAATAGCAACGACACCAGGCCACAGGCAATGACCACTGTGCCCTCCGCCAATGACCGTCATGCCGACCCTGTGCTTGAGGCCCCATTGGACACACTGCTGGATATGCTGGACATGTGTTGGCAGAAAGATTGAGGCCGGATGGTGCCGTCTTGCCTCCCAACTTTTAACTGCCTTTTTGCCCTTCAGCAGGGGCACCTGTTCTGTCAACTCCGGCAACATGGTTGCATGTCGAGTGTACACTGCCATGACCTCGGGCGAGCTAAAGAAGAGGTGAGTCGGGTAGGAGGTATCACGACGCCCTAAGGCGCGGCATATCTTCCGCCACTGGGTTTGAATAGTCGTCCCGGACTTAGGGGCTTGTGGATGGAATCCGGCAATGAAAGAGGCAAAACAGTCCAGTATCTTGTCATCATCAGTCACGCCAAGGGTCCCGTTTGGGAAAGTAGCCGTTTCCTGGCATACTAAGCCATCAAGGTGCTGAGCCCCGTCACGGTGAAAAACCACAACCACCCCACCATCGGGTCGCTCAGTGAGTAAGTCCAGTGACTTTTCAATAATCCTGGCTTTTGGCTTCATTCCGTAAATGCTGTGGCAAAACAGTATGAGGTCAAACTTTCCACCATTACCCCCTGCGCAAAGATTCGGATCGAATGGGGTGTGATAGATGTTGGGCCGATCCTCTAGGCAGGGTAGCGGAGGCTCTGCCCCAGAACTAGGGCACAGCGACAGCTCGACTCTTTCAGCGAAGAGCGTGTTAGGCTCGAAGGCGGCGTATCTAGTGATCCTCTGTCTCTGGTGAATGGGTAGATATCCAAGTATGCTCTTGGGCCCTGGTCCGATTTCTAGCACCGAGATGCTGACGTGTGACTTGAAGAGGTCGGTGAGCGCGTTGGAGAGCCGAGGAATAATGAAGTCTTGGTACCCTGTGCTCTGCGCTAGGATATCGAACCCAGCACTATACTGTGCATCGGATAATGGCTTGGTCTGCACAGGCAAGGTTGTCGTGGCTTCATCCATAAGGGCCTGTTTGAGAGAGTCGAGAGTGGCCATGTCAAGGCAGGAGGACGGTTTCCACAGTGAGAAAAGGTAGCTTCCCGTTTACAACGATTTGTGGTTTTTTGTATGCGAAAAGGTCTGTAGGAGAGACCGAGGGAATTATAAGTTTTATACGACGGCATATATTTAGCTAGCTCGATATATACCCACATCCACTACTAGGCCCCGGGGAAATCATTTCAGGACAGTTTCTGTGTCGGATGTAGTGGCTCGTATAGCGTTTCCTCCACTGCTTACTGCTATAGGACGCCCACGTATTGCATTAAACCCTACCACCCCCATTCGGAGCACGGGGCCATGGGGAATTGGGTCCAGTAAGCGCTTTGTTTGCCCTCTCACCCAATCCGCAATTATAATAGATACACATGTCATGTAACAAGAGGGGGGACTCGAATATGACCTGTCCCGACCGGCACCAGAACCCGATATCTTGCTGCTTATCCTGCACATTGGGCTTACGGTTCCGAGACCAGTGAATGCAATGGTGTGAATGGATACAGAAGATATTTTCTGCCAGGTTTGGAGAATACCCTAGTGCTTTCAGCCAGGATATTGCGTTCAATATCATCATTCCACATGCATGTGGACTCCAAAACAAAGCAATGCAGGATAGTCTTCCGAAAGATTTTGGTCCACCATTGGAGGTGGCGTTGAGCTGAAGCCACCAGAAGAGGGAAGTAGCACAACCGCCACTGGGAAAAGTGTTTTATCCTGAATGTAGAAGGCCATCCACGAGGCTCCGTGCACTAGCCAACGAGTTACTGCAACATGACCCGGGTCAGAGACATGTATGGCTGGCCTGTGATGTTTGGTCATATATCCATTCCCAACGGGGAAGCCGGGTAACAGCATGTCTACAATTTTCAAAAGGAATAATATTTACTATTATAGGTATAGCGTAAGTTATCGCCTAATAGACTTATATTATTCATCCCTGTTAGATAATGACGTATTTTGCCGGATGAAGATCCTTGGATGCCGCAGTTACCATGCTACCACCAGCGAAGATGAGCCGCGAGAGTAGGACGGCAGCCCTGTCAATCTCCAAACCAATGGAGCTTGATATTTCATTGAGAACGTCATGCCAACGCTCTACCACACCCTCACCTAGTCGGACCCACGATGCGACTGCCAATGCATTCGGTCAGGGTTAAATACGAGGCCTTGCGTGGGCAATATGCAGGGATGGATACACGCAATATAGCGGCGACGGTACATTGAAACTAGCCCCCCTAATTTATGTGGAGAGACTCTATGGCCGGGTGACCTCTGGTTCCACAGATACAGAGCGTTTTTATCTCCCACGGGAACTGACCGGCCGCTTCGGAAACCCCGGTGAGTACGAGAGCGTGAGGCTACAAGCCATTGAAGCTGATATTGACATATCCTTAAATAAAGGCTCTTACTCGCCTCCACCCTGCTAGTTCTCCAAAGAGCAGCTGGGAACAAGTATTTGGGGGACTACCTGTGAAGCTGAAGAGCAACTATCAGGCTATCTCTGAGTCGAACGAATTCAACTACAATACTCCATGATAGATGAGAGATCGTGGATCCGTCCTGGTGCATCAAGGTATCTTCAGCAAACAGCAGGATGGGGACTGAACCTCTCCAAATCCCGGATGAGATCGCTTGCCTCGACAGCAATGACATAGTGAAAGCGCCTCCCACATCGGTGGTAGAATGTCAGAGTACCGCAATCGAACCCTTTAACAGGGCTACTACGCCGATTCCAGTATCATGGAAGCAAAATATGAATGATGACGGTATGCGATAATCTGTTAAGAATCCCCAACAAGCGTACTTACGCGGCTGCCAGGGAAGGAATTCACACCCAAGGACAGAGAGGCCTTCCTGGCGGAGATCGCCAGGAAAATGCTACAATGCCTCGGAGAAAATGTGGACCGTGAAGGCCTTGCCAAAACGCCCGAAAGATACGCCAAGGCCATGTTATTCTTCACCAAGGGCTACCACGAAGATCCCATGACTGTGGTGAACGACGCTATCTTCCCAACAGACAGCCGAGAGCTGGTGCTGGTAAAAGACATTGAGATATTCAGCATGTGCGAGCATCACATGGTTCCATTTACAGGAAAGGTATGAGCTTCTTGAGAGTCCCTAGTGGTTTCCAGCTGCTCACTCAACTTCCAAGATTCACATTGGTTATATCCCGGATGGCCGCGTGCTTGGCCTTTCAAAGCTCGCTCGCATAGCCGATGTCTATGCCCGTCGCCTGCAGATTCAGGAGACTCTAACGCAGGAGGTTGCCGCTGCCATTAATAGGATCCTGCAGCCCCGAGGGGTCGGGGTGGTCATAGAAGCAAGTCACATGTGTATGGTCATGCGAGGGGTCTTGAGATCTAGTGCTATAACGACAACTTGCTGTATGACCGGCGTCTTACAGCATGATAGCAGGGAAAGAAACCACTTCCAGTGGATGCTGAGGCGATGAGTCGACGCCATCAAGAACCACCGGGATTTTCTGGATTGTCTAGCTTTAATGTGATTTAATGTGTGTACTGCATTGTACTCGTAACCGAGGAAGCTATGTTAGAGTAGTCTCCCATGCCAACTAAGGCTATTGTTTGTGAGTCTTTCCTCCAAGGACGCAAATCATCTCGATGTCGGGATAATTCGCTGATAAAGGCTGGTGGTCAGGGGGGGTGATAATGCGCATATGGATATCTGATATTCTAGACCCAATGTATCTGAATGTGGAAGTTACAACATTGAAAGGATTTTAGTTCCAGAAATGGAAGTATGGTCAGGATAGCAGGCAGTCTAAATTAATGGCACTCACTATGATTGAGCCAGCCCTGTCATTAACTTTTGCATTAGGTCGCTCGATGGCACCCTACCTACATCAATTGTACCCTTTTATGGGGGAAAATCATTGTTTGAGGTGCTCAGCCCACACGAACATTGCCAACTGGGGGAGGGTTCCTGTGTCTTCCATTTCCCCAACCCCGACAGTACTGGAAACTATACAAGCAGGATCCATGTCCCTCAGGCCCAGTAGAATATTATAACCATCACAAAGTCAAATAAGGCGTGATTCTATATAGCTAATCAACCATACTGGGGTCAATATGGGTCTCTCTCGTCAGGATTTCCTCGGTATAGTCAAGGAGACGTAGACGAATATTCAGGGACGATGAATTGAGGCTTAGCAGAACTACAAAGAAAGAACACTTTTCCCGCCGTCAGCCGTCAGCCGAGCTCTAACCTTGATGGACATATGTTCCTCTCTCAACCTCGAAAATCCAGGCCGATCGGTATCCGTATCAACGGCCCCAACGATTGCGCTGGGTGCAAAAAGAAGAGCCTCACCGACCCGTAGCCTGACAATCTGATCGAAAAGTGGAGGCGTCGTGTCACCGTTTTCCAGTTCAGTGTTGCGCCTCCGGAGGACCCGTTCCTTCGCCGCCGCCGCGAGATGGTGCTGCAGAATACGCAACCATTCAGGGGAAGTAAACCGGTGAACAATGGTCACCGAGCAGAGGTTGAGTAGAGCTGGTGATATGGTGGGTTCCTGGGTGGATACCACAACGCGGGCGGCCAGGTGTCGTTGGAGCCGCACCACGGAGAGAATGGTATCCGTAAAGACTGCTGCCTCGGGAGAATCGCCCATATACTTATCGGATTCATCACCAGTCAGCAATGTTCAAGGAATGCCTTGGTGTTCACCTACACCGGGGATAGAGTAGGATTGCTGACCTTGTGCGCCTCATCCAATGCAACCACTCGACCTACATCGGGATCCTGTTCAATAAACAACCCCAGGCTGATATTGAACAGCGCACACGCAGTCTCGGGGGTGATACAGGGACATGAAAGATCCACGATTGTTAATTGACCACGCTAGGGGATTCATTAATTGCAATAACGCTTCCTAATATATGGGGTCCTTACAATAGGCTCCCAGTCGGTGCCGCCGGGTGAGAGGCCCTTCCCTTTTTTGCCCTGGGTAATAGTCTGAACCCTGGGCATGAAGCTCTCGAGGACCTCAAGACGTTGAGTCAGGGGCCCCATCTGGGCGGGGGTGAGGCCAGACTGGTTTATTCTCATCTTAAAATCCGTGTAGTCAAATCCACCCCCCGTTTGCTGCTGGATAAGACGCATGTCTCGCAGGATTCGTTTCACCGTCTCCATGTAGAGAGGGGGATCAGCCTTTCCCACCGCCATCAATTCCATCATCCGTTTGGTGTTTAGATGCTTTTGGTCGATCTGAAGTGGTTCCACCTGGATATTCAACCGGCGATACGTTTTCTAATGGAAGGCGCGGTTAGCAGACGGCATGTGACCTCCCAAGGGGGAAGGGGGGGGAGGATCTTCGGGCCGTACATTAATACTGGCGATGTTTGTGGGAGCGCACAATACCCTCACCCGGACTGCTGGATCTGAGGCAAGATAGGCCGCTTCACAGGGGGACCCACAGGAATCAGAAATGAATGTGTCGTAGTGAAATACAACACCCGTGAGGGGATTGGCGAGATTGCCTAGCCTTGATTTGATCAAGCATGCCTCCAGAATGCATGACAACGTATGGCTCTTGCCCGAACCTTGTGACCCGCATATAAAGGTGCTGGAGGGGGTAGTGACATTGAAAAAAATGCGGGGGTCGTTTTCCGGGCCGTCATAACCATCAACTAGTACTTTGTTGTTTCCCGGGTCTATGCGTTCGCAGGATCCGGCAAGGAACCCAATCTGCATTGGTAAGTTTTGATCCTGTGAGTTGCCTCGCTTATCAAGGTAGCGCAGTGCCGAACTTGCAATTATCGGGGCCAGGGAAACTTCGTCGGCTGGTGACTGATCATGGACGGAGTGAAGAAGGTCTAGATGGTATTTCTGAACATCGCCAGAGAAGAGGGACGATGTCGCAGGTGTAGACCTGACACACAGGGAGGACTCGCACGACGGAGACATGGAGGGCAGACGTTGCGACTTGTTACAGGGGAGGCTATTAGCAGCGAAGAACACCTTGGTATTTAAGCACCGCCCTTCGCCTCTCCGGGTTGAGCAGGCGCGAATATGTCCATAAAGGACCACTATTGTCTTGTCTCAATCTCCCTGCTTCCGCATGTTGGCATTAGCGACCGATGCATAGGAGGCAGTGGCTCGACACCCGCCCAGAGCTGCTTGCCAGCGTCCAGTGTGCGGCAATTCTAACGCGTTGGGAAACAGAGGACCACCTTTTGAAGCTCAAAGGTGGTTGGCCTTGCGGTCATGTAAGTTGTTCTCCGTATTTTGGTTGACTCATTCAGGGTTGTAAACTATATGCGGTAAGGTGGGTATCATATTCTTGCCTTATGTTGTCCGTTCTGACCGACAGAACCTGTTGGAGTACCCGTCAATCAGTTATGGATAAAAGTCTATGTATGCATCTTCTCGGAGTGCGTCTGTTCCCTAGAGACCCGGTGGTGAAGCATGATAATCAACGAAGGACGGGCTGGGATGGACATCAAGCCAATCCAGATCCTGACATCCAGGTAGGTGGGATCTTATCAGCGTCAAAACGGTCAACTTGATATTGTTAGCTCTCTCCTGGTGGCCTGGCTCCATGATGGGCTGCATCAAGCGGAAAACCGAAAAAAAAGAAAAAGGACGAAGCCCCCTCTACTACTTTGAGTTGAACGTCCCACTATGAAAATAATGAGCAGCAGATCCGATTCGACAGGAAAAAGTACGCCAGGTGGCTGCTCCATTTTCGGCCCTGCTCGGGGATCGCCCGGTTGGTTTTCGACCTCATCAAAAGGCATATTCCGCTGTCGCCTGCTGGTCATCATTGGACTGGTTGTTGCGTTTGAGACCAATCCGACCCAAAGCGGTGGTTGCGACCAGAGGAGGGCGTAACCACCAAAAAGGGGAAGGCTCCAATCGAGGCTTATGGCGCGCATTCTTAGGGTCGGCGCATGGCTGCCTAAGGGAGGGGGCGGCGAGGCTGCACACCATCCAGACGCATCCACCGGTGCAGCAAGCCATGCATCAGGCGAAAGCCCCCACTGACGGCTGACGCCCAAAGGGAGATAATCCTTGGCACAACTTCCACAGGGCGGTGGCTCCAATCGTCGAGAAGGCTTATCATGTTTAAAAGCGACGGTATCTGTTCTGCGCCGCCCAGACAAACAATCACCGGCTAGTGACGTGTGTTACCCTGATAGAAATAGAAAAACCGCTTGGAAACCCGGTGCAGTTAGACATGGGGTACGAGGTGGCCTCGCGATAGCCTGCAGGGTCGAATGGAGATCCCTACTAGCCTTTGGGCCCCGACACGCGGCCTGGTTCAACGAAAAGCCGTATGAACGGAAGATTCGACGGCCGGAGAAGGGCGGTATGGTTGGGAAACCTCGAGAGACGTCATTATACTTCCAGTCCATTTGTTAAGGTCAACGGCTGTTGGAAAACGACGAAGAGCTGAGTCCTTAGTTGCCTGACCCCGGGGCATAGCAAGCCCCTTCGATTGGCAGGCGCAGGATATCCCGACCCAAGGAGTGGTAATCGCACACATCTTGGGCCCCTATAGCGCATAGATGTCATGCCAGAGACATTCCATGAACTTTTGTCCAGATCCCATCCGATGCCCATATGTATTTAAGAACCGCGTGGTTCTCGTCGACCAAAGCGCGGTAGACTTTCCGCAAACACGAGCCTCGCCGAACCCCTAGGTATCAGATGGTAACTGTTGTTTTCCTTACAACCTACGACAGTCAGCACAATGTCCGGGCCTGAAGCGCTGGGGCATGCGCAATATCGCGCGCGCTATAAGTTCAAGGATCGGTCCCTTCTCATCCTGGCCTGGACTCCGGCCACGAAAACCGGCGGTGCGGATGGGCGCAGTGAGATCGGACACCTCCAGTTGGCCAATATGGGCCGAACGTTGCTCCAGCTACTTCTGTTGTTCATCGGCTACTATGACCAAAAGAATTATGGTGAGTGATCGGGTCACAGGATATAGAAGTGATGGCCCGGGACGAAACCGTAACTAACTCAAGCCACTACAAGGCAATCGAATGACCATGCGTACGGGGTTCGGCAGCACCGACCACTGTACAAAGGTTGCACGGGTGGCTGGGCTGGAGCGATGTATACAAAATGACTATGCACCGGCTGATTTCTACCCCATACTCGACCAGTGTGTGAATGCCTTTTTAGCTGCGATTTCCATGGACTCAAAGGATTTGAATCAATTGGTCCAGGCGATGGTAGCCCTCGGGTGAGTTCAGCCCCCCCGCAGCACACAATGACGTTGGGATTGGTTTAACGTGAACCATAGCTTCTTTGCAGACCAAGAGTATGGCATTAATCCTCGGTTTTTCTCCACCGGCCAGCAAGTCCCAGTGGAGCGATCTCAGGTGGACACTGCTCCTGGGTTCTTTCTCCCCGATGTGAGCCATTCATTTGAGCAGCTCTTGGGGCTGGATCACTCCAACGGAACCAATCCTCTTGTCGATTTGCCAAACATCGCGTCCGCGCACATTCCGGCCAGCTACATGTTGCAACCAACGGCAGTGATGTTCCCAGTGGAAATGCAGCGGGTCGTATCCATGCCGGATTCCGACAGCATACTGCCCGGCAATAACGCCGATTTAGAAAAACAGCCGACTATGCTGGCGATGGAAACTCCAAGGCCAGTAGTGGGCAATTTTCGGTCCAAGGACAAGGCTAATGGCTCGCCGGGGGGGTTAGATGAATGGTGTTTGACCTACCTAGCAGAAGAGAGACAAAGATGTCTTTCCTGCAACTGGCTACCCCCGGAGCGGACATTCTTCACGCCTGACACCCAAGCGCATTTACAAAGGCTCGAGAAAAAACACATGCAGACACTGCTGTTGATCCACATGACGACAGCAAGCTGTCATGCTATCGTTGCGATATCCGACATTCTCGCTGCGTACCAGCAGCGAACCAATTTGGACGCGTTGGATGTTAGCGTGCACAAATCGGCCACAGCCCTCTTTCGGCTGATCGAAGCCCTGGATACAAGCATTGCGCTCGACGTCGTTCTGCGTCGATACAACGTTCTGTGTTTATATCGGACTTGCATCACCGTCAGCCCGAGGGGCAGCGACCGGTTCATCTTGGAAAGTCCCAGTCCTGGGCCAAGATCAAAAAAGCCGGGAAATCCCAACAACAACGCCAAAGCCCAGGTCACCGAGTTCATGATGCGGGAGATCTTCCCACAGGTAAACCCAGGGTCGCCCGAATACTCCGCCAAATACAAGAAGGTTTCCGGGCTCCAAGCTCTGGGCCGCCGGTACCTCAACCTGGTGGAACGATTTGGGGAGGGGTTTCTCGCCCTCATGCCTCTCAATGGGGATATGGCCATCTCAGACAGTATGTAAGTGCTCGAACGATCACCCACACTGCCCTGTCATTTGCTCAACGTCCCCAGGATACGGAACGTGCCAGAAAAGACATTCGACAAGTTTGTCGATATCTTGAATGATTCCCAGGGCCGCAGCCTTCGAGAATTCTCCGATGCCGTGTGGAGGTTAATACAACCCCTGGTTTGTGGTGGACCGACGGATACTGGTCGGACTGGGCCGTGGAAGGACCAAACAGACGAGATTATGCAGTGCCCCAAGGGCTCACCACAGTTATTAGCAACAATTTCGTAGGTCGAGTCCATATACCCATTCCGGGAGATGTTCCCAGCAAACCCATGACTGTCAAGGGCGTGTTTACATAGCAACGAATCAAAATCTAAGATGGTCGAACCGGTAGTACACAGAGAGTCTTTCTTTTAGCCCCAATATAAATAATATATAACTTGCGCTTCTCATACTAAATTATACTAACCTTTCAATAACAATGAGAGAGGGGTTATGTAATAACTATTATAACTATGCACCATTCCGTGAACTGGCTCTATAAAGGCATGCGCAGGGACAATATCATCCTCTTCTCCTCTTCAGCCGCCAGGCTACCCGATTTACGGTCCCCATACGTCTCCAGCTTCGATCTCGCACGACCCAGCCAAATACCCGAAATGACAGAAAAGCCGCAGTTCAACCCACAGGAGGATGGATCGTCAAGCGCAGTCTCCCCTTTGTCTCTCGAACTCACTCCTTCTCCCCATAAATAAGCCGTCTGTTTTTCTTTCTCTCTTTCTCCCTTTCTTTCCTTTCCAAAATCACCAACCGAACCCTTTAAATAATACAGATAAGTAAGATTCATTCTATAACATATAACAATAGCTTTTATGCTCTCTATTCCAAGAATCTCCCCGAACTAATCCGGAGTCGCCTACGAAAGAAACCGCGGCAAATTGACACCTCAGGCAGCACACCAGGAGCTTGGCGAACGTACTTTTGGGTCGCGTAGCCTAAACAGGCCTAGTCGTGTGTCGTCAAGCACGGGTGCCACAGGATGCTCCGATTGGCTAAGATATTAAGAGGCGCCGTCTTATGCGCACATAAGCCTTATGTCACTCGGCATAACTCCCAAAACAGAGAGCCTCAAAAGTGATGGTGGCATGACGCCCAGCCTGAGGCATCAACCTCGGGTTTAACATCGACGCATCATCACCACCGCCATTCGATGGACATTTCAACATAAATCAATCTTTTTTAGCAAAGAAAATGCCCCGCCGACATCAATTCGCACTCACACACATCCCCAGCACCGAGCTGAGCGGAGTCTCCGGGCCAATCCCCTTTCTCAACCCCACACGGGCGCAAATCACCTCCACCAAGCCCATCGCCCCGACCCAGACCCCACCAGCCTCGACCCCAACACTCACCCATGAACCAACCCACCGCCATCACATATCCCTCCGCAACCAAGGCATCGAACACCTATGGCGCTCCCGCGACAACCGCAAAGGCCGCCACGCCATCCGCGTCCCCGCCCAAGCACCCGAGGAAGCGCCCCTCCTCATCCTGCCCAGCGCCACATCCTCACCGCGCTCCACAGCCAGGGGTGTACTCCGAATGCTCACCGTCTTCCCATACTGGGATATATCCTACTGGGTAGCCGTCGTATTCACCTGGGGATCCATAATCTGGGTCCTAAATGCGTTTTTCGTGTGGTTACCCCTCGCCGCACCATCTACCGAATTCCCCAATGAGGTCTTAGTTGGCGGCGGCGTAACGGCCTTTATTGGCGCCACCGTCTTCGAAATAGGTAGTGTGCTTCTCCTTCTCGAGGCTGTGAATGAGAACTCCACTGCTTGTTTCGGGTGGGCGGTGGAAACGGAGTTGAAGAGGATTGAGTCACGGCATGGACATGCACGAGATCAGGCAACTGTTACCGTGCAACCGAGTGTAGAGAAATGCTCGCATCATCATGGGAATCATCGCTCATTCCTGGCTCAGCCGCTTATCACGGAAGAAGAGGTCGAGGAGGGAAGTGGAGGCGGCAGCCAAAGCGAGAGGGATCGAAAAGAGAGACGAACATTCAAATGGCTCCCTTCTCTCACCGAGCTACGAACACACTACATCCACGAACTAGGCTTCCAGGCCTCCGCAATCCAAATGATCGGTGCGTCCATCTTCTGGATCGCGGGCTTCACAGGTCTCCCCGGTATAATCGACCATTTGAGCCAAAGGGTCGAGAACGGTGTATACTGGGTCCCGCAGATGGTAGGCGGGACATGTTTCATTATCTCCGGGTTCCTGTTTGCCCTTGAGACGCAGAAGAAATGGTATATCCCCGCGGTGCATACGTTGGGCTGGCACATTGGGATGTGGAACTTTATTGGCGGAATTGGGTTTACGTTATGTGGTGCGTTGGGCCCGGGGACGGGGCATTCGGGGATGGAATACCAGGCGACGCTGGCGACGTTTTGGGGCTCGTGGGCTTTCTTGATAGGCTCGGGGATTCAGTGGTATGAGAGTTTGCAGAAGTATCCGGTGGAGGTTGAATGATGGCATCTAACATTACTACTATACTATTAAGCTACCTAACGGTATGCATAAACAAATCGAAATCGAACTTGAACTCCGTGTATAGGTACAGTGTACAGTGTACAGTGATTACTTCCGGCACAGCGGCCCATAGTCCTCGCCTGGTAGATAGTGCTGGTACCACGACGTGCTGCCCACGCAGGTCGGGCAGTAGAACACATTGCCCGGGTCGTACTTCTTCTTGATCTTCAGCAAACCGTCATAGGCCTCGCCGTAAAAGTCCTCTTTCCACCACGGGTTATGCCGATCCGCCTGTCACTCGTTAGCCCCCTTTCACCTATCAAACGGGTATATAAATAAAGGAAGGGTAACTTACTTCGTTGAGATAACTCCCCATCCCCGGCGTAAACTTCCTCATCGTCCCATACTTATTATACGTCACATCATCCTTGATGGCCTGCGCAATCACCGGCCCCATGAGCTCAATCCATCCCCTCGCAACCGCATGGATCAGATACGTCTTCCTCCACGCCGGGTTCGCACCACTGTACTCTGGTTCGTCGAGTACCTTGCCTCCGCCAACGAGAATAACCTGGTTAATCGTCGTCTCCAGCAGATTGCCCCCCAAAGTTCCAATAACCTTCCGCAGGGCTTTCTTATCGGCCGTAAGTGCCTTCTTATTAAACATCCGGCTCGCGAGGGAGAAGGTCGGTACTCCTGTTGCCTGGTGTACACCCGACATAGCCCGATAATACTCTGCATAACTACCAAACTGAACCCAATCGACAGTGACATCGAGGCAATCATACGACGCCAACTTATCAAGAATAGGTTTGAAGGCTTTCTTCGCATGCTCAAGCGAACAATCCATCGCCGCAAATACATGCTTATAACCCGAGGTCGAATCATGATACTTATCGATCGGACTAGAAACAGACCAAGACCCATATCCCGAGAAACCCTTGTCAGAGAGAGTGGGAAACTCAGCGTATAGGTCCGTGATCGCATCGAGGAGTCCCGGGATATTTAGGAACTTAGGCGAGATAGTCAGGGATTGTGCGACCATGGGCTTTGAAGGGTAGGCTTTGATGGTCACGGAGGTCACGACGCCGTAGGTGCCCCCTCCGCCGCCGCGGAGGGCTGTGAAGAGGTCGGTGTGTGAACAGGGACTGGCGAGGACGGTGGTCCCGTCGGCGAGGATGACGGTTGCTTCGAGGATTTGGTCCGTGGCGAGGCCGAAGTCGTGGGCTGCGGGGGAGTGGCCGCCGCCTTGGATGTAGCCACCGATGACGCCTACTGTCTATAATCACTATGTTAGGTGGAGTTGGATATAAAGGGGGATATAAGGGGGGGTACCGGGTCTCCTCCGCCGACGACGACGAGGTTACGCGCAAAGGCTTCATGGTAGACGTCGTCCCAGACGTAGCCGCCCGTTACAGTAAAGGCATCACCCTTCCAGTCGCACTTGGCACAGGACTTGGACGGCTTGTATGATTTCTGGTACTTGATGCCTTTGCGCAGGTACCGCATCCAGATTTGCAGGGAGCCGTAGCCCACGGACCTGTCAGATTAGATTAATACCCACCCCACGAAGGAAGAAGGTAATGAGGGGAAACATACTTTCCAAGAATATCATGTCCCGTATTCCGAATGACAAGGCGGACGTTGTTCTTCTTCGCAAAGGCAATACCCGCCGTGAGCTCCTCGGGCTCGGTCGCATTGATGCTGTAAACGGGCGAAGGACCGAGTTGGCATTTGCCCGGCCATGCGATTGCCCCCGACGCGATGTCGACGACGGGACAGTTGTCGTCAATGGGATAGGAGTATCCGATGGGTTCGATGGATTGGAAGGTCGTGTTGGACCATTGATCATTCACGTAGATGCACTCGTCCTTATTGAAGTCGGGGCCGGGGTAACACGAGATCGCGGGTGGTTTGTTCTGCACCAGTTTGCCGGACACCGTGCAGTTCAGCTCGTTCCAGTCGATGGAGTCCCAGCAGGCGTCGTGGGGTGTCTATACATCATCAATCAGTTAACCTTCAATCAATATAGTAAAGGGCAGAGTAAGGTAGACCCAAGGCCAAGGAGACTGACACATTTGCAGACGGCAGCGACCTGACGCAGGCCCGACAAGGCCAGCAGCACCAGGAACGACTTCATGATCCTTGTAGCCCTCCTTGAGCAGCGTGAATCACGGAGGTGTCACAGCTTGCACTGTCAGAGGGCGAAAAAAAAGAGTTTTAAAGGCACGAGGGCGCCAGTGTTTTGTTCCTGCATCGCCATCCGGGGATGAATACGAGAGGCCAGTCAGGATACGATGTTCATGGATGAGCCTATCGTCATTTCCGGATTCTTCTCTAGACCGATCTCTGATTCGCCCTATCTCAAGCGAAGTCGAGCGAAGGATGCAGCTTGACAGAACCGTGCCTTCCCCCGTTTGCGGCGCTGCTCCTGCATATTTAGACTGTTTTTAGGGCATCCCTGAACCACTCTTAGGGCAGTTTAAAGGCAGTTTCAAGAAATGATTAACGGCATGTGCATCCCCCTGGTCGGTGGTCTGGCCAGCCGAATCCTTCCGCGGAAAGGCATCGCTTTTTGTTTCAGGTTGGTTGGGATTTCACATGCGCCCGCACGGCCCAGTTATCGTCCCGCCACGCCGGATTGGTTGCGCTAGGATGGTGCCAGGATGTGCGTGTCGACCTGCCATGGGTCTGCCTGGGCTTCCATGGGTTTGTCAGTTGTTTCACGTCATCCAAGAGCCATCCATCCATACATCCCGTGCAGCCATACCTCCGTGCAGCTCCCGTGCAGCACCATTGCCAGCCGTGATGGTGTGGCCGACCAAGTGCCGTTTCGTCGTTCAAATATGCAGCTCCCTGCCGTCTCCTCCCCCAAGTGGATCCTTAATATGGACCGATTGCTGCCTCTGTCTATCTGGAACTGGAACCGGTCTGGCATCGACACCAACACCAACACCAACACGGGGAGACGTGGAGGAACGAAAAAAGGAATGAGGCAGAAATGTCCAGCATCTTTGACATCCTCACCCCATCTGGGGTCGCCACGCACCTCTCACAAAAGGGCCTCATCGCAGTAACATGGACCGGCGCCGGACTGGGCATTCTCTTCACCGGTCTGCGGCTGGCCATCCGCATCACCCGCATGAAGCGTCTCCTGGCTGACGACTGCTTTATTCTCCTGGCCTTGATGTTTCTCGTCTCCAACGCCGTGCTGCAGACACTCCAAGCGCCCCATCTGTATTTTATTGTGCTGACCCCGACGGGCCCGAATATGGTCGACCATGTGGAAATGTACCTGCATCTGGAGTTTGTCATCATCGGGCTCTTCTGGTCGGTGCTGTGGGCGATCAAGGCGGCATTTATGGGGCTTTTCTGGGCGATGACGGATGGATTGCCACATTATCGAAGGTGGTGGTGGGGGATTGCCGTGTTTATGTTTGGTTCGTATGTCGGCTGTTGGATTGCGTCGGCGTATACCTGCCATCCGCCATCGAATTATTTTAAATTCGGTACCTCCCCTTTTCCAAATTTGGAGGATGTTTAAAGAGCTAACGAGTGTAGCGAGATGCATCAAACCGATCGACCAGAAAGGCTCCGTCATTTCCATCTCCTACAGCACGGCCGTTGACATCCTGACCGATCTCATGAGTACGTTTACTTACTTCCTCAGCCCCCCTAATACGAAAAAGATATTAATGTAATGAGAAGTTATGGCCTTCTCCCTCCGCATCGTTTGGTCGACAACAATAAACACCCACCAAAAACTCGGCCTGGCTGTCGTCTTCTCCCTCGGCGCAATCATCATCGCCTTTGCGATCGTCCGCGCCGTCAACATCACCGGCCGCTCCTACTCAGACCAAGCCGGCCTTGCTGTCTGGAGTATCGCCGAGTCATCCATTTGTACCTCTCCCAACCCACCCCGAACCATCCCCCCTGGATAGAAGAAAAGTGAAGGCTAATGAAATTTAGCGGTGATTGTCGGCTGCCTCCCCCCCTTCAAAACCTTCCTCTCGCGAAGCAACTCCACCTACGTCTCGCGATACCCACCAACATATGACAGAAGCGCAAACTCCACGCGCCACAAACGGTCTCTAGCGCACTCGACGAGCTGGAGTGATATGCCGCTTGATACGGATGCGGGGATGTTGTACGAGATGCATGCGCGGGATATTCACATTTCGAGCGGGAAGCATGGGGGCACGACGTCGGAGGAGGAGGGGGAGATAAGAGTGACGAGGGGGTTTGTAAGTCTTTCCTTTCCTTCTTCCATCCTGATTGTTTTTTCGGGGTTTGCTAATGGTGTTGCAGAGTGTTTTACGGGAATAGACCGATAAGAAGTACTGTAATGATATTAGTAGGTAGATATGAACGATGTAATGAAAAGTGAACATACCATTATCCGCTCTGAATTGTGTTGATGATTGGGATAGCGTTGGCTCTGGAAATGAGGGCTTGTGGATGGCTGGCTTTGGCTGCCCAACCTGCCTAACGCTGTGCGGATTGCATATGCGAGGCAGATGCACGAACTCTTCACTCTTCACACCGTCATTCCCAGCCTAAACACTTGAACCTACCGAGACAGCAGTTCAGGTACAGTCACCGTAAGCTAGCATTTGCTGGTTAGACCTATCGGAATATCTTCCGTGGCCTGGCCTATGTATCCTTCAGGTCCAGAACGGAGCCCTAACTCTAAAATAAGATCCTCAGAGATGGGATCTGCGAGAATACCAAGCAGACTAGCGATGGCTTTTTTTCATCCACAATTCGATGCCCGAAGGATGACGTGTTATACAGGAACTCTTAGGCAAGTCTTGTTAAAACTCGCCCTTTCGACACCTTGATCACGCAAAAGATGTCAAATTGCCCTCCCGTTAGTCTCGAACCATCAAAGGAAGAAGGGCAATTGAAATGGGGTCTCTAGAGGAAGAATCGCCATTGGTCCCTTCAGTAAGCTGCGCTGAGCTTCTCCACGATGACGCAAGTACCAGGGCCCAGGCCGCAAGCAACCTCACGCAAGCACTCAAGTCATACGGAGCTTGTCGGATTCGAGAGCATGGCATCCCGCAAGATATAATAGACAATTGCTTTGAAAAGGTCCGCATATTCCTTCTCTCATAAACCCTCTATACAATTCCAGGGCGAGTTCTTGACACCCCAAAGAGCAAGACATTCTTCAACCGACCCCCCGAGCTCAAAGCCGCCGATTCCAGGTCCATCCCCAAAGCCCGCTACGTCCCCTTCGCAAGCGAAAAGATCAGGGGTGAGACAAATCTCGATGAGACGCTTGAATTCCAATACGGCACTTACGATTCATCTGCATCGACACCGGGCCCAGCCCACGAGCTCCTCGATTCCTCTCGAGTCCTGCACGAAGAATGTAACCGTATCCACACCACCCTCCTGAACTCCCTCTCTTCATCGATGAACCTACCCTACCCATTGACTTCAATCCATAGTCCTCGAAACTCCTTTTTCGCGCCTTACTTTTACTATTTCCCCGACAGCGAGGATAAAGACACCCTTCGTGTCCCACCACATATCGATCCCACAACGCTGCTCTTCAATTTCCAGGACGGGCATGGCGGACTCAAGGTTGCGGATATCAGCCGGCTAACGGGGAAATTATCTTCTCGGGCTGTTTCGGAGGCTGCGACCTTTGTGCCTGTTGCCTGCCAGCCGAGGGAATTCGTTGTTCTGGCGGGGAATATATTGAGGAAGCTGGTAGGGGAAGAGATGAAGCACTCGGTGCATTGTGTCGAGCGACCCGTGGGTAGTTCGGGGTTTCATTTGAATTATTGGACGGTTCCAGATTTGGATACTGCGTGTGATTTTGCAGGGAGGGGAGAAAATGTTGCGGAGTATTTGGCCAGGGTGTTTCCCGCGGGATTTGGGAATATCTAGATAAAAACATATTTTCTGCAAGAATTCCAGTTGACTTCCTGCGCTGGAGGCTACACAGGCATGCTGACTCTTATGCCATCCCCAGACACTTCCCTTCACTTGTTCTCTGGCATTCTGATGGAGAGCTTGAATAATTGATTGGCCCTTTTCTCAATCTATGCCTCAATCTAAGTGGATCAGTGGAGGCTCAGTACGGAGCAGGAAGGATGAATAAGATACTCACAGAGTTATATTTAAACACAAACCACCTAGAGAGCGTTATTGTAAGCATTATTACACAGTACACGGGCTCCTTCCTACTGCGCAACACCCCTGTTCCTGAATTTAGTGAGGCCGTGTACCCATTAATTCTAAGAATAGCCGCCAACCTAAACCAGCGATTTCCGAAAGCATGGCGCTGCTCCCGCAAGGAGACAAAGGAATATATTATCAATAAAAGCGTTGACGATATTAAATAATATGACCGGTCGTGGTTAAGAAGGTGAGATATTGTTCCGATAAGGTAGTCATAGGAACATGCTTGATGCAAGCCATATATCAAGGGCAGTCGAAGGCGGCAAGTAGTACTTGTCCTCAAAAGTTCCGTTAAATATAGGAAACCAGCAAAATCAAAGGTTTTGCAATCAGGTCGCGGGCGGTAGAATCTTGAGTCCCGGCATGCCTGCAGACCTAACGTCAAGCGGGGATATTGAACAGATCACCCATCAGACCGTCAAAATCGCATAGTCCATTCCAATCAGGAAAGTTACCGGTAAATAGATCGTTGAATAGGCCCGTTAACTCGTCGCTCGGTGGAATCTCTTGCAGATGAAGTGTACAACCGCCGCCGGAGGTATCATCAGACGGCGGAAATACCGCTGCGTCGCCATGAGAGCTTGTACCTTGTGAATCAGTCCCCGTGCCCGCACATCTCGTTCGGTGGAAGCTAGTTCCTGTGGAAGACCCAGATGTTTTGAGTAGCCGCTCGATGGTGATACCACACAGTTCCTCCAGGGAGTCCCGCGCCCGAGAGGCCTCGTCCCAGTGCTCTCCAATACTACTCAAGACATTCTGGGAAATATTAAAAACGAGAATCAGTTCCCGTATTGGGACCTCTTTCGCGATCCCGGGTATTTTCCAAATGCAGTGCATGATGAATAGCGTCCCCAGAAGTATGGAATGAACAACGAATCGGCTGTACAGGAGATTTCCAGATGCGTACAAGGCTCCGTATCCCTTGATTAGGTGGAGGGCATGTTCGAAGCAGAGAGTTAGGATCTTGTCTGTTGGGCTGGGAACTCCGGGACTGGGTCGAAGGAGCAAGACCATTGTCTCGTGGTATCGTAGCTGGCAGAATTGCTTCATGATATGGTCTTGATCACTCTCTGGTTCGGGAATGGTAGAAATCCACGACTGGAGGGAATTTATCATGTCGCTTTGCCACGAGAGGATATCTCTCACGGGGGGGAGGGCGTATGCTGGGACATCGCGGTTAACGCTATGCATGACGTATTTGATTTCTGAGTTTAGCTGGGCCAGCTTGAATAGGTGAATGGAGTGCGACATGTGCGTTGAGAAGCCGGTGGGCGTTGGCGGGTTCTCACGGAATTTCATGAGGTTGTCATCGGAAATATCCAGAGGGAACTGGAAAATTAGCAAAACATCCATTTAGTAACAGGAATTGGCACAAGGTCGTACCCGAATATCGCATGCTTCATCCCTAAGCCCAATTGGTCGACCCATCATTGTACACACGGTCCGATCGAAGGTATACACCACCCAGAAAACACGGGTACGCATCTCCTGGTCGAACACTGTGATTGTGGTCGACGGGGATGCTCTCACATCGCGCTGCAGGCCTAAATCGATCACACTGGCAAGACATTGGTAATTCAAGTTCCAGATGTTAACATTGCAGGACGGGTTATACAGCGCATATACCATCAAAAGAAGGAGGCCCTGGAGTGCCGCCATAGTGCCATGATTGCACACATAATCCACGTACTGCATAGCGGATGCGAGGTAGCCCTCCGCAGGAAGCCGTAGTTTGCATTGCCTCGACACATTCAATGCCGCGATCGCCAGCACCATGTACACCTGGAAACTCTCGATGGGGTCGATTCCCGTCGATGCGTATGCGCGGTCCACGATAGCCATATGAGTCTGGCGGTGCAAAAAGGGATAAACAAGGTGAACAGTCTCGAAGTAATTGTCGCAGAGCTCGAGTGCGGATTCCCTGTCCATCGGAAGCGGGGCTGGTGTATTAAGTAACTCGGCGGACAAAATTCGGGGACGTAGAGACGTTCCCATTGTTTTCCCTGTCCCTGTCCTTCTTCCCGAACCCGTAGTTGAAATAATCCGTTTTGCCACGAAGTAGCCACTCGAGGGACCGATATATCGAGGGTCGCCGCCGGGGGATAGCGAGACGAAACCAATTTCGTGCGCTTGCTGGGGTGCCTCCGCCTGCGGTCTTCCGTGACTTTCTTCTCGATCCGTCGTGGTATTCCCGCTTTGTTGAACGCCATTCACGATCGCAGTAGAAGGTCCCTCGACGGCGGGTAGACGCGAGAGAGAATCGTTCAAGTTCTCCTCGCTGCTCGCATTGTTGAAGTTCATGTCGGGATAACCCCCACGACGGGCACCATCAATATCAATATCAGTGCATCTCTCTCGTACAATAGACTCCAACCACTTCATCCGATTTTCCAGATTCGCAATATGTCTTTGCCGTCAGAATCACATTAGAGTGGGAGAATCGTGTGTGTAAGGAGCGGAAAGGGGACTAACGAGCGATCCACTTCGAGTTTCCCGTCATTGACGCAAGGGACGCCCGACTTCTGACACGAGCCACAAGATGGCGTGTGTCCGTCACACTGGATAAGAGGTGACTCAGGTAAGCGATGGACGTAAGGAAGGGATTTGGGCGAGGAGACTCACCCGGATCTTCCGCCTCTGACACCGGCGACAGGCGGCTCGGTTCCGGGAGCGACGGGGTGAGTTCATTGTGTTGTTGGAGATGGGGATAGTTTCGGGACAGGATTCGCGCACGGTGGATGATCGCCCTGATTGCGGAGTATATCTTGACCGAAAAACGCTTTCATTTGGTCTATTTACAAAACATCGTGAAAGAAGAGGGATTGAATCACTAGCAGTTGCGAAAAAGAGAAGAGAGAAAGAACGAAGAGAGGAGAGGAGGAAAAAGAGGCAAGGTACGGAAAGACTCCGACCGAGCGGGGTCGATCCGCCCTCACCGAACTTGGATGCCTAAGGCACGACCATCAAAACCCCCAGGAAGTATTCACTGACGAGACAAGAACTAGTAGGCCTCAACCGTCATTGGAAAGTGACACATATATTCATCCTCCTCCGCAACCTCGAAGTCAAACCGCACCAGATCCTCCTTGTAAGGCAAAAAATATGTGGAGGTCACCCTGTCACCGAATTAGTCCCAACCCCCGAAACAATCGTCTATGCCCAGTGCTACACACCGGTGATGCTCATCGCTAGCTTGATACTCTGCCAACGCCTCGAGTCCTTCATGGTAGCTCACGAGAGCGATCTGGAATCCCTGGCTGCGCTCAATGGGATTGGTGACACTAGGACTGCCTACGAGCAGACGCCCCCCTTTGACACTTGGTAGGTTCTTCAACGTCTTGAGTTCATTGACAAATGTTTTCCTGTGCTCGTCGCTGACTCCCGCACGGAATTTGAAGAGAACTGATAAATTGCATTAGCTTGATCCAAGGTTAAGTACGGAGACCTTACCGATATGGACGAGCGTCATCGTAGGCGACCATCTAGGTTTGGAGAATAGAGAAAGAAACACAAGAGAGATCTAAAAGACGGAAGTATACAAGATGAGGATGCTTTTATACCTTGTGGAAAGGGAGTAGTCCTCGCAGGCAAGTATCTCGGGTAAGCCCCGTCCGTCCCGTAATATATAAAGTCACCAACGGAGGCCTTCCGTCGGGACATCCGCTCTACTCCTCAACTTAGAGGTCTTTGATGTGGATACGGCTAAGAGTAGGCGAAAAAAGGTGACTCGAGCCTTGAAAGCTGGTTATTTGCGGTACCGCGGTTTCATTGATAAAATCTGGGTGTTGCCTCCAGCCTCGAGACACCAAGTCGTTCAAGATATGGGCGGCCTGAGGCAGACAGTATGGATTTGATGACCAACCACATGGTGGAACGACGCAAAGTCACATGAGGTTCATGTGATTTCTGACGAAGTAACTAATCAGAACACTGGAAATCTAGCTAATCAGGAGATCTAGCCAATCAGGAGATCTAGATTTGATTGTGTAGTGTGCTTCGAAAATGTCACTACCTGTTTCACCAAGAAGTCGGAGAGGATCTGCTGTAGCACTTTGACGAATTTGGTAGCATCTCCGAGTCTTGTACAATGCCTTTCGTGCTCTGGCGCGTTCGCACAACGCAGACTCTTCTTCACTCCACTGACTTTTATTTGGCCTAGCTCTGGGATTTCGCTTGTTGAAGGATAGTGATCTCCGTAGTATTGTCGCTGAACCTTCGGATATAGGATCTATATTCATCGGTGGCCTATGAATAATACGGCTTGCTATGCCCTGGAGCAGAATTTGTGGTGTTAACTGCTAGGATTAACTAAAGTTGCATGAACCATGGCAAATGTCTCGCAAAACCTCATGGTCGCACACCCGCACCTCGAGTCAGTGCGACCAACTGGTCTGACCCGCCCGAGGGTCTGAATACAGTGGAATGCGCAGGAAATCAGTTCCACGGGAGCTCCTTGGATACCCAGAATCTTGGATTTGCGTTGAAACATTCTGCTAATAAATCCCTAGAACTACCTCCTCCTCTCCGCCGTAAAACCAATCTACACCTGCCCCTCCTTTGCAAACTCAGTCTTCGAGTTCTAACTCACAAAACTTGCCATCGACTCCTTCTGCCAACCCTTCTGCGCCCTCCAAAACGCCACTAATACCTTCTGCTTCACGATCCCCGATACCCGACGCGCCATGTTCAGTGAGATATCAGCCGTGATCTGTGCCCTGGATGAGCTACAGGGTGTAGCGGGTATAGAGAAACGGTTCTCGGTAGGGGCACTGGAACGGGCAGCGAATACGTTTCTTACTAGGGCGTTGAATGGGACGTCGCCGATGGTGTCTGATTTGCAGGCGGGGCGGGAGACGGAGATACCGTTTATTAATGGCTATTGGGTTAGACGGGGGAAGGAGGTGGGAATTGACACCCCGATTAATGGATACCTAGTGCAGAAGATTGTGAAGAGGACTGCAGGATGGTGATGCAATTTATAGCGGCCGCATCCTCTCCAGGACGAACGAGGCTTGGTTATCAAAGGACGAGATTTCGCGCATTAACTCGGTCTTAGTTAAGCAATCGTACAATTTTGATACCGTTGAAAATACCCTTTTAGTCTTTTACTGTGTGGACCTACCCCAATGTAGATGGCACCATGTAAGACCTTTCACTACTGGAGCCACATCAGGGACTCGTACGACAGAAGAGCATGGTCCGTGTCGACCGTGTCTGACAGAGGTCCTTGACGCTGATAAGATCTGCAAGCATCCCAATTAGACTACGTATTGCTTTTTCTTCATCCACAACCCAACCACACTACATTTCTAAATGTAAGCAACATACCAAAAGGTGAACCGGCTCTTTACGGACACACATGCATAGTCTGGACCCGATAGCCAGATTATCCCAAGCAGAATCCAAACCACGACCCCTGACCCCCGACGCAGTGAGATAACATTCTTGTTCTTTGCTAACCCTACTACTTACCCCAAGAGGCATTTATCTTTACAAAAAAGGACGAAAACTGAGTGTGTTAAACCAAGACAGGAACTGCTTAATACAGTATGCAAATCCTTTCGGATCTATGACTCAGTGAAAACAGAAATATTATTTCCATTTAAATATTATTCCATACTCATAAATTAAATAAATAATGACTGAAAAAAAGGAAAGAAAGCAGGGAAAACCCCGCACGCTATCATAATCCGCATAATGCCATGCCAAAGGAACGACTGCTGCCATGCAAGCCCCGCCGCCGATCACTTTCATCCTCCCACTCAGCCGAATTAACCGAGCCCACCATATTATTCCACCCGATTCCATAACATCATAACCACATCACCAACCTTCCCAGAATCCCTTAAATTAGGGAAAATATGGGAAAAGGGTTTAAGGAAAACCACAAAGTTTCCGATCAACAGCCGCATAAGTAACCGCCACCCGTCCAAGGGCCTCCGCCTGTCCATTCGTCAACGTATTCATCGCCCTCTTGCCAATATTGAAGCCACCCGGAGCAGCATCAATCGCCGTCATAACAATCGACCTCGTCACACCCCCAGCCTTATAGGTGAGTCGGTAGCATTTGCCGCACTGCGGGCTATTCCAGCCCGGGATGGTGGGGGCGCCACCGATGCGAGGGAAAGAGGGGAGGGAGCCGAATGTGTTGTAGCCCTTGGGGATGAGGCCGTTGACGCCGTCGGAGCAGGAGACGGTGGTCATGGAGGTGCCGGCGACGTCGAACTTGGCGTCCCAGGAGACGGTGGAGGCGACGGCGCGTTCCTCGAGGGGAGCGGCGAGGATGGCGAGGGGGGAGAGAAGGAGGGTGGTGAGGGTGAGGAGCTTCATTTTCTTTATTTGCGGAGTGGAGCGGAGCAAATTTGGTATTACTTGGTATTGAGTGTAGGAGGAGGTAGATTGATTGATTGTGTGATTGATGGATGGATTGACGAATATTGAAGATGGGAGAGGGTATTTATATTCTTTTACTAGAGCATTAAGTGCTTTATTTATAGATTAATATAGATCCTGCTATCCGGATCCAGTGGTGCGGGGATCAGGCCGCCCCTGCTCTCACCACACTCAGCACGCTCACCAGTGCAGTGGCGGGCACAGGTGACATCAGGCATAGCTGACAACAGCATGACAGCAGAAAGAGAGCCAAAAAGGAAAAAGAGTCATAAGTCAAGGAAAAGCAGCCGAGGAGTGAGACATGGAAGAGAAAAAAAGAGCATCAGCTGACGGCGAGCGGGGCGAATTCGAGGCTAAAATGAGACATACAGCAGCCGAACTCTCTTAGACCTCACCACCACGGCAGTATCCCCGCAGACCCCCCATTTCTCTCAATACTACTACGATAATATCCTGATTTCCTGGAACTGGCTGAATCAGGATATATTCTTAGAACCGCCCTCCCCGGCCGTTCCGAATGGTAAGACATCCGTACCCACAGCAACAAGACACAATCACGGGAGCGTTGGGACAGATTGGGAGGCCTCAATTGCACTCGCTGCCAGGGAAGAGACAGACAGACGCCGAATATCGGATAGAGATAGACGAACTTCCAGTTCGAGGGTGATCCAGTTCCGTAACTCTTCGGCGCTGAGGGAGTCGATCCCGTACACCGTCAACGGCTTGGCGGGATCGAGATCGTCCCGGTTGAGCGACAGAATCCGACAGAGCTTATCGCCCAGTGCTTCTTCAACCGCGGATTGTACCTCATCGCCCGTTGTTGCGGAGGCTAATCGCTCACGAAGAGAAATGATGGATACGGCTTGACTCTCATCCGCCCGGGCCGTGATGGCAAGATCGCAGTGGCGAAATTTAAAATCCAGGTTGAGCGCCCGACGCAACCCGCGGAGATCTCCCAGGCCGGTGGTGACGGTGTGTTGACTCTCCGGAAACGCCTTGCCCACGACAGCCGCTGTACACATGGCGAGGAGCTGAGCAGGTCCGATGCTCTCAGTGAAGTAGCTCTCCATAATCTCACGCGTGCTCCGGTTCTCAGCGACATAGCCAACGGATCGCAGGAGGCCCAGGTTGATACAGTCCGCGGCGAGCCCGAGTGACCGGCGGTATCGCGTGAATCCGTCCAGGAATGTAGACGCGGCGCTGTACGCTGCCTGGGTGCGGTTCCCGATCACGCCTGCGATTGAGGAGAGCGAGATGAAGAAGTCTAGCTTGGTGTCGAGGAGAGCATTGTGAATGTTCCAGGTCCCGTTCACTTTCGGTCTGACGACAGTCTCCAAGCTCTCATGCGTCATATCCTCGAATGAGTGGTGCTAGTATAATATGAGAAACTCAGTCCAACCAGGTCCCAGGATTGATGACTTACCGCCATTACCATGGTGCAATTGAAAATCCCCGCGATGGGAGGCATCCTCTGCGACATCTGCTCAACCATGGCCGCGACCTGTGCCTCATTGGTGACATCGCACGTGGTCAGTGCTACCTCGGCCCCCTCCGCCGACAGCATTTGACGGTCATACTGGCTTCGCTGGGAGGCGTGGCCCTGTCTAGACGCAAGAATGATATGGCGGGCACCCCGACGCACCATCCACCGCGCCAGCAGCCGCGCGATTCCCCCGCTGCCTCCGGTGACTAGGTAAGAGGCATCTGCACGGAACAGCTGCTGGGGCGCGGCCATGGGCGTAGCCTATTAAAGTATACATCAGCCTCTCATCTGTCGAAATGGGCACAGAATGGAATGAGCACGGTCTACCTTCACGAAAGTAGGCGTTATAAAGTCCACCACCGCTTTACCCACCACATCCCCCCCCGCGACGGCTCGGAATGCCTCTTCAATGTCCGACGCCGCAAAAACGGGTAGAGGGTAGAACATCTTGATACGATTATCCGCGATTAACGGCATCACCCGGTCGAAAAGCCGCCGCATGATGTCCGGTCGATCCTGGTTGATGAGAGCCAAGTCGACGAAATGAAAGGACAAGTTCTGCTCAAATGGCGCCATCTCCATCAGACTGTTACTGAGCATATCCCGTTTCCCGATCTCGACATGCCGACCAAAGGGGCGCAGACACTTCCACGTCGCTCGGAGCGCCTCACCCGCTAGCGAGTTTAGGACGACATCCACACCCTGGCCCCCCGTGGCCTCTATGACGCCGCTTGCAAAGGAGGTTTTGCGGCTGCAGAAGATGCGCTCTGGTGGGATCCCGTAGGCCTGCATCAGGTGCAACCGTTTCTCCTCGGTCCCTACGGTCGCAAAGATCTCTGCCCCGATCTTCTGGGCGATGATAATTGCGGCTTGCCCCACGCCTCCGGCTGCGACGTGGATGAGCACACGCTCTCCCGGGGCGAGTCGCCCGACCTCCACGACGGAGTAGTATGCTGTCAGGTACGTCGTGGGTATACGGGCAGCCTGGTTGAATGAAACGCTCTCTGGTATCTTACCAGCGCTGAGAGCGGGGACGCGCGCAGAGGTAGCCAAGCCCGTCCGGGCGATGGCGCATACCCGATCCCCTATAGAGAACTCTGTGACATCATCACCCACCGAAGTCACCGTGCCTGCGCATTCAGCCTCGGCCAGGGATCCGGGTATTTCACCCAACGCTATGAGGGTGTTTCGAAGTCCGATCGCGGCAGCGTGCACGCGAATCTCAATCTCACCGGGGCTGAGCGGCATCTCGAAACCGGGAATATCAATATCCGCGAAATGTAGGGTCTCCAGCGTTCCTGGTGTCTTGATGGCCAGCTGAAGTGGCCGGTCCTCTACGGGAAACTCTTGGTGGTAGAGTTCACCGCGCCCCGACTCGACTAGAACAGCTTGATCCAAACTAGGGTACGGCATAAACCGCGGGATGCGAATGACGCCGGCCCGTTCAGCATACTCGGTTTCGACCTCGAACCCACGGACCCGAGTATTAAAGGACTGTCTGAACACGTGGAGGATACACTCCGCCGCCTGGTGTGGATCGAGCTTGGAGGTAGCGTCCAGATCAACAGTAACGACCTTCGGGTCATTGTTCTCACTTCGTAGGGTACGCAAGAGCCCTACGCCCATGCTCGAGTTTGGGTTCGGGCAGTCTTCCGTCGCACCGTCCATCACCCACAAAACACCCTGTGTGAGACAGATGGCCTTGATGCGATTGAGCTGCTCAGGACTCAAGTTGGGGAACAGGAGACCTTCTAGCGGATCCAGGAAAATCACCGATTCCTCCCTGATATTCCTCTTGGTGATCGTAGCAAGTGTTTCAACCCGGGGCTGCTTTCCTACTAGTCCTGCAAGGCCAGCCGTCAAGCGCTCCATGCAAATCCGGTCTGTGGGCTCGCTTAGTACGATCGATACATTAGCTGGATAGTCAGCCGGCTCTGGCGGCACACTTGAAACAAAGAGGCCGGACTTCGCTATCTGCTCCTCTGGCGGACTTTGAAGGACACAGTCTACCCCAGAAAAGCCAGTCCCTTTCAGCACACTATCCCACCTATTTGGTGACAGTAGGGGTCCATCGGTACGATTGCTATCCTCATCTAACCAAAATAATAGTTAGGGCCGGGGAATTATAATTTCACAAACGCAGGAAGAAGGAACTTACATCGCCACCAACTGGAAAGAGTCGCGAAAGGTAGGTGGCAAACACCCATTGCGATCTCCTCGATGAGAAGAAGCTTGCCACCAGGCTTGAGCAGGGTATGCAAATTCTGCAGAGTCCGCCTAATATTCCGAGTGGCATGCAGGACTTCCGACGCGATCACCAGGTCGTAGCTATGGGCCATAAACCCCTGCGCAACCGGGTCCTCTTCAATGTTCAGAGTCTTGTACTCTAGTAGCGCACCCCATTTGCTGAACTTCTCCCGGGCTGTCTCCAGGAACGAAGGATCAATATCTGTGAAGTCATAGCGAAGGCCTGGCGCATCCAACCCTCCGGCCTCCTCAATGGCCTGTAACAAAGGTAGCGTCAGGCCACCGGTACCCGCGCCGATCTCGAGCACACTCAACTGAGGATCTTGGTGCACTAGCAGCTCCATAAACCTTGCTGCGGCTGGGTAGAATCGAGTAAACGGGAGTTCATCGCTAGCGTAGACGCGATTGAGTAGACTATCCTCCATCATGAGGCTGATTGGCTCCTCTTCTCCCAGGAGAATCTTAGGCAGTCGATCGCAAACCTTGACCAGAAGCTTGAATACGGGACCCCGAAGCAGGCAGTGTGTGAGCCTTTCTTCGATATCGGTATCCAGTAAACGGGCCCCATCGACGAACGCCAGACCCTGCATGGCACGCCCTTGTTGCTTTTTCATCCATTCCCACAGTTTCGCATGGCGGCCAGCAGAAATCTCGCTATCGCGATCATGTAGAGCTTCGATGGCCCGATTGATGTAATATAGACCGACCTCCGCCATCAGTATCTGCGTGGATTTACAACTGGTCGGCTTGACGTTCAGCATCGCATCGTCAAACAAGGCACGGAGCCCAGAGCCCCGGACGTTATCCACGCAGGGCTTCCAGACTTCGCGGAACGAGAGTCTATCTGTCTCAGCTTGAGAACCCCCTTTGTGTCCTGTAATCTCTGTCTCCCTCATGTTGGTGGCCCGAATGATTAGGGGACCGGTAGGGTTGTTTGTTTCCCTTACGATGAACGACGAGCTCACCGTCCCCGGGATCGTGCTCGACGTATCAGTGAACGCGAACACATCCAGCTTCTCACGTCGCACTTGATTCGACGGCATGCGGACGACGATACTCTCCAAAAACGTCGGAATCAGCCCTCGCTCCGTTTCCGGGTGTAAGGTCATGTAGCTTGCCATTGTCGACTGCGCACATATATCCAGCGTAGTCGGGTGGATGAGAGGGTCATTTTCAAACGCCAGAGCGCTGACTTGCTGGGTGGCCGCAGCTGGTATACGAACCTGGGCGCTGGCAAATCCATTTCCCATCCGAACGTTATCAAGCCCTTGGAATGCGGGCCCGTAGTTTATTCCCATGGCGTACTTCATATCATATAAGGCCGCTGTAGACAGGCAATAGCCACTGCGAGACGCCTCACCGCGGAGATAGGCCTGCATGGCTGCACGCGATTCATCCGACGGGGGAGGCGCTGGGGGCACAAATGACCCTTCTATGCTGATGTATCCCCGGCAGTGCTCCGTCCACCCGTTGAACTTAGTCCATGAATGCACCACAAATTCTCTCCATATCTCGGAGTCCTGTCGCGTCCCCTGTCTCATGGGGCGGAGCGACACGGTAACCTCCACTTCAGAGTCCTCGGTCAGGACAATGGCGTCAAGGATGGAGATCTCGCGCAACGTAAAGGATCTAGGCTGCATGTTTTGTTGTAGCGCATACTGATACCTCGCGCGGATTGCGAGGGAGATGTATCCAAACATGGGATAGACAATGCGGTCCTGCACCTTATGGTCCCGGAGCCAAGGCATGTGTTCAAGGCGTAGGATTTTCCGCCACACCGGTTCGAGATCGCTAGAGGTGGGAACTATCACACCCAGAATCTGGCTGCGGTTCCGGGTCATTCGGTGTTGATACGCGATGCGAGACTCATGCCAGTATCGTTCGTTGTGCCGCCATGCATACGATGGCAGGTCTGAAAGCAGAACGGGCTTTCTTGAATCGCAAATCGGGTGATTGATGCTACTCATGTTAGGAAGACAGCCATAAGTAATCAAGGTTGATACCATATTCAGCACGCTCTCTACAGCGTCCTCTTGACGGATTAGACATGAGGTATACTCCACCCTAGACTTGCTAGAGGCTTGTCGCAATGATTCAAGGATGGGTCCCTTGAGCGCAGAGTGCGGCCCAACCTCCACCAGCACATCGACCAGAGGCCTGCCATCTGCATGGCGGGATTGGATCATTGCATTAAATGCCTGCGAGAAGCGGACCGGTTGGACTAGATTAGAAACCCAGTAAGAAGCGCCCTGATATGATGGGCCTTCTTCGGTGCCGGCCATCGAAGAGAAGAATCGTACTCCAGACGTGGCATGGACGGTGACACCCTCAAGGCAGTCGCGGTAGTATTTCGTCATATGAGCAACGTGGCTGGAGTGGTACGCGATATTGACCTGTAGGCGACGGTGGAAGACTCCCTCCATCTGTAGCAGGGCGTCAAGCTTGACGAGAGCGGCAACGTCCCCAGAGACCGTACAGGTCGACGGACTATTGACACAGGCAATCGATACACCATTATCACCCAGCCCCTCCAGAACATCACGAACCTTGGCTTCTCCCAGTCCAACAACCATCATCCCGCCCCTGAGCTCCGGGTGTGTGCTCAATAACCTCCCCATCGCTTGGCCGCAAAAGTAGGCGACTGCGAGGGTATCCCGTGCTGTCATTGCACCAGCGGCATATGCAGCGGCAATTTCGCCACCGGAGTGACCGATTACTGTAGCTGGGGTGATATTCCACGACTGCATGAGTTCAACCAACGCCATTTGGATAGCTGTGCAGGCTGGTTGGGTCAAAAACGCCTCATTGATACGGGACCGCTTCGCATCTTTCATTAGTTCCTCTGTCCCGATTACGGTCAGTATATCCCACTTACAGGTCTTGCTTCGTAGGTTGGAAGGGCTCAAATACCAATAAGTGACCAAGTCGAACCCAAGGTCAGAAGCAGCTCTGTGGATCTTTGAATGGATTCTCTAAAAACGGGATACTGTGCCAACAGCTCGCGACCCATGCCGTACCATTGCGCGCCCTGCCCGGTGAATACAAACCCGATCGATAGGCTGTCTCTAGTTCTCACGGGCCGTTGCATACTGCCCCCTAGCTTAGATACTAGTTCAGGTACCGAGCAAGCGCTCACCGCCAGTCTCCAGGGGTGCATAGTGCGACGGCAGCCAACCGTGTAGGCCAAGTCGCTAAGGAGGTTGGGAAAAAGGTACTCCCGGCGTCTTTCAAGATACGCAGCCAGCTTGCTCATCCCTCCCATAACGGCAGACTCATCTTTCCCGGTCAAAACATAGACGCGGCGAGGGCTCGTATTCAGGGAGGTCTTTGCTTCACTCCCGGCGAGGGAATCCGGGTCTGGGGTGGCTGTATAGGTCACAAGCTCTTCCAAAATAAAATGGGCATTGGCACCCCCGAAACCGAAGCCTGTAACTGATGCTCTGCGGGTGATCCTGTTGGGCCAATATCGCAGCGAATTGCAGACCTAGTCATGATCAGTCTCGATACAGCCTTCTGTCAGGATCCGAGTAAGCATGTGTACCTGGAGGTTCCAGCGAGATAATGGAATGGCTTTATTTGGGCGGTGAAAGTCGCAGTTGGGTAGCATAAAGCCGCGATCGAGCATCATTGCCGTCTTGATCACTGAGGGAATCCCGCTAGCCACTTCCAAATGTCCGATGTTAGACTTGATGGACCCAAGATACACCGGTTCTCTGGTACCAGCCGCGCGACCGAACACTGCGCCCAACGCGTTGGCCTCGACAGGGTCCCCCGTTGCCGTACCGGTGCCGTGAGCCTCGATGAACTGAGTGTCTCGCGGGTTCAGCCCCGCCAATTCATATGTTGATCGGATAAGAGCCTCCTGGGCATCCACGCTGGGCAAGGTAATGGCATCCGTCTTTCCGTCCTGGTTGACTCCTGAGCCCCGAATGATAGCGCGGATCGAGTCCTCGGCCGCTATGGCGTCGTCTAAGGCCCGGATTACGATGCAGGAGACACCTTCCCCGCGACCGTACCCACTCTTGGCTCTATCGTCAAACGCGTAAGACTTTCCATTGGGATGGAATAGTCTGCGAGTCGGTGATTAGTATGGCATATTCTGTTTTCTCTAAGACGACGCACCTTATCCCGGACATTCCAACACTGTAATCTGGGCTAAGATTCAGACGGCAACCTCCAACCACAGCCGTGGATATTTCCCCAGATCGAATACTCTGACAGGCTAGGTGCAGGGCAGTTAGACTGGATGAGCATGCCGTATCCACCGTCAAACTCGGTCCCTTGAAGTTGAAGGAATATGAAATGCGATTGGCGAGCATAGATGTATCCGTGCCTGGCAAAACGTAGCTGGGAAGAGTATCCGTATCGTGGTAAAGTTGCGCACCGTACTCGGAGAGTGACGCAGCCATGAAGACGCCAACCCGATCACTGGATATGGACTCAAGAGGAACGCCTCCTAGGCCATTGTTAGCCACAAAGCGACCATTACGGCTCCAGGGACTGCACATACCATTTTCGAGAGCTTCGTATGCCACCTCCAACAGCAGGCGCTGCTGGGGGTCCATGGCCTAGACTTCCGTTAGCTTTATAAGGTAGGATTACATATGGGAGAACAGTCATACCTCTGCTTGCTTTGCCGTGATATTGAAAAACGGTGCGTCAAAAAGCGCGAGGTCTTCCTTCAAGAAATGGCCCCCGGTATAATTTAGCTATGGACGATCAGCGATCCCAGCTTCTAGCGCGTCTATAGCGATATAGGAGGGCCGGTAAAGAAAGGGTGTTTACAGTCCCAGGAACCTCTGGGTCCGGGTTCCAGAATCCATCGTTATGATATCTGTCGCGTGGTGTTTCGCTCCAACCCGAAGATCCTTGTGCACAAAATTTCCAAAAGTCGTCGAGTGAGTTGACATCCCCAGGCAGACGACAAGCCATCCCAATGATTGCGATCCCGGTCTGTGCCTCACCCTGTCGCTCCTCCCCCTGTATTATACTCATTTTGCCGTCCCCGGAAGAGCCGCGTGAGCTCGTGCAGGGTGTCATTAGATTGGCACTGAACCCCGAAGACGTTCCAGTTCGTGCCATGGTCGCTTAGGGTGTCCCGACGATGATGCTGTGGAGCAGTGGTAGGAAGATCGAATCGTGGAAGACCTGGCAGCTCGAAAAGTGGAAGGAGCTACAGACATCACCCTCCGAACGCCCACCTCTAATGCTTCATGTGGTCCTTATATCCCCGCCGTCGTTCAGGGCCGTTCGTTCCCCAAGCTCAGCCGATTCTTTGCTCACGATCAGGCCCTCACCTACCTCCCTATCCAAAGTCAAGCCCCCATACCCCGATCTGGAAGAACACAGATGCACGAAAAACCTGTTTTCTGCTACTGCGACGTCTCTTGCTCATTGACGCAGGGTTGCGAGATAGGTATATTGAGTCTTCCGCTCCGGGGCAGGTCACTGACAGGACTCTATGGGGACTTAGGAACTACCACCGCCCCATCGGACCGCTCCGAAACCCAATATAACCAATGCTTCCTGCAGGTCACACACCGCCAAGCGCGCAAAAGGTACCAAACCCACACTATTGCGATCTAGCGATCAATCGATATGCAAGGTTGGCATAAGGGAACGTTAATTGACATCTTTTCGGGGTCTATGAGGCGATAGATATCATTCTAACCTATCACAGTGCCACTTGTACCTCATGACCGTTCAGCGTCGACTGACACAATTCATGCAGACGATCGGGAAGGGCAGTACCGCACCCTTCGTGGGAACAGTGCGTTCTGAAGGTGTCTACGGCCCTCGTTTTTGCACTGCATATAAGCCAACCTCCCACCGTATCCGACCTCCAGGTCAGCTATTCGGGAGCGAAACCCGTCACCCTGCAGAATGAAGTTCCTCTGTCTTCCAGGTATTGGAATAAGGGAGCAGGTAAAACTATGCACCTGCCTTGATGCACGCGCGACACTAATAATCAATAAATCATCTAGTCTTTTCTTGACCTCATGAGTATCACTCACATATCATCACCTGCGCCACGAAACCATCACTGACCATTCCATCCAAAAGAGCCCGTATTCCAGGCCATCGAATCCAAATACGGTGATGTGACCTTCCGCGTAGCGACCGGAACACATGAACTCCAGAACATCCCCTCCGGCTTCCTCGTGGATACTGACGAGCCCCCATATCCCTCATATTTCCCCGAGCTCTACTTCCATCAGACCCAAGCGATGTTCAGAGAGTCCCGGCGATCCGAAGCCCCCGAAGATTTCTCCCGTCGCATCTTCACCATGTCAAACCCCGCGCTCCGCGAAAGCATATCCGATAATATCTCCCTCCTGAACAAAATCATCGACGAAGAGGGCCCATTCGATGGCCTGATCGGACACTCCCAGGGTGGGCAGCTGGCTGCGATGCTGCTGGCTGACCGTCTGAACCAGTGTTCCGCCGATTACGCCACGACAGACTTCAGGTGCGCGATTTTCCTCAAGTCGCTGCCTCCGTTGTTAGCGAACGGTACGGGCCCTATTCTTGCGGATTTGCATGGGAAGCCATTCCATCTCCCTACTTGCCATGTTATAGGACATGATGACCCTGTTTTGGGCGCTTGTATATCGCTTTACAACCTGTGTAATCCGCGCAATCGGGTCCTGGTGGAGGCGGGGAATAACCATATGATTTCTTGGGATAAGAGGAATAGGGAGGAGGTTCCTAAGGCCATTTGCAAGTTCTTGTCAACTGTGTTCAAGGAATAAAATACATCTGTTCTGTAGCGGCTAATGAAACACGCGAGCGCCATTCCCCGAAACTATCCACGTTCAAGTACAGACAATAAAGTTATAAACAAAAAACAATAACAAAACACAGCATATAGGAAGGTGCCGATGTGCCCAATACTTACCTTGCACGGGCGGAACACAAAGCCGCTGACGCGATCCCGTTATTTACCCTTATTCCCCACGGTCGGCCAACTGCTTAACGCCACCGAAGAAGCCCCTTAGCCACACACTGCCGTCACCTTGCCCAGAAATATCCAGGTACGGGTCTTCGGTGCACGAGAGGTCTTCTTATGGGAATGTATGATGACTATTGGATGAAAATCGCTGTATGGAGGATAGTTCCATTGCCACGATAACTCTGTCTGAGATACATGAAGGAGAGATGTAATGAGCGGTGGGTGGTTTGGTATGGAACCAGGATTGCATATGACCAAAAACACTTTCGGTCCCAAAACAGGAAGGAGGGGGCACAACACCGCGAGGTATACCGCGTATCGTCAGGGACAAGTTGCTACATACCCTTGCCCTTCGCAGGGCGATCAGCACGGCATCCGTTCAGCATGGACTCATAGGCCGGAGGTTCATCTATACCAAATCGTTAGGGAATGGCACCAAAAATATGGGAATATATACTTACCATGCATGTGGTAGCCATCCCGTTCCGTCCCTTGGTACGAAGGACCATCAACCGCAACGCGCTGAACTGTCATCCCTCCCCCATTCGGCTATGGACTCTCTAAAAGCTGCCAGACACCATGCAGCTATCAGTTCATCTTTGTACCAAAGGGCTCAATGTCATGGTTTCCCCATTTATCGGAATCTTATCTCTCTTTTGTAGCAGTTAATCAGAACTTGGAATCCTATTTCTCAATGGTATCAAAATTGTGCTTATGCGAGGACAATAAAGCAAGAACAATAAAAACATCAGATAACAGTCCTTGTGATGCCCCTAAAAGCTTGCTCAGGGATACTAAAATCCCCTTCATCCGGTCCCAGGGGCCAACCAAAAATACGCTGAAAGGCAAAACCATCAGATCCCCAATCACTGCATTGGCAGAAACCTCCACAACTTGTGCCAAATAGAGTTGCTGGCTAGCTGGTGAGGGGTGGCATAGCCGGCGACAGCTGACAGAGTCCATTTATGTAACTTCAAGTGACTAAATTAGGGGCGTTATCAGACACAGGCACAAGCGGCCACTTTTCAAAAAAGACCGTCCTCCGTCTTTTATTAATACTGATTACAATGACCAGTCTGACTTGCCCCCCGAGTTATTAAACCAGCACCTGGCGTCCTCTCGTAACTGTGCAAGGGACTCAGATACACCCGTCTAAATCATGAGTGTTGGCCACGCCAAACCTTAGCCGGGGCCGCTTTGGCGCGAGCACTGGTCACCCTGCTTCCCCTTGTTACCAATAGTGGGCTTGTAAGTTGTGGCCATGCCCCACCGTCCTTCTTTGCAGTGCATTCCCATGTTATTGATGGCTACTTTGATGAATATGGCAAGGTCTGCGGTGGTCCTTTTGTGTTGCGCGCCCGGAACGACTTTGATCAGACCGACCGGTGCTCCCGTCGCATTGGAAACGGATATCTACTCCCTCGATAGAGGTGTCACTATCGGCTAGTTGTTCAATCGCGGGTCTTTCGAGTCCCGAAACCAGAATCCATTTCTCCTTTCGCAACATGTCGTTATTCGCGGGGATAGGTGTACGACGTCCTCATAATACGCCCACGCGGTAGAGGAAGGCGTGATCCCCTAGGTATTCGTAAATGTTATGCATCCTAGTATGGATAGTAGGTGGTAAAAGGAAATGTTAAGATAAAGATTATAGTAATATATCGATAATATGCTACGATAATAAACTTTGATACGTCTGGAAGCTCGTAAACCCCGAATTCCGCCTATATCGAATCGTGAGCAAATGGCCTCAGAACCATGCGGTTATATACTTACCATGCGTGTGGTAGCAACCGCATCCATTCGGGGGCAAATTCCGTTAGAATCACGGCAGATAGCTTGCTTTAGTGGCTTCTTTTTGCTCTTTCGTGCTTTCGCTCCCCGCAATTTCAAAGGCATTCTCGGTTCGAAACCTTTGATCCATGATTCTGGCAGTCAAATCCCTCGCCTTTGCTTGTAAGTTTAAGGGAGGCTTCAAGACATTGTGTAGCTGTCGAGCCATCCTTGTACCAAGCAGCTCAATGTCTTACACTCGCCAATTCGAGCCGTAAAACTGAACCTTTCTCCCGATGGCAATAATGTCGAATATCGGGTGGGCATATTCACCCCGATGCCTGGTGAGAGCTCCCATGTACCTCGCCGACTGTCCCGCGTTTTCTGGCCAGCAAATTTCGGCGCAGGGAATCAGTTACCCGGTGTTAATGTCACTATATCATGACTTAGTAAAAAGAGTTGAAGGAGAAGATGATTGATTCTTTAAGTCTAAGCTGTCTAAGCTTCTGTGGAATACAATTCATTGGTCACGTGCTGGGCACATGACAGTTAACCAACCCGAAAGTTATCGTGACTGTGCTGGAGTTGACGAGCTCGCCGAGCTCCTTTTATCCTTTGGCCGACTGGTTACCAGCATTCTGACTTCAATATCCTGTAGATCCTTAAGCCTTCTCATTCTAAGTAGCATCGGTCCGACGTAATCATCATCCTCACATCCATCAAGCGAACCGATGTCTGTCAATCCACGCCCTTCCCATTCCACCCGGGGCAGCTTCAATTACCTCGAGGGGCTCGAGAGGGATGTTAGCGTGGGCAGGGTAAAGAATCGCAGGGTGTTGAATCCTTTATGCTCTCAGGAGGGGCCTCCCTCAGATCTACGCTGTTGTTCATGCCACCTGCTTGATATTTGGAGACCGGGAATCTGCATCCTGTAACCTGGAGCCGGTGAGCGCACAGTGGAAGGTAGCAAGTAATTGTGCCCACCACCTTTCCGGCGATGGAAAATGCAGTGTGGGCTTGGTCCGGTGTTCTAGAGATTTGACAGTCTTTCGCCGTGTCCATCAGACAAAGGATGATGTAATGTGTCCAGAGTTCGATGGTCCAGGCAGCGCAGTTTCCTGTCATTTGATGTCATCTTCGAGAAACATTATTTTCCTGTTTTCCATCTATATCAATCAGGTTATCTCAGGCACGCTGTCTAGTCAATCTTGGAGGTTCGCATCTTCCGTCTAAGTGTTGTTGTTGTTCATGCTCCCACCCTGGTTTGTCAACTCTCCCCGCCCCCGACTCTTTCGAAGTTCAGCCCCTACTTGGTGTCAACTTTATTGATATTGAACATCTTGTCTTTCGCTATAATTCATTATTCTTCAGCCACTGACCATGGCGACGCTTTAGTGAAACACATACATCCTTTGGATCCACCACTGCTGTCCCGGCTTATCGAACCACTCCGCCCAACGAATATAAAATGACCAACGATATCCCACCGCAATGTGTAACCAGACCCTACCGTGGGATCAAACTACTTGAAAAGGACGCAGCCGCCGTTCTCGTGACGCTTGAGAGAAACAACTTCAGCGGAAACCAGTTTATTCTTGTCCTAGGTCTAACCAAGCCCGCAATCCAACACTTGGCATACGCTGACACAATTTTCGATGGAATCGAGGCGCGTTTTGAGTGGGAGGGTAGCACCGCCCTTATCAAGGTGGTGCCAGGTAACACGCATGAGCGAACAACCAGCAACTTGACGTGGATTCTCGGGGAGGCCCTTGGTCGTATGGGGGTGCCCTTACCTGAGCGACAATGGGGGCTAGCAACAACGCATGTGCCAACAGTTGGTAACAAGGGGAGACAAGGGGATCAAACATTCCTCCCCCCGTCCCGCCAGAGAACCCATGGAGAACCCCTAGCTTGGCCAACCCTTGTGGTGGAAACCGGTGTTTCGGAATTACTGCCCAAGCTACGCCAGGATGTAAAATGGTGGTTTGATAATTCCCAGGGCCAAGTGAGAATTGTGATTATGTCGACCGTACGTAACACCTAGTACGGCCGAGCTATGCCCATTTAGGAAATAGATGTTGATTTCCGAAGACCGGCGGAATCGCTGTCTTTGACCACAAAATTAATAAGAATTATGCCTAATTTCCACCCATAAAAGTGCTTTACAATGCTCTTTTACTGTATTTAGTTAGATTGCTTATTATTCTACATGTATTTAAACCTGCCTATCATGACTAGATTAAAAGAATTAGACCTTTTTTTGGTGGTAAATTTGGACCTAGTACTAGTAAAAACATGATCTAAGATAATTTATAGTTATAAGTCCAATCTCTCTTAAGACTACTCCCATTTTAAAGCCTTTGACATTTTCTTTTTAAGCTATATAAGATATTTAAAAGCATTATATATTATTAAAGGCTAATTTATTTTTTTCTAGAGATATTATTATTATAATATCTATTATTACTATCTCCATGCTTAAGGTCTTAGTCGTCCTCTGCAACAGGACTAACTGGTGTAAATAAATTTAAAATATTAAATTAGTTACTTTACTAGCAAAGATTTAAATATATATTAATTCTAGTATTAATAAAGATAAAATTTTTATTTTATTTATAAAACTTAATCTCCCTAACAGCAAGGCGTCCGCGGGTGCTTGAAAATATTTTAAATATAAAATAAAAAAATATAAGCAGGTTAATTAAGGCCTAGAATTAATTAATAAAGTAATTAATAACTTGCTAAGTATTTATTTAAAGTATTACTACTAGAAAAATTATAAATTTTTATATATAATTCTATGAATTCTAAAGGACCAATTTGCCCCCAGTAAGAAAAAGTAGAAACTAATAATTATTAAAAAATATAAAAAGATCTATATAATATTTTTAAAAAGAACTAATTTAAAAATATAGATCTCTGAATTTAACAGTGCCTATAAAGAAATAAAAATATATAATTTATTTAAAGTAAATAATTAATATATCTGACATAACTTTCTAATTATTATTAAATAAATAAATTTTATATAAATTTTATTATAGTAAAACCTGCTAGTACTATTAAAATATAAAAAAAAAAATATTAGTACCACAATAGCTGTATATAGAAAATATTTATTTAATAAAATATTTATAAAAAATAAAAATCTAGATATTGCATTTGCTGCTATATTTTATAAAAAAATATTAAATAACTCTAATATAATATTATATAATTATACTAATTAATTAAATATAAAAAAAAAATTTAATTAATTTAATTAATCTCTACTATATTATTTATATAAAAAAGAATATCTATTTTAGCACTATATCTATGTTAATAAAATTATTTAAAAATTAGATTTTATAAAGGATCCTAGGACACGGGCGAAATTTAACTAAATAAAAAAAAAAAATTTTTAAAAAAAAAAGACTCTATAATATCTTTTAGAAATATTAAATCTAAAAGAGAGTTGTATTAAGCATATAATAATAGCTATAAAAATAGTTATATTAATAATAAAGATATTATTAAAAAATAGCTTTATTCTTAACTCTAGAGCTACTATTCATGTCTATAATAAAATTATCTAGTTTTATAAACTAGAAAAAAGATCATATAAATATCTTTATATTAAAAATAAAAATATATTAATTATAGGCACTAAAATTATTAATATTACATCTAATTATAGTAAAATTAAAGATATTAAAATAATATTTTATAAAGTTGCTTATATACCAGAATTCTAAATAAATCTTATCTTAGCAAGTTATATAAAGCTGGCAGGCTATATATAGAACTTTAAGTATAATATTATATAAAAAAATAATTATAAAATCTTTAAACTAGAGGCGTATAATAGTCTTTAGATAATTAAAAAAAATTTAAATTCTAGATTAATTAATGAGAGTATGTATATAATAAAATTTAAAATTTATTTAAAATATTCTACTAAACTACTCTGCTTAAGTAGAGATATAAATAAATAATATAAATATTTTAAATATCTTTATATAAAAGCTATATAATATCTAGAAAATATAGTAAATAGCTTAAAGATTAAAAACTTTATAAATAAAAATTTAATAAAATTAAACTATAAAATATGTAAATTTACACATACTTTAAAATAAATATTTTAATAACCAGCAAGTCAAGTAATTAGATTATTTAAAAAAATTTATTTTAATCTTATTTAATTTAACACCGCGTACAATGGGGACAAGTAATATATTTATTTTTATAATAAATTTATATACATGCACTTTGCATACATTTATAAAAAAAAAAAAATATTTAAATACTTTTAAATACTTTATTATTATAATAAAGACTTACCTGGGACATAATATATTATTTATTAAAATTAATAATAAGTAGATTCTAGAAGATAAATTTAAAGTGCTTATTATTTTAATAAAAATTATATATAAAAAATTAGTGGCATATATATCTAATTAAAATAAATTATTAAAATACTTTAGAATAATATTAACATTCCAAGCATGCATGATAATAATAAAGACAAAGCTATTATTAAATTTATAACTAGAAGAGATTTATACTACTATATATATATTAAATAAAACTTTATTAAAAATAATTAATTAAAAGATACCATATGAATTGGTATTTAAAAAATAATCTAACATGATAAATCTATACATGTTTAAATATAGAGCATATATTAGAGATTAGTTATTTATATATAATAGAAAATTAAAGATAAAATTATAAGCTTTGGCCAGCTATTTAATAGACTATAAAATATTAAATATTTAAAATATTTAGATCCTGAGCAAGCAGCGTGTCGAGTATGTAAAAAATATAATATTTAATAAAAATAAGCTTTATAATTTTAATAACTTATTTCTAGAAAAAAAAATAAAGAAAAAGGCCCCAGAGGTGCCTGTTAAGATAAATAAAATATATAAAATTATTAATACTAAGCTATTAGAATTTAATATAAAAAAAGATAATATTAGAGTTAAGTTATTATATAAAATAATATAAAAAAATATTATTAATTAAAAAAACTCCCTGCTAACTAGCATAAAAACTCTGATTAATAAAAAAATATAGAGCTAATATTAAACTTTTTTATTTATTTATTTCTCTCTAGAAGCAATATTATAGATAATATTTAATAATTAAGAATTTAAATATAATATAGAACTAACACATATCTAAAATAATAAAATAAGCAAGATTTTTAACTCTAGTTAGAATATAAGTACTAACTCTAGTTAAAATAGATTTATATAAAGTAATTTACTAAGTTAATAATTACTGGAATTACTAGAGCAAGTGGGTAACCAGAAGAAGAATAATTATAAATTAATAAATATTTTATACTTAGAAAATAAAATATAATATCTATAAAATAAAAAAATAGACTAATTATTTATAATTAATAATTTATAAATTAAAATAGTAACTAAAAAAAATCTAGATTTTAAATATAGCAATACTGCAATAAAAATTAATATATTTAAAATTATTAAAAATATATTTATAATAGTACTCTAGATAAGTTTTAAAATATAAATTTATTAATAAGATTTTTCTCTACTATCTTATAACTGGCGCAAAGTCTTAATATATTTTTTTAAGAAAAAATTTATAATAGCTGCTAGCAAAGAACTTGCAGGTTTATAATAAAAAAAAATATTTTAAAAAATAAATATAAAAATTATAAAAAATAAGAAAATACTGCTAGTTTTATAAGTATTTATATATAAATTTAATAAGAACAGCTACTTTATTAAAGTAAAAGCCTGTATTTATATAAGAGATAATTTACAGAAATACTTTATTAAAAAAAATCATGTGAGTACAGTGTCTACTTAAATATTTAAAATTTTAATAATATTTATTATAGTATTTAATTTAGATACTAATTAAAAAAATATAATTAATATATTTCTAAATATAAGACTGCATGAAATAATTTATTACTAAATATTTAAAGATTTTAGATAAAAAGGCAAGATATAAAGAATACTTAAAATACTATATAAATTATATAAATTACTTTATTTATAGCTTAAAAAATTAATATTTATACTATTAGAATTTAGACTTGTAGCTATTCCAGAGAAAGAGTATTTTTTTATAAGTAAGTATTTAATAATATTATTTTATATAAATAATATTATTATTATTAATTAATTAATATAAAAGGCCTGTGATGCTGCTAAATACTTTAAAATAATATTAAAAATAAAATATAAATTATATTATATAAAAGAGGTTAAATAGTTTTTAAATATTTATATTATTTAGAACAGACTAAATAAAAAATTATAATTTTATTAAAATATTTATATTAATCAGATAGCTACTAAATACTATTTAAATAATTTTATTAAATTTCTAAATATTTTAATAAAAACTACAGTTAAGTTGCCTTTATATAAGAATTAAATAGAGAATTATTATATTTATAAATATTAATAAAAAAATAGCTTAGTATTATTTTTAATTATTATTATTAGATCTAACTATGCCTTTGTAGTTAATAAATTATTCTAATTTATAAGAAATTTATTTTAAATATATTAAGTAATACTAGACAGTATTATTATATATTTATATAAAATTTAATTTCTAGTAATTAAATATTATAAATAAGATATTATAAAAAAATTATATAATATTTTATAAATATTTAATATTTTTAGTAACTTATTTTATACTAATAATTTTAATAAAAAGAGTACTAGTGAATATTTAATCAAGCTATGTAATAATTTAATAAAATAAAAGTTTAATAAATAATAAGCTATTATAATATTAATTATTAAAGCAGAGTATGTTATGCTTGTAAAAGTATTAAAAATAATATATTAATAAAAATATATTTTTTAATTTTTAAAATTTAATTCTAGATATTAGTACTCTATCACCTGTGATAATTATTAAATAATTAATTTACTTATTAAAAATAATCTATAGAGGAGCAAGCTATGACATGTTAATATAAATTAATTATAGCTTTGCCAGGAGATTTAGAAGAAATATCTAAATATTTACTAAGTTTTAATTAATAATATAGCTATAAATAGCTTTATAAAGATTCTCTTTATCTAAAAATATTAAGAATTTATTAAGATGCTTGGAATGATTGATATTTATGATCTTATTCTTAACTAAATAAAAAGGTATTTAGTGAGTTGCTTAATATCTTGCTAAAAAAGTATATTAACTATATATAATATCTAGTATAGTCAAGCTATACTTATTTAGAAAATAGATGTTAATCTCTAAAAACTGGTGGAATTGCTGTCTTTGACCATAAAATTAATAAAAATTATATCTAATTTTTACTTATAAAAGTACTTTACAATGCTCTTTTACTGTATTTAGTTAGATTGCTTATTATTCTACGTGTATTTAAACCCGCCTATTATGGCTAGATTAGAAGAATCAGACCTCTTTTCGGTGGTAAATTTGGACCTAGTACTAGCAAAAACGCGACCCGAGACAGTCCATAGATTATCATTGGCATTAATGCCAAGAAACTGCGGGTATGTTTTGAAATGTGGCAACTGGCGCCACCGGGGTCCCCAAACCCAATGAACGCCAATTACATCGCGAGAGTGCAGCACCAGTCGCCAGCTATGCCCCCAGCCAGCGGGAACACAACAGGTCTACATGGCCCAGACAGTCCAAGTTACTCGTGATGCCATACATGGTGCCCCAATGGTAATACCATTCCACGCGCTAGTTGACAGGCCCCCAGGCCCCAATGAAACAGACGTTGCGATCAGCGCTGCAGACTTTAGGTTTATCACATCGGCACTTCTTTAAGGGCGTCATTCTTTTTTCCCCTTGCTTTCTGGATTTGAACAAGATTTCGAGCCCGTTTCACCCCTGCATTGAAGGTCAATAGCGAAGGTGGAATGGCTAAGCGAGGGAAGTTGTGGATGTACCAGGGAGCTACTTCGAGAAGATGTGAATTGCTTATACCAGTGTCGTTATCCGTACAACGTCTGACCTTACCTTTAACGGGATTATGACAGGGGTTACCATAGATTATAGAATAGAGGTAGCTGATAGCTTCTAATGAAACAGTCATTGATGAATGATGAAGTACTGGACCCAGTAAAGATCATAGCGATGCCGGAACAAAAGCCCGGAAACCCAGGCAAGATCTTTTTAAAGGCAGCACCGAGGTTTGATACGATCACTCAAATTACCTCAAACCGTGCGCCCTTTTGATGACATGTGACAATGGTTGAGCCAAGAGACCCTTTGGGGATGGATGAGCATCAAGATACCATTTTTTTTGTAAGACAAGCTTCAATCACACAGTACGCTCGTGCGGCTTCAACGTGGGAGGGGTTTCCCTGTAGATAGTTCTAACCTTTGAATGAAAGAGCCGATAGGGCCCATGTTTAGTAACTTTAAGACTGTGAAGACTCAAGTGACAGGCGGTTCGTCCCGGTGGCCCTTGATTTCACTTCATAGTAACCGTAACTGGTTAAAGTTCCATCTTTCAATGGATGATATTGCGCATGGGTACACGAGATGAGACTACCATTCTTCGGTGTGAAACAGGCGCCGCCTGTTTCGTGTCTCATAGAAAGTAGGGATATTGTTGTGCTGGGATATTGTTATGCTTTATAAAAACAGTTAAAATATAATTTTCTATTCAACACATAACTACTAGATGGCCACAGACACTTTAACTTGCTTACTATTTTAAAGCCATTCACGTCTTTTTAGGGTGGATCCATAATATTCTGTCTCCAGCACCGTTAGCAGGAAAGACAATGGTAGATCCGCCATCTTTTCAAGCTCCAGGACTCCCGTACAGTAGTCTTCCTCTTGGTGCTAGTGTGAGGGAGAGGACCGGATTGGACTCTTCATGTATCGTCTCCAGCTGCTGATGGACCGTGGTTGTAAAGTCCTCCTGAGGGGTGGCTGTACATGTAGCTTTTGGTTGTAATTGGACTGGTTCATCCATCAACTCCTAAAGCTGCCGCAGAGTTGTGGTAGGTTCCGTCAGATCGGGTTGCGAGTCCTTGGACTAGGCGTCCTTGTGCTGTGTGTCCGCCTTGTCTCCTAAAAAAGCAATATATTCCTGCCGTGGGATGTGGGCATCATAAAACCGTTTCTGCACATTTGTTCATCCGACTGTAACTTTTGTCATTCACTCCCATCTCACTTCTATTATTCACTTACGCCTCAACTTCACTTACTTCTTCTTTAGGACGGCCTCTCCACGACATATAAAAGCCGTTTGCCCCTGCCTGTACACACTCTCTTCTTTACACAAACTCTTCTCTTTCTCTCCTCCACATACATCTCTATACCCTCTACTCCTACCACATACTAGCTTGCTAATACCGCTAGTAACCACATTCCCATGGTCTTACGTGACCGCCAGCCACATCAACCGTTACCCGGCCACCAACTCTCAGACCAACAGTTAGATCTGTTAGTAAGGAACGCCCTCACGGCCACGAGAGAGGAAGACCTTGAAGCCTACGACGCCACCATCCGTGCTGGTGACTACTCCATCCCCACCAATCCGCAACTCCAAGCCTGGGCGGAACATTTCGAACTTGCGGGGGCCGCTGAACCTTGCGCAGATAGGCAAACCCCCGACCGGGATACCTTATCCTCCGATTGGTCCCCTTGGTTGGACGCTCAGGATTTATCGCCCAATTGGTCCTCGGAGTCAAAGTCAAGGGACAAGGCGTTACCACAGGCATCGGTAACCTGCGATCCCCATCCTAACCGTCCCATCAGTCCTTTTATGACAAAAGGTCGCCCTCCGCACCCCGACTCTGACTCAGACAACTCCCCGAAGGGGAAGCCGCAAAAAAAAACTCCTATTCGGAGGAAGAAGACAAAGATGACCCCCAAAGAAGTTGGGTCAACCAAGGACCGGGACAAGAAGAAGAACTCCAATCCAGATCCAAAAACGGGTCCCGCACCATCGAATCCTATGATTACACCATCAGGTCCCGAAGGAAAGGAACGGGAAAGAGAGAAGAAAGCAAAAGAAGAGGCCGCCGCAAAGAAACTGGCAGAAGAGAAAGAAGCGGCCGCACAGGCCAAAAAGGAAAAGGAAGAACAAGACGCTGCCGCGAAAGAACATGCAGACGAAGAAGCCGCCGAGCGGGCGAAGAAACCTGCGAAGGCTGCACCAGCGGTGCAGTCACCGTCAGAGGTAAAACGGCAGAAGCTAATTGACCTCGAGAACGACCCTGATCCCGACATTATCATGTGGGACAGTCCGAAGCCACAGCCTCAGACGTTTCGCCATCCTCCTAGTGTAAACGGCATGACGATTCTTGAGTGGTGTAGGCACCGACATTACGTCTGGAGAGACCGTACCTTACAAAGGAACGGTACGATTCCGTGGTAATACTGGGCAAGCCAGACACGATCAACACAGACCAAGCTCTGAAATGCCAACAAGGCCTTCATCCGGATATTGCAGTCCAGGGAGCAGCCATTGAACATTACCCATGGGGTCCGCCCCATCACGGGTTCGACCAGATAGCCACACAGAATGGAACGCGGGACCTTCTATACTCAAAAGTAAGGGACAAATGGTTTTTCCAGATTAAAGAGTGGTACATATCGACACGACCTGACACCACTGATGTGACTAAATGGGACAACAAGCGGGTTCCGGCACTTCTGGCGCTTTTGGAAAATGACGGGGACTAAGGCGGCATTCGCTCATGGGCTAGCCATTAATCCGTCCTTGGGAATCGACATGGTACAACCACTCAAATAAAACAATGTATTTTCCTTCTATTTTGCTCTCTCGTTTCTACCATTTAAAATGGCGATACGAGACGCATTTCTCTTTTACTACCCGATCTTAATCCAGATCATTATGGTCATACCATGTTGTATTGAGCTTCTGGTTACGCCATCCTTTTTTCGATTTCCAGTGAGGATCTGTTACAGCAGAGATCATATTAGGACTACCCCACGTCTGCCCCGGTGAAACCATGGCCTAGTCTAGGGCTAGCGTTCAGGCAGGCCAGGCGGTCTAGGCATCGTATAGATACTTTTGCGTAGCTAGATTCCTCTAAATAAAATCATACTTTTGCTTCATACTAAAAGTCTATGGCAGCAGGCAACAAGTGGTAGCATGCCTTCATCAACGTACCTCCATCTAATCATCAAAACGTTCAGAAGAAACAAAATGAATACTAGTCTTATATCTAGTTGAAAGGGTTAACGTGTCTTGACCGATTTTGTTAGGTCGGTGGTCTCTAGCCATGAGCAATCCTGAGGATCTTTGAAGAAGTGTGTCCCATTAAAATTTGCGTACAGCCGTTGGAAATGAGCCTCTGTCTAAATATCTGCACAAGTAACATCCCCCTTCCCCAACTTCGAAGCCTGAATCACCGCATTCGCAAAGATCCGCGGCGCCTGATACGGGATATTCTCCGCCACATCCGGAATGCGATGATGACACCTCGGCCCCGTAAAGAACTTCGCCGTAGCCGACGCATCAGCGGGCGTAAGCACCACACTATCCTCCGGATCTAGCGTCACCGCTGGCACCGTAATAGGCGGCTGGTCATCGAGTCTATTCGCCAGCTCCTCAAACGCCGGGTCACCCTGCGCATACAGCAACCGATTCCGGTAGAAGTCGACCGTAATATCCACGAAATCGGGGTTATACAGCGCCTTGACCGTCAGATCCAGGTACTCCTCCGTGAAATTCCATCCGACACTGTTATCTGTCCAGAGAGCGCGCGTCCATTCCTTCGGGTTCTCGGTGAGACCGGCCGCACCACGAGGCGTAAGGAAGGCGTAGTAGTACCACCGCGTTGATTCGGCTTTGGGATCAAGCGGGACCCAAGCGGTCGATCGGTTCTGGATCAGGTAGCTGTTTGCTGCGACCATGCGCGTGCAGCGCTCGGGCCAGATTGCGGTTGCGACATTCACGGCCACGGAACCCCAGTCGTAGCCGGCGCAGATGGCTGAGTCGATACCCAGGCTGTCCATTAGGGCGATCAGGTCGGAGCCTAGGGCTGCTTGTTCGGCGGAACGGGGGGTGTTGTGTTGGATGAAGCGGGTGCCTCCGTAGCCGCGGAGATAGGGTACGATGACGTGGAAGCCCTCCTTGACCAGGAGGGGGACGACGGAGGCGAAGGCATCGATGGAGTAGGGGAAGCCGTGCACGAGGAAGACGGTTTCGCCGGTCGTAGGGCCGGCTTCGTAATATTCCACGCTGAGGGGGGAGGGTCCGGAGGTTATGGCTTTTTTGAGAGGGGCGAGGTGTTTGGGTTGGTTGGGTTGGGTCGGCTGGTGTGGGATGGATGTGGCAGCCGCGAGGGCGGCCACCCAGGGGACCAAGGCAAGAAAGGAAAAATACATCAATGAGCCCAAATTCTGAATTATAAGGGAAAAAAAGGATGAAAAATAGAATCGGAGGCAGACAATTGCAATTAATGCTTTATGTTTAATCCAATTGCTAGAGAAGGGGATGAAGCGGTTATATACCACACAGATGACATCACACAGCGACTCAATTTCGACAGCCACATCCACACGGGGTTATTTCTCCTCACCGTTATCCTTCTGCACATTCCAAATTCGACAAGGCATTTGCAAGGTTGTTGGAGAAGCATTGGGCGCTCTGACGTGAGATGAAATAAAGATCTCCAGGCTTCCATTGGCAGTTTCCAGGTTCGTCAGTGATTGCTCATCACTTTAAACCAAACCTAACCGGAAACGAGAAATAATAACGAGGGAGAATGCAAATGAAGGATCGGCGCTACTATTCTTATCCCAGGCTGCTGTTCTTCTTCTCTTCAGGGCAATGCACTTGCGGCCGCTAGTCCGCACTTTGGGATTAAAGTTCGTGGCTGATGCTTCGCCCCGACGTTCCTGCAGAGCAGTCTCCAACATTTTTTTCGTGCCCAGCCTCGAAGACAAAGAGCTAACTGTACTTGGTAGTAACTATAAATGTCAGAACAAACCCCACATTTAATGCGTAGAGTTAGGTGACGAAATTGGTGTTGTTGCTGCAAATTAGCATTTCTTTGTCAGAAGATCTGTCAAAGTATTTTAACGACCAACGGACATATATATTGCATCTCGGGAGATGGCGTTGCTCTGAACTCGATGAGAATTTCCATATTTTCCGTATTAATTATATAGACAACGCTTAACCTGTATCGATTTCTGGCAAAGGGGCAAGTTATTAACAATTAACTGGAGGCTGTATGATATTCGTGATCAAGTGGCGTATAAAAACTTGACGATGGCCCAATTCCATCAATTCAAACTTCGCGTCTGATTGGTCTAAATTCTACATTCCGACGGCCCAAGCTTCGGGAGTGGTGATATCTGATTGGTTCCTGATTATAGGGTCATGTGATCAATGTTCATATTGTAATATGATTGGTTATTCCCGGGTGTGGCTCTGGGGCTGATTAGCCTCAGGCTGCCACCACCCTTCTCGTTTTAAGGTTCTTGGCTGACGCTTCGCCGTCCCTGGCTGTTGGTGTCCTGGCTCAATGGCTGACCGTGACGTGACCTTCCTCAGCATCTAAAACCACCGATAGTCAATGGGGTTATACGCCTCGAGAGGTGGTAGCTTTCATAATCAGAGAATAAGTTGTTTAGTTAGCTCAGGCAAAGCGCTAGAATTTTCTTCATTGTTGATTTTCCGGTCCAGAACGCCTCGTCTTGATCAAGGCCTAATGGAAGAGGTAATACACCAACAACTAAATAGTTGATGTATGGACTACGTGATTAAACTACTAGGAGAGCGGTGGTTGGGATATTCCTCAATGTAATACGTGGTAGGAGGGATTTAGGATTTGATACTATAAGTAGGCGACCGTTGAAATCAAAGACGAGTATCGCCCATGGACTTTTACCTCCCTGAACGTGTCCGATCTTATGAACTTTTCAATACCCTCTATGCCGCAGACCGCAGTTATACGAGCCGCATTCCCTTATAACAGCCAGCTCAGCCTGCCGAAAGTTATCTACTAGTATTCTATAAACCACATACCAGAGCGTATGAAATTAATAATACGACACGCTCATCAAGGCTAAATTACGTTGATATATATTGGGTTCAAAAAACAGCCCCCGGGTTACTAATAATCACTCAGAAGGTCATTTTGCCCCGCCCGAGTCGCCCACTGCACCACCCGATTAATTAGCGCCCCCCAAATTGTAAAAGGCCTGGCTACTTGGATCGCTTGACAGCACAAGCCCATCACCGCGATCATCCTGGAACAGATTGCATGTGCGCGCATTCGACAAGTACGCCCCACTCTAACACTGGCTATGATTGAAACACGCAACGATGCAATCCTCGAGACTTGCAACATTCTGCACGGATGCGAGGCGTGGTGGGCTGTTGTTTGCTGTACCGTCGAGAGGCGTTAGACCCGGATCCCATACTAGGAAAAAGAGAGGATGGCATTTTAGGTAGTATTTTGGAGAGACGGTGGCTTACAGCGATTACACACGATCGTCCATCCGCGGTTGTTGACAATCCGGATCATTTGCCCTCCGGTCACACATTTTTGGTATCATGGGGTCAGTATTTGTATTTTAGGGTTGACATGGAATTGGGAAAGGGGGGTGGGTTACTTACCAGCACATGACCATGTGTGATAAGATTGCATTCGCAGTGCAGCTAAATTCCCAATAAACCGGTTTCCCCAGGTTCATTGACCAACGGCACACCGTAATGGAATATTTACCTCGACCAATTGCAACTACAACATAGATTTTAAGGTGGTCTTTGTCTCACGATAGAATAGGACATGGAATTGAAATGGAATTAGTTGATAAATGAGCTAATCAGCTGATATTAAGTTAGCCAAGAGGCAAGCACGTAGACATAGAACTTAGAGGCTTGTCTTGAAAGCCGGACGAGCAGAAAAAACTTGGGCCCTATTATCAGTCCCACCATTTATACGTCCCCGACAGCGAAAAATGCAGCGACATTTTCCTTGTCTATAGTATTTATAGTAGACACACTATCCCCTGCACTTTTCAGGAAGCATGCCTTATCCGACCCACTGCCATAATAATCCGCCCCAGCGCAGCCGTTCGTCTTGCTGCACTCGGTTATACAATCTTGGAGGGATGCAATGTTTGCCAACTTGGTAAGGTCCTGGGCGTTATTTGCTATCATAGCAATACGAATTAGATATATAGAGACAAGGACCGACTGCGGGGACTTTTGGATAGACGTACTGGTTTCACACAAGATTCTCCACGCCTTACCACCGACGACCCGCACTTTATCATCGGACTTGGGGCCTTCGGGTAGGTTATTGTTAGCATCAAATTTATAATACGGGACTTTGGTGCCTACACGACGGAGGCTCATAGGCAGTATGCGAGCTGAGTTGCTTTTGTAGATTTTGCTGAGCAGTCATGGAGCCTTGGAGAGCATCCTGGCACCAGTATTGGGCATATACCCCACTCAACAGAAGGGCAGCTGAGATTACGGAGAGAATTTGCATTTTGAACGCAATTGATTCGTGTATGATGGAATAGGACAAAAATTGAATTCTGAGACGAAAAGGAAGGGACTTTTATTTTGAAGATTCTGGCCCCTGACGTGGAGGGAGAATACCAATACTTATAGTTGCCGACTCGACAGCCTAGACCCCGACTGGATTGGTATTCCTGCTCCTTGCAATTCCACCTGGGTGTGTTGTGAATTTCCCGGATAGAAATTCCAACCAGTTGGAGCAAAAACTGAAGTATTCTGCTGCTAGATTAGGCTTCTGCACACGCCTCAATGAGGTAGCATCGCTAAACAGCCTTGGAAAAGAGAAACAGATCGTGGTCACTATGAGTACGGTGAAAGCTCGACCTTACTGACTAATAAAGCCAGGGAAAGAACACCACGCAGTGTTGACCAGATGATCCCAATTGCTTTTCTGGTCTACTCGCCCTATTCCATATTCGAAACATTTCAACCCTTTTCACTAACTAACAGGACCTAGATCATCAAACTAACCCCTGCACTCCTTGCCTTTTGTTTTGAATCTGAGGATAGCATTTTTGTTGTTTTGTTGTTCCTTTGCATGCCACATGCGGCGCGTACCAATAATATTACAGTCTCAGCCGCCCCCTACGTTCTTCGTGAGAAAACAGGATGCTGCGAGTACATCATTCTTTTGTGAAACCTAAATATTTGAACTTAAAAGTTCATCTAAAAAACTGGCACAGTCCTCCAAACCCAAGAACTCCTGTTTAAACTTTAATCCCGAGTCCCGAGTCGTCCCTTTCGGACCATCCCATCCTAGGAGGGAACGGATCGGCCATACCCTAAATATCTCTTGATAAGGACTTCCCAAAAAGATTAAGCGTAGAAATAAAGTTAGTAAATATGTCGAGTTATAGTAATGAAGACTGAAAATAATTAGTTTAAATATATGTACTTTTTATCCTGCAAAGATCATTGGAATATTCTATAACAGAGATAACCTAGTTCACGACATGAATTACAGCATCGCCCCCCGCCAACGCCACGGCAACACCACCAACCATCATCCCCACACCACCTACCACCGAAGCTACACCCCCCGTATGAGTCTCCGTAGCTCCGCCCACACGATCCACAGACCCAGTTTTCGGGGTGACTCCAGCATCACCATCCCCGGTCTCCGTCCCGGTCTCGGTCTCAGCCTCCGTGTGCGTCTCCGTGGGCGTCGTGGCCGGGACCGAGGGCCGGGTAGGGCTCGGACTCGGCGTGTGGATACTAGTGACAGAGTCCGTAGTAACCGTCACACGAAACATCCAGATACGGTCCATATAATCGGTGTCTACGACCTAGGCCGTGTTTGTGCCAAGTACAGAGCAGTCAAGCAGTGCCAACCAGGGGCAACGCCATCACAGCCAAAGAAACGCTAAGGGTTTGGGGGCGGTTAAGGCGTGATTGAGATCCTCAGGATAGACTTCATTGGTTCCTGGTGCAATTCGCCTCGGTGGAGGAGGCTTTAACCTCGGACTCGGGCCAATGAAAGGGATCATTCGGGTGATTGTTTTTAGCTTCTCTACCCGTGCGCTTAGATGATGGGGTCTCTTGCCCTGCCTCTGGGGAAACGTGGTCGAGCCCTCCGGAAGTCGTTTTTGAGGGTCGGGGAGCTTCTTTTAGGCTTCTACGTCATGGCCATTTCTCAATGATAACGCGTGGATATGAAAAAGGTGATTGAGTATGGACAACGTGGATCGACACCCCCCTCCTCCATCCCCATTACCACCATCACCTCCACAAGCATATCATGACACCCCCAGTTCGACTGCCTTGGGAAGACAAGCCATTCACAACACCTGAATAAGGAAGATACTACCCGCTGATTTAGGGAACAGAAACCTCACGGCCAGATGGCGAGACTGAAGCTTGGCAATTTCGTCTCCTATTGGTTGACTCCTCGGGCGCTAAAGCGTTCTCTTCTTGCAGGGATGAAGTCAGACGTTTTATTGGTCGACTTCAAGTTAACAAGGGTAGACTTGAGTCTTCAAGAATCGAACCGTCATATGCTTGGTACCGATCGAGGGAGCTTGACAGGATCCCTGAGCTCTCGGTGCATGTTCCAGCCTCGAGATAATGGAAGTGAGACCTCTCAGAATTGCGCCAAAGATATCGCTCTGGCCAATGAAGGCCATACGTTTGTTTGGCCCCTCGTGCGGCTGAGCTGCAGCCTTTGGTCAGGAACTGCGCCTCCCTCCACGACGCATACTCACGAGTTTTCACAGCCTTGTCAGTTACAGTCTAATGTATAAATACGAGGGAGCGACGGGCTTCCCGCACGTAAAAGAATATTTGTCTGTTGGAGATTTAATCAATGCGACCGCCCCAGAAGGGCTCCCCTTCGCCCTTCGGACTTACAACATCGAGCAAAGGTCCTACCTAATACCGAGAAATGATGAGAATGCATCACGGGTTGAATAGGTTATTTCTGGTGATATCTGGGCTCCCAGTACTTATCTCGGCACAAAACGACAACACAAATGCCACCGGTCCCGAACGAGTGGGATGGGTCTCAGACAGCAACGACAGAAGTACATCCGGCATCCTGTGGAGTTGTTTCTCGATATTCCTAGTATGCTCGTGGAAATGCGTACATCTACATCTCCCTACTATCGAAGAAAACGAAGCCGAATGGCACAAGCTAGGAGGATGGCTACCATATTGGCCTAGCTTTCCCCTGCTTAAACTGTATCTGCGAAAATTCAAGTGGATGTGTGTGATCGCCATTGCACCAGAGATCGGCGTGGGCATGGCTGTACACCAATTTGTTGAAGCCAGAAATCTGCGTACGAGGTTTCAGGACATGAATTTCACGCTAACGCATGCCTTCTACGCCACTATGGGGGGATTTGCGATGGCTGTTCCTCAGGTCGAATATAATGGAGAGCCGGAAGGGAAAGTGGTGGAGGGCCAGGATGTTGTTTATTTGTTGCCTGAGGATTTTGGTAAGTGCCTGTTACCTATTTTTCACTGGGCTATAGATCTATAGATAAAAAACAGAGAGAGAGGAAAGAAAGTGGATAGCGCTGAGTCTGATTCTGGAAACAGGTATCCTGAGGGACTTGGATATGTTCCCTGCGACATTAGAAAGAGAAACGCGGGGCCGATGTCTCCCCGTCATAACGGCAAACGACATTGACGACCGATCCAAATCCGACATCTTTACTAAAGCATTCGCCTTGCTCCAGTGTGGCTGGCTGATAATCCAGAGTATCACACGTGCATCCACCGGCCTCCCGCTAAGCGAGCTCGAGCTGATCACACTGGCATTCATCACCACCGCCCTGGTGATGTACGGGTTTTGGTGGACCAAGCCATTCGACGCCCAACGCAGGACAATCCTCATATGCCCCGACAGCAAAGCGCATGAGCTCCAAAGGCAACTAGCCGAATGGAGACGAAAAGGAAGAGCCAACAACCGGGCATGGCGCCGCAAGAACCTAACTTGGCCTGACTTCCAGGATTATTTCGACACCGCGAATGACCTGATCAAAGCCATGAAAAAGGGTAAAGTGACACCCTTGATCTTTAACGCCACGGGGATCCTCTTCTCTGGAATTCATATCATCAGCTGGAGTTGGGATTTTCCCTCTCACACCGTTCAACTGCTCTGGAGGGGTTTCAGTGTGGCAGCGACGGGGAGTGCGGCGATGCCGATGATCTGGAACCTCCCTGTTTGGATTTTAGATTTGGATGATGAAGGGTGGTTTGCCAGTGTTTTCCAAATTACCACTACTGTGATCTATGTTGTTTCTAGACTTGGCTTGATTGTACTCGCCTTTTACTGCTTTTCGTCGATGCCGGCCGGGGTGTATGAGGCGGTGAATTGGAATGTCGTCTTTCCACACTTTTCCTGATTTTTTCCCCCTTTTCAATCTCGATATAAAGTTCTTGGTGTGCGATTCAATATCCGGCTATTCCTTCTATCGTATGTCCTTATGCTTTGTGAAGGTTCCGAGAGCGCAGCCATTTATGCCCCTATCCGTGCCCGACCATCGCCGCACTGACCCTTCGGGAAGGGAGGAGGAGGTTGGGATTAGCAGAAACAACAAATTTGTGCATTCACCATCATTATAACACCTCGAGTTATTCGGTTCAGTATCCTAAGGGCATCCTCAAAAGACATTGAAACATGATCCTCAGCGGACTCGAAGTCATAACCCGCCACCTGGTGCGAAACATCCGCCACGTTGCCCAGCAGCAACAACCGTGCGGGGTCGATCTCACTCTCCGCCAGGTTTCCCAATGGATCTCGCCCGCCAGCATTGACTTCGACAACACGAAGCGCCAAGCAGCCAAAACCTCGAGTCTGCCTTTTAACGCAGCTAGCGACGCAATTACCCTACCACCAGGTGCTTACCTGGTCGATTTCAATGAAACGGTTCAAATTCCGCTGGATTGCATGGGGAGCGTCTTTCCTCGATCGTCGCTGTGGCGGTCGGGTGTTGGGATATCGGCTGGTGTGGTAGACGCTGGATATGAAGGTGCGATGGGGGCTTTGATGGAAGTTAGGAATCCGCATGGAGTTGTTCTTTATCGGAATGCGAAGCTGGCGCAGATTGTATTTGAGGAATTGGGGGAGGTGGTCGAGGGGTATAAGGGGGTTTATCAGGCGTCGACGAGTAGTGCTGGGCGCGATGGGACGGGGAGAGATTGAACGTGATGTTAACAAAGTCAACGCATATCAATATTCGAACAATTTCACTATATTCTATCTAGCAGCATATCTAATCCAAATATTCCAAATCTACCTATCTTGACAGAGTCGCATCTATGAGTGCCATCACAGCTTCCCTGCAGAGTGTTTGTCAGGCACAGGCAAATGACGGCGCATCACCTTTCCGCTGCCGGTACGTGGAATGGCGTCAATGAAATAGACACCGCCTGTCAACCATTTATGTTTCGCGAACTTGGTCTTGATCATGTCGATCAGTTCCTGCTCAGTCACCTGGTTGGTCTTGCGAACGACGAACGCGCGGGGGTATTCATCGCCATTACTAGAGCCAGTTAGCATTTCCACACAGAAAGCAATCCCCGAACTATACAACGGAACAAGAAAGGAAGGAGATACTAACATCTTCGCCCCAACCACAGCCGCATCCGCAACATCAGGATGGGTAAGCAGCCACTGCTCCAATTCCGCCGGCGCAACCTGAAGCCCCTTGACCTTGATAAGTTCCTAACCACCACATTAGCAACCACTATTAAAAAAAGGATGAGGAAAAAGTATTACCTTCAGCCGATCAATAATCATAATACACCCCCTACCATCCACATACCCAATATCCCCCGTCCTCAACCACCTCACCCCATCCTCCACGACAATCGTCTCCGCCGTCCCCGTCGGATTCTTATAATATCCCTTCATAATATTCGGCCCCGTCACCCAGATCTCCCCCACAGCAACCCCCTCCAACCCCTTCTCCTTAAACTCCCGATCATCAACGGGGACAATCTTCGCCGCACAGTTGGGGTTCAACCACCCCACCGCCCGCCCATCGTCTTCCTCATCCGGCGCAAATCCGCTAATCGAGCACGTTGTCTCCGTCATTCCCCAGCCTTGTTTGACGGTTACGCCAGGACGGAGGTACATTTCCGCGATCATACGGCCTAGATCCGGGCTCAGGGGGGCAGAACCGCTCGTTACCATTTCCAGTGCGTGGAGGTTGTATTTGTGTGGGTGCGGCTGCTTGGAGAGCATGGTCATAATGGTGGGCACGGCGGTCATGAATGTTATCCGGTATAGGTCCAGGTAGAGGAGGTAGTCGGAGACGTTGAAGGAGGGCATGATGAAGACTTTTGCCCCGCACCGGGCGGCGTTGATGCAGTAGTATGTTTGGCCCTGGCATTTTCATTATTAATAACCCCTACCGCCTGGTGGAATGCAATGAGGGGGAAGGGGGAATGGGTGTGGACATACGAAGGCGTGATACATAGGCAAAGGCGCAAGCCATCGTTCACCGGAACTATCAAGTCTAGCAGCCCGACTCTTACCCTCGGGGGTATCGGCTACCATGGCCCGTTTGTGGAGCAGCTGCACGGAGTTTGCGACCGCGTTGTAGTGCGAGATCTCGACGCCTTTAGGGAAGCCGGTTGTTCTACCCAAACCCACCATTAGCCAATGATTCAATCTCACAAAATGCGGAAAGTGAGAAATGTAGTAGGTAACGCACCCACTAGAGTAATTCAGAATAGCGGTAGTCTCCCTCGCCTCCTCAAGAGTAGTGATCTTCTTCCACGACCACGACTTAACCTCCTCCGCGGGCCTCCAGAAGCTCGTCCATGGAGCAAGCCCAGAAGAAGCATACTGGCTCAAATCCTCCCCGGGGTCGCAGAAGAGATAAACCTTCTCCCGGCCAAGTCCAGTCTTCTCCGCAGCCTGAAGCGCAATATCAATCCCACTCGGTCCAACAAGAAGTAATTTCGCATCGGAGTTCTTCAATTGATATTCGAGTTCTTTATTTCCCAATTATCCACGTCAGCTGTTCAATTCCCGCAAGATACCGAATGCAAGGGACAGGGAAAGGGGTCCAACCGGAAACCGAGGCACTAGGCGATGCAGCGGTGAAAACGCATCTCGCGGCCAGAACACCCCACAGCAGAACTGGGAAATACAGCCGGTTGTTCGAGTACAGGAGGACTTTATCATTGGGCCCGAGTCCGAGGGCCTGCAGACCACGGGCGAGCTGTTTGACGTACACTTCTGCCTGGGACAGACTGAAGCATTTGGAGGGCGAGGTTGCGTCGAAATACTGTGGCGTTTCACGGGAGCTGGGCGATCCGGTGCTGAAGACGAAGGAGGCTACATCTGTACACGGGATGTCGACGGTGTGGGGGGATTTGATCATTTTCGCTCACGGGAAAGTAGAGTTATACAGATGGTACTAGGATGGAAATCAGGTTTTTTTTCTTTTAGGGAAACTACAGATTTGGGGTAAGAAAATGCTAGCATTAAAAGTTGTTGCGAAGGTATCTTCTTGATGCGGGGAAATCTCGGTTACTTGGGTAAACAGTCGTCGATCCGGGGAACCTGACTGGCTATCTTGGAGAACCGAGGCACAGAACACTACTCAGCAAAACCAGGTACACCCTTTTATTTTTGAGTGAAGCAAGGCGCAAAATAAATAAACGAGTGAATGCACAAGAGCTTTTATATTCAAGATTCCTAGATGCCCTGTGATCACCTGCCATTGCATTAATCGACCAACGAATGACGTCACTGCAAAGCCTGAGCTTCCTAAGGACTATACTGAAATGCCCGAGGAAAGTGTAGACCAAACCGATTGACATCAAACTTTTGTACCCGAATTACCTGGACAACAAATTGCCAGACTAGTACCTCTGCACATGCCCGAAGCTCAGCCGCCCATTGTCCCGGTTGCTCTTTCCCGAGGGCAACATGGTCGTCGACGGTATCCCGACCCTGTCAACACTCAAGCGCCCGGCCCAAGATTGTTGATGTTGCAGTTTTCAGACTCGGAATATCTGCGATGAAACCGCTGCATGGGTTGGAGTTTGGGGGGCAGCCACCCGCAAAAATAGGATTCACTTTATAGGCATTTATTCCACGTTATTGACGAAGGGAGAAGATAGTTGAGGAATATCACGGCCCCCGACTGTGGTAGTGACAGAATATTCAACCAACTGGACTAAGAAGATCATCCCTCCGGAGACGGTGAGCCCCGTTTCTCAAACATCCGAGTGAAAATCGCCCATCGCCTGCGCGGGTCCCTCGTCGGAGCCGTCCTCGGGCGCTCAATCTCACCCCCCAGTGTGGTATGGGTCATCGCCTGAGATAGCAACCCCTCCCAACTCAACCGAGCCTGATCCTGCTCGACCTCCCGCGATGAGGCCACCGACTCCGCCTTTGACTCTGTCCCTGGCCCCGCCCCCGTCACCAGATGGCCTACATCCTCCAAGGTCGGATGATGAGACAAATACTGCCCCAATTTCGACTTCTTCCGCACCTTCGGATACTCAGCCACCCTTTCACTCTCACGCCCCTTTGGCGGTATAGAAAGCGCCTCGAGCAAATTCGGCGTAGAATGCGCATGAATCCGGGACGTCGCAGAAGACGCCTTGATAAACTGAATCAGCACACATTGCTGGATCATATCCTCAACGTGTCTGACTGCCGGCTCCAGAACATGAGGCGGCGGGTGCTCTTCGTGTGTTTCCTGATAGGTGACAAGCTCTTCACAAATATCAGTGGGGAGGTTGATCTGGCGCGGTGCCCCGAATTGGATATAGCGCTCAACGAGCCGGGCCCAGATACTCCAGAGGTGAGGACCTAGATTTGGGGTGTCACGAGTGTCCGCCGAGGTCTTGAGCCATTCGTAGGAGCGACAGTAGCGTTTTGATTCGAGGAGGAACTCGATGTTCTCTAACGAGTGGGTTTCGTCGAGAAAGGCGATGAATGCGGCGAGGGTGTACGGGAAGGGGGCCTCATCGTCGAGGATATCGTCGAGATTAGGGTGAAGAGGATGCAGCCGGGAAGTATTCGATTGCATCTCCGTTAGAATGATTGATGAAGGATGGAATCCTCGATCGATAGGAATGGGGGAAATCGCTAGTTGTTTTGATGGTGAAATAAACGCACATCGCCTTGATGACGTATGAATTGTGGGAAGTTTATTTATCAATAATTTGCCGCTCCTTCGATTCTGGTCTTCGAGAAGGCCCTTTAGGTTTTCCACCCGTGTAATTGTGAAAGCAGATTGTTGTCATGATGATCGCAAAGAATCTCGCAGACATACCTTGATGCTTCAAGCAATTGGGGAGTTGTGTGCATAACTCCCAGTTCCTGTATAACCTCACTTAAGCAGGAAGTGACCAATCATAGGCGTGAACTTCCTGAAATGCCGCGCCAAGAAAATGCTGCCATGACACCTAAGGCACTAGGAAATCGGTGCCTGAGCCTCGGCCGAACGTAGAGACAACACCGATGAGGTCTCTCGACGACCTTCGTCGAACTTCCCTAGTTCTAGACCCCGAGATTGTACCTGGGGAAATACCTAGTGCTGGCAACCAGATAAACATGAACGGCAACGGCCGGAGACGATCCTCGAAAGCCTGCGAAGGTTGCCGCTCCAAAAAGCGTCGCTGTCGGCCTCCCTATCCCTGCCGGTTTTGCCGTTTACACGGTCGGGAATGCATTGTAAGGGAAAAAGCTAGGTGATTGTTGCCGACCGGGGAAACAGACAGTGCCTTCCTAGACCGGTATGCTGACGACAGGAAAACAGACCGCAGCGTGCACCAAGGGACACCGTCAGCCCGCCCGTGGCCATTCACGACCAACCTTCGGCAAGACCGTTTGGGATTAATTCATCCCTCACCACCAGCCAAGTGGAAATCCATCGGTCACACGAGGGTCAAAATGATCCACTAGGGCTATCTCAAGACCCTTTCAATATCATCCTACAGCTAACCGAGAACCTTGTTCTGGAGCGATATGGTATGGTCCTGAACACCTCCCATGAAAGATGCGGCTAAAAATGGTATACAGGTCATGAACTGCGATGTGAACTTGTCGAACCGAAGCAATCGTTAGGAGAGGCCCGCCTACTGAGGTCATCGCAGGATTCAAGCGTGGTTGTGCCGATCGCGCATCTGACCCTCCCTGATATCCGCCATCGCCTTCATAACCGTAGACGGTCAAAGAATTCACTGCTAGATCTAGTCGATATACCAACGCTCGACAGGGCCATGACTTCACTATTCCAGCCAACCACCCAAATTCAAAAACTAGTGGATCTTGATATCAATGCCACCGATACCCCGCTCGATCACCTTTCATTGGCCTTTGCAACCCTGGCTTTGGCACTGGGTGATTTTCCAAACTTGGTTGATCCGGAACCGCTAGCCTTTCTTCATCTATCCATGTCTTGCGCTGAGGAGTACCCCGGCAGATCAACCTTTGAACTAGCTCTTGCACTTTTTCTCCAACATACCTGCGTTCTCCGCACGGCCACTTCAAACCGCAGCCGAGCTCTTATCATACACGCTGTCCAGGTCGCACACGACTTGGGAATCAACCGAGGGGCTCCCACAAAAGAACCTCTGCAGGGACTTAAATTTTACCTGCTTCTCTACTTTGCTGATCAGTACGTACAATTGGTTGTTTGGTCTGTGCTAGCCGGGCTAACATAAGATAGATACTGCGCGATGACATATAACACCACACCTTGCATCAAGCCCGACGATTATGCCCCGGATCTTTTCAACCCCCTAGTTGAGACATACCCACATTTATCAACCCTCATAGATCTCTTGATACTAAATGGGAGAGTATTCTGCGGCATTCACAGCCACTCCATGACCCAAGATACCATCCTCTCTTTAGAGTCCTCGATCGGGGAAGTCTGCTGCAGAATTGGCCAACCATCCCAGAACGAGGGGGGTGAAAAGGACCTTTTCGTGGCTCAGTACTCAACTCTAGCTCGGATACACATGTTTTGGTATGCTTTCATCCACCAGACCCCATAGCATCGATCTAACACGGTCACAGGTCCCGTATCATGCTTCGAGCTCCTCTAATCCCGTCTCCAGAGCAGTGGCTTGTCTCCCTCACAATCTGCATCCGAGCCTCACAAATGCTACTGTCTATCTATTTTGATATCTTCGGACCGGCTATTCAAGTTCTCCCTTGTGTGTCCATCACACCTGAACCAGATTTCAAGCAGCGTCTGCGGGATAATATCAAACTACCCCCAACCTGGCGGCAGGTGCATCGCATCGCCACGTCTATCCTGATTATTATGTACGGTCTTTGGAAAGGAGAGGTTTCCACCGATGAGGCCGCCCGGTGTTGTGCCTGTGCTCTATTACTGCTTGACTTTCAGCGTATTCGGTGGACAAACAGTCTTACCCAGATCACGAATACCGTGAGGTCTACTGCGGCTATGAGTGGGCTTGATCTTCGCAAATATCTGACGCAGATGCTCCCATTAGGAAGTCAAGCGTACATTGAGGGTTTGATTTCTCCAACCCAGGATGTCCCGGATTTGATGGGATTGGGTGACAACCATGACTCGATCATAGCCAGCCCAACCGTAGAACAGCCGGATCCCCTGGCATTGTTTGGTTGGGAATGTGATTCAGATCTATTTACCTCCGTACCGTACCCGGACTTTTCATCGTTCGTTTGGGACTAACTAGTTCACCATTGTTGAAACCCCTCATATTGGAGTTACAATGAGTATCTAAACTGCCTATTCTCCCGATCCGTCAGATCCTCAAACGCCACCTCCAATGCTGCCACCCCATCTACAGGCCCATACTCGCGCTCCCTCCTCTTATTCTCCCGCACAAGATAAACCCTCAACCCCAACACCCCTGCAATGGTAATCGCCCCCGTGGCAATAATCGCCTGAAAGCAACTCGAATAATGCTCGTCCACCTCCGTCTGCTTCACCGTCAACGGCGCAACCCCATTACTAACCCCCCACGCACACCATATCAACGCCGACGCAAACGTCCTCTTCGTGTGTCCGGCGATATTCGCCGAAACCAACGCCAGCAGCATCATATATCCACCTGCAAACCAGCCACACATCACGAATCCCACAATCGCACCCACGCGCTGCGTCGTCCAGTCCAGTTTCCAGACGAGAGACGCGCCGATAATCACGCCCACCTCCCCACAAACAACAAGCCAAACCCGACAATCCTTTTTCAAGGTCCCCACCAAGCCCATAACGATACAAGTCACGAACACACCACCACCCACCGCCCCAGTAAGCAACACCGAATCCAACGCCTCATACCCAAAACTATTAATAATCACCGTCCCAAACCCCGAAACACCCCCATTAACAAAATGCAAACAAAAGGTCGTCGGAACCAGAATCCACATCTTCGGATCCATCATCAACTCCCTAATCTGATAAACCTTAAGCGTCTTATTCTCGATGCCCATATGGTCAGCACGCATCCTCCCCACCGCAATCTCCCGCTCTTTGGTGGTGAGAAACCTTGCAGAAGAAGGATTATCAGGAAGACAGAAGAGGAGTGCGATTCCCCAGGCTATTGTCACCGAACCCAAAATCAGAAATTGGTATTTCCATGCACGCAACGGGCCGTGGATGTGCCCGATGCCGAAGATGGCGAGGGAGCCGAGGAGGCCGCCGAGCCCGGTGGAGGTGTACCAGAGGGCGTAGCGGAGGGGTTGTTCGGTTCGGGTCCAGAACATGGCGATTATGATGGAGAAGCCGGGGGCTACGGCGCATTCGGTAGCGCCTTGGAAGAAGCTATTCTTACCTAAACCGTTAACCAGGGAACGAAAGGGTGGAATAGGGGAAGTATTGTGGGGGTGACGTACCGCAATGCCAAAAACTCACGGTATCCTTTCACGACTACGGAGAGCATAGCCACTACGCCCCAGACGATAACTGTACCGGCTAGATAGCGACCGACGGGTAAGCGCTGGGCTAGCCATGAGGCGGGGATTACTAGTTATGTTAGCAGCTGTGATCAGGCAGGAAGGGCATGAGGGTATTTGGCGTACATCCGGCTAAACATCCCCAGTAGAATATCAAAGTCGCATTTGAAAACCGGTGGAGGCTAATTTCTGGTTCTTCGTGGCCGATTGATGCGGGAATGAGTGTATAGAGATGCAGATCTTCGATGATGCCAAATTGGGCGGCACCGCCGAGGATGACTTTGTCCATGTACTGGAGCATGAAGGTGATCATGAGGAGAGGCATCAGGAAGAGATCAATTTTTCGGAGAACGCGCTTTGCCTCAGCTGGACCAATGTCATGGCTTGAGTCACCTTCTCTTTCGCCAGGCTTGGAAACCCTTTCGATTTGCTCCTGTGTGGGATCGTCTTTCTCCATGTTGGTTTGGTGACTGGGAAGCTTCAACTTATCCTGAAAATTGTAGACCACATTCCTAGGGTTGGGGTTGCGCCTATTTATACTCTTCCCCAGCCATACCAAACATCCGAAGGGGAATACACCTCCCCCATGGGGAACCTGGACCACCACATGCGACCGGGCTTCTTACAAGCATCCAATAAGGACTAAGCGAGCCCCGAATATCACTTGGCGCCTGTGGAGTGAATCAAATCCCGCTGTTCATACCCACTCGTACATCCGCAGTCTATATCCGCATAATCAACATATATCCGCTCTCTGCTATATCCGGCCCTACATCCGTCTGACATGGGTGTGAAACCATATCCCATCCCCTAGGAGGGTAGTCAAACATATATTACTCTGCCATCTGCCACATCTTCTCCATCTCCTTCCCCTACCTATCCCATAGCCCACCTACTCTAAGTGCAAAATGACCGACCCATCCCACGCCGCCGCCCTCACCACCCTCACCGACATCCTGACTGATTTCCAACTCCCCATCCCCACCACCACCGATGGCCCAGAAATCCTCTTCACAGGCACAATCCCCTCCCCCTCCTTCACCAAAAGTCAAAAGATCAACTTGACGTTGATCGGCGCAATCCCCGCCCTCGCCAACGCCGTCGTCGCCGCAAACATTTTCCAAGCCCGCGGAGGCCCCCGCCAAAGCATATCCATCGACCTCCGTCGCGGCCACAACTACATCGACCCCGATATCGGGATGACGCCCTCCCTAAACGGACAGGAGATCACATTAGATTTGGTAGCAGGAAACCCCTTCCTCCGCAACATCTTCGAGACCCGCGACGGGAAATTCGTCATCCTAAGCGCCGTATACGTCGACCTCGCCTACAAATGGACGGCACTCCTCGACTGCTCCATGACAGAGTCTAGCGCCCGGGCCGCAGTCAAGAAATGGGATGCAGCTGACCTCGAAGCCCTGTCCGCGAATGCAGGTATGCCGTTCGCTATATGCCAATCCGCAAAGGAGTGGAGGGTCCACCCCCAGGGCTCGGTTATGACCAAACAACCCATCGTTCCTATTACCCCAGTCCCAATCCCACCATCTACCACCAGGTCCACGAATACCTCCCCATCCTTCCCCCCTGGAGTGCCAGATCGCCCCCTCACCGGCCTCAAAGTCCTAGCCCTAACCCACGCCATCGCGGGACCTGGAGCAGGACGCACCCTATCCGAACATGGTGCATCGGTATTACAGGTAATGTTCACGCATGGCTTCGAGCACGCATTCGTCTACACATACGCGAACCTAGGCACGGCCTCAACACGCCTAAATCTCCACAAGGAAGCCGATCGTACGCGCCTCTGGACACTTATTCGAGACGCGCACGTGTGGATAGACAGTTACCGGGAGGGCGGGATATCGAAATTCGGGTTCTCAGATACAGACCTCCACGCCGTCAACCCGGGGTTAATTATAACTCATATCAGGTGTTATGGGGCTACGGGACCTTGGGGGTGGAAACCGGGGTTTGATATGCAGGGGAGTGCGTCGAGTGGGCTCATGTGGTTTATGGGGGAGGGGATTGAGGATGGTCGACCGCGGTGGCCGCCAGGGATGGTGATTAATGATTATACGACGGCGTATTTTGGGGCGTTGGGCATTATGGGGATTATACTGAGGAGGTGTAGGGGGGAGAGTGATTGGGGCACTGGGTGGGTGGTGAGCCCGAGTCTTTGTGGGACGGCGATGGGGATTCTGAGGTACTTTAAGATGGAGAGGTTTCCTGATGTGGGAAAGGGGGAGGCTTTGGGTCCGGAGGTGTTGGAGGGGGAGACGGGGTTGGGGTATCTCAGGACGTTGAAGCCGTTGCCCGTGATGAGTGTTACGAAGGTCGGGTATGAGGGGGGAGTAGGGCTGTTGATGCCGATGGGTTCGAGTAGGCCGGTGCTTCCGGGGTACGATGATGGGTATGATGTGAGGGAGCTGGTGCCGATGAAGAAGGAGGAGGTAGTGCATTCGTTTGCGGCGGGGGTGATGGAGAAACAGGAGAAGCTGAGGGAGTTGGGGGTACGTGAACGACTGGCGAGGGATGAGAGGTATAGCAAGAGAACGGCTGTACTCTAGCAGACTACCCCTTCCCTACATATTCGAGTTTTTTGTTCTTTCCTGTTTACTCGTCCGCTGATTGATTCTTGTATCAATCCCAAATTGCCATCTTGTTTTAACAAATTGTTTCCGCCGTGATAATCGGATTCTAATTACACTAACTACATATTACACGAGTGCCAATATCCTTAGTTTGTCTTGTTCATAGTAGACACGAAGAAGTCCCTTCAATAACACCAGTCGGTGAAGCCGATGGAAAGTCCTCACGACTCATGGGTAGCCTACGCGTACCCTATGAGAGGCATTTACATTGAAGGATGCTGGATTTGAACCTGAGTTGCCTGGATTTAAATGCATCCTAGCAGTGGACGCCTTACCAAGCCACAATTATACACGTGTATGCTCAAGAAGCACCTGGTTGCGATATGCTTGGCCTAAGGTTGTTTCTCTCGATGACAACTTAGTCGACACAGCTGCTGCACGATTGTGGTAACATTTCAAAACTGTTTACAAGATGCGAATGGGTCAACTAAGAATAGACTGGGTAAATAGTGGATGAATAAAAGTGTTGACCTTGAGGTGATGAAGGCGAAGAAGAAAGCTTCACCAGATACTCTGGTCTGAAACGGAGTAAGACACAACTCACGGCTTTCCCCATAGAAATTCCCCATTCTTCCAGACGCTGCGACAAAGTTTGCTGGATGACAGTGGTTGGACACCAAAGGCTGAGCCATCAATCCTTCCCTGGTTGGGTCTCGGCAGTGGCTGGCCTTGAACAGCTAGCGAATGCGGTGTACTCAATAATAGGGCTAAGCCTCGTCGGAAAGGAACATGATCGACACTCTCTTTGTCATTCAATCTCATTCGGACCTTCGGCCTTCTGCTGGTTGATGCACGGACAAGCTGAGCTGCACCGGGCCAACCACAGCGTCCGGTTTGCTGTTGCTCAGCCCCTGCCGATCCGGCGGCGGTGACGGCCTTGCGAACAGCTGGGATGCTGAGATGCACGCTGGGCGCCTGGCTTAAATTTAGCTAAGACATGTCTGATCCTTCTTGGCATGCGTTTCTTCCTCTTCACTTTCTCGAGAGACTCGGATTCGAACACAATATAAAAGCCGTATTGATCTCGATGATATCACCTCCATCATCAATCCACACCACAATCTCCAAACCAAACACTCGCTTACCAAACTCTCAAAAGCCTTTCGTTTCCACCCCATCACGTCGCATTAAATAAGGAATAAATAATCAAAAATGAAGTTCACAATCGCTACCACCCTCCTGGCCGCTACCTCCGCCCTGGCCGCCCCGGCCACCGTCAAGCGCGACGGCGAAATCACCATCACCAACTGGTCCGCCAACCGCTCCATCGACGGCACCTCCACCATGAGCTTCGTCCTCACCTCCACAAACTACTCCGACACCCCCACCGACTGCAACCTCATCTGGTACCCGCCTTCCCTTCCCTCCTTTATCTCTTTGTCCCTATGATTTCCGAATACTAATATTGTATAATGTTAGGCCATCCGGCTCAAACCCCGACGAAGGCGCCCGCTGCAACAACGGCGAATACTCCGTCAAATTCCCCCAGGGTCTGCAGGATTTCACCTCCTTCAGCATCAAGATCAACCGTCTTACTGGTGTGGCGGCTGAGGAGGTCCATTTGGGGATCAGCGATAACTACCCCTCGCCCTGGAAGTGTGAGCAGAACCCGAGGGAGGGGGTGTTGGAGCACTGTGATTGGGTTGGGCCGCTTACTGTTTCTGTTTAATTTGCATCTCTCATCTTGCGCACTTTGTGAGCACATGTTTGGGGGTTGGGACATTGAAGCTTAAAGGGGTTGCATTGCATTGCATAGTTAATGGTGTAGTAGTTAGATAATGTAATCAGGACTTGAACTAACTAACTATGCCTTATTCTCCTATACTCTCCCCACGTGTTAAAGTCAAGGGAATATTGTCTCCCCCCGTATCGACAGTTTCTCCAATCCCACCCCCTCAATATCCTGAAGTGGCGCCACAAACGCCATCTGACTCCAACTAAACTGCGTATTCTTCCCGCCGTACACAAAAACCTCGAACCGGCCAACTAACTCCCGATCAACCCAGACAACAGCCCCATGCTGCACATCCGTCGAGATCGTGATCGTTGCTGGCGTCTTGACACTAACAATCTCATGCGTCGACGAGGTATTAACCCAGATTCTACCCGGAGCGCCGGGGTCCAGCTCGAGTGCGTCTGCATGTGTGACGTGGCGCAGGGGGTAGATGTACCCATCCTCATTAAATAGAAGGGTACCGTTACCGTCTAGGGAGAGGGCGTTGTCCTTGCTGGAGAGGGTGAAGGGGCCGGTGGTGGTTAGGGCGAGGGTGTAGTTCATGCCTTTGCTATTCTTCCCAAGGGTGATATGATGGCCATCGTGGTTGGAGCGCTTCCAGGTAAATAGGGGACCCGGGTCCCGATTGCTGTTGGGTTTGGGCTTGGGTTTAGAGGAAAAGGAGGGTTCAAGGACGCGGTCGAGGTTCTGGGCTGGTGCGCGAGGCGAATAGAAATCGATGCTCGTGTCTAATGTCAAGGGCTGGATGGGGGGTCCGCGGGTGCCGCTCCAGGAGCGAGACCCGACAAGAGCGATACCCCGGCGCATGGCGTAGTACATCTCGAGCTTAGTTGAGGCGTCTGGGCCGTTATCGTTCCATGCGGCCATTACGGCGCCTTTGAGGAGTGGTTCATTTACCTCGACTTGCTCTGTGGTGTTGACGTTGTTGAAGTCAGCGGGATTCCACTGCCAGCCTGGCTGGTTGGCGAAGTTGAGAACGCGGGATTCGTTGAAAAACTGGGGGTACGGGGCTGGGAGAATGGGCATGTGGTCGTTCTTGATGCTCATGTAGGCCCACCAGTCCTGGGAGTTGATAACCTCATGGCCCTGTTCGATGAGTTCGAGAGGGTCAGACTGGCCGTATTGCCAATGCTGGATGGCGATGTCGGGGTTGATGGTGATATCTTCTTTTGGGGGTTCCATTGGGGTTCCCCAGATGCGGATGTTCTTCCCCGAGGTGGACTGGATAAAATCGGCCATCTCATTGACGAAACCGATATAGTCGTCCGCGAGGGTGGCGTCATACTCGTCAGCCCCCACATGCACCTCCTTTACATCAAACCAGGGCAGGAACTCGGCCCAGATGCGCTTGATAGTCGGAATAGTGTCCGGATGCGAGAGATTAAGCAGGTCACGCTTCTCAAGAGACAGCTCAGGCTTCCACTTCGTCAGGTAGAGACAGTGCCCTGGAGCTTCAATCTCGGGGATAACAGCGACCCCGCGCCTAGCACAGTGTTGCTGCATATCAGCATATTCCTCACGGGAGAGCGTCTCGTTCTCGCGGCCGTGGAGGATGCCTCGCAACGACTCGTCCTCAGGCAGCAGGCTAAAATGCGAATAAACGTCCTGCCACGTTTCATTTTTGCCACGGTTAAGGGGGTAGTTGTCGCTGAGGTGGTAGTGGAACTCGCTCATCTTGAAGAAGGAGGCGTAGCTGCACATCTCCTTGAGGAATTCCGGGGGATACCATTTGCGTCCGGCGTCGAACATGTACCCGCGGGTTGCGTACGCTGGCGCATCAGATACCCGTTTGGTTGGGAGTGTATTCTTGCCGTTAGTGAGAAGCATCTGCAGCACGGTTCGTGTCCCCCAGAACATACCCCGGGCGCCGCTGCCTCCGATGAAGACGGCAGACGGGGATATGTCCAGTTCGTAGCCTTCGGAAGTGGGACGGCCGTTCTCGTAGGCCATGGACGAGTTGTCACCCGTAAAAGCGCCCAGGAGGATCGCACCATTGGCATCAGCCGGGCTGGGTAGTGATGCCACGGTCTCGAGGGACCAGCTCAGCCCGGTGATGTGGGTGAGGTCCTCGAGGAAGACCTCTGCGAAGTCATGGCCGGTCGGTGGAATGAGGGTGAGTCCGTCTGTGTCCTTACGCGAGGCGAAGGCTTCCTCGATGTAAATTTTTCTGGAGCTTGCCTTGGCGTGCCAATCCCTCGTATGAGCCCCGTCAGTGAGGGAGTTCCGGTCTGGGAAGACAGGGGTGGGCAACAGCTGCAAAATGGATGCCAGAGCCGGCACGGCGGCTGCGATAATACTCGTTCGGACCATCATATCCCTAACCCTGCCTTCCAAAACTCAATCACCCGTGGCTCACGGTTTATAAACAATGGATGCCCATCTATCTTTCCGACTCCAAGGTTGCATTCTTTCACCCTTGCTGCGTTGCATTCTTGGGTTCCTGCCGATCCCCCTCATGTTTATCAATTTGATCACGTGGTTGTTGTTGATTCTTGGACAAGCATCAATCTAGTTTATCTACGACGACGCGATTCATATTATCACTTCAGATGCTCCTTCGCTAATGCTCCATCTACCAATAAGCAAGTATCTAGATCCTACTGGCATGCGATGCCTAAAGCGTGCAGGGGTACACTTTCCAACGGCAATCGATATCCCCTCATATCTGCCGGAGCTAAAATAGAGCTAATTAGGAGCACAATATATAGACGCCAATCCCCGCACATCACACCCAACCCCACCCAACACCTCAAGTTACATCTCCGATCCCACTATCACTATCATGGACCTCCAATACATCAAACACAAAGCCGTAGCATCCGTTATCCGCTTCCTCGCACCGCGTGGCATGGGCCCTATCGTCCCCACCCCAGACGAGAAGCTCCAACTCCCATCGCGCGACCCCAACAGAACAATCCAAGCTCACATCTACCGCTCCAAATCAAAATCCAATGCAACCAACCCAAGTCCCATCCTACTCAACTTCCACGGTAGCGGCTTCATCATCCCCCTCCACGGCAGCGACGACGAGTTCGCCCACTACATCGCCAAGAACACGCCCTACACCGTCCTAGATGTTGCCTATCGCCTCGCACCCGAGAACCCCTTCCCAGCCGCCCTGAACGATGTCGAAGATGCCGTGAACTGGGTTCTCTCCCAACCAACCGAATTCGATACTTCACATATCGCAATATCCGGCTTCAGTGCAGGCGGAAATCTAGCCCTCGTTGCTGGCTCATCGGGTCTTTTCCCTCCGAACACATTCCGCCACCTTATCGCCTTCTACCCCCCCACTGATCTAGGTCGTGATCCATCGACAAAGATTGCACCCGATACATCGGGAAGACCAATCCCAGCATGGATGGCGAGTATTTTCGATGACTCGTATCTTCCCGCCGGGGTAGATAGGAAGGGGCCCAAGGTCTCGCCGTTTTATACCCCCGCGGAAAGCTTTCCGGATAATGTGCTTCTTATCACCTGTGCCAGGGATGGACTTTGTCTTGAGGCGGAGGCGGTAGCGGAGAAGATTGAGCAGGTTGAGGGGAAACGGGCGGTTTTGAGACGGATGGAGGGGTGTGACCATGCTTGGGATAAGAGTTGTAAGCCTGGTTCGGAGGGGGAGAGGGCGAAGGATGAGGCTTATGAGCTGGTGGCGAGGACTTTGGGGGGGTAGTTACTAATAATCTCTTTGCGGGCGAGGAGAGATCCTGTATATGGATTTGACGACATGCGGAACTACCGAAATACCACGTATAAGGCCATCTGTGACCAACTGCCAGTGAACTTGCCCCTGGCTATCTGATGAGCGTAATGGTACTTTTGACCTAGATGTAAACGGTCCACGGAATTTGGCCGTCTGAACAAGTCCTCCGTTAGCTGATCAAATTGGTGATCGGGAAAGGTCTACTATACTAAGCGATACACGCCGTCGTCTATGCTCTGGCTGTGAGCTAATAGAACAAGGAAAATATAAAATGAAATTTATATCCAGGAATAATGTAGTGGTGACACGCCATAGGACATCAAGTGACATCATTCTGAAGCCTTCTCCTCAAGCATGATCACGCCCATCGGACCCGAAAGCTATAAAGCAACCTCAATCCTCTCAGATATTAATGAGATTCATCTAATGGAGGTTCTCTCCTTCGGGTACCCGGATGATGGCGTTTCTTTGAAATTTCGGTCCAAGAAGTTCTTTACCGCTGACAACATCGTGCCTAGGCATCGACAAGCAAGAGCACTGTTGCTCACGAGACAAACACTCGCAGCCCATTTGTTCACTGTTTCGAGTACCAGTGACAATTCCGATCACCTCCATGGCGGGATCGGGGCTCGCAGCGACTGGCTGAGCGTAAAAGATATCGAGATGGTTTGTGTTGTGTAGCCCCGAATACTCAACACTCATCCCCCAAGAAGAGATTGGGTTTCCGGGGCTCCAGGTTGCGTCGCTAGCTAAAAAGAAGCTCCTGTAAATTCACTCTTGGTTACACCGCCGTCACAACCCGAGGGTGAGAGGGATCCGTACAAGACGCCCCGCGAGAAATACAGTCTCCACAGAAATCAAACCTGAGAGGCGATCGGCAGCCCGTGCAAACAACATAATCTTCAAACGGGGAGGGCGGCGCAGCGCATAAATCGCAGTTGTAGCAAAAGATATACTCGTCCCTAAGATTAGGTAACGGTGGGCTCCCCCTTGTTGGATCGCATAGGTATTCCCATATGATTTGTAAGATCCCATCGCGAATGTCTCCGAACGATCTGCCTCTGTGGGTGTCTGCGAACGATACCGGCGTGAGACCGGAGTGGGCCGCGGTGTTGGTGGCGGTGCTGCCGCGCTTTACCAGTATCTGCACGATATCTACATGTCCATGTATTGTCGCATGGAAAAGGGGTGTCCGGCCGTACACGTCTGGGGTGTCGATGTATTGAAGATCTCCCTCAGGTGCGGTACCCAGCTCATCGTCGGGCCCCTTCTCTCGGCCTGTGAAGTCCAGGAGAAGTTCCACGACCTCGGTATGCCCATCTAGCACAGCACGAGAGAGCGGTGTATACCCTTTCGCATCCTGGAACCTGGGATTGGCCCCCCTTTCCAGTAAAAGTGCGACAATCTCGCTATTCCCGACGCTCGCTGCCCCCACGAGCATTGGGTCCAGTTCCATACCCGTTTCAAGATGCGCTCCAGCGTCAAAAAGCAGTCTCGCCGCCCCCGGACGGCCTCTTCGAGTCGCCCAGAATAATGCTGAATGCCCATGTTGATTCTTGGAATCTCGTGCGCCGTTCTGAAGTAAAACTGCCACCACCCCATCATGGTGATTATGAACCGCCCGGGTCAGCGCCCCATTCATGGATTCGGCGCTCGCCCCGGCTTCAAGTAGCGTGGCCACTATCTCCGCATCTCCACGTTCCGCCGCACGGTAGACAGGAGTCTCACCATTAAACCCAGGAGTACTGGGATCAGCTCCAGCGTCGAGTAGGACTCTAACCATGTCGCCGTGTCCGGATCCAGCAGCCATTGCCAGCGCCTCGACATTCCTGCCTGCGATGTTCCTCTGCAAAAGCAACCGGGCTAGCTCCGTATATCCCTGCGCCGCAGTGTAGTAGAGCGGATCCAACTCGTCCGGTAACACCATACCCTCCTCCACCGCAGCTCCTGCATCGAGCAAGTATTCAACAATAGCCGGCGTGTTCCAATAAACCGCGCGTGCTAGCGGCGCCATTCCGTCAACTAACCCCTTCGCATTGATATCCGCCCCTCCCTCAATTAAAACCTTGACCATATCGCATCTGTCGCGATTAATAGCACCTTCCATCGCAGAGGCTGTTAACCCAGCGAACTCCGCCGCCGAAGCCATTTCCCTCCTGGCGGTAAGAAGAATGCGCAGTATCTCAATGTCACCTCCCCGAACCGCAGAAGCGATCGGCTCCATTCCGGATTTTGCTTTGCCTGGCTTGACCCCTAGCCCAAGTAGGAACTGGACCATTTCGATTCGTGCTACATATGCTGCCCCGCAGAGAGGGGAGTAATCGTTATTCCCGGATGGGTCGACACCGGCGTCTATGAATTTCTGCATCGTGGTAAGGGGGCCTGTTGTTGTCGCCCACCTGAGTACACCCTCGAATTCATGGCGGGCCAGCTGTCGATAAAATTTTTCGTTCAAAACTGAGTAGAGATACTGACATGTTCGGACCAGTGCGTTCTTATCGCGGAGTTGCTCGAGGTGCGCCCATATTGCCGTGAGGAGCTCCACTGGAAGGTTGATGAGTTCCATTGGCGATCTGGTTTGCTGGTTGAGTCCCAGGAGAGAAAGATGTGAACAGAGTGAGGAACGAAAGGAAATTAAAGGCTCCAAATCTTTAATTTAAAGGCTCATGGGGCGGTGACTCAACTCCTGTGAGAAGTGTGGCTGTGCAAATTGGTTTACGAGGAAGGCGCATACTCGTATTCATGGGTCTCGTTGAGCCCACTTTTCATCCAGACTCCAGGATGCAATAATCCCACAATCAAGTAAGCTTCCATTAACGTAATAGAGCTGAGGTGGATGTGCTCACAATGGTGATGCAGTGAATTCATATACAAAGCGTAAATACCTAAAAGGCCCAATTAGGAAAGAATGAAGCTATACATACCAAAGAGTCCAACCCCTCGTTTCCAACATGAAGTTCGCCTCAAGTTGGGCCATGGTCCCTCCATCCATATCCGTATCCTCACCTCCACCTTCTTCCATGAAGGTCGATTACGGTAATAATGCGTTGAGGAGCGGCTCGAATATGCTCGGAGTATTTACCGAAGTCGATGTATTCTTGTACCTCAACAAACAAACCCCATTGCCTTGTACCTTCTACTTCTAGCCGTAAAGAAGCATCCGGTTCATCGTGACGGACCACCGAGACCCTAACTACCCCGACCAACTCTCCTTTCTTGCTAGTCGAGCTATTGGAGTTTTGTTTACGGGTTCTATCATCGCGTGTGGAATGTGGAACCCGGCAGGTGCCGCGACCCCGCTGCGCTGGCATCACTCTGGTGGTCCGTGCAGCAAAGGCCACCACGCGAAAAGTTAACACTACCGCGGTGGCGTGTAAAGTGTAACCAGGTTACCGTATTTAACGTAGCGTTGGGCGCATTTACCGAGGTATAACGGAATTGGCCCCAACCAATACCCGTAATATATCCTCTCAACAGGTAAGGGTCGCGTGGAGTTAAGCGTGGTGGCCTTAGCTGCGGTTCGTCTGCAGTGACACAACCCCAGTGGTGCGGCCCGATCGGAGATAAAATCCGAAAATTTACCTGTATATTCACCTTATATCGGCTCATTTTGCGATTTGGTGTTCATTAAGTTCATTAAGATGTTATATTTCTCCTTCTCCTCGAGGAAGGGGTTGGGTGGGTCGAGCTTTGTAAGGCCATATTTGCGGGCGAGAGATAATTTTTGAGAATATTTACGCTGTTGTTAAAAAGAGGCCTCTTTCGCTAGAAATTCCATGCTGCGAAAGTGGTTTCAGCAAACTAAGGTAAATACCCCCAAGTTTTCGATTCGGTTCATAAAGTCCATAGATGCCGAGTCAACAAAGAAAGGTCAGGTTATGCTTGCGCTGGTGTTGCCAGATTTATACTTTGCATAATGAAAGCCTGCCCTTCACAAATTCCTTCATACCCATAAAGGCGTGTTGTGCTTCGAACAACTCCAACCGAGGTGGAACACAATCCACTCGAGTAATCGCAAGCATTTCCACATTGGGCTTGACCCATCACCGTTCTAGAACGCCCAGAAATCCTTTGATCTACCTTAAACGCGCCAAAGTAATACTAACAACCTCTGGTGCGCTGTGTGAGGGATCAAAATCAGGTTTCTTCGGGGATGGAAGTATTTCCCTTGCCTGAGTTGCCATCCGCTCAGAGTACTGCTGTTTTTCCTTGATTCTTTTTGGACGAATATTCATCGAAATACCATGTTAAATGAATGATATGTACAAGATAGTCTACTTTTTCTCCTCTCGATCCTTTATATCCACCTTACGATGTGCCTCTTCTTTTTAGTCCAATCAAATAAGTGGGAAGGTGACTCGGTTCTCATAATCAATATTCCCCTTTACACCTTCAATCCGCTCCCGACAGGTCCCAAATATCCTATCCCATAGGCGTGTCTGTTTGCCATAGTTAGAGCTCTTCCTCCACCCATAGCGGTGGTGAAGGTCATGGTCCTCAATCACCAGTTCCGCATCAAATAACTCCAACAGCCAGTTAAATGTAGAGGGCGCACCACCATGAACCCGGAGTCCGCTGTGCCCAATCATCTCGGAGAACGCAACGTATTCGAACAAGATCCACCATTCGTAGAATCCCATGGGCAATCCCATCGCCTTCAGTGTGCAGTACGCAAGGAATGGGATGCCGAGGATATCCATAAACTCCTGCTCGTGGTCGGCATAAGCACCGAGTAAAGGGTGCGGGTGTTTGGTTAGGTGGTGGGTACGGTGGAACTGCCATAGAGGAGTCACCTGGTGCATCAGGCGGTGGTACCAATAGAACCAAAAGTCGACTGTCACGCTGTAAAGCCCGATCTCGAGGGCTAGCCAGCCCCAGGGGATCGAGGCCGGGGTTTGATTCGGTTGGTAGGCGAGGTATGTGGCCATCAGCATGCGGAATGTTGAGGTGGACAACAACTCCCGTGCAACCCTGCCAACTCCAACGTCTGGGATGTCGTCTCGTGGGTGTTTGTCCCCATCCAGAAAACCGTATATTGTGCCAAGACGGCGAATCGTATTGACTTCACGGATACCGTTCACCTTGAACGCGCCGGCATATAATAAAAAGGCAGCGACTGGGCTAAGCGTATGGCCTGTGTAGGTCGTGTAGGCTTGTTGGAGGATGAGCGGGATCAGGCAGTGCAGCATGATCCATAGGTGGACGGTCCATTCTCGTACGGCTGGGACCTTTTCTGTCTTGGAGAAGACGGGTGGTTCGGTGTCGAGGTCGATGAGATGCCCGTTTACCAACTGAAGGATCCAGTGACCGGCGCGCCATTTCCATCGGTCACCACGGCGCCAGGTTGACACCATCGAATCCGCCGGATTGGGAGTTTTCGTATTCGCTTGGGTTGCCATTTTTGCAGTTGTTTTCTCTCTCGATGGAACAGAAGAGATGCGGTGAGCCAGATCTACAGTTATATCTTATATCACCAGATCAGCCCAAAGTAGCTCGGTATAATAGATGGCCATATCATGTGAAACTGAGGGACCCGCCACACCATCAGTTGCAAGTACTTCGTATTTTGAAGATTTGCGATCCACCGATCTGCCCCCAATATGTCATATAGAAGGTTGTTAGGGTTTCCACGCTGTTCTCGCGTGGAGAACTGGTGCCTTTGGTGGTTTTAATTGGGTAACCCGCTATCTGGGGTGGCATGCCTCGGTCCACGGCTGGTTTAGGAAGGTGGGGAAGGCTCTTTTTTTCACTTGTGATCGTGCAACAGAACCATTTTCCAAGATGTGATAGGTTGAAAATGTAATAAGAATAAATCTGGCTAGCCCCTGCTTCTGTTGGGGATACTACTGCATGTCGATGGATCGTACTTGCCCCGGCTGGGGGAGAACTAGTAGCATTGATCTGGCTTGGGGGCTTCTCGGATCTCTTGCCTCTCTTGTCCAAACACAAACAGACGATTTTTAGGGCAAGCCCCAGAATATTATGTTTACCAGGCTTGTTGACGTCTACTCGCCCTACGTACTCACCTTCAACAGAGAACCAACTTCACTAATATACGTTCGTTAAATTGACTTACCGGTTCAGACATCCTACAGGTAGTCGACGAGGAATAAGAGAATAACCAAGCTATACTTACTCACCCCACAGCTGGCTTGGGGTCAGACCCCAATAATTCGTAGCATGATGCCAGACATTATCACCCCCGTCCATCCTCCGGACAAAGTCAACCGTCTCCTCACTCATATTCAAAGTGCCAGCCAGGTAATGTAAAGCGGTGTTACCATCGACATCCTGTGCGCTGATATCGATACTTCCCCGCTCTACCAACAAGCGGATAGTAGCTAGTTGGGCACGTTGTTGGGATATAGTCAATGGGGTCGGGTTCCTTGAAGCTAGTTCTACCGCAGTCACAAACTGCGTATGCAGCGGACTGGGGAGTCGATACGGGCGCCAACGGGAGTCGAGAGTCCGTGCGCAGTGGAGGCTTTTGGCGACGTCTGTATTGCGCGCTACAATCTGGCCGGTTGTGAGAGGTAGTGATGCAATATGGAGCAGTGTATGTCCTAGGGCAGTTACTCCCGCCGCGCCGAGCCCACCAGGAGTGAAACCTGCCAGCCACGAGAGAAGGTCCGGATCGTGATGGGCTGTGGCAAAGTGGAGTAGATGTACGTCAAAAACTGGGGTCCGCAGTTCAGCTTTTATCTTTGGATGGGATAGCAGATCAACTACGCATCCTTGGACGCCCGGATTAGTCAGATCGCAGCGGGCTATGGCGTAGGAAAGTGGAGGGAGAGCAACGGTTGGGGCAGCACGGGGACGATAATCGGGTGAATGCCCACAGGAGAGCAGATGGCGAAGCATGGACTGATTACCGGCGGTAATGGCCTCGTGGACGGGCGACGACGTAGACAAGGCGGATATCGGAGGATTATCGCTTTGGATATTGAAATGTTCAACATGGTCATCGTCATCCGTTGTTTCTGCCTGCAGCCAGGCAGACTCATCCGCCCCGGCCGCACGCAGGAGGTCGAGGATTTCCAGATTGCCGATTTTCGCAGCGACCTCCAACATGGTCAAGGCCTTTTGCATCCGTAGGCACTGTCCGGGAACATTGGGTTCTGTCCAGAAACGGGCAAACCCATGGCGGCGCTCGTCCAATTCCGCTTCTGTCAATGGGCACACAGGGTTACTAATACCTTTTGTGCTTCGTGCGACCGCGAGAACCTGAGCCCGGGGTTTACAGGTCGCGAAGCTGATAACGTCGTCCCTGAAATGGCGGCCACGGATAAACCGGACCGAATAGTCCGACATGTCGAAGAGCCCAATTCCACTCGGATCGGCGCCCGCGTCCAGGAGAAGGCGAACATTGTCGGCTAAATTGGCACTAATGGCAGATTTCAACGGTGAGTTATAGACGCCGTAGATGGCGATGTGTGCACTTGGGGATAACCTGCCTATTGTTCTCCATCGCATTTCGGTCAGGTTCTCTTCCTGGCTCCATGCCGCCCACTGAGCCAAAAGAGCCTTCAGTTGCGTCGGGTCAGGATTCGCAGCTGCGAAGGTGAGTGGAGTTTCATCGTCGCTATTTGCCTCGGTGTATTCGGGAGTTGTCCAATACATAATGCAACGAGAATACAAGAGGGGTAAGATGATGGGGAAGAGGGCGAGAAATGAAAACAAAGGGGAAAGACAGGGGAAGAAAGAACGAGGCTTTTGACACCAACACGACTCGACCCGTTATCTTTATGCCGCTTAGTAATCACGCACAAATGTTAGGATAAATCCAACTTTGTTTTGGGCAAAATATGATAACAAAAGACCAATAACTTGGTGAGCTATGTACAGATCATGATCCTAAATTTCCTCGTAGTGTACAATTCCGTCCTTACATCTTGCTCGGCATTCGCATGCCGCCATCCAACCGGATAACGACCCCGTTAAGCATGATATTCTCGATACTCTGGGAGGCGAGCTGCGCAAACTCCTCGGGATGTCCAGCTCTCACTGTTCCTAATTTAGTTCATAGCTCACTCATCGGGGTACAGATTAACTCACCAGGGAATTCCATCGTTCTCTCCAAACTCTTTTTAACCTTATCGGACATCATGGATGTCATCCTAGAATCGAAAAGACTTGGAGCAATTGTGACAACTCTAATACCGTATCGAGCTAGATCTCTTGTCATTGGCAAAGTGAGAGCTGCTACGGCACCCTTGGAAGCACTGTATGCTACTTGGCCCGGTTGGCCGTCGAAGGCAGCGGAGGATGACACCATGATCACGACCCCGCGCTCGCCGTCCGCATTTGCTGGAGTAGTAGCTGCGATATGCGGCAACGTCTGTCTAATAAGGTCGATGACACCTCGCAGATTGATACCAATGACCATGTCAAAGGCCTGCATATCAAATGGTTGAAGTTTGCTATCCAGGATCTAAGATACATTAGCCTGAGCCATCGCGCAACCAGGAACCGCACCATCCGCAGATCTATCGCAAAAATATATAATGTTTTAAACGAACCTTGGCAGGATATCCAATACCAGCAGCAGGGATGACTCCCCGGATTGGCTTGCCCGTTTGCTTGGACCAATCCACAGTGCCTTGGACAGCAGCCGCAATGCTCTCCGTCTCCATCATATTGGCCTTGAAAAACTTAGCTCGGCCCCTGTTAATCTCCTTCTGCAACTCGTCTCCAATTTCCTCATTGATATCGAGAATGGCGGCATAGCCACCGCGAGCACAGATGTCCGCAACACAGGCACGACCCAGCCCGGAAGCACTAGCGTGGTGTCAGGAAAGTCGTCAACCTCTTGCCTCCAAAGATAAACTTACCCCCCAGATACGATAAAAGTATTATCCTCGATCTTCATGATGAATATTCCGGTAGAAATTTCCGTATGAATAGGTGAAGCTGGAAGACTTGCGTTGTCCTCAAATTATGATGCAATTCATTTTTCGGTCGCTTATATCACATGCCTCGGCTGTTTGCAAGTCAGCCGAATATTTGCCGACACCTGACAAAGCTGTGTTAAAGATAATCGGTCGTTGAAATTAACTTGGATGGGATCCTTGGTTAAGGTCGCAGATGTGGCTCTTTTCCCCTGAGTTAACCAAAAATATCAGTTGGCTTTTCACTGTTGAAAGGTGTTCACTGTAACAGCTAAGTCTGGAGGAAGCCGGCTAACGAGGTAGCTACGTCACAGGCACCGAAATATATAACTAGCTACTGGCATCGCATTCGACGTCAAGAAAGTAGAAACCACCAAAAGTAATCCTTTTATATCTAATAACACTTTCGGAAATGCATTTCTATCACTATACTAGAAAAAAAACCTGGCGCATAAATAGAAAAAACTTATTGAGAAAGTACGTATCGCAGAAAACCTGGAGAAGGCCGAATTCAAAGTTCTTGGCGCGTCTCTCGAGGAACAGAAAATCGATCAAGAAAAAAAGTTTCAGTGGGTGACTATGTACTGACGAATCTGCTTCGGATTTTGCTTTTTGTTTTCCTTCAATAATTCCAGATTTTCGGGTTACACAGTAACGCGTGGAAAAGGCAGGACTCTGTTAAGACCTGAGCTAACCTCGGTGGTCTGTGCGGGGAGGCCACCAGGGTCGCGTCAACTTTTAGCGGGGTGGTGTGAAATGTGTTGTTCCCGCACGGACCACCGGGGTAGGGTCAGCTCAGACACCCCGGATCCGCCGTTGATGCCAAGAAGTGCCTCAATGACCTTCAACTGTCATAACAGATTTCACCTCGCGATTATCTCAGCGCACGATGTAGAGGGTGATTGCTTATGATTATCGGAAGTTACCAAGGTATAGAGGGTAGAGTCCCCGCGGTTTCATTACTTTAATGAAGAAAATGCGTGGGAATGGGGTTTTTCTCAGCTTTGAGAACCACCAGGGCGAAATGGCCGGGGAACATAATTTCATACATCATTCGGTTGTCATTTTTAAGGGAAAGGTGGAGCTGGATGGCTAGGGGGAAGTGTGGCGAATTTACTTAACAAGCGAGTTATTTTCGTGTATACGGTAAACTTCTACTGTTTCTACCCGGGGAAGTAGATTAAATAGATATTATATAAGAATAATTTACTAAAGCCTAGCTTGCCAGATATTAATAATGAAATCATTATTCCGTAGTTGCGGATCAACGATGCGGCTCTGGAGTGAGTCACGAAGAATATGGCATATAAATTCCCCGTCATCACCTCTCTTCTCTTTCGTTCTATTCAACCACTCGATACTTGTTGTTCAACTCAGAAATTTCTTTCATATTTTCTCCGATCGATCATGGATTCTTACAAAAATACTGCACTTGGTACACTGGGGATGTTACCACCCGAGTTACGGCTTTGCATTTGGGATTGGTTATTCCGTACATCCCACAGCTCTTCAGGATTCAACATGCCTCGTGCTCTCAGAGGGCATATAAAAGGGATACTATACACCAGCAAACAGTTATCGGACGAGGTGTCCACGAAGTTTTATCAAAATCTTGATGTGGAAATACACCTCAATGGATGGAACCCTAACCATTGGATAAGGTGGAGTATCCAGTACCTCAACATTTGCCGGTATTTGAGAACTCCTGATAAGGCTATACGACGGGGGTACGATCGTTTTCCCTTTTATCGCATCAGGTCGTTACGCGTCCAAATACCCGCGTGCGACCATTCAGACCCGGGCCAACTCATTCTTCTCTGGCGGCACACCAATCGGCTGGTTGAGCTACTAGGCAGAGCATCAGGTGTCGCAAATCTTAAAATTAGACTCGTCAATGGACGCCACAATGGCTGGGATGAGAATAGAAAATGGCTCAGGAGTGTGGATTTCCATGGTCACAAATGCGTGAATGTGACCCCTTTTCTTAAAACTGAGCGGAGCCTTTACGATCATGAGGTGGTGCTCCTACCCTTCTCTCGGATGACAAATGTCAAGAAATTCAATATCCAGATCGGGTTTCACTACGAGCTACGCGATGGGAGGAAACAGAAATTAGCCAAGATGGTTGCATCCTGTGTCTCCCGCAAGGTCATGGGTCTCGAGCTCCCGCATATCTCCGAACAATTTGACCCATGGGTTATACGCAGATTCAGTGGTAACATCAACCAATTCATCAAGGATGTTGATACATCTTTTCAATATGCATTGCGAGCGGATCTTCCCGGGGAAATGGCACCTCGATTATATGCGCTGGAGTGGGAACTAGCATTAAAGGGATTGAAGCGGCTGGAGCGCTTGAGGAGGAGGGAAAGGTGGTTAAGGAAATTCGGGGCGGGCAACGCAGAATCTTCCGATTCTGGCTATTAATGCCGGAGTAGAGCGAGCCTGCTTTCCCAAGGATCCCGAAAGATGGGAACAATACGATGCGGCGATGTCGAATGTCTGCGGGTCGGTCGGATGTAGATCTACCTCTGTAGTAATTATAGCTAAACAAGAAGTCCGTATGCTATCCAGAAGCTTGTCGCGATTAGCCCGATGGTTTATCACTTTGGCCCGCTCCGTTTTCTTCTTGTTTCCTTACACGCCATACGGTATGTATACAACTTAAAAGGGAAATGTTAAAGACTTTAAAATAAAAGTAGTTTTAAAAAAAACTAGGCTTATAACTATTAATTATCTTAGATCATGTTTTTACTAAGGTCTAAATTTATTACTAAAAAAAGATCTGATTCTTCTAATCTAGCCATGATAGGCGGGTTAAATATATATAGAATAATAAGCAATCTAATTAAATACAGTAAATAAGCATTGTAAAGCACTTTTATAAATAGAAATTAAGCATAACCCTTGTCAATTCCATGGTCAAAGATATTGATTTTGCCGGTATTTGGAGATCGACATCTATTTCCTAAATGGCATAGCTCGGCCGTACTAGGGGTCACGTACGGTCGACACTAATTTTGATGGATTACTTGATAGCTTTCGGCGAAACAAGCGAGAATCTTCCCAATAAAATGTCAAAAATGAAGGAGGTGGACGCGAAGTAGGAATGACCTTCGTTTTTACATGAATCCTCTCTTCACTCTCCCTGGCTGCTTGATGGAGTATGAATATGGCTTCCTTAACTGACTCTGTGTTTCTCTTTTTCTTTCCGTTTTATCCTCCTCTGAACCTTTTTCTTCTTGTCTTATTCTTCTCCGTAATATCTTTTTCGCTTGTCTTCTGCTCCTCTGTGTCGTTCTTTTCTTTGCATCTGATTCTCCTCTCTGGCCTCCTTTCCCCGTTCCCCGCTCCTGTGTGAAATCCCTTTCTTTCCCTCGTGTGGGACTAAGAAGCTTTAGACCGTCAGGCACGGGCAGCTGAAGCCAGACGACGGGTGAGTAGCCAGGAGTTCGATTTTCAAAATGACGTCAAACCGATAATAACGATGTATAGAAAAACCGGCAGCACAATGTGTACATGCGGCGGGTGGTGCAACCAGTGCACTGGTACTTTGTGGTAGTAGAACCCACGAAATGGGCGAAGCTCTCCTCAATATGGGTAGACGGTATGTGTGCAGTGATCTATCCCGGGTTGATGACATGGAGCTAATGGTCCCGATTATTTTGTTAGACAGCCTACCACCGCCGACACAGCGGCAGCTAGAACTTACGAAATGGGCAAGCCATTACCAAAGTTGGTAGAAGGGCAGACGGGCCGCATGTTGAAAGATCTCAGGTTTCATGGCATAGTTCTAATAGCCCGTTCTTCTAGGAAGCGACCTGGAAACCATTCAGCGACAACCTGAAGCGCTCCGGGCTCCAGGAGCCGTTGGACAGGCACTCTACCTGAAGTTTCATTGCTCAGGCACTCAATTCAAGTGCCACAAACCAGACACTCCGCCCATTATTACCCGCCAGGCTCAGACCGGGGTGACGACGATCCCAACAGAAATAGGCGCAAGGCTTCCGACAAGGGGCAGCGAGGAACGACCGCGGTCAACGTTGGCCTCCTTCAGGATCAGCCCACGATTGCGGCTCAATACTCCCCTAACAATAGGGGCGGCGAGCGAATTACCCACTGGAATCCACAGCTAACGGCTGCCATTCAACATGGCTCCCCTGTTTCCACTTGATATACCCTATCTGTTGACGGGCCGACTAACCAAGCACTCCGCCCAAAGTGCCATTGGCCAGGCACTCATTTCAAGTCCCATAACCAGGCACTCTAACGTGGTAATTCCACAGCCTTGGTGAAACTCCTTACCGCTTTTGGCACATTCCTATATCCTTGCTATAGCTAACCTCAACTCCTTTTAGGTTGTCAGCGGCTGTCAGAAGGAGGAAACTTTCAGGAGTACTGGGCCGAAACGACGTCTTTGAAGACATAAGTCGGAAAGCAGGAGCCTACGTAAAGTTCCTCGAAGCCCTCTGCGGGGTAGCAACGGGATGGGCCCAATGCCGGGCGGGATCATCATCATTTTGTCACTGCTCCACCTCCTCAACCTTAAGATATTTTTGTCTAACCACTCATCAGAGATACTCCCCGGAAAGGCCACCACGCACCCACACTGGTTTTGTCTCAAGGGTAAACGGGGCTTCGAAATCAAGCCCTTCAAGCACCTGCTTGGGATCCATCGGCCAGTAACACTCCACGGCGAATTTGGCCACGCGCACATCCTTCAAATGCGTAAGAAGCCTGATTAATATGTCCTCCTCTATAGCATAGACACTACCGGAGTATGTTGATAAAGAAACGCGGAGATCCTGAAGTCCCTTCATCATTGAAATGAGCGTAAACGCTGGGCGCCAGAAGGCAACAATATCGAATGGTGCACGGTACTCCACTGCAAAAAGGCCACTCCCGGAGCGGACAGCTTTCATGAGGCAGTCCAGGTGGAGATGGCGGATCATATTAAGACGGTGAGGGAGCACTCTACGATTGAGGTCCATTAACGTCCTTGTTTGGCGGACGCTGATGACATTGTCTGTGTAGAGGATGTCGACCGCCTCTGAGTATCTGGCTGTTGTCAGCGTGCTTCAAGGGGGGTGGGTAAAAGGGTCACGTACATCCTTCGAGACGAGCACAACAAGCCCAAGATTTGGTGGGGGGGACTATTCTCCGAATCCTCGGCGCTCAAACTGCTCCCATCGGCGGCGAGTAGCCCCCAGCACATATGTTGCCATCCCCGGAAACCGTTCCCTCGCTCGGAGCATCGTCGACTCAGCAGTGCGCCATAGGTAGTAGCCACATGCAAAACTCCGCCTCCTTCTGGCGCGAGAATCTCCCGGTAAATCATGCGTCGAAGTTCAGTGGGCAACTTGGAGAAAAATAATGACCCGGCTTGCGCATAATTTGTTTCGGGTGGGATATACGGAGAGAAAGGTAGAGTGAGGGACCTTGTCCGTGGATTTGGGAGGTGTTCTGGTCGCTTGGTTTGCCAGACACGCGACCTTTGCCCGTCCTGATATTGACCCCTGCCTTGACATCCCTGGATTCTCTGGCTTCTCTGGGGTTGTCCGGTGAAGCCGAGAAAGTTTTTACACGCGTTCACGACGTATATGGGCCCGGTGGCTAGGAAGTAGAAAACCCCTCCTACGAGAAACATGAAAAAGTCCCATCGCGTCAGCCTTTCACGACTACAGAAGAACATTGGGATAAAAGTGTGTGGGTAATGAGGATGGGGGAAGGGGGAGTGAAGAAGCTGGGAGAGGTGGGAGAGACGAGGTTCGCTGGTTGGTTAAATACGAGTCTTGGCAAGGCTGACCTGTTTTGAAGCCACGACTCATCAACAGGCAGAAGCTATCCGAACCGATTGAGGCTGCCATCAATTTCGCATGGAGAAAATTAATTTCACATTTAAATGGGTTCATCTAAGGAACGTACTTTGAGTCGCTACAAATCACCATCAACCTTGAGGGTCAACTCAGTTTCAGTACGCGCCCGAGACAAGACTCACCAAGCCAAGCGCCAAACCAGTTTGTTGGTGATCCTCGCCCCCAACTTTCACTCTTCAGCTTCGTTATCGCTCTTCATCACAATGTTTCTTCTTTCATCAAATAAACTCCTCTGTCATCGAATTTCGATGCTGCTGCTCGACCCAAATCAATATGCGATCATGGCCATCTCGATTATGGTTAATATAGAGTGCGTTTGCCATCTACCTCGCCCAGGCTGAAAGCCAGTGGGACGACTTTTCCAACAACCTTGCGACCGACCTCACTCCTCTTATTTCTCTGTTCGGTGAGCAAGTCACGAAGCAGTTTTTGAGCGAGTCGCTCACAATTCTCGACAACTTCATCTTCGCGATGGCGCCTGTATCCGCCATTAGAGTCTGCGGGACATCCTCCTTACGTGCTTTTATCGGAAGAGCACAGGAGGGGGACCCCCATCATATCCGCGAGCCTGGGTAACTCAACACATCGAAAGATCCTTTGCTGGCCAGTTTGAGCCTCGAAGGTGGTGCGGCCTACGTAGAGCCACTGGAGAAGGAAGCCAAATCCGCAACTTGAAACGACGCCTTCCAATTCCATCAACTCCACGGATTGTTCATGGCCCTCCTTGAACCCTCCATTAAACATAGCCGAAAAGATACGGGGACTTCTCGGGCAGGAGGCTTTTTGAAACAACGTAATTGGTGATTCCTACTTTCACTTTGACTGTCTCGCGGTGGTATAGTGGTAGCATTCTTATTGAGACATATTAGCGATATACCGACTGACATTCAGGGGACATTGTCTCACGTACTGGTCAAGGAACCCCTTATTGTTCAGCTCATGAAAATGTTTCATTACCGGCATGTTGTTTCTCTCGCCCAAAGTCCCAGACTGATGGGCGTACTAGTATTTGTAAACAACGTGGGTTGGATTGTATGAGTTCGTGGTGTTGGAGATCGAAAGGATTGGAGGAAAGTTGCGGATAAACATGAAGGACGGCGACAGAAGTAGAAGGTGAGAGAGGGGGAGCTGGTAGCAACACAAGATGAGCAACAACACAAGGACTAAAAAGTATTGTTCTCACTGTTAAGAGTACCGCCCTGTAGGGCATGATCCTGCCATTTGTTTTATGTGTTATAGTCCTATAAATCGCTCAATATTTCTCATCCGGTTAAACCGAGCCTGTTGCTGACACCAATATCCCCTCCATCAAGGGGCAGTGCCTTCAGTCTTTCTTCTCTCATCACCACCCTCCTCTTCTCCAATCTTCTCATTCTCTCAGCACGCATTCTACCTTTTACAACGTTCGTCTCGGGCCTCAAGACCTTACTTACCAAGGATACCATGTCGGCGGGACACGCCTCCGATGGCTCACTCGCCATTTCGTACAGCGAGTTCACCGAGACGTATGTCAAAATTATAATATTTTGAAAGGTTTGCCTTACTGACCAATGTCTTTTCACAAGCGTACTTCCCCTCTACCACGAGTCCGCTGTTATAATCAAAATTGGCACTACCACGTACAAAGTCTCGCGGGAGTTGCTTTCTAAGAAGTCGCCCTATTTTGATGCGATGTTTAAAAAGGGATTCAAGGAGGGTGAAGAGCAGGCCGCAGACTTGAAAGAAGTCGAAGGAGTTGTCTCGACCCGTGCCTTTCAGTTGCTCTTACAATGGGTGTATTTTGGCCGCATAATGTTTGATAAGGAGCCCCCGGTAGATAAAATCACAGCGATCCTCGAATTTGCCTGCCTGGTGGATATGACAGGCATTGATGGCGTGCAGCCTCACATCCTACACCATGTCGGGCAGGTCATCATCACCCCCGAGGACTCGTCCTGGACCATCGACACGAACACTAAGTATGTGACCTGCGAGCATATTTTGGCCGCGATCAAGCTGCCAAAAGGCCACCTGTTACGCCAACTCCTTGTTCGATCTTCTGTCGTGGGGTATATCAGGCAAAATCAATTCAAGTTCGACAAACAAATCCTCGAAAGCCCGGAATATGCCGCCGACCTCTTGGTGGAGGTGAAGGCGACATTCAAAAGTGCTGCGGGAAGGGGGAAACAGGCTGTTTTTCATGATCCTCTCACTGGGAGGGACGTTGACTTCAGCCCATCCCAGGGTGGAAATATTCGTTCTACGTCTTTGGGTTGGCTTTGAAGGACCGTCGTCGCGGGAGTGGGTTTTGGCCGTTGAGGTCCTCGATATCCTTAGTTTCTCTTTCCAGGCTCTACGTCTGTCTATTTTTGTCACTGGAGGCAAGAGGGTAGAATTGATCCAATGTAGTCCCGAATATCATTATCGGTGGCTGTTCGCAGGCATCACATTGGTACTGAAGTCCACTACTAAAAATATTAAAAAAGCAACCTTTTTTTTTTGCTGGTCGAAATCCAGTTTATTATTGAGCCTCTAAGCACATTATCGACTTCTTCCTAGGCACCTCCCCGAAATATGAGACCACCAGCCTAGCAGCATAAGTATACATCCCGCCCATTAAAAGGATCCGTGACAATAGTCCGAGTCCGTTTACTCCCGCTTATACGAGCAGTACCGAGAGTGATACTCAGCTCATCCAGAAGATCAGCTCCAAATTCAAGGTTTTGTCGGATTTCATCACGGAATCGGAATTTATCCTTCATTTTAATGTACTCCCCAATGGTTGCCTGGACGAGGAGGCGGCGCAGGGAATGGCCTCCTGGTAACTGACATGTTGCGCGAATATTTTCACAGGTTATGATCCCAGTGCTATTGATGCCCGAGCTGGGATGCTCTTCATTCCACGCTTTAACAGCTGCCTTAATATGATGAACCATGTGATCCTCCATACCTCCAATGCCTAACATATCTGCTAGCCTCGCAACTTCAATAGTAGCAGATATTCTCTCTTCTGGCCCTGTTCCATCAAATATGATGTGGCCTTGATATATCCACTGTAACAGCATCTCGAAGCTATTTTCCGAGACAACACCCTCAATCTCTTTCAGTTCCGCTGCTTGTTCATGGCCTTCCTTGAATCCTTCCTTAAACATGGCTGCAAAGTATGCGGATTTATCGCAACGCAGGGACCCGGAAACCTGATAATTGGTTTTACCAACTTTTATGGTGACGATGGCTTTGTAGTAGAGTGGGAGATCCCTGATTATGAGACGTTAGCGAGAAACTGTTGGTAAGGGGATGTCCTCTCACATACACTGCAGCAAACGTAATAAATGAACTGCGCACTGAACCATTGGTTATCTCTCCTGCGCACATGATTTTCTTGATATGGGAAGTGTCACGGCGATCGCAAGACGGAAAAAACTCGAAGGACTGGAAAGGAAAGCAGACTCGGGAAGGCGAGAAGGGAAGAGAGCGAGAAAGTTAAAGGGAGGAGTGGAGAAAGAGGGGGAAGGTAACAGAAGTGAAACCCAGCAGCCATGGAGGATCCGCGAAAAACAAAGAAATTCCATTCACCTCGCCCCTCCAGATGCTCCCTGTTTCTTCATTTTCTGTTTTCACAAGAGGTGGGCTCAGGGGCATTCATTCAGCAATAGGGGTATTTATTTGCTAGAAACTGCAACCAAGGTGATCATTTCAATACTCGCAGCAGCCCCTTCCTCCTCACTCAGACAGTCTCGAAGCACAGTATGGAATCTCCCTCTCTCTTCGGCAGTCCACCCATTCGTGACCGGTCCCGAAAAGGCCGTCACCATGATATTCACCAAGTCGTCAAGATCATCACCTCTATATTCTACCTTGTGCGATTGAATCTGAATCTTCCCCGCCTCGAACCCTCCCGCTTCAAGAACACTCCGGAGCTTTTCCTGCGTCAGCCACGACTTGTCCATCGGGGGTTCCCACAGCTTGTCATTAGGACGGACTGCATGCTGTGCCTTATGAATAGCATCCATATAGCCTAGCTTCGACCAGGTTGTCACAAACGCCGTTCCTCCAGGTTGCAAGGTACGATATATGTGCCCTGCTGCCTTCTCCGGATTCTCATAGAAGAAAATCCCAAGATTGGTGTACGAGTGACTGAATAGATTATTTGGATAGTCGAGTTCTTCCGCATTAATAACCGATGCCTCCAGTATCCCGTCGCTGCCCTCCCTCCATCCCCTCCTCGTGGCTTTGGACCGCAGAATGTCGATCATCGAGGGTGCTAGGTCGGCACAATAAACCTTAGGTTTCGGACCCGGTATGCGCGTGAATATTTCCTCGGTTACGATTCCGGTACCACACGCATTGTCCAAGATAATGGATGAGGATGTTATTGGTGGCGAGAGAGTTAGAAGATACTGGGCCACTTGTCGGGTACAGCCACCGGTGATCCGCTCGTATGAAGCACTGGCTTTGTCGAAGTGGGCAGCCGCGGAGCCTGGTGAGGGAGACGTATATGGCGCCATTTTCAACGAGAGTAATGGGCATGGGTTGGGGTGCGAAGCTCCTCCATAGCTGATATTGAGGGGCGAGGTCGAGGCATAAATGGAAAGGGTATCGAAGGACCTTGGAGACGGAATATCCTCCAAGGTGTATGTCGAGAGTGTACTCTAACTGGGAGAAGGGAAGCCACTCCAATAAAGGAGACTTTCGCTCGTATTTCTTATTAAGAGTACCTCGTATAATGCAGGTCGGCCGGTATCGGGAAAACTACGGATTCTATCACTGTCTTGGTGCTGTCAGTATGGACACCTCAGCGATTCCCACCTTCAGAATCCAGGTCCTTGGTCAACGCTAAATTAACATGAACAAAACCTATAGGGCCTGCTCCAGCTCCTGGTGGATTTGCATCGCAGTCTCCGCTAGTCTGTCCGCACCTGCAGGGAGCCTCCCACTCTGCCGACCAAGGCAAAACATGCGCCACAAATTCGTGAGATCGGATTAGTAAAAGCGAGAGTCATGATTCGGAGGCGGCACACACCGCAATGATGCTGCCTAACCTATATTAAAAAAATTTCCCCTCAATCTTCTCTCCAGTCAAAGGTGGTTTTTATAAAGAACACCCCAGGCAGCAACACTTCAGAGCCAAGACTAAAAAGAGGGGAAGATCCACGCCTTGGCAACGCAAACCAAGAAATACTCCCCCAGCACTAAAGTATACCAAAGTTGGCATCATTTTCAGCAGTTCATCATGCCTCATGTGAAGAAAGTATGCATAAAAATTTCCCATCAATACCCCCCATAGTCCCCTTTTAATCGGGGCTGACTACCCGCAGGCAATCATCATCGGCAGCGGACCCGCCGGTCTGTCTACAGCCCTCCACCTCCAACAAAAAAACCACATCCAATGCACCGTCTACGAGCTCCGACCGGAGCCTATCACCCTTGGCGGTGCAATCGGTATCCCCAGTAACGGACTACGCCTACTCGATCGCCTCGGAGTATACGAAACCCTTACGAAAAAGGGTTCTTTGGAGGCATGTCTCATCCAGCATTCAATCAGCGGTTCTCTCATCGGTGAAGCCGATTGGACCGCCTACGTCAAAGAGAAAATCGGGTATGGATATATGCGGGTCAAACGCAGGGAGCTAGTCGATGTTCTCCTCGACGCGGTGCAGCAAAATAATATACCAGTTCACTATGGGAAGCGCATTGTTGAGATCCGCGAAACGGACGAGGAGATAATTGTTACTTTCTCGGACGGGACGCGGGATGCGGCCGATCTGCTGATCGGATGTGATGGGATTCACTCGGAAGTGCGTAAGCTGTACGTGGATCCGGATGTTGAGCCGGCCTACACCGGGTTCAGTGCCTTCTTCTCGATTGTACCCACCTCTTCCTTACCCGAGGAACTCGTCCCAAAACCTGGGATGCATGTTACTTTCACCACGAAGGGGCTGTTTACGTTGATACCCTGTTCCCCTACCAATGACGAGCTGTTCTGGTTTTTCTCGCGAGAAACGCCCGTGCCGGAGTCGGAGGATAGCCGGGATGGGTGGGAAGTACGGAAGAAGGAGGAAGTTGGTAAATTCCAAGACATCTTGTTGGATGTTTTGGACGAAACGAAGGGCGAATGGGGAGCCACACTACGCGCGATGGTAAAGGACACCGGGAGTGTGCAGTTCTTTCCTGTGTTTCACCTTCCTGAGGGTCGAAGGTGGACGAATGGCAGGTGTATTCTGATTGGAGACGCAGCGCATGCCATGGCGCCACATGCGGGACAGGGAGTCTCGATGGCGCTGGAAGATGTCTTTGCCCTTTCACGGGTACTCGAGGATGGAGAAGGGTCGCTTGAGGATGGGTGGAGGAGGTACGAGGGTGTTCGACGGCCACGCATCGAGGAGGTTGTCAAGAAGGCGGTCACGGTGCGAGATGTGAGAAAGGCGGTTGGGCCGTGGGGGCTATGGCTGAAGGAGGTGGTGATGACGGTGATGTTCGGGGCGTATCACTGGTTGGGACTGGGGCGTTGGGGTCTGGGACAGGGTATCCTGGACTATGACATCGAAGAGGTGGACTTTTGATTTGATAACGATACTTGCATGTACATGTAGGACAACTGATCACTGTTTATGAACGGATGAATGTCGTTTTGATGGCGAGCTGGATAAATCGTAGTCTGTTCGAAAACTGAGGAATGTGGTTCGCGCCTCCCATTTCCAGAATGAGGTAAACACATCCGTTCCTGCTAGGAAGGTCCGCTCTTAATTCCGCGCGACGGGCCGAAAACTCCGCGTGTCTGACGAAAGCGAGATCCGATATTTCAATATGAATCGAGGCAGTGCGGTAGATCTGCATATTCCGAGTCAGACACGGAGCCGTCGCTCTACTGAAGGGGGACATCGGCCTCATTCGCCAATGGGATCACATTATGCTGCAGAATTATGGCTAAATAGATCGTTCATGAGCCGGACCGTGCCACCGGAGTCGGTATTGTGTGGGGTATGAGTCTAAATCCGAGACTCCCCGGACGCTCAGTCCCTGATCGTCAGGTCCACTTCGTGTGGTTTGGAGTCTTCACATGCCTCGGCCTGACATATCTTCAGAAATGAGGACAACGACCTGCCTCTTTTGGTGAAGTTCAATACTACAGTAGCAGTATGGATATAAAGTCAGACAGCATCCGAAACGTTTACATCTTTAACCATTTAGCCTCATGGTTAATAGTATAGAGGTCGTTCGTGTTTTGTAGGCAATGATGGATCTTCGGGACGGCATCGACTCCGCCAGAATGAGAGGGAAATGGTATAAATATGGTGGCTTATTTGCTGGCTGTCAATGGACATATCATTGTCTAAATTATTCCTATCATTGCAATTAACAATCATGATTATCTCGAAGCTTCTTCTCTTGGCCTTGACCCAGTCCGTGATCTCCGCTGCTCGTCCTACGGGCGAGATAGCACGACGCAGCTGGGCACCAGCAGCAGGCCAGACAGTGGTTAACATCGGCCAAAACTATCTGGACGAATGGCAGGCGTTCTCATCAAAAGTCAAAACTCCTTCTGGAATAAGCGTCTACGGGAACATCTACGATGGAACTCTGAACACCGACTCCCAGAGCCTGTTGAGCGAGTATGCTGCTAGTCATAGGTAAACATCACCCGGCCAACCCAGCCAAAATCCAACACTGACCTTGACTTTCTAGTGGCTTCGTTGAAATCGGCCTGAGCTGGAAGGACGACATGACCAATCACGGGTACACCATCTACCAGGTAATACACTCCTCCTACCCTCCCCCCCCGTGGAACAAAAGCTCACAGGTCTCTTCCTCTAGGGTGCCCAGCTATGCAATGATATCGCCCAGGGAAAGTACGATGCCTCCCTCAACCAACTTGCTCAGTACCTCGCCCAGTTTCCCGACGTCAAATACCTCCTCCGCATAGACTATGAGGTTTCTGGTAATCTCCACGCCAACACCAATCCAAATACCTTCGATTCTGCCACCTTCGACCTTACCGCATACCCTGCTGCCTTCGCACATGTCCGATCCGTCGTCCTCCAAAAAATTTCAAACGTCGAGTTTGTCTTCCACCCGGTCCGTGGGTCCGCGTCGCAACTTTACCCAGGTGACGACGTCGTAGATTGGCAAGGTACGTGTTCTACTCTCCCCCGAAAAAAACCTATTACCCATTCAAGAAGACTAATATTCACGTTCCCTCCAAGGATTCTCCATCTTCAATAACGACGTCTGCCTCCCAGTCGGAACAACCACAAACTGCGACGGCGATACACTCGATCCGAACGTCTTCAAGGATATCCAGTTTGCGACCAAACCTAAAATTGTGGCTGAGTCGGGTGCACAGCCGCCTGCGTCGGGCGATTCTGCTTCCTTCGTCGAGTACTTAACACGGGTAAAGGATATGGTTGAGACATACGACTTTGCTGGGTGGACATATATCAACAGCCTATGGACCGCGCATGGGTGGGACGGATCCGTATGGGGAGATAGTCGGATTGAGGCTAACGCGGATGTGTTGAGCTGGTACAAGGAGAATATTGTCGGGAATGCACGATATGTTTTTGAGTGAAGCCTTTCATACTGGCGGGTACAGAGATACGATCTTGTCCTTTGTTCCCTGTTATGATTCATTCAGAGCGCAGGGAAGTACTTGGGTATCTTGCTATCACCAAAAACTCATCTTTTTCTAGTGCGCCTATAGCCCCCTTAACTCGAACTTCTTGATTTGGTATCTGCGCTGTGTAAGTCGAACACTAGGTTGTGTTGGGTATCTCCAAAATGACGCAATACAATTTGGGTGTGGTGCAAAACCCCAGATAAGATCATCCTTGCCGCCACACCCAATTGAACCCATTCATCTCAGGTGGGGGGACTCCATACGCAAAGAATCTCATAGGTGACTCCGTACATAAGCCCTAGGCCGTACAGGGCAGGGATTGCTTCCGTGAGACTCAACCGAGAGCTAAATCGTTCAGGTCAGCGAGAGGTAAAACAATATAAATTGATACCTTGCCAGCATACAACCAAACTCCTCTTTTCTCCCCAATATAAACCCGGCTTCCACATTCTCTGGAAATATCGAGCGCCCGCCTTCTTCCTTATTTTTTGTAAATGTTCTACATCATCTACAACACATAGATAGCCATGCCCCCCAAACCTGGCCGAATTGCGTCCTTTTCCCGTCCATTTAGCTTCATCTGGCTTTCTCTTTGCCGTAAGTCTTTTCAAGTTGCCCCACATCACTTCTACAACTCTACTCATCCTACCCCAAAGTGCACTGGGAAGCTCTCAAACAAACAGTTCGTCGAGACGGCCTCTCAGCCCTCGTGTGCCTACAACCCATTCGAGATGCCGCTTCTGCAAAGCTGCTGAGTATAACCTGTAAGATACCCGCTATTTTCTTCCCTGCCCTATCTGCGGCCTAACAAATCATGCGTAGCTGGCGGTTTCATCGCTTTCGAAGACACAACCATTGTTCCATCGCTCGTACAAGCCGCTAGCGGCGTTGTTCTCGAACTAGGCCCTGGGTCAGGCAATCAAATCCATCGGTTTGATACTTCTGCTGTTGAGTATATTTATGGTGTTGAACCGAACCCCCACTTCAAGGACGGCCTAGAGGCCAAGATAGAAATGCATGGCCTGCAGGATAAGTATAAGGTTATAGTTACTGGCATTGAAGATAGCGACGTTCTCAGGGCGGAGGGAATAGCGGAAGGGAGTTTGGATACTGTGTTATGCATCCAGGTCTTGTGTGCGGTAAAGGACCCAAAACCTGTGATGAAGGAGGTGTGGAAGTTATTGAAACCCGGAGGCAAATTTATATTCTGGGAGCACGGGTGGAGTAGGAACCGTTTGACGAGTGCGGGGCAAGGTATGTTTCTGCTTACCTTTTTTTCCCCCAGAGTGGAGTATCTGGGGTTAACGTGAAGAAAGCGTTCTGGAATCCGGCCTGGAGTACATTCATCGGATGTCATTTGACCCGGAATGTATTGGGGGATATTCTTGACAGTGGAGAGTGGGAGAACCCGAGCGATATCGAAGAGCCTGAGGAGCCGTTTAGCCTTCTGCCTAGAATTCATGGCGTGCTTGTCAAGAGGGCTTGATTAGGAAACCATGGGAGTCAACCCTCACTTTCTAAATGTTATATCAACTTGGGGAAGAAAAAGTATTATTATGAATTATAATTAACGCCTCAAAAATTATGGTTGCTTTTGACTCCAAAGCTATATGTATTTCCACCCTCCTGTACTTATGTTCTCGTCGTCCATCAACCACTCTCCCCGACATTACCATTATTCACTCTTCTCACCCGTCTTTCCCTCTCCGTCCGGTCCCCTTTCTCCCTTCTCCTGTGGCTGCGACGCCCTTGGAATCCAAAAACGGGATAAGATCCCCCCCAAAAACAAACGATCAATCCACTTCACCAACCCATAAAGAATCCACCCCCATCCCCAAAGCGAAACACCCATCAACGAAGCCACCAACACAACCGGCCCAAGAATCAAAAGACTCAAAATCCCCCACAAAAGCAACGCAACCGCGGCGAAAATAAACGTCCCCGCCAAAAATATCAACAACGGAACCCCACAACAAATAAGCTGACACACACAAAACGTCGCTGCAATCGGATGCGACAGCGCAGCCTCATACATGGCTGCCTGACGGGGCGGCGGGAAGAATTTCATCACCAGAGCTTCCACCGTCGACTCAAACCAGTCAACCAGCGCCGGGAAGAAGGATTTCATCCATCCTGTGACGGATGCGATCATAGAGGAGAAAGAGGGGACGGTGATGTTATTTTTCTCGGGGGTATCTTTTTGGCCATCGTCGGGGGGATATGAGCCTGGGAGGGCAGTGTCTTTTAAGCCTTTTGCTGTGTCACCAAGCTTTTTCGTTGGTTGTTTGATGACTTTGGGGGCTTCACCTTGGGTAACTGAGGTGACGGTGTCGTCGAGCTGCCCGGTTACGGCCCCGGTACCGGGGATAGGGAGGGACATTGCTCAAGGTATAGCTCAGGAATGCCTTTTGAAAACCGAAAAAGTAAAGAAGTGGATTTCTCTCTTTCCATCTTGATCAGGATTGCGAATTTTATATAGAGAGAGCCCCACGCAAGCATTGCCATGGAGTGACGTAAATGTACGACCGAGAAACTCGAGTTCATTTACATCAACCGCTGTGATTGGTTGTCGGTCTGCGTAGTTGCCACACCCGTTGGGCGACTGTTTCGGGGAAAGCAGCTATAGGCGCCATGTTATACCCAGAAAACTGGTATCCGGTGCATGGATCAGCCCAGACTAACGTCATCCCACATGGAGATTCCCAAATTAACAAGATAAGGACTCTAGATCGATAACCTTAGGCTACTACTGCTGGTCTCCAGTTCAGCAGCGGCGTGTGGTGTTTACGGTGTTTGCATCAAATCTTCGAGACAGGCTTGGCATGATGAGAACTGAGTGCCGGGCCGTCGTTCTTCCGACCGGGGAGCGGATTATCCTCATCCTCATGTCCTGCTTGCAAGGCGCTTCAAAGCCCACCAACGAAGCGGGTGGACCACTATCGAATCCAAAATTATCATTCAAACTCGTCCCTCAACAGCGATTTCCAGCGAATTCGGCTCAACAGTTATTGACATATACGGTATTCTGGTATGGCATTCCGTAGTATCTGAGGAAAATATCACCGTCTATTTCCGAGCTAAGAAGTGGGCCAGCAGGATGGGTGCAGAGAAACGTGATTATCTCCAGGTACTTTGTCCCTCAGCCACACTAATTTTGGTGGAATCTTGGATGAGCCATTATTGGTGGATTACTTTTAGAAACTAAGCCATGAACTTGAACGCTAAGGTACGCGATTCCATGGAATGGGAACAACGCTCTTCAGGAGAAGGTGCATTAGAGGGGAGTGCAAAACGTCCTTGGGGTCTTGGTTGGAAGTCCTGGACATGAAGCGTAAATTCAGAAGAGAGAGCAAGGAAATTTTGGCACTCTTACTTAGTCAACAATAGAGAATGGCGAGTGATTCCATGGCTGGAAGGGCCGCCCAAAGGATATAAGTACTCTGAAGATGTATGTTCAAAATGTGCTCGAGAGGAAGCACATACAATAACAGTGAAACTATTGCAGTCTGTGGATCTTTTCTGAAGGCCAAAAGTACCACTACGCCCAAAAGGGCGTCAGACATCCTGGTTGATCATAGATGGTCTCATAACGTGGTATTTCGGTAAATCTCAAGGCCGACACCGTCTTTCGGCCAAACTGTGGCTGTATCGGTGATACCCTGGCCAATAACCGCCATCCACACAGTACACGCAACCAAGCCACGAGTAGGGGTCTCAGGGCCTTGCTCTTTAGGTTGGTAATTCCTGTCCAGCCAGCCCTGGACCCAGTCGTCCGGGGTGCTCCGAGCGCTATCCAGAGCTTGCTTTGAAAATGTAGCCACTCTTTAAGATATAGATAAAATCACAAATTTCGAGAAGCTTATCCAGAAGAGACCCGCCTCGAGGGGCAGTCTTGCGCTCAGGAAGGCACAAACTGGGTACGCGGTACGCTTGTGTGAATTCAGGAATAATTGCAACGATAAAAGGTGTGATCTCAGCATTCCTACGGAAAACCCAAACAATGAGTTCGCAACTACGACCAAAAGAGCGGGGTTCAACGCCTACGAAAGAGCGAGGCATAGTTAATGTCAATAATCCAGCTTCGACATGCATTATGCGAGGCACCGCGGTGGGCCAAACGGCTGGGAATGCGGTAGGCCGATGCATCTTGTTGCGGGTTGGTTTGCTTCGTACTTAGCATATTCTGAAATACAAACGCCATCTAGCCATCTGGATCGAGGAGGCTTAAATCAAATTCGGGATGTGTAACTGATGAAAGAGACCAAGCAGAAACGTGGTTGTAAGATTTCCGCTGCCTGGGCTAATTCCTCTGTGACGTGGCACTGCCCCATTCCTATCCTTCCTGTCAAACAACGGCATTGTTCCTTCTTGGTCGATGAGGCTGATGACCCCTTGACCCTCGTCAAATCTCAAAGGTCAAGGCATTTATTCTAAGGGACGCAATCTAACTCATTGTTCTAAACTAGTGTTGTTTATCTTCGCGCCTCATATATTTCCAAGAAAAAAAAAATTCCCCTCCAAAATATTGCAGCCTTCGCACCCTCCCCGCCCACCACCGGAGGACAGAAAGCCCGGATAAACGAGCATCACCAACAAAGCCTCTCCTCGACCACCCCAGCAGCGTCACTGAAATATCTCACCTCTCCCCTCCTTCCTTCCCCGAATATCCCCATAATAACCCGCACCCTTGCCGCCTCGGGAATGTCTTCAGGCCCATAGTCCACGCCCTCTCGCAAGCCGGCCGCCTCCTCCTCCAGCCGTGCAACCCGGGTAGCCACTTTAGCATAAAGTTGCGAGTCCCAGATGCCCTCCTGCCGCCTGCTACGAGCCATGAGGTCGATCATCCGATAGCGGATTCTTGAATCTCGGCAATTCGTCGACATAGCCCAGAGGATAGGGAGAATGCCCAGGGTTAGGGAAAACGAGGGGGTGCTGGGAGTTTGTATTCTGGGTAATATTCTGGAATAACTCGTTCCCATCTTACTACCGGTGCCCTGTACTTCTCTCTCTTCTTTGATATCTGTCCTATTAGCCGACGAGGGTTGTTCACTCGATCGACCGATAATCTGTTCAGCCAGGGAAACGATGGTAGCAAAGCCAGACAAATGGCGATCCCATTCGCATTCTCCTGGGGTAAATCCCACATCGAAAATTATTTTTAGTGCCACTCGCCACATTTGAAGCGCAAGGGTAGTATTCCGCGACTCTGATTCCTGTTCAGCTTCGGGGTGGGTGTCGAGGAAGTTATCGAAAACTACCGACCACTGGTTAACCATGGCGTGAATCCGGCTACCTTCGGTGGAAATCTGTTCCGCTGGGATATCGCATCTTTCCGCGCGGATATCCTGTGAGAGGTATACAAGTCTCATGAACCGGTTACATAGTGACTCGAACGCTGTGGTGATGTCCTCGAGAGTCGCGGGGTTTGATGGCAGCAATGGTGATGTGCCAAAGGTAGCGGAGACTTTCGGCCGGAGGTTGGTTGGTAGAAATAGCCCGCCATCTAGTTCCAGCATCTGGGTCTCCATACGGGTCAGGACTGATCGAATCACCCGTGGAGGCTGGTATGGCTTTGATGATGGTTGGCTTTGCACAATTCGTAGGCCAGATGCCAGATGACGCAACGCCGCCTGGAAGTGACCCTGAAGGCTCTCGAAGCAAAAGAACAAGACGCACATGGTGAGGATAACGTTGACGGAATCACCAGAGGACAAGGAAAGCTGTTTTAACCCGCGCCGGATTGCAAGATTGTACTGGGAAACCGCGATATCACGATCACGCCCGTAGCAAGGCGCTGCGCCGCTTTTTGAGACGAAGATCCGATGCAACGATCCTAATGCCATGGCCGCGGATCGGATATCCGAATCGTGATATGCGGCACGGAGAAGGAAATATCTTGTTCTTCGATCGAAACAAGAAAGGCTTTGTGCATAGAAAAATTCCCACGACTCGTATCCGCGCTCCGTGAGTGACTCTTTTGGGTAGGAGAATGCCCAGGTTTGAACATTATTGCTGAATTGGGGTGTATATTGAACGATCCTCATATTGTGTCCCGCGGCTATACCAGACGGCGAGGACTGTCCACTTGTTGAGTAGCCATCGCACTGACGGCCACTGGAGCGGCATCTTTGACACGAGGGCTTCTCTTCATCGCACTTCACCTTCCTTATTCTACAGGAATTATATGTCAGAGCCTTTTAAACACTGGACGGTAACTTTTGGGAAATTTCGTTGACCTACCTGCAAGTAATACACCCCGTTCTTGACCTCCCAAGTGGACGCTTGGGGGTGGTGTCAATCATGTTTTCTTCGCCTCAAACTAGGCCCAATAAATACTAGCACAATTGTTGGGGTATTCCCGAATGAAATCGTTGAGAGAATATCTTCGAGGAAGAGAGAGGGGAAGCTAGCGATTTTGATCGAGAAGAAGAAAAATCCCCGAAACGGCGTTGCCTGAAGCATTTTTGACGCCAATCGTACTCCGCCCCCAAGCCATCTCCAAAAGCTGCCAAACCATTTAGGGGATCCAGCTCGGGACCGCAGGGCTTAGCATGCTTAATTCAGTTAGGGTATGCGACCGGACCAATCACATCCATCCCCAGTTTCGAGATCGCGAGTCAGGCCTCCCTTGGGGCTGAGATATGGAGCTCGTACATTTCACGGCCAGATTAACGCCTATTCTTAGACAGCTTCATATGTGACTATGCTTCCTTTCGTCGCTCTCATTGTTCTGCCTGGCCTTGAGCAAAAGAAAATGGGCTATATAATGGAGACAGTTTCTCCTCTTAGCCCTCATCGTTATCATCCTCAGCTCTCTTTTCTTATTGAAATCGGGCAACAGCCTGCCATAACCGCCCCCAATGTCGATAACCACAACCACAGCGCCGACTCCGGTGCCAACTTGCACACATCCCAAGCCAGGGAAGAATGGCTATCTCCCCCCTGAAGCCTGTGATGCGATCCTCTACTACGAGCCCTCCCACGCGGCCGCAACCCTTTTCGTAGTTGTCTTCGGGCTCACAGTCATCGCCCACATCGTGCAAGCCGTCATATACAAAAAGGCAACAAGCAATCTCAATACCCTTGATTTGACCGAAACTAACCAACCGACTAGCGCTACGCATGGGTACTCATCATGGGAGCAACATGGGAGTGTCTCGCCTTCGTCTTCCGCACCCTCCTCACCTTCAACCAGAATAGCCCGGGATATGATACCGGATATGTCCTCCTCTTCCTCTTATCACCCCTGTGTAAGGATCCCCAATAATATCTTCAACACCTCGAACAACGATTCTAATCTCAATATCTTACTAGGGATCAATGCCTTTATATACATGACCCTCGGTCGAATGATCTACTACTACATCCCCACCCAACGCCTGGGCGGCATCACAGCATCCCGATACGGCTTAATATTCATCTGGCTCGACATCGTCGCATTCCTCGTGCAAGCGGCCGGTGCCAGCATTGCATCAAACCAAGATGCATCCACTAAGACTACCATGCTCGGACTCCACATCTACATGGGCGGAATCGGCCTCCAGCAGTTTTTCATGGTCATCTTCGCCGGTATGATCATCTACTTCCATCGCCACATGCTAGAGATGGAACGCCACGCCCTAGGAAATACCGACAGGCTATCGGGTCGCTGGAGATGGCTCTTCTATACGATATATTTTGCTTTGACCATGATTACAGTACGTCCACTCCCCCCTAACAATCTCCACTGCTATATTAACCAATGGTGAAATAGATCCGAATTATCTTCCGATTATGTGAATACGGTCGCGGATTCGAGGCCGATAACCCCGTTCTCACCAGTGAAGCGTACGAATATGTCCTCGACGCGACTCCCATGTTTTGTGCTATATTGGCCCTGAATCTGGTGCATCCGGGGACCATTCTCAAAGGACCAGAGGCGGAGTTTCCCCGTCTTAGTAGGAAGCAGAAGAAGCAGCTCAAGCGGGAGAAGAAGGAGATGAAGAAGCAGCGGAAGCTAAAGGGTACCCAAGCGGATACTTTTGAGAGTCTTTCCTTGCAAGAGGAGGCTAATGCGAATCACTCGACGAATTACTCGACCACTTATTAAGCCGTGGTATGGAGGAGTCGAATGGGAGTTCTGGATATAGATCGTTGCTAAGGGTCAGATTTTCAAAACGTGCCAGTATTTCATCGTGTAATTTTGGTTGGGAGACTTTTCGAGGTTGAATTTTGGGGATATATCTAATTTGACGAATTTTCTCTTGTTATTTTAATTTTGATTCTTCGTGTGTTGGTGGTATCTTCGGCAATTGACCCAATGACACAAGTTCGGCCGCCTTTCCCAACAGCCTGATAGCCGTTGGTGACATTTGACACCACCAACACAAATACTCCTTTCAATGCAATAGAGGTAATGCAAACAGTCACTGTCGACCTGGCTAGAATTTGAAGGTAAGAGCCCCTTCATTTACGTTTTTATAATTCTTTAGCTCCCTAAATTGTGCCAGGCAACCCATGAACCCTCTGGTCCACAAGTGCATTCACCCGCCAGCGCTCCTGCGATCCCTTTCTCTTCTGGTAACATCTTGGGACAGCCAATACCTTCTTTCCAATAAAACCAGCCGGATCTACTTTAAATAAAAGACATTTATTTGCATAAACACCATTATCATCCTCAATCTCCATGATGTTGATTTGTAACACCTCAGGGTTGGTATCATCCCCTGGGACAAGATGGTCAAATGTTACCCCATAATAGTCAATTAACCTAGTCAGATTAATAGCGTTGAGTGACCAATAGAGATTTATGCAAACTTACTCCTCTGGACGTTTCTCTGGCATCCAGCCTAGGTACTCATCTCGAACTACCAGATCACTGGGGATATCTGGGCGGATATCCCGATTAAATAATTTTTGGTATGTCAACCGGGCGAGCTCTGGGGCGGCGGGTTGTGGAAATGTCCGGTTTTGATAATGTAGATGCCATTTGATATGTGGTAGGAGCCTTTGTATGGCGACCAGGGGGCCTTCGATTTGAATTCTAACCGGCTGTTCAGGGGGTGGTAGGTGGCCAATGGGAGTGTGAATGCACCGTGGGATGTAAAGTGGGAGGGCCATTTGGTGGGATGAAGCTAATAATTGATTGCCTCCGCTGGAGTTGATTAGAGAGCTAAGCTTCTGAGATATTTCCCTCCACGGGCAAGTTCAAGTGTGCGGGGTTACATGCGGCTGGATGTCTATGATTGACCTAGTCGCGTACTCGAACTGGACTAGGCGGACAGAGCACTCTGCCAGGTGGCTATACATTGGGTTGATCGAGGGGGTTGGAGATGGACTTGTTGGTGGAGCATAGTTGATATAAACTGACTCAAAAATGGCTGCCTAGATCACTATAATCTACGAGAATGCTATTGTGATAGTCCTTGTAGGACAGTGCAACCGATGGCTTTCTTGAATAAGTCTCACCATGCTTAGTGTCTGGTAGGATCTATGATTTCGGAGGCAATGGCTTGATAGGCCACTCATATTCCCTCACAAACGTCGACTCAAACATCCAGTCTCCCTGTCCAACAACCTCCCTTCTCTCCCCTTCTCCCTCCGGTATCACAATTTCACAAGTGGTGCTATAAGGCACCGTCGCTTTCATCTGGAATCTCTCCAGCGACCCCTCCATACGCGTAGTGTCCCAAGAACACTTGACCAACCCATAAGGCGTAACATGCGTCGCCTCAGCACGATCGAATTCTGCTCCAATCGCAGGCGCTACACGGAACCTCTTCCACCCCGGCTCCAAGCGCTGCAACCCAGCAACCCTCTCATACATGAACTTGGCAATGGAGCCAAACGCATAGTGGTTGAATGAAGTCATCTCACCCGGATTAATCGATCCGTCTGGGAGCATACTATCCCATCGTTCCCAAACTGTGGTTGCCCCCATTGTAACCGGATACAGCCATGACGGGCACTTCGTTTCGAGTAACATTGAATACGCAACTTGGATATGTCCGGCTAAGGCAAGAGCTTCGCAGATAAACGGTGTGCCTGCGAATCCAGTCCCGATTTTGAATTCGTTCTTACGGACGAGGTATACGAGACGTGTACCTGCGTGGATGCGCTGGGTGGGTGTTAATAGGTCGAAGCAGATGGCTAGGGCATAGACCGTTTGGGAGTCAGATACGATGCGGCCATTGGGGGTGACGTATTCGTTTTGGAACTGGGTTCGGGCGGCTTGGGAGTCGGAGGCGAAGTGCTCGGAATCTGAGGTTTGTCCCAGGATGTGGGAGATCTTGACCATTAGGTCGAGGCTGTGGATGAGGAACGCGTTTGCGACTAGTTGTGCGTCGGTTGCGCCCTTCCATGGGGCGTCCGGGGGAGCTGCTGGGTCCAGCCAGTCCTGTGGATGTGTTAGCTTTCGAGGTTTTGGATGTTTCAGTGGTCTTGGCTTACACCTAGCTGAAATATTTTCGTATCCCAGAGATGAGTGGAACCCGTTTGATTGCGTGGGATCTTCTTGATCCAGGTAGTCATGCTGCTGTATTGCTGGGCGAGAATGCTCACATCGCCGGTTTCTTGATACAGGGCCCACGGCGCTAGAATTGTCACATCGTGCCAGATGGCACAGGGCTTTCTGCGACACCAGATTGGATCCGGGAGTGTCGCGTTGGGAGTCACCATAGCCGGGACCCCATCAAGAACTGTCTGATCGTATGCGACATCAATCAGCCAGTTCTTGAGGAAGTTGAAACAGTCATAGATTAGTACGGCGGTTGGAGCGAACAAAGCCAGATCTCCCGACCACCCGAGTCTCTCATCCCTCTGTGGACAGTCGGTCGGGACGGATAGGAAATTTCCCCTCATGCCCCAGCAAATATTCTTGTAGAGCTGGTTGAGCAAGGAATCAGAACACGAAAATGACCCAGCCGGTTGCATGTCTGTGTGGCAGACGACCGCTTCCACTGAGCTTTCCAAGTCGACATCGCCTATCCACCCGTCTATCTGGGCATAACGGAATCCGTGGAATGTGAAACGAGGCTCATACTGTTCTTCGGCACTATTACCTTGGACTGTGTACTCATCGACTGCCTTGCAAATTCGCAGGGGGCGAGTACCTAGCTCCTCATTCTCTAGAACCTCGGCGTGGGAGAGTGCGATTTTATGGCCAGGTGGTCCTTGAATATTCCCTAACCGCAGATATCCCACCAAATTCTGACCAAAATCGAGAATGGTTTTGCCAGAGGGTGTGCGTATCCTGTTAATAGATTTGACAACCTCAACACGCCGCACTGGCTCCCCAAACCCCGCTGTCAGCTCGACTTCACTTGGTAAAGATGGCATGATATCAACAGGCATCCAGGTCGCATCACCGTCCACAACTGTACCCGCAGACGACCACCCTACTATTTCTTTTGTCGCGTCGTATTTCTCCCCGTCATAGATTTCGGCAAGTTGGATAGGCCCCCGCGCCACGATCCACGATCCATCAGATACAACAGTCTGCACCTCCCCATTCTCCAGGGTAATTTCCAACTGCACAAGGAGCGCAGTATGCGGACCCCAGATATTCCGGTGTCCGCCTTCGAACCCGATTCGTCCGGAGAACCATCCCTCTGCCACACGCGCGCCAATGCAGTTATTCCCTGAGTTGAATAATTGGGTGACGTCATAGGTCTGGTATTGAAGCCGTGCGTCGTATGCGGTCCACCCAGGGGCCATGAAATGGTCACCTACATGTTGACCGTTGATCTCTACCTCGTACACACCCTGTGCTGTGATGTAGAGACGCCCATGGGAAATGGAGACAGGCAGGTGGAATTCTCGACGGTAGAGCTGTTCCGGGTCCGGCTTGGAGGTGCCAGGGCCCCAGGGTGCGGCGATGCGCTCGCAGTGCCAGTCAGATCGATGGAGGAGCCCGGTTTCAATGCTAGTAGGATCACTCCAGGGGGTTTCAACCTCTTCTGTTCCCCAGGCCCGAACGCGTACGGTGACCCTTTGGCGGGAAGTGAGGGGGGGTGAGTGGGGCCATGGGACGAGATGCGAGAGGGAAGAGGTGTGTTTAGTGGAGGAGAGAAGGGTTACTGTTGAATTCAGTGATACTTTAGATACCTCTATCTCATAACCCTCTTGGAGAAAACCCCGGGGGACGTTCTCAAACTTCCATGAGATCCTGGGGTGTGTTTCCTGAACACCGAGGGTGTTGGGGTGATGGTAGTGCTCGAACTGGACGCTAACAACTCGGGCCATTGCGGTCGACTATCGGCAATTGAATGAAAACCAGAATTTAGAACTTGAACCGGCGAAAGTATTTCTATTTCTACACGCTCGGGGCCATCTAACACGAGGTATTGGAGATGCCCCATAGTAGTCGGGGTATTGCTATTTTCACCGTCGATTGTGTTATTTCGCCGTCGACCATTCCTGATTAGGCAGAGATTCCAATCACCGAAAACTGCACTCTCAACATCAAAGATTTAGGGTCATTTAGGGTTAGTTAGGCGGGTAGGTCATTATCAGGGCCTTTTTTTTTGTTTTTTTAGGGTAGTTAGGGGTAGTAAACTTTGATATAAAAGAGGCAGTTGAAGTGGGCAAGTACTGAGAATGAGATGCTATGCCTAATTAGGAATGGCGACGGTGAAACAAGACAATTGATGGTGAAAATAGCAATACCCCAGTAGTCGGGGTAATTATGACTTTCTCGGTCCATCTTTGGCCCAAGATGAATTCTTGGAGGGGACAAATATCCGGTCTTTGCTGGCCTTTTGAGTCCCGAAATTCCACTCACATTCAATCTGACTTGATTGATACCAATTTTGTCAGTGATTGCACTGAGAGTCTTCGATCATGGACAAAAATGTGAACATGTTTGGGGCGGGAGACGGGGCTCATCGCCAGGAAGATGAGCCAACCTACCTCCCGCAGCTTGACGTCGAGGAACTTCCTCTCCCCGCTGATTTTGCCTGGGGAACTGCGACGGCTGCATATCAGATCGAAGGCGCAATTGGTGAGGATGGCAAAGGCCTTTCCATCTGGGATACCTTTACGCATCTCGAACCCTCTCGAACCAACGGCGATAACGGAGATATCGCCTGCGACCACTACCACCGCATGACCGAGGACATCGACCTCATGGCCTCGTACGGCGTCGACATCTACCGATTCTCAATTGCCTGGACCCGAATCATCCCCCTGGGCGGCCGCAATGACCCGATCAACGAGAAGGGTATCGAATTCTACAACTCACTTATCGACCAACTACTCACACGAGGAATAACTCCCGTCGCTACCCTTTTCCACTGGGACACCCCACAGGGAATCTACGACCGATACGGCGCCTTCCTCAATACAACCGAATTCGAAGCCGACTTCGAGCATTACGCTCGGGTCTGTTTCTCCCGCTTCGGCGACCGTGTTAAGAAATGGGTCACTTTTAACGAACCATACATCATCTCCATCTTCAGCCACCACAGTGGAGTTCTCGCACCGGGTCGCAGCACAAAAACGGGAGGTGACTCAAGGACCGAACCGTGGCGCGTCGGCCACAGCGTCATCCTCGCGCATGCTGCCGCCGTCCAGGCCTACGCGACCGATTTCGAACCATCCCAGAACGGCACTATCTCCGTCGTGCTCAATGGGCACTTTTATGAACCCTGGGACGAGAGCAGCGAGATTCACGTCGCAGCCGCCCAGCGTCGTCTGGAATTCTACATCGGGTGGTTCGGTGACCCGATCTTTTTGGGGAAGGATTACCCCGCTGTGATGCGAGCTCAGTTGGGCCATAGACTACCAGAATTCACACCGCAGGAATTGGACTTGTTACGCAAGCTGGCCCCGCTCAACGCTTTCTATGGGATGAATCATTACTCGACGAAATTCGCGCGTGCGCTCCCCGACCCACCGGCTGAGGATGACTGCACGGGGAATGTAGAGGAAGTGGCAATGAACAAAGAGGGGAAGGTGGTTGGACCGGTGTCGGGGATGTCGTGGCTGCGAATCGCACCGCAGGGATTCCGGAAGCTTCTGAACTGGGTGTGGGATCGGTACCATCTGCCCATCATCATTACGGAGAATGGGTGTCCGTGTCCTGGGGAAGGGGACATGAGTCGGGAGGAGGCCCTGGATGATCAGTTCCGTATTAGGTATTTCGGTTTATACCTTGATGCTATTTCTCGTGCTATATACGAGGATGGGGTCAAGGTGGAGGGGTACTATGTGTGGAGTCTGATGGATAACTTTGGTACATCCCCCTTTTTACACTCCTTGGATCATGTGTGTTGGTGCTAACTTTCGGGGTCTAGAGTGGTCTGCTGGATATGGACCGAGGTATGGCATTACCCATGTTGACTATAACACCCTCGTTCGAACGCCGAAGAAGTCCGCCGGGTATCTCAAGCGAACATTCGAGGAGCGGAGGAGAAAGTAGGGGGAAGTATCGTTAGTTAACTTGCTCTGTGAGATGGAATAGAATCACTTAACTCTCCCAATCCTGTCAATAATTTCTTCGAGCCCAGTAAGATACTCGTAGCTCAGTAGTGAGGGATTGAATGTTGGTTGACGTTCGTGATTCTTTCCTATTCGGGTATGGTTTTCGAAGCGATCTCCAACTCCAAACCCACCCCATTCGCCGCTCCTGGTCGTGTTTCTTCCCGGATTAGGCATAGATTTCGACTCTCAAGTGTATCTGGAACCTTATGGTCTGATATCGCCGAATAATCAACCCACAACGATGCCAGAGAAGCTCTCGGTCCTCCAAGTTCGGGGCATAACGACCCGGTCCTCCTCCTCCACAGCCTATCGACCCCCGCGTGATCCCAAATCCGGGGAAAGCACCCCCTGTTTCCATCTAGGGTCCGGTACTCCGGTTCCCTTTATTCCGAGCTGGACGCCAGGCGGCTATTGAGAATCGCCTTCCCAGCCAAAAGGAACACATGATCAAACCACCTGTGGTCATTTTACGCGGTTCAAACGCCGACGGGGTACTCAAAAGCAACGAAGAGATGCCTCGACTGCGCAGAACCAGGAGACATTCCCTCTAGATCTCCAGCAAGTTTTGGAATCTATTCTTTTCATCATGGCCTCAAAGGAGACACCCATCGAACACGTCGAGATGACCGGCGATCCACCCTTGAAACCCTCTGACGCAGAGCTAAACGCTGCGATAAAGGGACAGGCAGCCTCTGGATATGAGAGCTTGACCGTCTGGGAAACCATCAAGACATTCAAGATATGCACCCTTGTCTGCTTTGCCATGGCCTTCAGTGCCGCGACTGATGGCTATCAAATTGGGTAAGTGCACCCAGCACAACCCTCCTCCCTTACATTGCTAACTGCGTGACCAGTATCAACGCCAGCATCATCGCTAACAAGGGCTTCGTAGCCCGTTTCGCAACGCAAGTCGGAGACGACGGCACTCCCGCCCTCGCATCCCCCATCCTCAGCGGCTGGAGCTCCATCATGTCCTGCGGCCAAATCATCGGCATGACCACGCTCCCCTTCCTCTCGAGTCGTTTTGGGCGGAAACCAGCCATGTACTCGTTCTGGCTCGTGCTAGTCGCCAGCGTTATCGCGGAATGTCTCGCACGCTCCTGGCCAGCCTGGTTGGTTGCCAAACTGCTTGCTGGTATCGGGGTAGGTTGCGTCCAGTCGACAGTCCCTACTTATATTTCTGAAGTGGCGCCCGTTCGGATCCGCGGTGGGTTGTTGATGTGTTACAGTCTTTGGTGGACGCTTGGATCGTTCTTTGCGCAGGTTGCTCTGCAACATCTCTCTGCAAGTAATCCGACTAACTACCTAACTCCGATCTATACACAGTGGGCGCAGATTGGGTTGATGTTGCTCATCTACCTCGCGGTTCCGGAGTCTCCCGCGTGGTGTGTGAATGCAGGTAAGCCCGAACGCGCCCGTAAGGAGCTGTTGAAGTTGTATCGGGGCGTGAGGGACTTTGATGTCGACCACCAGCTTCATGTGTTGTCATTGGCGGTTGAACATGAGCGTACGGTCGCTGCTGAGCAACGACGGGAGAAATGGTATGCTATCTTTCGTGGTACTGATGGGATGCGGACGGTCATCTCGCTCTGGACCAATTTGACACAGCAATTTATCGGTCTTACTCTCTTCGGAACATTTGGAACGTACTTTTTCCAGCAGGCTGGATTGCAGGAACCGTTCAAGATTAAGGTTATCACTTCGTCTATTCAAATCGCTACCGTCCTTGTGCTTGTTGCTGTTGCGGATCGTCTGGGGAGAAGGTTACTGGCATGCTGTGGAACAACCCTCTCATGGCTTTCTTGCATTGCGATTGGAATAATTGGGGTCTCACCACAGGTCAAAGCCTCGACATATGTGTTCGTCTTGTTTGCATGCTTCTGGAGTAAGCAGCCCTTTTCTATTGCCCCCTCCTTTCTCGCTTGGTTGTGACACTAATTCACGTTATAGACGTCGGTCTGGCTGCGAACGGCGCCACTGGATGGGGATACATTGGTGAAATCTCCTCCCAGCGTCTCCGACCGTATACCGCCGGGTTTGGGGCCGCGTCGACCTGCGTCGTTGGCGTTGTGATGAATGTGTTAGTCCCGTATATGACCAATGTGAATCAATGGAACTGGGGGCTCAAGACAGGCTGGTTCTACGCGGGTGTTGGGTTTCCATTCACCCTTGGAATGTGGTTCTTGATTCCGGAGACTGCGAGGTTTGTTCACTTGGTATTTCCTTTGATTGGTTCGGGAGCTGACTATTGTGGAAACCTAGACTTTCGGCAGCAGAGTTAGATGAGCTCTTTGAGCGGAAGATTAAGCCGTGGCGATTCCATAAAACGGAAACGGCGACGCAGCGGCTTTTACAGGCAAACAAGGAGGAGCAGTGATAGGGGTAGGTTTATGGATGTGGGATGCTTGATCTGTGGAGGGTGGTCTGGGATGCTGTGGGAATATCGGTGGACGTAAGCTTCTCTATATGTAAAGCCATATGTTAGCATATTGATCATAACTATTTTGAGCTGACCTTCAGGCCATTTTCGATAAATATCCATCGTATGAACCCTAGATTTCCAGACAAAGTGAAAAAAAATATCATGTTGACAAAATGAAGCTATATTGACCTGCACCGAGATGCCAAGGACCTCAGGGCTTCAATCACCCCTTTCCTAAATAGGAACGCTAAGCCGGATTTGGAGTAACACAGCCAGCCCTGGGCCACTGCCTGATTGCGCAATATTGAGATTTGCTTTTTTACTGGCAGAATTCTATTGGCTCGGAAATACTCTTGAGAGGCAGTATCTGGTTGGAGAAACAGAAATCAAGAAAACGATCATCTTCATGTTACGAACTTGTGGGAAAAATATTTCCTCGTGTGGAGCCGCTGATAACCGCAACACTCCACCGCAACCTTATCAGAAATCTCCCACTTCCCCCGCCATGATTCAACCCGAGCTTCCATGTCAAGCCACTCTCCCAATTATCACACCTCCTCAACCTAAATCGATCCTGACAAACACCATGAAGGCCGGACTATCCCAGCGCGCCCAGAAAGTGGCGCAGACCAGCGCCGGAAACCTGATGTGGGACGTGATGCGGGATCCGTGGTGTCCCGAGACCAACCCAAACGGCTACGTCAATATTGGCGTCGCAGAGAACTACCTCATGCACGACCACCTTCTACAATATTTCAGGGATGACAAACTAGACCTTCCGGACAAGTACCTCACTTATAACGATGGCGGTCAGGGCTCGTCTAGACTTCGACAGGCGATTGCCAGTTTTCTAAATCAGCACCTCCACCCGATCCATCCGATCAAGTTCGGCCATGTGGTGGTGACCAACGGCGTTTCAACAGCCATTGAACATATTTCATGGCTATTCGCGGATCCGGGGGAAGGTATCCTCCTCGGAAGGCCCTACTACGGTACATTCATCCCAGATATCTCCCTACGTCCAAGGACAACGGTCGTCCCTGTGGACTTCGACGAGATCGACCCATTCAGCCTAGACGGTGTAGAAAAATACGAACGCGCCCTTCTAAGCTTCCAGGAAAAGACCGGCCAAAAGGTCAAAGCTTTGATGCTCTGCCACCCGCACAACCCGCTAGGCAGATGTTATCCACGAGAAGTCCTCATCGCGCTCTTGCGTTTCTGTCACAAGTACCAAATCCACCTCGTCAGCGACGAAATCTACGCCCTTTCGCTTTGGCAGAATACAGTTGACGAGAGTCCCGCCCCCGTACCATTTGAATCTATCCTCACCATTGACCTGGCTGGAATTATTGAGCCTAGTCTAGTCCATGTCCTATGGGGAATGAGCAAGGACTTTGGTGCCAATGGTCTGCGCCTCGGGGCCATCATCTCCCAGTCTAATGAGGCCGTGCATGAGGCTCTCAACGGAACAAGTATCTATTCCTATGCATCGCAAGTAACGGACCACTTGACCTCTCTTGTTCTAGAGGATGGGGATTTCACGGACCGCTATGTGAAACTGAATCAGGAGCGGTTGGCCCATTCGTACGCTTTTGCGGCGAAGTACATGCAGCGTAATGGGATTGAGTATGCGCCTGGGGGGAACGCGGGCTTTTTCCTGTGGGTTAATCTGGGGAAGCGATATCAGGAGTTACATTCTGGAGAGAGTAATGGAGATGTGGATCTGGATGATACTGTTATGCAGCTGTTGCTGCGCAAGAAGGTGTTTTTGGCAAGTGGGGTGTTGTTTGGGTCGGAGAAGCCGGGGTGGTTTAGGATTGTGTTCTCGCACCATCGGGATTATTTGACTGAGGCTTTGAAAAGGATTGTGGAGGCGTTGGAATGTTAGATTCTGTATAAGAATGGTATATTATAGGTAAAGGGATGGATATTGGTGGAGCTCGGCTTGATGGTAGACCCCGATAAAAACAATTATCGGGGCAGCGAAATATAAAATATTAGAATCATTGCGAATATAATATCAAAAAACTGATCGGGGATATCGGAGATAGGGACGAGAAATATATGGGAAGAGTTTCCCCCAGCCATACTGAGGGGGTTCATCACTCAGCATTCTGGTGCTGCATATTTCAGCCTCGTCACGATTCAGAAACGCCCTTTCAGAGTACATTGGTGGGGTAAGATAACTGGCTCTCAGCCCCGTCTTCGTATCCTCAGGTCGCCATTGAGAGGACGCGGTTCCCATCCCGCATATCATATCGAATCGCACTCTCCTACTACTCATGTTTAACGAGAGATGCAAAAGGTCGAATCCCTTATCGAGATATTCCGTCGTGCTTGAACGGGCGCATTCAAACGAAAGATGAGTGAGGCTCATTCATGCATCATGTGAGGGACCGCATTCAACACAGAATTCCACGAATACGAAATTCGCCTTGTGTGGTGCACAGCCTGAAACTCAGGAGTCGATGCACCGCGCCCGGGTGAAGAGCACGGACCAAAACGACTTCCTCAACACAGAATTCAATAAATTCTCCGTGGAGTCCCGCCAACTCCCGATTTTTGTTGCCACAGTCCACTACTATCTGCGGCCCCAATAGCTCTACTACCTTACTCCAGCCACCAAAAGAACACGATGTCTGGGGTGGAGATTCTTGGCATCGTGGCGGCTGCCCTCCAGATCGCGGATCTTGGGTCATGTTTGTCGGTCAAGCTCTGTACGCTTTGCTACAAGGTAAAGCATGCGGATCGAGCTGCTCAGGGTCTCTCTAGGGACGTAGCCCTGACCTGTAACGTTATCCGTCAGCTAGGAGATAGTTTGAAGCAAGACGATGACGCCAAGCTATGTTCCCCCGAAGCCTTCAACACAGCCCAAGAATTATTGGATGAGTGCCAGAAGGTCTTTAATGATATCGACGACGCCATCACGCCTCCCGAGGAGATTTCCAATTTGTCGCGTCTCCAACCAGTCACGCAGAAATTGACAGATGTTCGACGCGAATCCTACCTTACTGTACTGGGGAGTAATCTGGAACGACTTAAATCCACCATGCTCCTCATGCTGAGTGTTATTATATACGCTGGACAGGTTCGCAGGTGAGGGACACTCCCGAGGTGTCCATCTGGTTCCCTTCAGCTAACCAGTAGTAGCAAGAAAGAAGGCAAGCTGCTAGTACAGCAGCGTGATTTGATACACATACTCCTTGAAGAGAAAGCTGCCAACGAGAAAAAGTACGAGATGCTTCGAAAGGCCACTGAACCGAGTAGTGAGCTTCAACGGTACTACTATCTAATCAAGACATTGCTGCTCGATATTGACGCAGTCCAAACCTCTCTCGACCAGGAACGCCACAAAAGGATCCGCAACGGGGTGGAAAAGATCCATCTGATCGAAGAATCCGCATTCCGCCCAATCCACGGTGACGAGGTTTCCGAGTTCTTTTCCGAGCCCCTGTTTGCATTTTCAAGACCGAACCGGGGGCCATGCCCTGTTACAAGGAACCCCGTGCCGCCAGGGAAAAACTCTGGTATATCATGGCATTCCCAACCTTTCAGGATTCCACCACCCCCTCCCCAATATCAGCCGGTGGATATTCCTGAATGGGCTCGTTGGCCACCACCTCTTCCTGTGCGTCTTCCACCCCCTCCACCCCCTCCACCCCCTCCACCCCCTCCACCGGTTACATCGCGATCCAAACTTAGCGCCCCCTACGTGCCACCTGAGGATACGTTTGGCCCAGGTGTCGGGATTCCGAAATTTGACTTTCCCAGCCATGATTCTTTCGCCTGTGGTATTCCTTCCCTTTCGCCGCTCGGAGCATCACCAGGCAACCCTCCAAAGAAGTTCACTCCCCCCGGGGTGGTTCTTCCCCCACCTCCTCCACCGCCACCACCGGTTCCATCAAGTCACGAATCCAGTAGCCGACGGAATGATCCAAGCTACAGAAAGGCCTTGTCGCCTTCAATCTATGCCCCAGATCTTGCTCCGTACGGTCCGGGTATGGGGATTCCGGAGTTTGATTCTTTGAGCTATTATCCCTGGACAGGAAATGAGTGTCTACCAGATGTGGAGGAAGTAGGTCCTAATGGCCCTCCGAATCCATTCGCAAGACCAGCGCCGGATAAACAGAACGAGGGTAGACTTAATTTAGCAGAGTCAGGTCCTCCTAATCCATTTATCAGGCCGATAGACGATAAATTAGCAAAAAAGTGGACGCTGAAACAAGTCATGCGCTGGCTTTCCATAAATAACTTTTCACAAGAGTGGCAGGAAACCTTCCGGGTCCTGAATATTGATGGTGCGGATTTCCTGAGGTTTGCAGACGGCACGGTAACAGGTCAAATCATAAAACTACACTGTGTTATCTACCCCGAGCTAGCCAGACAGTTTGAATCCCACGGCACGATATGGGATCCAACACGGGCACATGAGGAAAGCAGAAGGCTCCGCAAATTAATCAGTGGATTGCAGGACAACGACAAACCTCACTTGGGTGTTGTCCGCCCCTCTCCGCCCAACGCAACGTCCCAGGGACCATCCTTTTTGGACGATAACTGGGATTTTGGGAGATGGTTCCCCGAAACTAAACCTCCACGCGAAACGCACCCCGATTACGAGTCTCAGAACGAATTACCGGAGGCAGGTCCTAATAGCCCTCCGAATCCCTTCGCCAAGACGGTGGACGAAAAACTAGCAAAGGAGTGGACGTTAGATAAAGTTGTGTCTTGGCTTGCTACGAACAACTTTTCGCAGGATTGGCAGGAAACCTTCCGATTTCTGAATTTCCATGGCTCAGCCTTCCTTGAGCTTGGCCTCGGGCCCAACGGGAGACCAGGATCCAGGAATATATATGACGTTGTCTATCCAACACTTTCCGCCCGGTGTAAATCGAGGGGGCACAAATGGCACCTAGTTCGCGAAGGCCAGGAGGCTACAAGACTGCGTAAATTAGTTCAGCAACTCCGCGGTAAGGACAACGTTTACCAAGATAGTGATACCCCAGCTTCACTCAAATCGGAAAACCCTCCGTTAGGCTCCCCTGTCCTCTCCTCGAGCCCACCTACCAGTTATTGCGGGCCCACCGCGGCCGGATTTCCGCCCTTGCCATGCTCATCCATAACCCATCAGGTCCTCTCCGGGGAACCTGAGGACATCTCCCGTTCGGACTCCGAGGAATGGTCGATAATAGGGGATCCCACACCCAAAGACCCGAAACGCCTCTTAGCAACCGTAGATGGTTATAATTACCGACGGATCGAGGTCACCGACATAAGCTCTGCTGAGGGCTTACGGCGTGTAATCTGCCAGGGAATGGATATACAAGACTTTTCGTGTCCGATATTCCACCACCTAAGACCCGGGAAATGCGATTTTATCCGCCCACTTACTAATAGCGGGCTGGAGAAGGTATGGAAGGTTCATGCAGATGCCATTGGGAGCCTGCTGGTCTTCGTGGGTAATCCCACCCCCCGCTCCGACCTTAGGGCCTCCCCCCGTCCAATGGAGGACGCTCCCGGTACCTCAAACAGTCACTCTGTTCGACAACGCCGAGGCCCTATCATCTTTGATACACTGCGGGTATCGCCATATGCGGATACCTCATGCCTCAATCCCCCTCCCTGTGGCAAGATCGGCTCCTCAACGGAGCCCAAGGGCGTAGATGCAGACGTTTTATCCACAGCTACAAATAAGAACGATCTTGAGGATTCTGCGGATCGTTCAAGCGACGATAGCGGTCTTTTCGTTATCCCACTACCTCGTCGTAAAGTGGAGACCAAGAACGACAGCTCATCATCCAGTCCTTCCGACGCGCAGACCGAAGGTGAAGACACTCCAGTGAACAAGAGGGCATTTCCCACGGCAGGGGGACAACAAGTGAACGATAACATGGTGGATATTCAGGGTACAATTCCACCGGATCATGAAGCAATGAATACGGACGGAAAGGAAGCAACGCCAACACAAGCGGATAATCTGGAGAAATACCTATTACAGTGGACGGTACTCACCATGGATGAAGTGCGGCTACGGCGTTGAGTACGAATTGGCGGAGAAGGGGTTCATGACCGCAATTTTATATTATTTACATACCCTAGCTTCCAGGATATCATTACGAATTTCATTGGATTTAAATATGAATCTTCATACTACGAAGACCATCAGCACAGGGCCTACCAAGTGCAATAAGCCCCAGAAGTAGTGACATAATCCATATGCCCTCAAAGTAGGCCTTCATGAAAGTTGAAGCTCGACTAATTCCTCAGTTCGAATCCAGTGCACATCCTCTCTGCAGATATTCGTGAATGCGGCAAATGGTGCCCGTGGATCGAGCGACATATGGAACAGTAGCAGTCTGTCATTCCGGAAACAGGCATGGTATTGCTGTAGCTGACTTTTCCACGGTGGCAGCCTTCCACTGCTGCCAAATTTTCATTCATTCTTTTCGCTTTTTTTCTTTGTTTACTTTTGACTTCGTTTGAGAAGAAGTTGCGCAACAAACAGAGCAAGGCTGTGTCTGTCATTGATTGTGCTGCATAATGTTAGTCATCATGACGTCACTGGTACATTAGCCTTTTATGCCCACACAAAGAGGGTCGATTTCGGCTCATGCCATTTCTCTTTCACCACTCGGCGCAACATCGAATCCCTTGACAGGACATTATTGATGATATCCGTCGGTAGTTTTTCTTGTGGAACATCGCACGGAGTCATCTTCTCGGACGATCAAGCCTTTGCTAAATATAACCGCTGTCACTCGTATCCCGGACGAGGCTTACATTAGTCCAAGGCCCGCGGCCTCTCGCATCATGAATCATCGAAATAATCGACCAAACAAGCCGTTTTCATCATCTTTCGGCCGTATTTTGTTTCTTTTTCCTCAATCCAAAATTAGAATTGAATAAAGCACAGCTGAAGAGTTTCCCCGTTGAAGAACTCCATCTTGCGAGGCGCAGCCAGCGTGGATCAGATAGCTTGGGGGCCAAAATCGACGCTTTGTGCACACTTTTAGCCCCCCCACCCAATCGTTCAACCCAGGCGGCCCTCATCAGGATTTTCAGGAGGATTTTCAGGTTGTCCGATACGCGCCATCGACCTCTCAAGCCGGTCTTGGTGAGCTTGATTGCGATAGCAATGTCCACCCCATTGTAAATCATTGCCGTTTTCCCGGTCGCAGAGGATGATCCGATGAAGTGGAAAATGGCTCAAAACAGCCCCTAAAATATGCCTAAAATATCGGCGTGGTATATGTAGCTGTTCTCCCCACTGTCAGCTCTCAGCTCCCCGCTTCGAGGCAGGACAAAGACAGTCTCACATTTCTGGGCAAAACTATCATTGTTGACTGCGGCTTGTGAATTGCCACCATGGTCGTGCTTTCGTCTCTTGGCTTGGTGCTACTAGCGACCGCTAGTGTTGCGCTCCCGTCGAGCTCTGGTACTACCCATCACCAGAAGCGAGGTTTCCGGGCTGCAGCGCATCGGTGGATTCCACGGCACAGCCTCGTATCCCGCGACCCGGGAGCCGTCTATGCGATCACTGATGGTGGTGGATGGGTTCTTCCTGTCCTAATTGGGGGGCAACAGGTTTTTCTAAACCTGGACACGGGGTCCTCGGATCTGTAAGCACATCTCCCCCAGACTCGTATTACCTATTTCGAGATCATGAGGCTAACACCCTGGCAAGATGGGCTGCGAGCGCCCTCATGCCGTCAGATCAGCAGTCGACCATCACCAGGGGTGCGATCTATGACCCCTCCAAGAGCAATACCTCCCAGGTGATGGAGGGGTCGACATTCGCCCTCGGATACGCAGATGGGTCGGGCGCATCTGGCCCCGTGTACACAGATACCGTCAACATTGGCGGTGCCATCGTTCCCAACATGCCCTTCGGAGCCTGCAGTGACCTCCGCTACGGGGAAGGAAGCAGTGGCACACGTGCCACCGCCGGCCCCGTCGGGCTAGGATTCGGGGTCATGAACTCCATCCGCCCCAACCCGCAGTGCACCTTCATGGAATGCCTGGAGCCGTACGTTCCTGCGCCCATCTTCAGCACGTCCTTCAAGCAAAACGACACCGGGTTCGTCAATTTCGGGTACTACGACACCGCCGCTTTCAAAGGCAGTATGACCGAGATCCCCATGGCCAACACCTCTTCCGGAAATGAGGGCCAGTGGATGAGTCTGGGCGTGCAGTTCGGGTCCGGCGGTTCCGCCTTCAACGTAAGCCCGCTCGACATGGACTTCGACTCGGGGACTGCGTCTCTGTCGGTTTCTGCGGATATCGCTGCTGCATATTGGGCTCTAGTAGACGGGGCGGACAACTCCTCCGGCTCCTGGCAATACCCTTGTGGCACCCCGTTGCCTGATCTGGATTTCACATTTTCGAATGTGATACGTGGGCCGGCGACGGTCACAATTCCCGGGCAGAATTTGAAGAACGGGGATGCGCCGTCTGGTTGGTGTGGTACCTGGATGAATGTTGTTGATGGGCGTGGGAATGCCGGGTTGCCCTTCTACATCACCAAGTATATGATTTGGGATCAGAGCAAACCGAGCTTGTCATTCGCGGATCAGACAAATTAAGGGGATGTGAAGGAAATGAGGTTTGTCGGCGTGGGTCGAATAGATTTAAAGTTTTAACTTTTTCTTCTCTTCTTCATTTGGTTTTTGCTTTGTTAGCTTTTCTTCTTCTCTTGGGTTCGGTACTCGACCGACGTGGCACAGAAATATATCGCTGCCCGGTTTTGATGTATCACCGCCCTTTCACATGGACACCTGAACCCCTCACTGGGGAAAGAACCATGAACATTATCGAAGATGTCCGTTGTAAAATCTACTGCTTAATTTTGAGTCATCTTCATACTCTTTACATAATTTTTGGTTTAATTCTTCCGATGATTTTCCCTCAATTGTGTCATTGTGCCATCCCGCGGGTTTGTCGGGCCCTTGCAGACCGCCAGAACATGTGGAACTGACTGAAGAGCGATCAATCAGCGATCCCCGAGCGATCAATTGCTCAATCAGATCAACGCACGAAAAAGCAATCACGAAAGAACAAATCACCGAAGAAGAAAATTCGGATGATGTGTCTTTTGGCGAAACGCCCGCAAAGTGACCAGTCCTGACCTTTGTGTAATCGCCCAAATCCCCAATTTTCTGCGTACCAGGTCACATGACGTCAGCCGGCATTTTTCCCAATTTTTCTGATTGCGCTCCAAATCGTCTCAGAAGCCAAAAGAAGCGAAGCGAGCAGATCCAAAGGGGGGCATCATCGCACCGCAGCGCCTAAACAGAGTAGATTTGTGGAGACAACAGTCAGCCCAAAATGCGACCTAAGAAACCAGGCAGACCGCAATTGTTGAACCACGTACTGCCCGATCGGGACATTCCCATCTTCCCACGATGATCACATTCAGGCAATCCGGGAGCTGGCCTGATCGGCCTGACCGCTGAGCTGTCGAGGTTCAGGATGTTCTTTGTTGGCTCCTCACAAGAATGACTCGAAAGGGGTACCTGGGCCAATTCAGCGCGGGATGTATCGCCACTGCCGAGTGGGCGACGCTGTGCCTGGGCCCCAGCTGACAGACTTTTCTCACTTCCACCTCCCCACCGCATCAGGGCAATCAGGACGCAAAGGAAGAGAAGAACAATGCGCCTCGTCGTAAGAGTGCAGCCAATGGCGGGGCTGAGATGGGGGTTTCTCTGCAAGGAACTCGTGTTTCTGGTGCTGACTGTCAGGCACCGTAGCCCGAAAAGGGGAAAGACCCGTTCGCATCGCGCGTTTCAGGTTGATCAGTTACAACCCTCCGCCACGATCGTCATTGGACTGCGCCCTCGGGTCCAATTAATGGAGCCAAAGCTTAGCAGAGTTCAGGAACCGAAAGAGGGTTGTGGAAATGGAAACGGGTCTTACCTTGGAGAAGGGGATGTCCGAGACCCAGCGAAAGGCAAAATCGTAAGACCCCCGTACTCGTGTGGGTTATAAAAAGAGCCTGGCGAACGGCCCCCAGATCTGGCTTCTTTTTTTATTCTTCACGTCCATCCTTAAATACACTCCTTTCAAGAAGCTAGTCTTCTGTCGTTCCTTTCCTTTTCATTTTTTTGTGCAGGACGCTCTCATTTTCAGCTTCAGACAACATGTTGACCATTCCTTTGGTAGGCTATGGATCTCCCAACGCTTTCGTTGGCCCCCAACAGTGCTAACAGCTTCACCTCGGTAGATTTTGGCTGCCGGCAGCCTCTCCTCCCTTGTTCTCGGTGCCCCCGTGCCATCGGAATTTCGTCTTGCCCGTCGGGGAGCTCATGACCTGTATTCCACAGTTGGTGGCGATGGAAGCCTTCTGCCGACCACGGAGTACTGGGTGGACACAGTCGACGAGATGTATGACACCCCCCTCCCTATTTCGGAGCCCCAGATTCATTCCTTTTTTTGGTTCCGAGTCATACTAACTGCTGATCGGCGGCAGGTTTGAATTTAACCGAGCAACCGTCATAGAACCCTCCTGCGGCCACCTTTACGGCGACGCAGTCCCCAACAACTCCCCACAAGAGACAGATGACATCCTTAAGGCCATTCATGAAGTCGGTGATGAGTCTGGTATCGATAAACGCTTTATTCTTGCTGTCGTCATTCAGGAAAGCAAAGGTTGCGTCCGAGCCGGCACCACCGGCAACGGTGTCACCAATCCGGGCCTCATGCAGAGCCACGATGGGGACGGGAAGTGCGCTGGGGCCTGCCCTTATTCGTCAATCCGAGACATGATCTCGGACGGCACCATGGGCACATTTTACAAGAAAACTGGTGGCCCTGGCCTCAAGCAGTTGCTGGCCCAGTATGGTACATGGTACTATGCTGCCCGCGCGTATAACACAGGCCATGTCATTTATGAGGACATCAACAATGGCGATGGCGCAACAGCATCCTATGTTTGCGATGTTGCCAATCGGCTTGCTGGCTGGGTTGAGGGACCCGCCGGCACTCTGTTTAACGTCGCCGATGCGATCGAGGCGCTCACGGAGAAGATTGCTGGTGGGCTGTGGTGGCTCAATCCTGCCTATACCAACGGCAACGGCGGCACTCCTACTGACCCGAGCACAACCACGACCACAACCACAACCACAACCAGCGCTCCAACTTTCACCGCCCCTGTAAACAACCCTGTTCTGGCAGCCCCCGTGGCGGAGCCCACCCCTGAGCCTCAGCCCGAGACCACACCGGAGCCTCAACCGGAGCCAGAGACCCCTGGCCCCTCTACCCCCTCATCCACCGGCGACGCCCCGAAATACCCCTTCGCCATCTCCTCTTGCCAGAAATACTACACCGTTAAATCCGGTGACTTCTGCATCAAGGTCGAGAACCAAGAGGGTATTTCCGCCGAACAGTTCCTCCAATGGAACCAAGGCCTGAACGAGAAGTGCTCAAACCTCTGGAAGGGATACCAGTACTGTGTACAGGCTTAAAAATATTTTTTTTGTTGCGGCTTCCTTTTCTGTCCAGCCTTTTGTCTCATTTCCTTTCTTGACTTCTTCAATACCCTCTTTTTTCACTTCTTTGGGTCTTTGACCTTCGGGCCTTCTCTTAGCATGGTTGTGCCATGTGACTGTACATATTAGAGAAAGATCATTTATAAACCATATTTGTCGGTCTTTTTTTCAATATTGTTTTGGATGGTGCTGGAGCCTGGCTTCATACATGCTGTCATTTTGATTTATCTATACATGGGTTCGTCAATAGCTCAAAAATGATAAACATATACACATACCTCGCACGAAAACCCTCTAGATTTTATTCCTTCATACTTTCCCTCGATGTTGATAGGACGGTTTAAATAGGTCACCACCCCAGGCGGTTTAGCGATGCATATCATTACTCATGAATACAAATCAAATGCTGAACTCCTTAAATCCATGCTGCAGAAACCTCCTTGTCCATGTCGATACCATAGCGCTGGGCTTGTTTTCCTCCAGAACCCATCCCATTATCCCACCACTTCAACGAAAATGTATAATTGTCAAAGACGCCTCGCCTCTTCAGCTCATGGTCGTCGCACCACTCTGACCCAGCAGGAACCGCGTTCTCGGAAACCATTTCAGATCCCGCAAGGAGACTCGCCATTCCGGCGATCGAGCCAGGATTATTGACTAGCACACGTCGCGTTTCGATCAGAAACATGGCTGCTAAACCGCACAGTGTCATGGCTGCAAGTAATCCTTGTAATATTCTTGAAGAGGTGGTACTCTGCACCAGAACCAACTTGTCTTTGAAGAAACTGGCCGAACGGACTGGCGGTGGTGTTCCAGTCTCATTATACATCTCGCGTGTCGAAGCGTGGAGCATCTGCGCAGCCACAATTGCGTACTCACTGTTCAATGCAGCGGCATACGTGGCTGGGTTTAGAAGTTCTTCTGCTGTCAAGTTGTGCGGCCCGTAAACCACAAGTTCAGTCGGCAATTGTAACCATTCTCCGCCGCCCTGGGTTAATCCATCGACCCCCCAGTAATTCCACCAGGCGTAGTCGGGCGCAATGTTGTATATCCCATCCTGTGGGCCATAACCCGTCCCTTTGGGTGTATTTTCATCGGTCGGTCGCTTGTAGACTGCGTCGTACAGAACTTGGACGGTGTTTGGGACAGGGTTGGCCATTTTAACTTCTTGTGAAGGAAAGGATAGACGGAAATCGACCTCAAGCTGCTCTAGTCGCGGTCGACACTTCAGAGGAGCCAGGCCCTGAAAGGGGCGGTCGTGAACCACAGAATCCGTAGCTTTCCCAAAGAAGTGGTAGAGGACGCTGCAGTTTCGTAGGCTGGGGCGTAGAAGTGGCGAATACCCTCCAATCGGAGAATCGGTGCTATATGTAAATAATTCACTGAAATCTGCGCTGGCTCTGATGAACGTGTCTATATTATACGGTTGGCACTCCTTGGGCCTTGAGACCGTTATATTCCAAGCAACACCGGTGGGTTTGTCATCCGGCTTTGTGGGGTCACCTATTCTCCATTTTATTGAATATTCGTCCTGTGGTAAGGGAACACAATTCATGTTCAGCTGAATGGCTGGTAAGCGGATGTCGAGAGATCCATTCAAGCGGGGGGCTTCATCAACCGTGAACCGGGGGAGCACGAAGTTGCGGTATGTTCCCTGAGGAAACCCTGTCTCGGTTCCGAAGACGAGGCTTGCGGCGGGGGTCCACCCTTTGCTATAGTATGGTCCATCGCTAGGCATAACACCGACTCGATCGAGAAGGGTCACGTTGGCCGCTACTGGCTGTGAAGTGGCCTGGGTGCTGTAAAGGCCGGAGCTGGCGATGGGCAGGGCGAAGGAGAGCAGAGCTGCCGTGTTTGCTGCAGCTAGCGCCCAATATCGTCTGCCCACTGCATTCCATAAAACATACAAGGAAAGTTTGCCGTCATAGTCATCTAGGATTCCCTCTTGGGCGAGAGCGCCTCCTCTTCGAAGAAAGTGAAATTTCTGGAATACCCGGGTTGCTTCTTCAAGCTGGTGATAGAGTAGCGCCATGCCTAACATGAATATCGTTGGAATATATGTCCAGGTGTACTGAGTATACGATAGGTTGTCGGGACTGAGGGCGACCAGGAAACCCGATTTCCGCGAGTACTGATTCAGGCCCTCCAATACACCGATTATGGCAAGAGGAGCGATGATCGTCAAATATCGTGCCGGAAGTCGAGCGGCAAATGGACGCCACCACTGCATTTCACATTCGTCAGGGGCCTGATGCTGCTCCTGGTAGGCCTGGCCTGCGGCTAAAAGGATTTTAAAATCGCCACCCCTGGTGACAGCGGTGGTGTTCTCCTGCTGGCACAAAAAACGCTTCATCTCAGAGGCTGTCGTGGTGCCTAAATTCTCAATCCCGGCCACAAATTCCTTGCTTCGACTCAGGATAGTGGCAAACCCCCCTATTGAACCTGGGCTCCTAGAGCACACCGAAAGCGGGAGGTATGTCAAATAAAGCGTGATGGTTGCCGCAAGAAGTAGGACAAGTGTAGCCACAAGTAAGCCAAACGACAGGTCCTGCATCACCAAGCGCTGCTCCGTGAATCGAATGGTGCCGTTTACCAAGAACGAGCTATTAGTGTTCTGTAAGATTCCGCTCTTCACTGTCCACGCGCTTATTCTGGGCCAGAACTCCCAAACCCCGAGCTGCAAACCTTCAAAATCCAAAGGCTCTGAGGTCACCCCACGCGGGAATACATAGTCGTAAGCTGAAAAGTTGTCGGTTGTCGTGTGGAATATCCCAGACCCCACGCTTGCAATCAAATCGGTCATATTGAATTTCGGTAGCGTTCTCGCGGTGCTTTTGTCGACTTCAACCATCGAGCTAGCAATATTCCCATCACCCCCAGTACGCAGGGTGACAAGCCCCGGGTAGATGCCATAGCGGGGAGTGCACATCATGGAAAGCACATACCGATCGAACCTCTTCCGAAATTCGTCCAATGTCAGGGAAAAAAGTGATATGCCATCGGCCTCGCGGTGAATCATGACTGTAAACAGCTTGAATTGCCCATCGTTGCCACAGTTCCAAGAATAAAATTGGATATTGTGGGGTGGCCTGCGGAGTAGTCCGTTTTTGGTAAGGGGGTCATACGAAGGGATGCTGGGCGCAGTTACCATTGAACAGTTCTTATAGGATGTGGAAACTTGAAAAGGGTCGTCTCCAAGAGTATACGGGCCCCTCGGTTTAGCGGTGGAAGCTATTGGTTCGCATTCGTCGAGTTCTAGGGCAAAAACATCCACGCTAGCTTCATATTCGTGGTCAGGCTCATAGCCCGTCGCGTTTTCTTCACCTTGGATAAACGGCCCAAAATCCGGAAAGGCGTATGGTCCATGAACACCATCCATCTCCTGCAAAGAGTCCCGCTGACTCCTCCAGTACATAAGGTCCGTCATTATATTCTTCGATCCATATGTATGAGGGTCGCTGGCGTTATATTTCTGTGTCACCTGCATTATCTCGTCTCTGTGCATCTGGATAGTATTCTCTGCCAGCAAACCGGATGCAAAAATGGTGGCCCCAGTGAGAAGGATACTTGCGGCTGCGCCTAACACTACCGTGAAGTGCTTTCGCCTCAGCGATTTGAATAGAGCCACAACCACGTTGTCCGATGTGTAGTCCAGTAAAATGCCAGCAGATGCCGGCTGTTGTCTGCGGAGCATCATTGCCCATGGTGCTAGTTGTCTTAAGAGATAATGCACCGGGTCCCAGAATGCGCCGACAATTATGAAAACTAAGCGCGATGAGTATTTTAACAAAAGCATGGGGGGTAGACGAGTTTACCCGTAGTTGGTCCAAATTTCCAGAGATAGTAGTACTTGCTGTTCACCGTCAGGATGCCATTGTTCTGTTTTGAATATATGTACAAGCCGACGAGAAGTGCGAGTAGAGAGCAAAACACTCCAACGAACAGCAACATGGTAGTGCGGCGGAGGAGGAATGGAGTCCATAGTGTACGTTCCCCTTTGGAGGTTTCATATTTAGCGCGTCGGCCGCCACCTGGGTTAATAATGGGCTCATCATCAGGAAGAGCGTGTTCATAAGTGATATTAGGACCCTTCTTAACACTTAGGTCGCCACCTGGGCTCATAGTGGGCGGGTCGTCAGGAAGAGCATGTTGGTAGGTGATATTGGGATCCATCTTCGCACGCCTGGGGGGAGGAAAGAAGGCGAGGGTCCAGCTCAACATTATATGCGATCAGTCCAACAAGGATGTGTGTGATCGACACTTTCATTGGCAAATGAGATCTTCTTTTGGCAACCGAGCTGCTGCGCCGCAGAAACTGGGCGCTAACCTGCCTACTCAGGCGAACTGTCACCTCCGAGGCTCCCACCTCAGAGCACGAGAAGGATTCACGTATTGGGGCGGGCGCTTAATTTTGAAATACACAAAGAGAAAAAGAGGGAACGGCAACTATCAATTAAATTTCTGTTTACCGCTGGATTGCCGACCTTTAAGGGCATGAGCGCTTACTATCACCTGTGCCCAACATACGTCGTGGATAACTCAGCCTCCATCAAGCGAGCGAGGATTTCGAAGGTAAATTCGTCGCTATATTGATCATCCACGCGTTCCTTGAGTAATTTCATCCCCATCAGGGAATGAGCTCTTCATATCTCTTCCTTGGACCCTGGAGGACACCTGAACTTAAGTCAAGTGTGACAGTTGGCGCAAGCGGGTAGTAGTTTGGGGCCAGTTCGCGCAGCCACCCGCGGTACCTGCGGCGCTGTTCCCTTGCAGCTTGCTTCCTGGTAAAAAGACCCTTCATTGGTGGATCCACCCGCCGCCAAGCACCTGAACCAATTCCATCAATTCTCTTCTAAGAAGCCAATCAGAATGACTTGAATCGGTCAAATCTCGTCTCTCACGAGATAAATCACCGATCCTGATGATATCGTAGGAAAGTTTCGCAGGTCGATCTTTGGTCCCAAATCCTTGGATTTTTGGACAGCCGAAATTGGTTGAAGAAGTCAGCAATTCGAAGATACTAAATGGTTTCGAACCGGAGTTGTGAAGCTCTAGCCTATGTTGAAATGGGGGGATTGCGAAAATATATAACAAAAAGCACAGATTCAAAATTGGCGAACACGCCCTAACTCGACCAAATGGTGGTTCTAGGTATTGGATTTATTGTCCACGATAATTCAGGTTTACTGTTGCTTTGCTATATGTAGGAATTTGTCGCCTTTGTATGGCTCGCCACGCTCAGATCCAAACCAGCCTGTTTAACGCTAGACCAGGCTCAATCACAGGAAGCACAACGGAAGAGGATTGAGCCCGGGAGCGGCTATGAGTTCGAACTTCAGACAATCTTTTGATCCTTGTCTAATGATGTGGGAGTGATACCCGGAGAAAGGTGATTTCTACTTCCTCGGCAATTGTTTTAGTGTTGAGCTTGGATTCCTCGAACTTGACTGGTATAATGACATCGAACAACCATCAAAAGAGGATCCAGAGTGATGAGTTCAAAAGGAATCTACGCTAACATTGGTGGTGTAGTGTCTCGCCCGGCCGCGACCTGGAGGAGACGCCGAGAACAGCAATATCACGAGGAGAAATTGACACAATCACATACCCGATCGACGGACCGGTTACACGTACGAGTAAGATGGCCAAGTTGTGACGATCGGGTCTAGGTTCTATATACCGCTCTGGAAAAGGCGGTTCACATGGGCACTGGAAAAATCAATAATGCACAGAGCATGGAGGAACGGTTGTGCAGATCCCAGCAACTGTCCATACTTGGGTCTGCCTTGACTGAGACAACGACCTCGAAAGCGTTAGTCCTTGTTGATCAAAGCTGTTTGTGGTCCGCCAGGGAACTGAATCTGTGATACGAGATCTAACCGAAGGAAAAACAAATCAAAATCGGCCCCTGAGGCTCGTTGTGTTATGCTGGCGTGGTGAAGTGTTGGAAGGGGCGGGAACGTGTGGGAAATAATTCATCACTGTAGCCAACGGCGCCAAGGGCAACGGTATTATTGGCGGACTCAACAAGTGTGGACAACCATTCGGAGGAGTGGAAAATGAGCCCCACTGGTGACTCGATCGGAAACCCCGAAGGATGGAAATCGTAAATTCATGAACCCCAGTGCGAAGCTGTCCACCCGTCTGCGCTCAACGCCCAGCACCAAGCATCCACCATCTAGTAAGGGGTTGGATATAATGTTAAAAGGCGCCTCGGGGAAGTTGACTGGGCTTTCGAAGCAAAGGATCTCAAATTATGGTTTTCGGACGCATGCCCTGGCTCGCATTGAGCAGTTTACTGGTGAACTCTGTGGTCGCCGCATCTTTTTTTGACTCGCAGATTTCGGCTTTAGATTCGGCCGGCTTCGTCACTGACGATAGTCCTCGACCGAGAACAGGCCAGATCCAAGCTGCCGAGGACCAATTCCGTGGGGCCCTGGAGCTGAGTGGATACGACATCCCGGGACTTCCTCTAGAGAATGTTACTCTTCTGGCAACGCGACTCCGCGGGTTTACTGAGTGCGAGGAGCGGATTGGCCCGGGCGCAAACAATAATGTTTTTTGTCAGGCAGACGGAGAGTAACAGGGGCATGGATATGCCGAAACTTTGTGGATTTCAGCGACGGCAATTTGGATACGTTGAGGTGGATTGATGGAAGACCAGGTTTTAGATGCCAATATAAGCATCGTCTCGAAAAGCCAGAATGGTGAGTAGTGGCCATATCCAGGGGGGCTTTAACTCATTACTGGAATACCTAATGAATTGGATGACGGAGAATATGAGGCCTTGAAAGCATAATACAACGATTCTCATTCTCAATATTTAGGGCATTAAAATTCCCCGTGAGTTCAAACTCTCTCAAGGAACCCAGCTTTTGGCTCACATTAAATACAACCTACGTTGCTAATGAAGGAGCCTCACCGGCCAAGATTTGGCGCAGTGCTCGCCCAATAGCATTGGATTGCTGGCACCATGGTCCATCATGGCTTAAGATCCTGATCGCCTCCCTCAAGGCACGAGGCACACTGTCTTGCCCATTGAGCACACCCACCCCGCTAACGTGAAGTTGTACAGGTACTTCGGTATTTCCCTCTATCCATTCTTCATGGACATGTTCGTCTAGATCCTGGTCAATCCTTAGTATTCGCGGAGCTGTTTCAGCAGTATATGCGTCTCGTTGTTCTGCCGGTATCACGAACCGGTCATAATACCGGACATACAGGACGCTCATAAGCAGGATAAAGGAGTCATAGGGATCAAAGTGTTGCTGGGAACGTATGATGCGGAATAACGAAGCAGCATGTACTAAGCTCCGGCGAGCCTGCCTTGGCTTTGTTTTCAGATGCTGTGCAATTTGTTCTGCGGCGGCCTCAGCTTCCTGGCGCTCCGACATCCACCTAGAGGCAACATACATCAATCGATAAGGGATAAAACGCAATAACCTAAAAAGCGAGACAAATTTGTTGACGGATAGAAGAATAACCGAGTTTGCATAGTGTTGAAGGGAAACGTTTTGGAAGCCGCATAGGATACGGTCAACGCCGCTCTCGTCATACTGCTCTTGATCGGTCGATTGTCGAATTTGGAAGTTATCGAATTTGGAATAACAGGCATGAGTGGTCTGTTGGCGCAAATATTGCCGCTCTCCGATATACACTGCAAATGCTGCTATCAACAATGTGGTATCGCTTAGTGAGTGACCATGTGTCTGGATAATATCATCTGTTCGGAGCAGGTCGAGGAGATTGTGACTCGGCTGTGGTTCTAAATGCGCTTCGTTAGCCCATAAGCACTGATACCCTAGGGGGATGATACCACAACCTACCTCTTTGTGAGCTCGTCACCCATTCCCAGTCATGGAAATTCGCGCATTCCCAAAGTTCATTATTACACGGCACACTGAGTTGCATATCCTCTACCGTGATAAGAGGGGGGAGATCGAACAAGATGAGCTGGAGGCACTCGTTCACTGCAACAGTTTAGCTTCAGCCTAACGGAGACGGAGACCAAACGACGAAGTTCTACTAACTCCAAGTGAAGTAGACAAGCCTCTTCCAGGACTCGAGTACAACCCATCGGGACCAATCTTTAATGGTTATATTCGTACCCGGCGGTGCGGTGCTCCTTTCGAAAAATACCCCCGGGGTAAGGAGGGGCCGGCACATAGTAAGAAGTACATTTCGATGGTATTGGACGTGCCAGATACCCTCACGCGTCCCCGCTAATGAGAGCGCAAAATTAACGAGAAACATTGCTTGGGCAAGTTCGAGATCATTTTGAAGGGAAATGGCTGAACCAAGCTATACCCACATCAGTATTTTTGTGGTGAGTCGGAATTATAACTTGAGACTTACCTTGTGGAGCAACAGTCTTCGGATGATATCCAGTAGAGTGGTCGTAATGTGGACCCTATTGGAAAGTCGGGAGTACTGACTCCCTACAGCAGCTACCGCAAGGTAAAGGAGAGATGTCTCTTTTCGAACTTTGAAAGTCGATTTATGAAGCAGAGGGAAGCCTCTGTGAAAATGCTCAAAGTACAGTTGAACACATACGTGAAGAACCTCCAAGGGGGGAAGTCTCGAGTGAGGAGATCCATTGGAAGAGTGGGACAAATCCACGATGATGGCACACAGTTGCTCGTACATCGACACAGAAGGCTTGGGAACATGGCCGTAATCTTCTGATACAAGTATATCCCAGTTTTCCTCTGAGATCGTGTCTTTGCTCGCAAATGCGTCATGCACATCGCTTGGGAATGGACTTTGCACCCCGGACGATGTTGATTGAGCCGCAGGTCCTTGCTGCGGAAGCACTGAGGTTCTTCTAGTTCTCTGTCCGTCGGGAATATGCGTCGACAGACCCGGAGAAATCCATCCTATATTCGAGTGTTCGAGGTCATCATCCATCGGCCAAAGTAAAAATGATTCGAAAAAGGAAGTATCCGCTGGTTCTTCGAGTGCATTTTCAGTTTCATCCGCCAAAACAGGAGGGGTGCCGGATTCGGTGGTCAACTCAATCCTGGGTTGAAGAGTAGCCGCCGCTGGATTCAGTCCAGTGATGGGCGACACCCGAAATATTTGAGGGGATTCAGTGAGTTGATGATGCCCCATGTTGTGGCTGGAATTATTGCGCGTTCCGTGCCCTTTTCCCCCGTCCGGCTCTGGCGGCAATGTGCAATGCCAGCCTTTTCGATTACAACGGTCACATGGCTGTTGTCCACTGCAGCGTTGTTTTCTCTTCATACAGTTGGTACAAGCACGAGATACTCGTGACGACACCTTGCGGGCTCTCGTGGGCGTTTGGCCATGAGTGGTCAAGTGGCGTTGCAGTGTATCCCTAGCAACTCATTAACTTCGTTCAATAATTGTCAGAACTAACAGAAGACTACCGTCGTGAAAAGTCCTTTTTACAGACGTCACAGTGAAAGTTTTTGATTTTGAGGTGGGTGAGACGATGACGTTCAAAGTGCTCAGCGCGGTGGAATGATACGGAGCATAGGTTGCAATGGTACCTTTTCGGGGAGGTTGAGGTATCTTCTACGCTTGCAGGGGAAGGAAACGCCCCTAGCTCCTTGGGGTAACATGTGGGTGGGAGCTGTTCATGGTTCGAATTTGCCATTTTGAAGGCACGCCAGATTCCGTTGCTGGGATGCTGAGGCGCCCACCACCGAAAAAGCTGGGGTTTGCAGGCTTTTAATTTGCAGCGACGCGCTAAGCATCGCTTGGACCCACAGGAACCGGAGCTCCCGGCCAACTGGTCCCCAGTGTGTCTTCCCCGCACTGATCATTTGAAAATCAGATCTAACTGCCTACGTAATATTCTACCGTGAAGGAAAATCCGAACTTGACTTGGAATAGACTACAGTATTGTCTAGCAAGGGGGGGAGTTGGAAACAAAAGAAATAGTGTGAAGATTCAAGGCAAACGAGGCTAATGACCCCCCAATCCGTTCTCTCCCCAGGAGCTATGCCGTCCGCGGCTTGAATACAACCGGCAAACCTGGTTTTTCATACTGCAAGGTGAAGCGATCAAGAGCCTTGGGAGGAATGTGCCCCTCGGGGAGATTCATTTCATAGCTCCGGAAGAAGTATGCCAATGCCAGAATAATTTCAGCTGGAGCGACGCTACAACAGCAGTATATGTCAGTACAGATCGCCCTGCTAAGTCCGGAGCACGTATTTGGCGACTATTGATGATTCCACTCACTTTTGCCCGAGGCACATCCGCGCTCCTTTGGAAAATGTACATTGCCACTGCTCCAATCCCTTGGAATCGGGACCAATCCAGCGATCTGGGTTGAATTCTAGCGCATCGGGTCCCCAGGCTTCAACTGAAGTATGCATGGTGTAGGTGGACATGCCGACGACGGTCTATGAGAACGAATCATATCGTTAGAATGGTACCCGTGTCACCGGACGGAATGTGCAGGGATGGAGCAACTTACCCCAGGAGGCACAACTTTACCTTCCACGATAAATGGATCTCCCTCAGGAACAACACGTGGCAGGCGACCTGGTACTGCCATACCAACTCTTATTGCTTCCTTGGCACACGCAGCCTATTCCAGTATTAGTAACAGAAAGGAAGCAATGTCGGAGAAAACAGCGAAAGGAGCAGAGGGGGAGCAGAGGCTGTATTGTGGATGACGGGGGGGTTCCAAATACCAGGTACTCTATCTTCTCCAGGAATTGGAGTGATATCAATTTTCCCGTCACGGGTATCGCCTGATCGATCTCGCGCACAAGGCGAGCTTTAATCTTTGGGTTCTTCAGAATGTGATAAATGCCAGCTGTCAACGTGGAAGCCGTGGTATCCGCGCCGGCAATGAGAATGTCCATCGCTTCGGAAACCTTTGCGTCATCCGATATGGAGCGCAGAGTGTCGAAAACAACGGGATGCGAGGACGTTTCCGGCTGTTTCTCCCAGTGCCGCATACAATTTCCCGCAAACTATAAGGTTCGAGGAGAGTCAGCCAAAAAAGGTGTGATGGATCCCGGAGCTTGCATTTACCTTTTGAAGACGAAGTAATGCACCGATTTCAGGGTTCAAAAACTCTATAATAGTAGGATGGAGTGTCGCTACAGCGCGGCGCAGAACAGGGCTATACTGAGTCTCCACGAGACCTTCAGACGCGATGTCAAAAGCATCAAGAAACCATGAATCAATCTCATTTTCCCTTTCCTCGATCAAGTTTGCTGACTTCGCGAACGCAAATTCCGTGATAATCTCCGTGGTCAACAGACTAAAACACATTTGTCAGGGATACTATTTCAGTTGTGACTAGGCTGATGACCTACCGAACTGCGTTATAAACGTCAATTGTCTTGTTTGACGCACTAAGGCGGTCGATCTTCGACGCCAGAAGATGGATTTTCTCATGGATAATTGGCTCCAGCTTGTACACTCCAACTTTGGAGAACAAGGGGCTCAACATACGGCGGCGCTCTTTATGCAATGTGGGATCCGTTTCTGCGAATACAGTGTGCGGTGTGTTGAACCCATCGTAAAATGGTGCGTACTTGAGGAACGGCTTAGTCTGGCTATATATGACCTTGTAAAGTTCGATATCGGTAATGTGCAGCTCGTTCGGTCCGATTCGAAGTGCCTTGGTGTCTTTCACCCCCAAAGAGTTAGCTGTTATATGACAATTCGGAGACAGGGGGACAGGGTCAACCTACTGTACTTGCTGTGAAGGGTCTCAAAGGTCTGTTCCGCTTCGCCACTTTTTGTGGTTTTGTATAACCAGTTTTCCGAAACACACGCTTCAGGCAAACCCTTGAAAGAGCGCAGGGGGTGAAAGTAAACTCGGTATATCCGACGTGCTAATTTGGTAATGATGATAGCCAGCAGGAAAATCCCCAAGACAACAACAAGCCTGAGAAATTCCAACGAGGATATTCCCGAAAGGGAGGACATTGCGGCCTGAAGAGGGATCCCGCTGTACCTTGGGTATAATACGAAGAAAGCCCAACAAACCGAGATTGAGCTTTCATATAAGCTTCACGTAAGCGGGAGTTGCAACCTATATTGTTTTTCTTCCGGCTGGCGCCGTTTTATTCTGCCTGCGACAAGGAGAGCGTACTCTTATGTGGACCAAAATAAGGTGAAAATAACCGCTACGCCAAAAGAGTCGTCGACAGCTCAATTGGTCATAGTTGGTCATAAATGTGGTATTTTCGGTACATCTCACAAGGTCGACATCTTACATCCAAAACCCCGCCGTCGGCCCCGCCGCCGCTGTTCCGACGCTATTCCTGATCCATCGCGTCGATCCCTGCGCATAAAGATTGCGCATAAAGATTGTGGGGAGAAGCAGTGCCGACACCAAGACATTAATGCCGTGGAAGGATACTCTCAATCTATCCAAAGAAGTGTTGCAAGTGGAGATCTGTTTTCTTGTTGTGGGGAGACGACAACCCGGGGCATCCGTATTTCCGAAGTACCAGGGATAGCTTCCTTTGAGGTTATTTATGTGAGCAACTACTCCTAATTGAAGAAGCACACTTTATGCATATACTTGACTTGACGCATATTGAAGCAGAACAGTTTTTATTTCTGACTTACTCATATTTCAGCCTTCTTGTCCCTGGTGCTCCACTACGATCCGTAACAAAGTTTGTTTGCTACCATGTCCAAAATGCTCAAGGTTGCCGTTCTTGGCCCCAAAGGGCAATGTGGACAGTGTGTTGTCGATGAGCTCCTATCCAGAGGACATAGCGTCGTGGGGATATCCCGTTCGCCCCCGGAAACCTGGCCAAATGCAGGGGAGTATACTGCCATTCCATGTGACTTTGGTGACGTTCGAGCCCTCAGCAATGTCTTGACTGAAGGCGGTTTTGATTGCGTGGTCTGCGCTTTTGCACCCCCGTTGTCTAGTTTCAAAGATGTTTACAGATTAGGAGTCGAAGGGCATGGCAACATCAAGATGGAAATTTTGAGCTCCAACTATCGTGGTCCGTTTATTATTATCGGTAAGAGTTGAGATGATTCATCATAAATTTATTTTCGACCACGTGAAGATATATGCTAAGTGTAATGGTGTTATAGGTGGTGCGGGCTCTCTGTACTACAAGTCCGGAGTGCAAACCTGCGATGGTGAAGGATTCGCATTCGGTACTTGGTGCGTACTACATACAGCCTTGATATGCTATTGAGGGTCTCTAGTAACAATTGCAGGTATGCCTGGCCGGACGTCCATTTGGACTACATGTCAACTCGAATGTTCGACCACGGCCAGACAGGATTCGGTAGATTCATCAAACTTTTTAAATGGGCGAGAGCTCATCGGGAGAACCCGGGTTGTAAGTCAAGATCCCCCTTTGCAGTTTCATGAACGACTAGCTGACGCGTATCCTGTCCCTTACTAGGGTTCTCTTGGCTTTTCAGCCCCTTCACCAGCTGGTTTCTGCACAAGGCGAAAAAGGTCTTGACCCACCCGGACTCCGTGGGGTTGATTCTGTGTTCCCGCGCAGCGCTTACGATGTGGGAAGGGGTTCAAGAGGTTAAGTGGAGCTTCCTATCACCGCCGTGGCAATTGCGCGACAAGGGTGAGCTACTTCAACTTTCGTGACCACTCATGAAGATTCCTGAGCTAATGATGATGAAATAGGAATTCGAACGGGAAGGTATGAGGCCCATGTGGATGATGGGGCTGGTTCCGCCCAAGCTGGCATTGAGAATGGAATCTATAACGAGGATATGGCGGTGGCTATTGTTGACGAGGTTGAGAATAAGAAGCTGAACCACAAGCACTGGACATGTACAGGACCAATTGGATTGAAGGAATGGTAGATTTCATAGACTATATGCTTTCATACATCCCCTACATGTGTGATCACTACACAGCACCTGTAGTTAGCGAACAAGATATTTGAGGGTCAACTAGTATCCATCTTTGTTGCCACACAGACAGATTTCACATGTCCTCGATCTCCCGATTAACTTCACTTATGGGACAAACTTCAATAAGTTACCTTGAACTGCTAACTCCACATAGAAAGTGAAGCAAATTAAAACTCATCCTATGACTCATACGGTATGTACAACGCAGATTCCCCATTCTCATACATCTCCCTAAACGTTGCCCGATCAAACAACTCAAAGAGCCCAACAGGCATCAAGGCCGCACAATCGACATGCTTATTCTCCAAATCAAAGAGCAGAGCAACATGACCCTGCCGCCCCGGACATATCCAATGCACAAGAAATAACCCAGACCGGATTTCACGTTGGCGGTATGGAACCGCAACTACGGTTGTCCCGTCCGGCAGCTCGGGGACAGTGAAATAAACTAGCTTCTCGCTGAAGCTAATGCGATATTGAGGGCCAGATGGATATTGATATTCGAATGTGCGACCGACCATACCAGTGGTTTCGGGTCCGCCGACCTTGTCTGGAAGGTGTTCGGGCTGCGCTTCATGTTAGCGGGTGAAGGTACAGGGAGTGGGCGATTCTCACATCAGGGACATTGATGGCAACATTGTCAGTTGGGGTAGGCATTTCGAATGGGATGCAGATTTACTTTCTGTGACGATAAGTCTTATACTTTCATGAATTTGGATATATTTATTGATGCAATCTGCTCCAGTTACGCTCTGGTGGTTATATGGATATGGTGCACACTAACCTAGGGATTTGAACGAAACTTGTGGGGATGCACGAGTGGGGAAGTTCTAGTGCAGCAGAACCGGGCCATTTTCCATCCCGTGTTGAAGCCAATATTTATGTGAATTATGCGTGGTCATGAAGCTATTTGGAATCCGGATCCAACTGTTTGGATGTTTGGAGTCCGTGCGGCGGCGGGGCCGACGAACAGGAAAGGCGTCGGCTCCGCAAATCGAGCCTATCAGACTCGAGCTATCCCCGCTTTTTGCCCACTCCGATGATCAAACTCATAATACATTGAAGACATTATTATGTTTTGGTTTTAGTTAGTAGCAATTATGCTCAAGGATAAGCCCGATATCCGTATTTCCGACGGGCCCGATGGGTGATGTTGACATATGGTCTCGAGAAGCCACCTAGGCATATAAAGCCATGGACTAAAGATGAGGGTAAACTAGTAAATCAAGAACACAAACCATCCTTTTCATATCATTTTCGTCATGGGCAGCCCCATTGAACACATCCAGCAAACCCTAGACGAGCTCGAAAGAGCTAAGCGTCTAGGTAGCTTCCTCAAAGGCATGCCCGCACCGTCCCCCCTTCCCGCAGTTTTCTAACACCTCCCAAATAGCAAACGACCCCGCAATCCAAGGGCTCTCTGACCCATCCGAGAAAACCGACCACCGTGATGGCATGATAATCCATACTGATGTAATTATTCCCACTCGGGATGGGATCAAATTACGTGGGAATATCTTTCGCCCCCAGAGCCAGACAACCGAAAAGCTCCCAGTTCTCTTCAACTACAGTGTCTACGGTAAGGATACGGTTCTTGAACCCTGCATGTTTCCCAAGGGAAGCGGCCTAGACAATAGCCACTATACGCCATACTATAATTTTGAAGCCTGTGATGCTCCGTGGTGGACACAAAGAGGGTATATTGTCGCGTTCGTGGATGCGCGTGGCTCCTTCCAATCAGAGGGCGATAAGAGCTATTACTCGCGAGATGTTGCTCTAGATGGTATGATTTCATGCCATGAGGGTGGCAGATAAACTAGTTATCCCTTTTTCTGACATTAGGGTATCAGGCTACGACATTATTGAGTGGCTCGCTGTGCAAGAGTGGTCAAATGGGAAAGTTGGCATGTATGGCGCGAGTGCTTTCGCCATGGTCCAATGGTTGGTTGCAGCGGAACGGCCTCCGTCGCTGGCGGTAAGACTATCAATATTGTCCACCTACGCCTGGAGCGTAAAGCGGGAGCTTATACAAGATAGGCTATTCTCCCCTTTGATGGCATGACAGACCTCTACCGAGAGATGGCTCGCAAGGGTGGTATTCCCGAAACACAGTTCATGGCCGTGTACCCTCATCTCTATAACTGGGGAAGAGGTCTCGTCGAAGACAGTGGAAATGCACACTACGAGCACCCCTACTTCGACGAATACTGGCAAAGCAAAATCCCTCGCGTGGAGAATATCACATGTCCTGCATATGTGGTCTGCGGTTGGGGAGACCACGCCATTCATACACGGGGCACTCTGAACGGATGGAAGACGCTTGGTTCCGCTGTCAAGTATTTGGAGGTCCATTGTTATCAAAAGTTTGTTATATCCTGCTCAACAATTCGTGATGGAAATGACTAACTCGTGGATCAGGTGGGAGTGGGCCATAACCGAGGAATCCCTCACAAGGCAAAAGGCCTTCTATGATACCTACTTACTGGGCCAGGAAACCGAAGTCAAGTTCTGGCCTCCTGTCCGATGGACAATGAGGGAGAGTTACTACAGGGCGGAGTGGCGTTATGCCCCAACATTCCCTTTCCCTGGGACCGAGTATGAACGATTCTACCCAACTCCAGCACGTGGACTATCGAAAGTTTCTCAGCCGGCTGAACACAGTATTTCATACAACGCCCAAACAGGAGACGTCACCTTCGGGATACCATTCTTCGAGTCATACGAATTTGCTGGTCACGCCAAACTCCGCCTCTGGGTCGAGGCAAAGGAAGCAGACAACATGGACCTATTCATCGTGCTGAAAAAGCTAGATGCAGAAGGCAAAGTGGTCCATTTCCCCTGGCTCACAGTCATCGAAGACGGACCCGTCGCATTTGGTTATCTTCGTGCTTCGCGACGGGAGCTGGATGAGGCCAAATCTACAGACATCCAGCCTTATCACAGTCACCAGAGGGATCTTTTACTTGAACCTGGTCAAGTGGTACCTGTGGATATCGAGATCTTGCCCACAGCATGCCGTTTCCGGGCCGGAGAAACCCTACAAGTTAATATCTCCGGTCATGACTATGGTACATACCCTCCCATGATTCCGGTTGCGCGACACGCGAAGAATGTCAACAAGGGTACTCACGTCATTCACTTTGGTGGGAAGTATGATAGCTTCTTACAATTGCCTACTCATCCCCCCGTGCCTGGTTCGGCCTTACGCCACGGTAAAGTCGTCAAGATGGCCATGGTTGCCAATCGTTTCGAGGGCTGGTCGGACGAGAAATTCCTTGAGGAGTATACGGGAATTCACGCGAATATGACTGAGCAGCTCTCGCACATGGTACCATTCCTCAGAAGTTATACACAGGTTGTTGGAGTACCAAGACTCCCTGCGAACACCTTTTGCAGCAGCCAGACCGACTTTGACGTTGCTACTGTGCTAGCATGGTCCACGTTAAACAAGTTGCAGGCATCATTCAAGCACCCAGGCTACATAGCTAACGCTGGGAAACACATCTTCACTGCTCCTGAGGTGATTGGCTCGCTGAACCAATTATTCGAGGATGTGATGTTCGATCCTGTTGCATTTAAACAGCGACAGGATGCCGTCCAGGTTGTTGTTTTCCTCTTCAAGAACTCAAGTCGAGACCCCATTTCGGATGCAGATCTAGCAAGCAGGAGTGAAACCATTAAACAAGCGGGTCGAGGAACGGGATTGCTGAGATACGCGTTGAACCGTGATATTACGCCATCTGATCACGGTAAGATATTCAAGGGCACCCAGTTCGAGGATAAAGATTGGGGTAACGTCGGCGCGATGGAGCAGTATTGGTTTGAAGGTGAACAAGCTGTGGTGGACTTCTTTGCCGATTCTACACGTGTGGACGCACTTCAGAGACTGCCTACTGGGTTTGATGAGAAGAGAACTTTGAGTGTTGTGGGCAAAGAAGGGCGGGTTTTCTCGAAAGACCTTGACTTCTGATATTTTCCCCCTTATGGAACTTATGTTGATGTGTTTGTTGTTAATCTGCTTTTGCGGTCTTCCGACACTACTCTGTGCAGTCATAACCAATGAAGAAGGCTTCTGAAAGAGTAAAGACCTATGTGTTCCAATCCGTAAATACTGGAATTTGTATCGTGAAATGGTATTAAAGATTTGCTTAGTATAAGGGCTCTAGCAATGAAACCTCTATATTACCCACAATAAACCTCCATCCAGCTATTCCTCGACTGGGTCTATTGGCCCTCTACGATTCTCCGCTCCTGACGCACGCAGCTTTTCCAACCAATCCTCCTTACTGATAATAGGTTCCATATACGTCAACCCCACATCAAACACCCTTATCTCATCCCGAAGACTATCCATCCGATCCCACGGATACCCCTCCCCCGCCCTTCCCACAGAGTGAGGTTTATATCTGATCTCAATTTCCCGCAGCGGATGCCCCCTCTCGATTACAGCTTGAGCGTATACCCTCAGCCACGTCTCCTCCGGGTCCCCATAATCCAACCAATTCTCCTGCGATCCAAACCCAGGATCGAAATCCCAGGTAAACCTGCGCAGATTGGGGGCTAGCATAAAACCAACGTTCTGTTCTTCCTCATTCAGAGTTGCCGTCATCATCGATCTACACAGATGGAGGTGTTCCAGATTCGGAAACGAGGCGAAATTGAACGGTGGTGCATCGTAATATGGCATTTCGTAGAACCGGATGCGTTTCAGGGTATCTCTGTGTGCTAGCAGCGAGGAATAGATTGCAGGGAGTGGGTTAAGACTGCTTGCTGTGTGCCATTGGAATTCGGTGAGTGCCTGCGGCCATGAAATCAGTTGTGAGATGGTTTCGTCGGCGACGTCCTCGGCCCAAATCGTCAGGGTTGTGAATGAGCCGGTTCCGGTTCGTTCCTGGGGCCGTCATTCATCGGTTACATCTTCTTCTAGGGATGGGGATGAATAAGAAAAGTAAAGAAAGTATGTATACCTTGCCTGGAATCGGGGGTCCCACGATCTGGTTTCCCAACCGTCCGATCCACAACTCCTTGAGCGAGGGCATATCAATGCATTCAATGAAGTCCGTGCCCATCGGATATCCGGTCCCGAGATGACTACCCCACAAATGACTACAGCGAAGGATTTCCAAATGCTTCATATGTCGAGATGCGGTCTGAAGTAAGCCCCAGGCATCGTCATTGTTATTCTGAATCTGGCCCTCCAAATGAGGATCACTACTGCCGATGCCCGTTTCAGGCGGCGACTCGAAGAATCCATAAAGGTTTAGTTTCCGCACGTTGGCCAACCACTTGAATATATCGTTCATCAGGGTCCAGAACTCCCTTTGGACGACGAAGGTCATCAGATGTTGACACTGAAGTCGGACGGAGGGATCCTTCCGAAGAGCTTCATGGAGGGCTCTCAAGGAACTAGTGTCATCTAATTTGATATACCTGAATAGGAAGGGTCTTGCAATGCGCCTGAAGCGATGGCAGGTTAAGGCTAAGTTTGTGGCCACGAGGTGGGCGTGGCTTTTTTCCTGCGCGGGGTCCGTGGGGCGATCACCCCAAAAGGTGAATGAGAGGATGGAGGTGAGGATTTCATCCGGGAGCCGATGGATAGTCGTGGTAGGGGACTCTGCACTCATTTTAGGCGTTTGGATAGGTTTCGCATGGATAAAATCAAGGGATGAAAAGATTTCAATTCAACGACCCCGCGTTCCAGTCTTTATCTATTTCTTGATGGTGGTTGGAAGAGCAGTGGGCCTCGACCACAGTCCTCGAACTAAGATGTATCGAGAAATCAGGAATCAACATGACATACAATTTTTCAGCAAATGCTTAACCTTAAACAAACAAAACAAAGAGCTCAGCTCGTAGTAGTCCATAAACCAGCAACAGAACAGCAGAACAGTAGAACAACAGCCTACTCAGCATTCAACCCACACTCCGGGAACGGCGCATCACCCTCCGCGACACCATCCGCATACCCAACCTCCTCACCGGGGTACTTGAAGACAGTCGCCTCCCCTTCAACAGTGGCGCATCCATTCCCCACATTCGCCACAAAGATCTCAGGGAGCTCCTCGAACTCCGTCGCGGAAGAAGGTCCACCACTAATCTCAACCTGGGCACAGTTCATATACATCTCCCGGTTCCCGACCAAATTGAACCAGCTCCAGGCGAACAGCGCTTTCCCGCTGGGTGCCGAGGTGGGGATCTCGAAATCCCACTCCAGTTGAAGAGGACAGCCTCCCATGTAGGACTGGATCACACGGAATGTTTCGCCGTTGTCGTAGCTGAGGGAGATCTGGCATGAGCCGCCGCTGTGGGTGGCGCCTTGGGCGAGCTCCATGTAGTCGGCTTGGCCGGCGGTGTAGTTGGCGACGGTGCGCCAGGTGGTGTCGAGGTGGTGGCCGCGGCAGGGGAAGTTGGAGCCTATGTATTTAGCATATTTTATTAGAGCTGTTTGGTGGGACCTTTAGGGGAATAGGTTGGGACATACCATCGGCCTCAAGTGGGCTGGTGTTGTCGTAGTCAATGTTGCCATCAGTGTTGGCAGGATCGTACCGACTCATCAGGGCGTATGGGCGGATCATCTCCATGTGGGCGAGGGCCGTACCAGCGGCTCCAAGCGCACCAATGAAGTAGCGAATGTAATGCATTTTGGTAGTAAAATTCGTTTGGTTGGTGAGTTAAAGGAGCGTGGAGTTGTTGTGAGTGATGTCGAGGTATTCTTTCATCCCCATTCCCTGCGAGGAACCCTCGATTATGTATCCGCACATTCCACCGTCTGCGACATAGCCAAGTAATTCGGCTCTTTGTTCTCAAACTCATGGTCACTAGATCAGATGCTACCGTTCGATCGAGGGGTACATCCTCTGAAGCGATATGATGTGTGGTCGTTAGGGGCGTGTGGCCCCCACGATGCGCTTGTGAGAAGCAATCGTGACATTCGACTTATCATGAAGAATGGAACCCAATGTTTTGTCTTCAGAATGGTTTAGCTCGATCCGGATATGATTAGCATTTCTAGGTCGCTCAATGGGTTAAATGGCCCCCGGACAGGCCGATAGATCATAGTGCACCCGCTGGCCCCCATACTCATGCTAGCCAGATCGGGTATGACGCCGTGTAAGGGATTATAATTAAGTACTGTTGTGCGACAGTTTATCCAACAATCCGTTTTGAACGAGAGTTGGATATGTGTTTGGCAAACTACTCGGGGGTCTGGAATTCTGAATGCTCGAGTCATTCGCGCTTACGGGTAGCCTTCAGGATAGGCCTAGAACACCAGCTTATTAGAGACGAGCTCCGTGAATAGAAGTAAGCGCCAATTTGAGGTGAATCTGTGACACTCGTCCATACCCACAAAAGATCCGGGCTTATATTGCTAAATGGGATAGTGGGTCCCCTAGGTGAAGAAATTCGAGGTATACGATCTGGGAGTGATGAATCATAATGCCAGAGCTTCATCTTGAAAACCAGATCCATCTCGCGTGGGGAGAATTCATTTCGAACCACTTTCGGCAGCTTGACATAGAGATAAGGTGAAACATGATCATCGTGGGCGGACCTCCGGAGATTTGGCTTCATGTGGGCGAAACATGGGTTCGGCACTAACGTCAGGGAAAGAGGGGGACATCTCTTGGCAGGGGGAAATGTCACCCCCAAGGTAACTTGGTATTGTAACCTTGCTTGGAGGATATCGAGGCCAAGAGCGCGAGACCTCCGAATGATTCCCTGATGGTTCTCTGCCTTGAATCAAACAAGCGGAGTGTTGAGTATATCGCCCCAGTCTTTCTTTGTGTGTGGCCTCAGGCTTATACTCTACATCCAAGTGAAACGGGAGATTGCGATCCGGGAAGGACCTTCATTTCTTGGCCCTCTTCGCCTTCATTTCGAGAATGAATTTTATATTTGGGTTACCGATCAAAATGCTTTGAGAGTGTGATTATATGCGGGGTTCGGTTTGGATCCCTGCGATGCAACTTCTGATGATGGGTATCTCGAACCTATGGAATGCTGGGGTTAAAAATTTATCCCCCTCATTTTCCAAGGGGACAAGGGTCGCGGTAACCAAGAGCGATTGGAGATGTACTCCTATCCAATGAAGTCGATAACATCCGAAATCAGACTATCTCTCGCTCTATTTATCCAATAAAATGTAACCCGACTAGGTAGTTCCATCCATGTTTCCCTCTCCGTCAGCCCCCAAGGCGTTCGCGCCCCCCAGGATTAAACTTCCTCAATAATATCCTCCAAATAAAACTTGGTTTCTGTGCAGATTCAATAGCAGCTTGAATGAGAAATTATTCCCCCATAGATAGCGTGGAAATCCTGAATTTTGAGGAACTCGATTCTCCTGAGGGATGCGATCTGCTTGGGGATAGGAACACTTGTTGGTACCCAACTAGCATGTTTGGATTATGTGAACTTTCTTCATTCATTTGTAGGATATTGTACCATTGCTCCGCGTTGCAACCGAACAATGCTGCCATGGTGTCAATGACGCAGTCCTCATGTCTGCAGAGGGGTTGTAGATGTAGTTTACCCTGCTAAGGTTAGCCCCGGATGCAAGGAGGTTGTGAAGAACTTGTCGCGGGGTAACAGCATGAATGCCTGGGGGGAACTCCGTGGTATGCGGAGAGTGTAACAAGAATGTGGTGCTAAAGCGGAGTTGATTGCAGTGCGTTACAGCTCATCTGGTCTCCAAGCTTATGATAATAAACGTAGGATGCAGAACTGGATTTCCCCTCCTTAGCTGCGCTGCATCACTAATTGGGGGCATCATTCCATCGCCGGATTCAAAGGCGATTATCATAATTTACAAAGAGTTGTACCCTCCATCAACGGGTAATCCCACTCCTGTGACCCAGGTATTCTCTTCGGAAGCCAAGAAAACCGCCGCATTGGCGATATCCTCCGGCTTGCCCAATCCTCGGAATGGGTGTAATTTCTCAGCGAAGCTTCTATCCTCGAGGTTGGAGATAAACGCTGTGTCAGTGTCTGCTCGAGTTAGCATCGCAAAGCCCCCCACTGGTTACGGAAGATATATACTCACATCCAGGGCAAATCGCATTTACGTGAATTCGATGCGGCGCGCAATCCCAGGCGGCAACTTTCGTGATCCCCATGACGGCGTGCTTTGAAGCAACATATCCAGTCACCATGGGACTCCCGTTCAACCCGAATACGCTAGCTAGGTTGACGATCCAGCCTCGATCTCCTGATGGTAGTGGGTCTTGTTGGATCATCTGCGCTGCTGCGTATTTACAGCCGAGGAAAACTCCCGTGGAATTGATGGCGATATCTGTGTCCCATATTTTCTCGGAAAAGTCCCAGATCGGTTTGGGGTCGCTGGACTCTGCTGCCACTCCAGCGTTGTTGATCATTCTACACGGTGTCGTAAATTTGTTACTATATTGATTCATTTCCATTTGATCCCGCCTAGTGATTTATGATGGACATGGAGGTGACAAGAGTGACGTACATATCTAATCGACCATATTTATTCACTGCGTGAGCTACAGCCTGTTCCACGTCCGCGGCCTTGGAAACATTGGTCTGGATAAATTTCGCTGTCCCTCCAGCTCTGGTGATTAAGTCGTGGGTAGGAATGTGCGATTCGGCGGCAACTTCAGCCCGGGCGCCCTCCTGGAGGTCAGCGCAAACAACTATCGCCCCTTCTCGGGCAAACTTCGAGGCGATCGCGCGACCGATTCCGCTCGAGGAGCCGGTGACAACGGCAATTTTCTTCGAGAGTCGTAGCATAGTGGTGACTTGTAAAGATCGGTTATATCATCTCGATAATTTCACCCACCATTAAAGCCCGTTTATAAGTCCATGTCTCGCTATAAATTGCCCTGACCCCGCTCTTGAAGCGCTGTTCTGCCTTAAACCGAGGAGGCAAAATCCCAAGATTCGGCCCGGCGAGTGGGGAATTCGGGCGTGCGGGGCCAACAGATCGCCTCAACCTCTCCGCATTCCATCATATGAAGCACCAAGACCTCTTCCCTTTGGTCATGGTATATTTTTATCGTTGATTTTAGGGCAGAGGAAATAAGGCCTCCTGGAAAGGACAAACTTCTTGGCAATGGCACAACCAATCCCGCCTGCCTAGTAACAGTGGCTATTTTGGTAGGGAATCGAAGCATTTTGGCAACGTGCTGATATTCTGATACCATTTCAGGTTTGTTGACTTGCCATGGGGGTCGGTTGCACAAGATGCGTCGTTTACCGCCACCTTTCATCGGGTGCAGCCTAGTTGGTAATTCTGAGACTTGCATCACAGCCAGTTCATTTTCAAACCGGAGTAAGAGAGTCTCCGGATGAAAAGCTGATGGTAGATCCATGTGCTTACGGAGCAGCAGCAGCCATATCCCGATAGGCGGCTACGTGTCGATCACCAATATTTCTGCATTTATTCGTCACACAACTGCACCTTTTGCATATTGGTAGAACCCTCGAGGTCAGCTTTACACCCTCCAATGCGGGCACGGAAGTGAGGCTGGGAACATGCTAGCCTCTCTTGGTGGTTGGGGTCCGTGAATTTACCGGAGCAGCCGGCCAAAGTTTGAGCAAGGCACATTATATCTAGCTCCAGGCGAAAAACAAAAAAAATAAAATTACAATAAGGAGGCCTGGGATGTTCCAAAATGTGGGTGTCGTCATTGAGTCCTTGCCAGGATCTTCCATACGACTTTCAGTTAAGCCTATGTCCAGCTCAGTAAAACAGCGATGATAGCAACAGCGCCGCTAAGTCCTAGGCCAAGCGCCCATCTTGTCTTCCTCCTCCCCACCGCCATCTCTTCTCTCACCAACGCTCTTCTGGCTCGATCCGGCAAGGGGATATAATTCAAGGTAGCTATATGGGAATCAAAAAATGTTCCAATCCGTACCGGCCGAACGACCCCAGCGTAAATGACTCAATTGAATGAACCCAAGTTATGAACCGAGAGACAGCGTCAGACTTCTTCAGCCGATTGGCATGGAAGCTCGTGCACTCCGCCAGCGCCGCCTGGATCTCTACATGTGTCGGAGTCCTCTTTAGGCGCCGACGGAGAGAGACCATCGTATTGGCAAAGCTTGCAGCACACTCTATAGCGACGTTCAATCTTTGAGCAGCATTCGGCGATAACTAGTTTTATAAAGGGTCACTATCATAGCCTGTCCATTTGTTCGATACAGAAAGAAGGGAACTCACTTTGTAAACACTGTCGCCAAGACATGCGATCCGGCCAAAGTTCCAGGTTTGCAACAACCCCTCGTACACGGGGAACGATGAAGGTTTTTCAGTGGTGGACCAGAGCTCCCGAAACCGGAGGGCCTTCGACGACAGGTGAAAGTCGGCATATGCTTCTCCTCGGGCCTTCAGCTCCTCGTCCGACCACTTAGGTGTATGTGGTGGGATGTAGGTCCTATCAAGCCTCACAATCACAACCCAATGGACTGTGTCATTTGCGCCTGGAACGACTGCAACCGTTACGCCTGGGTGATAGCACATAATCATTTCCCCGTTCTCTAGCACTTTCATCTTTGGCTTTGAGACCCCAATCATGGCCATATATTCGATTTTCATGCGATGCTTGTCCTCATCCATTGTCCCCGGGACAGCCCTCTCTGCCATGCGCCGATTACCACGTCCCCCGTATATTCGCGGTTGTCTGCGGTGTTTGCCGTCATGGGTCCATCCGGCGCCGCGCTCGTCCGAAGGCTAACAACCTTGGTATCGGTCTTGACCTTCGATGGGTCGCCCAACGACTCGTATCATATTTTGAGCAAGTCCTTTCGTTCTATCGCGACGGTTGAGTAGCCAAGACTGTTTGTACGCCGATGTTAATCACGGGCACGTTGCCGAGAGGGTAATTTACGCTACCTTTGATGCAGCCACGTCGCGACGAAACTGGTGTAACTGTGTCCATCCGGGAAGTTGTTATTGATGTGCGTAATAGGGGCCATATGCATTTGCAGCCGATCGTAAATCCCTAGCTGGTCGAGTATGCGCAATCCATTTGCTTGAAGCGCAACACCACCACTGATGTTAGCAGTGATATCGCTATGCTTTTCAAGAAGTACGTAGTCGATTCCACCTTGTTCAAGGCAATTGGCCATGGTCAGTCCCGCTACGCCACCTCCGACAATTATCGCCTTGAAGGGTTCCTTCTGTACGACCTCCATGGCTATATCTTCTGTCTGGCGGTAGGCGGGAGGCTCTGGTGGATGGCGTTTGCCGTGGAGTCAGTGTGAGTAGATCGTGGCCCCTCGCCCTATATGTAAGGGAATGTAGAGTCTCTCAATCGTCGCTCGCGCGTAAAGTCGGCATTCACTCTCGCTTTCATTTACCAACTCGTTAATCCTTGTCGCCATCTGGGCGCGAGGGTCGCACAACAGGGCCGTCCTGGTTTCCGGGATGGGGAGCGAACTGTGGCTGTATTCCGCAAATCAGCTACCGTGTTAGCGACGCTGCCATGTCATCAGGGGCACGGATTGTTTGCTTTTTTCGCCAATTATTGTTACATTGGAGGCCGGTAACTGTATTTGTTCTGCAAATCCGGCTCCTTCACTCCCTCGTCAATCAACATTGTCCGGCCCGGCCTATCATTACTGTATACGTACGGGGGGCTGACGCCCAAGACTCCTGCTTCCTCCGACCCGACCGGTCCATTTGGTGATATCCGCAGGCGTGAATGATGTGTTAACTTGTTACAGGCTAGAACCCGGTTCTCTGGCCGGGTCATTGAAGTCCGTCAACTATGATGCAGTGAGACTGCGACGGTGTGATGCATGAACTGGTTGCACTGGAGTCGGCTCATCATGAACTCCTTCCCAATGAGCTCCTTCCCTCGTTGGTGCCTCTTACTTGAGGCGGGCGGTCCTATATCTTGCCATCTCCCGCCCTTTGCTTTCCCACAGGCCCCCAACAAAACTATCCAATCTTTCTGTGCTACCTACCCGCTCTCAAGTCCCACTTAAACATGACAAGAGAACCTATCGCCATCATAGGAACCGGTTGCCGATTCCCCGGAGAAAGTACTTCGCCCTCTCGTTTATGGGAGCTCCTCCAGCAACCCAAGGACGTGGGCTCGGAGCCCCCCTCCACACGCTTCAACATTGACGCATTCTATCATAAAAATGCCTCTTACTCCGGTACAACGAACGCCAAACAAGGTTACTTCCTTGCAGAGGATCCGCGAGCATTCGATGCCCCGTTCTTCAATATCTCCTCGGCTGAAGCAGAGACTATGGACCCCCAACACCGTCAGCTACTAGAAACGCTGTTCGAATCCATCGAAGCAGCCGGGAAACGCCTGGACCAGCTGCAGGGGTCTTCTGCGGGGTCATGGGATGTGATTGGACAAATTTTTTTGGAGCAGACTGGAAGGCCGTGCCCCGTCACGCAGCTACCAGCGCGGCACGAAGTTGTTTAGCGAATCGCATCTCGTACTTCTTTGACTGGCATGGGCCCTCTATGATAGTTGATACTGCCTGCTCCTCTAGCATGGTAGCACTTCACCAGGCTGTCATGGCCCTCCAGCAACGGGAGTGCTCTCTGGCTGTAGCCACGGGTACAAATCTGGTGCTGGGTCCATTCTATTCTATCACACCGTCCAAGATGAACATGCTCTCTCCCACCAGCCGCGGCCGCATGTGGGATGCACAAGCAGATGGTTACGCCCGCGGAGAGGGTGCCGCGTCGATTGTCCTCAAGCGCCTAGCGGACGCCATCGCTGACGGGGATCGAATCGAGTCCATTATCAGAGCAACTGGCGTCAACCAGGACGGTCGCACCATGGGATTGACCATGGCGTCAAGCAGCGCCCAACTGCAGTCGATCAAGGCAACGTATGAGAAGGCGGGGCTGAACCCACGTAATCCACGCGAGCGCTGTCAATTCTTCGAGGCGCACGGTACCGGGACCTTAGCAGGCGATCCCCAAGAGGCAGCGGCGATCCATCATGAGTTTTTCGGAGAGCCGGAAGAGGCAGCCAGTGAGGAACATGAGACCGAGGGAGGTGTGTTGCATGTGGGATCCATCAAAACCATCGTAGGCCACACAGGAGGCCTTGCGGGTCTGGCTGGTATTATCAAGGCTTCCTTGAGCATGCAGCACGGCGTGATCACGCCGAATCTGTTGTTCGAGACACTGAATCCAGAGCTGGAACCATTTGCTGCACGCCTCAAGATCCCAACAAAGCTCACCCCATGGCCGGCTCTCCCTGAAGGCGTTCCCCGTCGTGTCTCAGTCAACTCCTTCGGCTTTGGGGGGACCAACGCCCATGCCATTCTTGAAAGCTATGAGCCCCCACGGCATACAAACGGCGTGGCGGCGCACGAGGCCATACCTGCCGTGTTGCCGTTCACATTCTCCGCAGCAGCGACCAAGGCCTTGCGAGTCGTGCTTGAGACATATGCAGACTACTTGGATGGACACCCGTCGGTCGATATCGTTGATTTCGCGGCATCGTTGCTGCACCGACGCTCTGCGTTGAGGCACAGGGTAATCATGTGGGCGCCAAGTATGGCTGATTTGCGGCGCAAGATCCGGACAGAACTTGAAGGGGAGCTCAAGGATAATCTGTCCATGCTCTCCATGTCGCAGAGGTGCAGCGGGTCTGAGAGGCGCATCGTGGGGGTTTTCACAGGGCAGGGGGCTCAGTGGGTAAAGATGGGCCAGGACTTGATAACCATCTGCCCTGCAGCACTTGAATGGCTCCAGGGGATGCAGGAGTCCCTTGACCAGCTCCCGGCACAGTACCGACCTACCTTTACCCTTCTAGAAGAGTTCTCGAACGAATTGGCCGACATGAGTAAGGCTGGGTTGTCGCAGCCTCTTTGCACGGCCCTTCAGATTATCCTGGTTCAATTCCTCTCGACCCTGGGGATCAAATTCACCGCGGTCGTTGGTCATTCCTCTGGGGAAATCGCGGCCGCCTATGCGGCAGGGTACTTGACAGCCCGTGACGCTATCCGCATCGCATATCTTCGGGGTGTGGTTACCTCGAACCCAAAAACCGCCCAACCCGGGGCCATGATGGCTGTCGGAATGTCGTCAGAGCAGGCGATGGAGGTCTGCCGACAGGGGGAATACCAAGGCCGGATCTCGATGGCTGCTTGTAACAGCGCCTCGAGCGTTACTTTGTCTGGGGACGTGGATGCAATCCACCAGCTCCAGCAGGAGTTAAAAGACAAGAATCAATTTGCTCGGCTTCTCCGCGTCACCACGGCCTACCATTCAGACCATATGCAGGCGTGCTCGCCGGCGTACAAACAAGCGCTGGATGAGTGTGAAATTCGAGTGCTGCAACGTTCAACCGGGACGCGGTGGTATTCGAGTGTCTACTTGGGATCCGAAATCGACTCCGCAGACCAATGGGAAGCCCTGGCTGATAGCTATTAGGTCGACAATATGGTCCAGCCGGTTCTATTCTCTCAGGCGCTTCAAGCAGCAGCCGCCAACGGCGCGGATGGGGAACTCATCTGGTGATCGAGGTTGGGCCTCACCCGGCCCTGAAGGGCCCCGCCCAACAGGTCCTAAGCGACAGTTTGCTCAATGGATCGGAAATTCCATATATCGGGACCTTGATGCGAGGAACCCCAGGGGTGGAGTCGCTAGGCTCCATGATCGGCGCGATATGGGGATACCGTGGGCCCGACGCCCTAGGGGATCTTCAAAGCTATGTGCGGCTCTTTGACTCGGCGAAACGCTTGCACTTTGTCAAAGATCTTCCGAACTACCCCTTTGAGCATGGCAAGGCATACACCTGCCATGGACGAATTATCAACCAACTCCTCCACCGATCGGGTGCTCCCAATCCCCTTCTCGGGTCCCTGGAGACAACGAACGGCGAGGGGGAGTGGCGCTGGCGGAACTATCTTCGACAGGAGGACCATCCCTGGATGAGTGGCCATCAGATCCAATCCCAAGTCGTCTTCCCCGCGACGGGCTATCTGGCAATGATCCTAGAGGCGACACGGGAGATTGCAGCCGGGTCTTGTCGCGGCAGAGATGATTGCGGTGGTGTATGAGCACCTCCCAGCATTTATCCGGGGCGAGGTCTTACTGCTAGAGGCGCTCCGCCGGGGCGAGTTGCTTGCCCGATTCTATTCCCAGGACACGGAGACCGAGATCATGAACACCACCTTGGCCGGGCTGGTCGGACAGCTCACCTTCCGGTACCCCCGGATGAAGATTTTGGAGATTGGCGCGGTCACAGGGTCTGCCACACGCGCAGTTCTGAGGCAGATTGGGCATTCCTATCACTCTTATAACTTTACGGATATCTCAGTTGCGTTTTTTGAGGATGCTAAAAGGTCCCTGACCGCGCACTAGGATCAATTTATCTATGAAGCACTCGATATCGAACGGGATCCCCTTGAACAAGGCTTCACAGAGCATTCCTATGATCTGATCATCTCGTCCAATGCTCTCCACGCAACAAAGTTTATGGAGGCGACAATGAGCCGGGTGCGGAGACTGCTCAAACCCGGCGGCCATGTGGTGTTACTGGAGGTAACTAATCCGGATCTGCTAACTACGAGTGCGGTCTGTGGCTTTCCAGGCTGGTGGGCAGGACATGAAGATGGCCGTGTCTGGGGGCCGATGCTTACCCTGGATGGCTGGGACCGGGTCCTCCGGAAGACTGGTTTCAGTGGTGTCGACACCGATATCTCGTCGCCAGGGGATCCGAAGTATAGTAACCTATCCGTGATAGTCTCCCAGGCTGTCGATGGATATATCGAGTTGCTCCGCGATCCGTTGGCGGTGCTAGCGTCCCACGACCCTGCGCCCTTAGACCTTGTGATTGTCGGTGGTGGCATGACCTGGCTTGACTCTCTGATCTCGACTTTGTCTCGTGTTTTGGAACCCGGATTTCGCCGCGTCAATCATGTGCGGACCCTAGAGTGCCTCCAGCAAATCGATCTCTCCGGTCCCGTCGCGGCGCTAAGCTTCGCAGACGTGGGGTGGCAATGGTTCCAGGATCTCTCAGAAGAACGCCTGCGGTGCGTCCAAGGCCTTGTGTCCGCAGCAGAACGGATGCTATGGGTGACTGTCGGTCCCGAGGGAGAATATCCGTGCTACGCGATGAGCAAAGGATGGCTGCGTTCCTTGGCTCAGGAGAACTGGCGCTTTCTCTACCAATACCTGAACATTGACAGGCAGGACGCCATACAACTAGATCCCTCGCCGATTGCGCAGGCCATGCTGGGTCTCGTTCACACCGACAGCGCGAATGACTTCTCCTTGACGACCTGTGTTCACAGCGCCACATCACCCATGTTTAGTACCGACAGGGTCCAACCAAGCAACACCACCGATCTAGGGAAAATACGCGTATCCCCGAATGTATGGAGATAATATTTAGATGATTGCACAAAAATAATAGATGAAACGCGCGTTTTTTGTTAGAATGCCTCGACGCTGGCTATCTCTAGAAGACTAAGATACAGCTGGTGGGATAAAAACAAAGAGGGGCCGGGCACCTTGGGGGCGGTCAAACGGGGCAGTATATCCATCCCTTTAGGGAAAGAGCGACCAGAACACTCAGTTGGAGATGGCCTCTTGCTACCAATACAATTGACTCATTAATTTCAATTTATTCCTTTTGGTCCTGTGGATGTCGGCTCGAGTAGGCCTCTTTACAGAAGCTGTTTTTCCCCCAATGATGCCCCAGTTTTTCTTTTTTTTTTTTTTTTCCGCCGAGTCACCAAGAAATATATAACTAGTTGAGGCTTCGAAGCAGTCAATCTTGGTGGATTCGTGAGAAATATTTGCATAAAGCTCTCGGTTCATCGTGTTCCCTTCCTCGGTGTTACTTTCCTGCGTGTCGACATTCATTGAAAAGACACAAACTCCATCATCGAAGGAGGAAATACCATGGAACCAGAACATAATCAAAATAGGCTCATCGGACTGGTGATGCCGGCCAAGACTCGAAGATCAATCAACAAAGAAAAACATGTAACAAATCGGACGACTAGTATCGGTGTCAATACCCTATCTCATGCCATCTCTGATCCATCGCTACGGACAAGACCTCTCCGAGAGCCGTCACCGAATACGATAGGAAACCACCATCCTATCGCTTCAATCGCTTCCCAGACCATCCCTGCTCAAATTCGGGAAACCTACGACCGACCACACGAAGTCCAAGTTTCCCGCGGAGTTCACCCCCAGATAAGGAGTGTTCGAGTGGCGACAAAAGCACCTCGTGGATGAGTGTTTGATGTTCGAGACCGATAAAGACTCCTTCAGGATGATGGCAGCTTGACGTCTCAAGCAATATCTCTACGGTTACATCGCTGCACGGGCCTCGCGTTTTGGAACTCGCTTTGTACTAGCTTCGTGTTCCAAGCGACCGACGGACGGGGGTGGAGCATGGCGCGCCACAGCAGTTGGGAGTTTGGGACGTGCTATCAGGGAGGCTAAAACGGGCGCTGATCAGTTGGAGCTGGTGGTTGCTTTCCCCGCTTCTGGGGCGGGGCGAATCGTGCAGCGTATAAAGGGAGTTTGGTCTTTACTGGACTTGATTGAAAGACAAACAGAAGAGACGATTGAAAGTTATTGAATCAACAGCTGTCTAACCATCGAATACCAGGAACGAGAGCATAGAATTGAACGACAAGATGGCGACCGTGAAAAAAGTCCCCCCATTCAAGAAAGCCATGTGGTTCTCAGAGGCGGAGTTCCAGGCCCGACGAACCCGCGCCCTCGAACTGATGAAGAGAGACAAGCTCGATGGATTCCTCATGACCAAGCAAGAATCCCTGTACTATTTCACAGGCTTCGATACCTTCGGCTATGTCTTCTTCCAGGCTATGTACTTCCACAATGACGGGAGCATGCGACTCATCACCCGAATCCCTGATCTGCGACAGGCCCTCTTTACCTCCATCCTCGACCAGAAGGACATTCTCATCCGCTCCGATGACGCCAGCAGCAACCCAGTCTCGCTGGTTCCCAAAGTGCTAGGTGATTTTGGGATCGATTCGCCTGAGAAACGAATTGGGTACGAGCCTGATTCGTGCTCTTTGACGCACCGGTTGGGAAAGCTACTTGAAGAGGCTGTGGCTGGGATCTGTACTCTGGTCGATTGCAGCAACATGTTCACGCGGGAGCTGCGGATCGTCAAGTCCGAAGCGGAGATGCGCAAGGTCCGCAAGGCTGCGTATCTGGCCGACTTTGCGCTCGTTCGTACCCTGAAGCTGTCCAAACCAGGGGCCTACGAAGGTGAACTGTGGCGCGAGATTATCGGAACCGTGTACGAAGGTGGTGGCGACGATCCCGCGAACGAGAACATCCTGGTGTCGGGGAATAAAGCTGTTTTGACTCGATACTCCGCGGGTAAGGACAAGATCGAGCGGCAGCTGACACTGGAGTATGCGGCCGCGTATAAGCACTACCACGCGTGCCTAATGCGCACGATCCCGATCGGGGGTATCACGAAGCTAGCGCGTCGGATGCACGAAGTCAACGTCCTGCAGATGAAGGCGTGTATGAAGGCTCTGAAGCCCGGAAAACCGATCGGTGATGTCTTCGAGGCGTATGCTCGTGTCGCGGATGAGAATGGGTTCCGTGATCAGCGGTTCAACTCGTGTGGGTACAGTTTGGGAGCCACGTTCTCGCCTACTTGGATGGATTTCCCCATGTTTGTCCGTGGGCAGGATGTTATAGCCCTGCCTGGGATGATATTCTTCATCCATATTATTCTCATGGATAAGGAGACGGATACTGCGAGCTCTATTGGGCAGACGTGCGAAGTCACTCAGGATGGCTGCGTGTCGCTATCGAAGCTGCCGTTTTGCCTTACTAGACGGCAGACTATTGCGGCGTGGAAGAAGCTCAAGAAGGAAGATTATGGGTTCACGGAGGAGGAGGAAGATGACGGGGAGAATATTCGAGATGTGGACCTTTCCGATGGAGACGTGGATGAGGAGGACTACGAGGTTGAATATGACTTTAGCGATTACCAGTCTGCTGCGGCACTGGGAGATCCGACTCAGGGTGCTTAATTCCTAGAATTAATTTGATATTTGCTTAGCTTTATTTACTACCTTCCATCTGGTTTCTGTCTTGAAGCTATATATCCAGTAGAATAAACTAACTATACTCGTTCATCTTCGAGGCACTCCCATAACCCCCAGCCCGCACCTTAGAGACATAATCCAGCGGCAGCTCCTTCGTAATCCTCACAGCCTCCTTAATCGCAGCCTTCAGATTCTCAACCGCCTCCTCACTGATCTGGTGATGCATCGTAATCCTCTCATCCATCATCTTCACATTAAACTTCCCACACTGCTCCAGAAAAACCCCCATATCAATCCCCGACCTCTTCGCATCAATAAAGAAGAAATTCGTCTGGACCGGAATCTGCGGCACAACCCCCAACTCCTCCAAATCCCTCTCCAACCTCTTCGTCCTCTCATGCGTCTCCCTCATCGTCGGCCACACCTCCCTCACAGCGACCAACGCAGCCGCCGTCAAAACCCCCGCCTGCCGTATCCCCCCACCAATCTGTTTCCTCAACCAGCGCGCCCTCTTAATATTCTCCCCCGTACTCGCCAAAACCCCCCCAACCGGCGCCCCCAACCCCTTACTCACACACATCGACACACTATCGAAAAACCGACAGTACCCCGCCAAACTAATCCCCGTCGCCGCACTCGCATTCCACAACCTCGCCCCATCACAATGCACCTTGATCCCATTCCCCCTCGCAAACTCACTTATCGCCTCAATCTCCTCTATGGGTGTCAAAACCCCCCCAATCGTTAACTCAAGACTAATCACCCTCGTCGGCGCCGTATGGATATCCTCCCCCAGCACCACCCACCTCTTCACATCCTCCACCGTCATATAAATCCCATTGGCCGGGTGCACAGGCGTAACCATCGCCTGGGAGAGAACCGCCAGCCCGGACCCTTCTTCTGCGTATACGTGTGCTCTGTAGTCGCATAACACTGAATGAGGGGGTTGGTGGAGATGCACCCGAATACCAAGCTGGTTGCCCATTGTGCCGGAGAGGGTGAAGAGGGCGTCTTCCATTCCTGTAAGACGGGCGATCTCGGCTTGGAATTCGTTAGTGGTAGCGTCTTCGCCGTGGACGTCGTCGCCGAAGGAGGCGGAGGCCATTGCGGAGAGCATGGAGGGGGTGGGGGTGGTGAAGGTGTCGCTGCGGAATTCGTTGCTTGCTGGGGAGGCCATTTTCGATCTTTCTTCTTTTTTTCCCCTCTGGTGTTGTTTATTTTATTTTTGGGTGCAGTTTTGAAAATTTCTCTATAAGATTGTTGATGCTGATAATTAAATGAGGAGTGATTTGAATTGAATTCCCCGAATAAGCTTATCCAAGCCCTGCTATGATCAACATCCCTCTTCCTCCATAAATCCTCATCTTTCCCGCGGGATTCTCCCCGCAATTCCGGTACGAATGGTCGGAGCAAAGAACCATGAACACGAATGCCATGACTAATAGCAACATGAGGTACGTCCCGAGATAAGGCACCTTTTCCAAATCACCAGGTGGCGATGGAACAAGGTTGGTCAGGGCTAAATTAGCGGTAACGGCCGTGTCCCAGATTGTAATGCTCTATCTCGTGTAATAATACTGCTTGCTGTGTGATCATTGAAACACCTGCTCTTTCGGGTTAGGTGATGCTGCAAGAGAGGAGGGGCCTTGTCCACCTTGCGTCAATCCAGGCGTGCTGGAGGCCGATTGGATGTCGATGCATTCTGGAGAGAAACCCAATCATAAAAGAAGGCGGATTAAATTATTAAAGACGCAAGGTGTGACCTACCGCACGTCGATGCGGTCCAGACTGGCCTTTAAAAGAGACACGAGCGTGATCGGGTAGCGAAGAAAATTGGTTCTTGAGATTCGAGAGTGAGGAAGAGAGGGATCGTGATCATTATCTAACGAAAATGGCCAGGCCAAGCGGTTTGCAGAGCGAAAGGACCGGCTTCCACGCTCTGCTCATTCCAGGCGTGATCGTGATCGGCCTCCTCTCAGCCTTTCTCGCAGCGCCCGATACCCTCCTCGATTTGAGCTTATGGGCTCGCACTCGACTCGACAGCTTCCTTGACCCAACTACCCATAAATACGCGCCCGGAAACACAGACGCGGGAATATGCCCACAAGCCCCAGCGCTATCCCCCGCAAACAAAGACGTCGAGACCTTCATCCGCACCAAAGTCTCCTCACCATCCTACCGCAGCGAAATCATCACCAAACTCTCCGGAGTCATCCAAATCCCCTCTGAAAGCTACGACGACCTAGGCCCCATAGGCCAAGACAAGCGATGGGACATCTTCTACGACATCGAAGCCTACATCAAAACCACCTACCCCCGCGTCCTCTCCCACCTCACCCTCGACCACGCCAACACCCACGGTCTAATCCTAACCTGGGAAGGGAGCATCCCCGCCTTCTCAGCAAAACCCATCCTCATGCTCGCCCACCAAGACGTCGTCCCCGTCCTGCCCGACAACGTCCCCGACTGGACCCACCCCCCATACGACGGCTACTACGACGGGGAATTCATCTGGGGCCGCGGCGCCACAGACGACAAGGGCTACCTAATATCCGTGCTCGAGAGCGTGGATCTACTCCTCCAAGCTGGATTCACCCCGCGACGCACCGTGATCCTCGCATTCGGGTGCGACGAAGAGATCAGCGGGGAGAACTGCGGTCGGCCGATTTCTGACTTCCTGTACGAGAAATATGGCGATGAGGGCATTTATCTGATTATGGATGAGGGGTCTGTGGGGATACAGGAGGAGTTTGGACAGTCGTTTGCTATGGTTAGTGTCGCGGAGAAGGGATACTTGGATGTAGGCATCAATGTTACCTCGACGGGGGGCCATGCGTCTAATCCGCCGGATCACAATGCGATCGGGATTCTGTCGGAGATTGTGGTTGCCATTGAGGAGAATCCGTTTTCGGGGATGGTTACACGGCAGAACCCTATCTTTGGGTTTTTGGAGTGTGCGGCCGTGTATGTTAACGAGGGTGCGTTCCCGTCTGGCGTGAGAGAGAAACTTGACCGTGTGGCGAGGGGGGATGGATGGGCTCAGCGGAATTTGGCTCTGGAGTTGGATGAGATGAGATATTATTTTCGAACCAGTCAGTCCGTTGGGAAAATCAACGGCGGGGTCAAGATCAACGCGATTCCGGAAATTGCGTCCACGATGATCAATATACGGCTTGCTGTTGAGAGCTCCATCGCCCAAGTAGAGGCACATTACGAGTCACTGGTCCAGCCTATTGCTGAGAAACACGGGATAGTGTTCGAAGGCTTCCACTCGAGGTCCAACTCGTCTGATCCAAGAAAAATCACTCTGTTTGGCGTGGATGCCCTGGAACCGGCGCCCGTTTCGCCCGTTAATGCGGAGTCGTTCCAAGTTTTGTCGGGGACGATTCGAAGTACGCTGTCGCCGCTGGAACAAGATCAGGAACTCATCGTCACCCCGTATCTAATGGCAGCCAATACGGATACTAAGTTCTTCTGGCGGTTGACCAAGAATATTTACAGGTTCACGCCGATCAACCTGGTTCACAATCTCAACCGGGCGCACACGACAAATGAGTTTATTCAGGCTGAAGCGTTTGTCCGGGAGCCGCTGTTTTTTGCTACCTTAATCCTGAATGCAGATGACGCGGTGGAGTCACCGTAAATATAATTCTAGAATCAATGAATTAATCCAATACCTATAAAACCCACTTCTACATCCCCCCTCACAGCCATATCTACACCCAACAAGAATTAAAAAAACAACCACCGCAACCCCACTGAGTCGATCACTCAAACCACTTATTCAAGAAAGTCCCCACCTTCCCCCTCTTCGGCGCCTCATAAAGCGTCTCATACAAATCAATCTCATCCTTGACCGTCCCCAACTTCAAATCCGCCTCCGCGGGTTTAACATACTTCGTCCGTCTAACCACCTTCCAAAACACAAACGCCACCGGAAAGAACCCAACCATCATATAATTCGTAAAGAACGTCGTCGTATCCCAATTCCCATTGATGAAGACCGTATACCCAAGGACAAGGGTCATGATCCCGGTCCCGAAAAGTGCATACCAAGCCGCATACGGCTGGAACTTGCCCTGGAAGGGGAGGGTGCTCCTGTCCACACCCTGCTTTTTCATCGCGTAGAAGAAGTGCAGGTAGGTGATCACGGTGCCGAAGTAATTGAGGAGGTAGGAGGCTGTGCAGATTCCTACGAACCAGGATAGGACGGTGGAGGAGGTGTTGCCGAGTTGGAGGAGAGAAAGCAAACAGAAGGCGAGGGCGGTGATTACGGCGTAGTACGGGAGACCGTACTTGGTGCATTTGGCGAAGAAGGGGGGTGCTTTTCCGTCCAGGGCCATGCCGTGGAGGACGCGGGCGGCGGAGAAGACGACGTTGTTGCCGCAGGAGAGGACGGATGTTATGATTAGGGCGTTGACGAGGTCGGGGACCCCTTTGATGCCGAATTCGACCATGGATATTACGTAGGGAGAACTAAGCCTGTTAGTAGGGGGTAGGGTTAGGGAGTAAAGGTTGGGGGACGTACGCGGCTCCGGTTCCGCTTCCTGCGCGCTCGCCATTGATGACGTCGTCGAGCATCTGGTCGTTGTAGGGGATGACGATGCCGATGCAGAGGGCGCCTCCGATGAAAAAGAACATGAGGCGCCAGACGAAGGAGGAGTAGGCGCGGTGCATCAGTTTGCGGGGGTTTTCGGCTTCACCTGCTGCCATGGAGATATACTCTGGTCCGACCATACTAGTATCATGTCCCGTTAGGATAAGGAAGGTGTTAGGAAGTGGGAATTCAACTCACGTAAAGGAACCCTGAATCATGCAGGACAAGACTCCGAGGAACCGGCCAGTGTTCCCTTCTGCGAGATACTCGACAAATGAACCCTATAATACAGAACATGAGATTTGTACGGAAAGATAGAAGGAATGTAACCCACCGGATCTCTCCAGTAGCGGAAGCCGTAGGCATCACCACGGGGATTACCACCAACCATGGTAATGAAGGTGTACATGAAGAGCCCTAGCATGAGGAAGATCTTGAATATGGCCATATAGAACTCCGATATGCCGAAATATTTCACCGTAAGGCCATTGAGCACACTGCATCAAAGTCAGCGCTTGGTAATCAATCAAAATTAAGGAGTGCTCGTACGCGTAAATCACAAGACAGACAACCACCACTGCGGCTACAGGCACCTTATCCGTCCAGTAGGTAAGAAGCACATGGATCGCAGTGATTTCGTAGGGAATACTAAAAGCTAAAGTCCAAGTCAGCAGCGGACAAGTAAGAAATGAGAATATCAACTAACCCATCAGGAAAAAATAGTTCCATCCCATCGCAAAGCTCAGCGCATCATCAACCCAAAAGCCCGCCAGTCGGACGAATGGTGACGGGATAGGCAAATAAGTGACCATCTCAGCTACACAAGTCGCACAGATTAGACATAAATCCCAACTTAATACTCAATTGGCTTTCCACGCACCAAAGCATTGATTCACAGCAAGCATAATCGTGCCGTACGCAATAAATCCGAGGAACAACCCTGCCGGCCCTCCTTTCGGGAGGGAAGCTCCCATCTGCACATAGAGCGCTAGAACGCAACATTAGCACTCCCACACCAATACAACGAACAGGAGAGGTATACAAGTTCCGATAGCTCCACCGACTGCAAAGAGCTGGATTTCTTTGCCTCCGATTTTTCGATGCAGCTGCTGCGATCCAGCCGAGACCAGCTCCGCGGGCAGCGCTTCCTCACTACTCTTTCCATCTGCGTCAGCTTCAGGAACTGAGCTGGGTTTCTTGTATTTCGGTGCGTCGTCCATCTTTGTGATTCAACGAGCAACTTCTGTTCAGATGTTGTTGGAATTGTCGTTCTGTTCTGTATCTCGCCCAGTGTTCTTCCCGTCAAACGTCAATGCAGGGAGACCCAGAGTATGCGGATTTTGTCCTCGTGCCACCTTGACAGAATGGAATTTAAAATTAACAACCTTCTACGCTTTAATATGAGCCAAGTGAAATGAATCCACCAACGTCACTTCTGCGGACTGAACCACAACTTGATTATCTCGTATTAATCCGGGCCAGACACCTTGACAAGCAAGATAGGAGAGCGACCTCGTATAGCCCCTGATTCTGATCAGATCGCTGGGATCAGTCCTCCTCCTCGGCCTGCAGATTAGGAGGACAGATTGCGTTACGAGGTAATTACGACGTGTCCGTCACATCCCATCGATCCCCAAGAGCCAGAGAGCCAGAATGAGGGGGAGCAAGGCCATATCTTTGGAACCCCAAGGTTATCATTGGACCCATGCAGAATCCAAGATGTAGCACCGTCCCACCCACTAACAGGGATCGTGATCCTTCCTGAGCGGCGGGCGTCAGCCACCCGCCACAGCCAATTCTTGACTCTGGGGGGCTGGCACTGGCATTCTATCCCAAGGAAAAGGCAATTCAAGGCTCAAGAAGTGCGATTCATGTTAATGGCTTCATAAGAGAAAAGAAAACAAAATTCCAAGACTCTTGTCTTTCTTGTCCCGTCAACTCTTGTGCGATGAAGCTTTGCTGGACCTCGGGAGGAGGCGGTGCGGGGTCTCGTATTCCCCCTACTATCATTGCCGGATGGAGTTAGGCAGGAAGGGAGGACAAGACCTCCTCCATGTTCAAGAATAGCACCTGACCAGTGGTACTTTTGGGCGATGGATGAGGGCGTCAAGGTGGCGAACCTAAAACGAACCTCAAATTACACGGCTAAACTTGATATCGCTTGAAGCTGTCAACCGGCGTGGTGGGTCGGAGGAGAGGACCATGGGTGACCGAATGGGGTAATTTCCATCAAAGAAGCACGGTCAAAAGGACCAGAAATTTATTAATGATGCTTCCCGCGGGAAACGAGGACCAAGATAGAGTTTTCCGGGCGGGCTGTTATCCGACATGGGTGAGATTTGGGTATCATTGGTCTTGATTTTGGATCTTGAGTGTCGATTTGTCTCTCGGGTCTTTGACACTTTATCATGCCTTTATCAGTGTCAACTGTCAGTCAATGGCTTGATACCCACATGCTGTGGGTACTGTACTGCCAGTGGTCAGTCTCCTTTTCTTGTGGAGACGAGGTCAATAAAAGGCTAGCGCCAAGACTCGAAAAAGGAAAGAAAAAAAGAAAACATGCTCGGGGCTCGGTCTTGCATTGTTCCGAGAAGATGGTGGATTGGGCACATTTTTGGGAGATCATCAACTGCCCAAATCAACATTCAACAGCACGGGGCATTCTTCAGCTACCTTGAAGTTATACAATGGCTCAGAAACAAGTACCCCTACACAAGCAACTGGTGAATTTCACCAGTTCCACTATCGGCCTCGAAAAGACACTCCGTCTGATCCAGGCCTCAGCGCTGGTTGCTTCTCAGGTCTGCACGGACGTTGAGATCGCATCAAAATGCTCTATCGCTGTTTCACAGCTAGCTTTAGGTAAGCCTATTCATCCTAAAATAAACACCCACATCGAGGTGAATCCAGGCCGACTAACTGAGGTATAGGGAGACGGTACTTCCGTCTACTCGACTTTATCGGTTGTTTTGAGAATGCACAGAATGTGGTGGCTGGAGATTTCTCTACTCGGGGGACCATAATTTCCCTGCTTGAAATCGCAGAGTCCACTTTCCTGGGAATCTATCTCCTCCTCGAAAATCTGACCATCGTGCGTCTACTTTCCATTACCCTCGAAGCTTCATGTAACACTAACACCTCTCAAGCTCCACGATATGGGTATCTGGCTAGTGTCTTGGTACACGCCGCTTCTGATCGAGGCCAATAAATTCTGGGTGTATGCGATCGCTTTATCCTTCTTTCGGGCCGGTTTGGAGCTGTCTTTTACTCCCACGGCAAACGCTAAGCAGCCCAAGAGTTCGACAAAGGAGAAATCCGAAACTCCTCCTGAACCCGTCACGGTCTCTTCAAAGATCCCAGTCTTGAAACGGGTTATTGTTGACGGGTGCGATTTACTCTTGCCTGGAACTTTCATTGGGTGGACCCCTGCCAGTGACCTAAGTGTTGGGATCACCATGATCATTAGTACTATTGTTGGGTCCCAGGATCTCTGGGTAAAGGCACAGCAGTAGTTACATTGCATAAGCGAAGCACGGCCGTTACGTATTCATGGCATTATTGTTACGATTCCTATATGTGTTTTTTTGTTAGATTTAGACTAGTTTGACATTTTGATGGCATAATATTTGTTGAGGATGATGGATATGTATCGTTGGAACCCGCTAGCAACAAGTCACCCAACAATAAATCTTTCGTATATTTTATGCAGTAACTTTTACTTGATAGTAGTATACCTTATAAAGCTCCCCTGAATTTGCAACACCCGACCTTATAAGCTGAAAAGCATTAATTAATGAACAAAACACAACTGTTGTCACTGATGAGACTGATTTGATGGGTCTGATTGGTCGAATCGTCAGCTAAATTGGACGATCTTGACACCTCAGGCCGTTTTGCGATCTAATTGGTTCTCCGGGAGAAACGGGCCGAAGTGTTAGAGCCTTGGAGCCTGAGGCCACTTTTCTTTATTTCTGCCCCAGGCTGCAACTTTGTTCAGGGCTTCTAAAAGCGACACAGACACAACACAGAGGATTCAAGACCCCAGCAAGGGAGTTGAAGAACGCAAACGAGCATAAGCAACGAATCCATTGTCCCTTCCATCCGGAACCAAGCTTAGAGAATGGAGTGTGATATACAGGTGCCAGCCCAAAACGGGATATCAGGAATTGGAAAGTTACAAGATGGCCATGAATATGTGCGTTTATAGTTTCCCATCGCAAAGCCAGGGCAGCTGATAATTATCCTTTCACATCCTATTTAAACCCACCTCCCGTTGATCATCACACCATCATCGTTGACATTAACCGATCCTCCATTATAGGGAATCCGACGGCCATTCACAACAATATTGCTAGTGATGCTCATACCACCGCCACCAACGCGAATCGTGCTGCTATTTCCAGTGGTGAAGATACCTCTGCTACTCATGTGGATACTGTAGCTGCCGCCAGAAGAGCCGTTTGTGTAGCCATTGTTGTTCCAGCCGTTGTTCCAATTGTTGTTGTTGTTGTTGTTGTTGGCAACGACATTAGAGCAGTTATATGGCATAACTGCATTTGAGCCTGAGGCACCTGCGTCATAATCATAGGTATCCTCGTCATCCTCTTCATCATCATCATCATCATCATCATCATCATCCTCCTCATACTCGCCAGTATAGTACTCGCCATTGTGATACTCACCATCATACCCGCCGTTATATTCACCGTTACCATCTTCCTCATCGACATCATCGTCAGAAGCTTCCTCCTCCTCATCTTCCCACTCTTGCGCCCGTAACTGCTCAATTTCCCGACGCAGAGCCTGTTCTTTTCGATCATATTCCTCCTTCTGCTCGCGTCTAGCCTCCTCCTCCCGCTGAGCCTGTTCCTCAACCTGTTTACGGTATCGCTCCTCCCTAGCCTCGAGCTCCCGATTCATCCTCTCCGTCATCTCTCGACTAGTTATCTCCAGCTTCTTCCGCATCTCCGCCAACTCCCTCTCATGCCTTCTCCGAGCCTCATCGCTCTTCTTCTTGTTTTGTCTGAGCTCCTCCAGCTCTTGACGGTACTTATCATCCATCTTCCTGATCAGATCCATAGTCAGTGTCTTCCCAGCTGTCGTCTCAGACAGTTTCAGATGCTGGTCCACCATTTGTGACTGAACAGCCAGCGTAACCGGTGACTGAGGGACAACAAGCTGAATAAGGCGTTCCGCCGATGCTTTGGTGTTATCGTGTCTCTCGACCCGACTCCCCTTTGCGATCATGGAGCCCCAGAAAGCGTCCGTTTGGGTTAGTTGCTTCTCCCGATCCTCTGCTTGGGCGAGAGAACCGGGGTGCACGATATCCCAATGCGTCGTGGTGAGGATGACCTTCTTCATGGCATCTCCGCCACTAAGCTCCTTGAATGTCTTCAATGTTCGGAGTGAAGACCCGTACATCTTGCCTTGTGTGATATCGTGTAGGTAAATGACGCCATTGAGATGGACTTTATTGTTGTACGAGTCTGATAACCACGTGGTGATCTCGACGAGAATCTGCCCGTCGCTTCGGAATGTATCGTTGAACCCGGGCGTGTCGATCAGGAACACCGTTTGGTCTGGACTGAGTTCGAGGGGGTATACGTCAATTTTTGATGTGCCTGTTTCAATTCCCGAAATTGGATTAGCAGTGGTTCTCTAGTTGACTGAAAGCAGGGGACTTACAAGCCTCTAGACCCATCCCGATTTTGACGTTTGCCCCCGTTAACAACTCGATGAAGGAGCTTTTCCCTGAGCCTGTGACGCCCATGATAGCAACAAATTTGTCATTTGCTCTGTGTCATGTTAGTATCGGGCGAAATAAGCTATTTCTCGCGAAAACAAATCACCTCGGGGTTCGACCAGCGCGGAACTCCTGGGGTCGAATGGGTGTGGCGGGTCTTGCGGGTGCATGATTGAGACTGAGAGTACTAAAGCTGGGGATGGCGCCCACACTGTGTTTTTTCCTACGAAACGGCCACTTCATCTTTGATTCTGTGCGTGTGGTCCGTTGCGATCAGGTTGACTTAGAAGGCAAAACCGGTATTTGCCTGCTACAGACTGCGAAAGTGATTACTTTTATCTAATAACCTCCTCTTCACCACTGACACTGGAATTCCTTGCCCCGTGGGGCAGTCCCCGGGCCAGAACATAATCCCCGCGTCAAGAGAAGTGAAGAAAAATATGGATTGTTTAGCGCGCAGATCCGCAGCCTTGTCGACCCCTATATTTGGGATGTTTGCGTTGGAGCCCGAGTCGCCGTTCCGGGGACGCAGGGTTTCCCACGAGGCTGTATTCCAGCCTTCCGGGTTCTGCAATGTTACTCGACCACGAAAGCTGTGGTCAGCCGTGCAATATGCAGTCATCCCGCAAGATGCGACAGAAAATCGGCGCCTAGCTCCTCTTTTCAGAATCCAGTCTTGTCTATGTCTGAAGAGGGGCCAAAGTCATAGAATGGGTGAATTAAGCTCATTATCATTTAAGTACCGGTACTTGCCGAGTTAATTAGTGCAATGAACCCAAGAAAGCCTTTTACTTGAGCACACTGGTTGCATTCCCAAGCTATAGTCGACTATTCACTATGTCCCAACGTCTCGAGCAGCAGGTACAGAACCTCCTGGCGTTCGCTGGTGCGTCGCGCGCAGCATCCGATGCGATTTTCATTGCGGTTATGGGGGTGACCGGGGCGGGGAAAAGTACGTTTGTCTCGCAATGTACTGGCCAAAATGTGGATGTTGGACATGGCCTGTTATCTTGTGAGTTGGTCTGAAGACGTCCTCCGATTTCGCCACATTGACGCCAGAACCTTTCCAAGGCACGTCGGAGATAGCTATGTTCGACTGCAAGGTGGATGGTCGAACAGTCTACCTCTTCGATACCCCGGGGTATGTATATCCAGCACCTATGCCTTAGCTCCGTTGTTCACGGTCTCGTACGAGTGTCTAGGTTCGACGACAGCGGCTTCGCCGACCGCCCCGATTTCGCCATTCTGCAAAGCATCGCCGCATATCTGAGTGCATCGTACTCGCAAAACATCCGCATACACGGGGTGATTTTCCTGCACTGCATAACGGAGAATAGAGTCAGCGGGTCCGCTCGTCGCAACATCGAGTCAATGAAGGCTCTGTGTGGACCGGAATACTTCCCTCGTGTCGCTTTAGCCACGACTCACTGGATTACGACGAGGGAGTCTGATTCGAAGCTGAGGGAACGGGAGAGGCTCCTCCAAACGCAGGATGCATTCTTTGGACCTCTTCTGTCTGGTGGTGCGAGTATGTTTCGACATGATGATGGTGCGGCCTCTGCGTGCCGGATTGTAAGGCATCTCATCGGTGTTAATGACCGGCGTGGGGGCCATGTGACTCCTCTGCGCTCCAGCGTGAGTTGGTGGATGAGAATAAGAACTTAGATGAGACGATGGCGGGGTGGGTTGTGATGGATGCTGCGGCTCGCAAGCTCGCAGAGGCTAAGGAGGAGATTGCGGTGTTGAAACTGGCTATTAAGGAATCGGATAAAGAGAGTGCGGAGACGTTGAAGCAGATGAAGAAGGAGAATGAGCGGACGGTAAGGGCTATAGAGAAGACGAGGGAGAAAAATGGCTATGCGTGCACGGGAGATCGCGCAGAGGGAACAGGAGCCTGTGGTACGTTTTCACATCACTAATAGTATTCTTCCGTCCTGGACAGTGCTGACATGCGTAACTGACTGAAGATGCGACGACTCGACCAAGCTCATGCTCGGTCAAAAGCTGAGTTAGTAGCCCATGAAGCCCAGCTGGCAGAGTTGGAGGATCAAGTCCGTCAATTGAGGAGGGAGAAGAAAAAGCGAGAGTATGCCAACTACAACCGGTACGAAGAGGACTCGCCACCGTCCTACCAGGAAGCGGTAGACCAGAAGCAAACCCAGGTAGAGGAAAAACAGGCAGTTGTAGCAGTGGCCAAGGAGCGGGCCTTGGAGGAGGACCTTCTAATTGCTACCGTTCCTGCTGTCTTTGCTGCGAGCAAGTTTCCCCTAAATTATCTGAAACTGGGAAGGAACATGGCACTGACGATTGTCTTATAGTGATTCCTGCTGCACTTGCCTGTATTGTGATGTGAGTCGTTCTCCGGGTACTACAAAGCACCAAGAGCAGTGACGGCATATTGTGGTAGTAGGGCTGGTGATGGAAGTGACAGTCGTGGAGGCTAAAGAACCGAGGCTAATATAAACAAATGAGGCGCCAGAACAACAGAGGAGATAACATGATTAATGACTACAAAATAACCCCAACCTAACTGTGCGATGCTATAAGATGTTGCACATCCTGGTTGCCCTTGGCTGCGTCCCCAGCATCAGAGACACCATTTCATCCAGCCCTTTATAATCCAACCACAACTGCGACTCTACGGCCTCAATCTCCATCACAATGAATGGCCGCTCATCCGTGATAAGCCCATCAATACGAACATATCCTATCATTTCACCCTCATCCTGGCCAAACCGCGAAACTAGGACCTCAAAAATCGAATTAACAACCGACAGTGTGCGTTCCTCGATATCCGCCAGGTCAATCATATTGTCAACGCCCCCAAATTCCCACCGACACCTGAAATCTCCCCCAACAGGGCTCTTCCGGACAACATTGATGAGTTCTGGTTGATGAAAATGAACGAGTACTCCCCCGCAAAAATGGCCGGCTCGAAGTCTTGAATTATGAGCGAGCTCCCCAGCTGGCCCGACTTGCATAACTGCAGAAAGTCCGTATCCTCTGCCGTTAACGACGACGTATTTGCAATGCGCCTGGTATTGTGCGAAGTCGCAGAAATGGAAGGTTTAAGAATGACCATCCCGGACGGCTGGAACTCCGTGAGACACTTCCCCAGGTCCACTGTGGCGCATTGCTCTGGGTCCAAGAACTTGGTTCGGGGGATATCAAACCTGGCATCCTGAAGCTCAAGAAGGTAGGTCTTGTCTAGATTCCACCGGACCAAACGTGTGTTGTTCATGGGCTGGAGGTTGTGCTTGCTAAATTTGATCCGGTCTTCGAGCACATATAGAAATTTGGAGAATTCGGCTGGATAGAGGTTGTAATTCATCATCCCGAGAAAGGTGACCAGGTCGGATTCCTCTATTTCGACGGCGATATCGTCGTCAGACCATGGTTTGATGCGTTCTACCGCGCCTTTCTTGGTTAGGGCTGATGGAAGCAGTGGCTTGGCCAGCCTGTCCCTTTTTCTGAAATGGACTCGGGTGAGCGAGTGGTGATGAATAGGATTCTTTTGGCTTGCATTTTGATTGGCATTGTAGACAGGTATGGGACAATGTGATTGGGATTAGTGCTGGCTTGGGGGTTGGTAATTGATGAATGGGGTATTGGGATGTACGAGCAGTTCCCTCCGGGGCGGATGCAAAGTTGTATATGTTCTGTCTGACCCTGATCAAATGATGAGCATCCCTCTGATCACCTGGTGTTGGTACATAAGAAATTATTGCTCACTGGCTTTCATGGAGCCCAATAATAGACATTATGATCGTTAGGCGTAGTTAAGCCTTCTTTTCAGCTGAACTACCGTCTCATTAATGGGACAGTGGGAATTCGGTCCCCGACGATGCTGACATGGAGGAAATCAACTCCGTAGCCGAGGCATGATTATCAGGATATTATCCCAAGATTAGGCAAGCGTGGAAGGAGAGCTCTGTATAGGGGTTAATACTATAATTTCGTATTGTGATTTGTGTTACGTCCCCACTGACTGTGTAACGGTGAGCGAATGCAGTCAGGGGTCTTAGGGCTCTCAAGTTTGCCTCGAAGTAGCCTGTCAGACCCGGAACTATGGGATAGGGACCGCCAGTGCTGTCCGATAGAAACTTGGATTGGGCGGTTCTGGTCCATAACTTGCCGCCTCTCGGAATTCTCTCCCTCTATTTCGGTAATGAAGCCAACGATTATATATATCTATGGTACGTAAGCATGGCTCTGAATAGAGCTAGCTTGGGGTCGACGTGAGATATGCCACCGGACTAAGGCAAAGAGTGTTAACTAATCATGATTCGGTAGTACTGATCCGCGCCCTAACTTATGAGACCATGGGTGGACTAAATGTGTTCCTATGGGTATGTGATCCCTTGATCTTGGCTACGGGAGGGGGCCCGTAGATTGATGTAGCCATTTTCGGGGTTTTTATCACAAGACCAGCATCATTGGTCTAGTGGTAGAATTCATCGTTGCCATCGATGAGGCCCGTGTTCGATTCACGGATGATGCACTTCTTTTTTATTGTTGTCTCTCACGCAGCAGCTCGGGGTTCGATTCCCCGCATCGGCAATGGGTTTCTTTCTTTTTTTTCTGGCAGTAGCGCAAGAGGTATTAAGTACGTATGTAGGTGCAGGCGGCACCGGCCGTCCTATATTGGCGATCTCGCAGCCGGAGTCAATTTCTATCCTTCCAGCCCGCCTCCGCGTACAGTCCCATTCTATGGTGCTAGTCCCGAAAGGCACTAGCCAGTTTGTGCAGTAAGAAAAGTGTTTGTGCAAATACCATCTCCCCATATTTTTACTGTATGCTATAGGCCCGGGATGATAGTTCAACATTGCCTACGCCCACGAGCTGCTACCATAGGGCCGCTTTACGGGCGATTCCTTTCATTAGCACGGGCCAGTACCGCCTTGGAGGTTTAGTTGAAAGGAAAGATTGGCTGGGATTTGGCTTATTATCGATTTAGTTCAGTTCGAGCATAAGCCCTCCCTCCTTCTGCTCCGCACGTTAAAAGATGATTAATGAATCAATCGATGATCAAATATATTCTTTAATACATTGATTCGACAAATGAATTGTTTGGTGAGCCTTACACTTCTTTGCAAACCGAATGTTGGGGAAACACCGTATATCGATTATAAAGACGCACGGATGCGGTGAGAGAAGCGCAGAAAGTTTGTCTATCAGGTTTTCTGCTATTATATGGCCCCGAAGTGTCCAATTGAACTTACTTGCTTACTCGATACAAGATCAAGTTCATTGAGAGTTCTAGTGTCCGAATAGAGCTAGTGGTTCGAAGTTGGATGTTGTCTTTTGCTCATAGGATGACGCCTTATTTCTGCCCTATAGCGGACCCGCGATAGGGCTCGTCGAGCCTCAGGGTGGACATGCCTAGCCCAAATTACTCCTCCCTACAGTCACATAATAGCGGGTGAATTCTCCGATGATGTGCTTTCCGCTGTCAATCGCGACCACACCATGAGTCAACATGAAGGGTTTTCGCCCCAAGTCCATTCTTCAGGGGATGTTGTGGGTTCACCCCGATTCCCCTGAATATTTTCAGGTACTCAGCACGATACTTACCGTCGGGCTCTTCCATTGTTATCCATGGTTATGTCTTCGACACGCAGTCAATCCGACGAACTAGCGGATGAATCGTCACGTCTCCTCCCAGGCAAGGGTCCCTCCGACCCTGAGAATACCGATTATGGCGCGATAGCCGAAGATCCCGAGCAGGGAGTACGCCCAAAAACACCGAAGGGCAATGAACGAACTTACAGCAACTCCTTCATTGCGAAAATCGTGGTTGCGTTGCTCGTCGGTACATAGTATCCCGCCAACCTTGTTTTGCGGTTGGTCTCACAAAGGTTTAGGTGTATTTACGTCGAATGCGGATGGTTCTCTTGTACTTGCGACCCATCCGGTGATCGCATCTGAATTCAACGTCATGAGTGATTCTAGTTGGCTGTTTATTGGCTTCATGCTCGCGGGGGCGACAACACAAGCTCTGGTATACTGACCAATGGATCCGCGAGAGACACGGTTAACACCTTTGCTATATAGTACGGGAAACTCAGCGATATATTTGGTCGAAAGACGATATTGATTGTTAGTTATGGGCTGTTCGCGATAGGATGGTAAATATTTCGCCCCGCCCCTCTCCCTTTTGTCGCACTTTATTAACGGGGTTATAGTGGATTGGTGTGAGTTGATGTGAGCGTTCAAATGCTGTTCGGATGTGTCTGACATGAACCACAGTGGAATCGGCCGGTCGATGTGGCAGGTTATCCTTGGGAGGGTTATATCAGGGTCCGGAGGGGCAGGCATGACGGTGTTGGCTACTGTTATCATAGCCGGCAAGCAACCCTCAAGTTCTATCCCCTCGACGGGAATTAACGGTTGGTAGATCTCGCCCCCCTCCGCGATGTCGCATCATGGCAGAGCTACATGAACGTTTTTGCAACGGTCGGACGTAGTATTGGAGGCCCCCTCGGAGGCTGGCTGTCGGATACAATCGGATGGAGATGGTGCGTCTTGCGGACCGCAGAGTGTATTGCATTTCTTACAATCAGACAGGTCGTTCCTCGGACAAGCGCCGATTTTCCTCGCTGCAACATTATTATGCTGGCGTTTGCTACCGGATACGCAGAGCAGTGTGAACGTATCCAAGGACCAGCCCGGATGGTCTAAACGGTTGAAAAGAATTGATGGTCTGGGAGCCCTTCTGCTGGGCTGCGCGATGCTGGCCTTGCTAATGCCGCTCGAGATTGGAGGACAAAAGGTCGCCTGGACGCACCTTCTCATTCCTACCTTGCTCGGACTTGGCATATTATTCATGCTGTTATTCCTTCTTGTGGAATCTAGGTATGCGGTTGAGCCGATATTTCCCCTGAGATTGCTGCATGAGCGAAATATCAGTCTTTCGTTTCTTGTCATGACCTGCCAGGCAGCGGCTCAACTTGGCGTGAGTAGCTCTTCTAGATGGCCCGGGGTATCAACTGACATTTGCATGCAGATGATGTTCAGCGTGCCTATGTACTTTCAGGTCACAGACAATGCATCAAGCACGGTGGCTGGCGCGCACCTCTTTCCAGCCGTGATCGGCAATACGGTAGGTGGGATTCTTTCCGGAATTCTTATTAAACGGTTTGTCTTCCCTTCGACTCCAGAAGCTATCCATAAAACTCATCATGGGTTAGATTTGGACGCCCTAAGCCACTTGTAATCCTTGCTGCACTATCTGCCATTCTTTGTTACGGACTGCTTGTGTTCCGATGGCATGGGCACGTCGGTTGGGCCGAATCACTCTACGTCTTTCCCGGGTAAGAACAACGAACCTCCCTTAAAATTCGGGTCTGACAATTCTCCTGTTCTATAGAGGATTCGGAACCGGAATGGCCCAAAGCGCCGTGTTTATCGCCGTTCAGGCGTCCATCGTCCCAGAAGACAAAGCTACAGCCACCGCAGCATTGTTCCTATGTTTTCCTGTCGGTGCAATTGTCGGCATGGCATGCTCGATGGCCATTCTGCAGGCAACCCTGAAACGAGTTTTATTCCGGGAACTAGCAAAATTGGGAATGGATAGCTGGGAAATTGCGGAGGTGGGATATAGGATGGTGCCCCTTTTTTTCCCGGTGAGCTAACTGCGGGTAGACTTTGCGTAAAGCAAGCGAGAATATCGGTTTTGTTCACGAGAGCCCGAGGAAAATATCCAAGGTGTTGATTAATGCTTATGTTGAGGGAATTGAATATAGCCATGGTAAGTAAGGCCTTGGGTATGGTGGGTTCTCTTGCTAACGGCCCGAAAGGCCTTTCGATCTTGTTCTCGGTCGTAGCTCTTCTTGCTGCGATCCTGCTGAAGGAGAGGAGGGTGTGAACCACCTTTGGTACATGAAAATATTGGTTCATAAAAAGAAAATTAAAAGTTTCCTGGGAGATTGGGAACGGAGTCGTATCTCCTTAGGATGGCATAGTATCGAACCACGGATCCCGCAAAAGTTCTGCTGCAGAAGGCCTGTCCCTCGGATTAAGTTTCATTATTTTTTAGAATAAATTCCTCGTCCTGTTTGGATACTTCCTTTTCCGAAATCCGAGCGAAAGGCCTCCTCTTTTCGAGTGGAATACTGTGCATAACGTATACCAGGGCGTTCAATACCTCCTGTGGGCAAATCCCCTGATAGGTAAGAGGGAATGGCCCAAAAAACTGACATTGCCTTCGCAGAATTTTGAATTCGTAATCTTCATGATCTGCGGGAACGTCTAGTTTGAAAATGAAGAAATTGTCTCCGTATATCAATGTGATTAGCTGGGGAAGAGTCAGCTGTGTTGAAAAAAAAGGATTGTCATGAAGATACCAACGCACCAAACGACCATATATCTGTGTGTGTGCTCCAGCCAATCCGGAGGTGCGCCTCAGGGCTTCTCCAGATGGGCGCTCCGATCAAGTAGCCGTCTTTCGCATATGCAGAATCGGCGGGAGCAGTGCTCCCACAGTCTGCTAACTGGGCATCCTTAAATCGAGTGTCCCCCTTACCGTAGTTCACGAGAATATTGTCGGGTTTTACGTCTGCAATGTCGTAAGCTAATGTGCTTGACGCAAGCGATAGACACGCTTGCCTATATGGACAAAATTATCTTCATGTAGAACCTTCAAGGCTTCTAATATTCGTTTTGCGACATATTTAATCTCCAGGCTGGTGAGATTTTGACATTGTGGCGCATTTAGCAGGTGATCATCCAAATGTTTCAGGACGATTGCTGGCGTGTCGGATGGTTCGACAATCTCATCAATCAGGGGTCGTAGAAAAGGGGTACGAGATTGAAAGGGCTTCAGTACATCGCGCTCATTATGGAGGCAAAAATGGTGGACACTTTTCACAATTACTGCCTGGTGGCTTGTGTTCCTGCTCCAAGATCCATTATTATTCGAGCCACGCGGTGGCATGTGCAGGGTTCTCACATTACAAGCCAAACGGTCTCCTGTATTTCCTTGGAAATTTCATATGTTCCGTTCTGGCCACGAATGTATTGGCCTAGTCGCATTAAAGATGCCATTTTGATGAATAAAGTGCTGTCTGTCTGTCTGTGAGACGCGGAAGTTGGTGCGAGAGGTGAAGCAGGACGCGAGCTGAGTCGAGTTGGGATTTACAAGCCGCCGCGTGACATTCCGGATTTGGCTATAGAATTAATCTCAATTTATTGGAGTCGGAATTCATCACATATCAACGAAATCTTATTGGGTCGGTTTACTAAACAAGACAATAACTCGTTCCCGGCTGAACCGGCGTCTCCTTCGGCAGGATGTGTCGGCTGTTAGAAGCGTCTGCATTGACAATATTTTTGTCACCTCCGCAAAGCGGGTTCCAAGATTCACACATTGCTCCAATCCATTGTAGCAAGCGTATCATTTAATCCCCTCAATTTGGCAGGATCGATCCCCAGATCCTCCTTACGCAGCACTGTAACCCCTGGTTTACTCCACGATTTCTCCCGAACCTCCTCCCAGAACTGCAACATAACACCCATCTCCACGCCCCAGTTCGGGAAAAGCGTATCATAGGCCTTCAAACTGGTGGGGATGTACACCGTAGGTTTACCCGTGACCTTTCCCCATCGCTCCAGCAGCTCCTGGTTAGTCAGAGTCTCGACCTCAGCAAAAACATACTCCCCGCGGGTCAGCTCTGGCTGGCGAAGAATCGCCTCAACAAAGACACCGATATTCTTGCGCTCATCCCCGATGGTTGTAATGGGAGTCGTCCCGGCCACTGGCTGTATCCATCCGTATTTACCGCTGGTCTTGATCAGATTCGGGGTGAAGGGGGGGCTCGCCATGTTTCCTCCGTAGTAGCCGTTCCAGAGGAAGGTGGTTATGGAAGCGAGATCGGGGAGGTCAGCCATGATGTACTCGTCCACAAATGCCTTTGACTCGAAATGAGGTGTGTGGTATTTGTTTACCGATACCTTTGCGGAGGAAGGGAGGGTAGACCAGATGTAGTGGGAGAGACCGGTCGTTTCTGCAGCAGCGTTGGCGATATTCTTTGCGTGGATGATTTCGAGTCTTCCTGCTTTCTTGGGGCCGTGTTTGCTGAACGGCTCGAAGAAGTCGGTTACGGCGTAGATGGCGTATGCGCCCTGTGTGGGTTGGAAAGTTAATAGAGAACAAGGCGGCTTTCTTGATCATTGGACCGGGTGCGTACCCTGAATGCCTTAATGAGACTATGCTTATCATCTAGGTTACCTTGGACGACCTCAACTCCTCGAGAGCTCAGAGCTTTGGCCTTTTCGGAGGCCGGATTGCGAGATATACCACGTAGGTGATATTTGCCACTCAGCAGGAGGGCATCGATGACTGAGCCACCCTGATTTCCAGTCGCTCCGACTACGACAACGGTCTTTTGGGTGGTCATTTCGGAAAGTAAGATGTTGTACTGATGAATATTTGATTGACGACGCAAGTATGTGTTTGTCGATAATATCTCCCCGGGCGGCGCCTGAGGGAGGCTACTTATACTGTTAACATTTCGTATTCCTTCCCCATGGAATGGTCGTCAGGCCATCAGATGCTCTGTTAACCCCAGTTTGGAACTGGGAAAGCCCAATCTAACTGGTCATATCAGTCTCCCACACAATACCTCGCCACAGCTCAAGGTGCAAGGTATCCCTGACGTCAAAGCGGCAATGCCTTCATCTATTGGTTGGAGTTGATTGCCCGCCATTTGTAACGCCACCCGAAAGTTAGTCAACGTGCATGTTACAAATCTCCGCATCCCGAACCAAATATTTGAACAGTGCGGAGAATGGAATGGCCTGGATCTCCCATCCTTGCAGCTTGCATTAGTGGCGTTGCGAGAGTCCTTTTTGGGTCGTTCGCGGGATTGGACGCGGAGACTTAAATGGTACAATCACTTTGATATCTGATTTGATTGTTCGAAGCACACTAATGTTCATGGGAAAGTTGCCAAGATATGGGGCGGGAGAAGCTTTCGCCAATCGGTTCCTGCGTTGTACCAAAAGAAGCATCTCGGAGCGAACTCTATACCTTAGATATCTTCAACTCGTGTATGTTTTACTAGATGGTAAAGGAGCAGTCTAACGCAGCGATTGAACGGAAATACTACAAAGATCATTTTATATACAAGTGACTCCTCCCCAGAAAGGAATACAGTATAGCCCGGGCTATATTAAGCAAGATTACAAAGGAATTCTAAACTCTCCAAGCTCCTTGGAGCACCGATTCTAAACGATGGGTTAGTGGAGAACAGTGGGTATAGCGCTTCAACTCGCACTCGGGCTACAGCGCTCATCAAAGGGAGGAATGACCGCCAGAATAGCAGCGCAGGAGTAACGAGTCCCCACGGAAGCTTGGTTTTGTACGAAGCATGGTCGTGTTTGGGCTCGTTGATCCACACAATTCCTGGAAGATACCAGGCCGGCCAAAGCTGCTGGCTGACTTCATCCGGGTACATGTCTTGGCCATGGTCGGTAGCGAAATATCCTTCTAGTTTTGCTCCCACTCGGGCAGCCTGGGTCCCATAGATCCTGTGAATGGGTACTTTTTCCCGCCACGCCTTTATTTTGCCGCTTGCAAGAATTGTGCTTTGAATTGTGAAATTTTATATCAAAGTTATTATACCATTTGAACTCTCCGCAACCTGCCTACTCCAACCAGCATGAAGTAACCCTAGGCACAGCGCAGTGCATACAGTCGAGATGGCACACCGTCCAGGATAGTTAATATTAGCAAGTCTTTCTTTGAGCTTCCAAAAAGTCCTAACTAACTCGAGTCGTGCGTGGTTCGCTATTATTAGTAGAGTCCGCACAAAAATATAAATTTGGTTGGATGCAATCAAGTTCCTTCTCCTTGGCAAATTCCTGATCAAGATGAGGTTTCTGTCCTTCTTGCTGAAGCACAAAACCTCGTTCGCTGTTGACAGCCTATTTTTACTTTGGCTGATGGTTCCAACACGAGAAGCGACGATCTGGGGGTTTTCGTTTGTTGACGGACCCTGCGACAATCTCACTTCAACCGGAGATTCGGAGGGGAAACCCTGACACTTTCGCAATCCTTTGCAGTTGCAAGGCTGAGGAGGGAAAACGAGGGACATCAACCAAGATCAAAGAAGGCAGGAGTGCCTGGTTCTGCAGCCATTCCCGAGATGATCTGCACTCGCTAACCGTGCTGGATCCTTGGCCAGGCCGATCGTTCTAAAATTGGTGGCAAAATACGAGATGTTGACCCTTCCACAGCATTTCCGCGAGAATACGAGGATTGATGGTCAGAGCAGGCCCGACGATACGAGGAAAATGCAACCTCCCATCCGAGGCGAAACGTTGACTGGACCCCGAGTAATCATCCGAGATCAGCATCGGAGGAAAAGGGGTCCTTGGTGGAGAGTATAAAACCTCTTCGATCTGCACTGTCCCTACTTGAAAAGTCGCTGATTCAAGCATATCGTCTTCTTTTCTCTATCTCTCGCCCCCAACCAAAAAAAGTTCAAGTATTCCGATATAAACCATGCTGTCCCGATCGCTCCTCGCCGTTTCTCTCGCGGGTACCATCCAGGTCGCTAGCGCCTGGTACACGATCACCGGAGACGACGTCAACTGTCGTTCAGGACCCGGAACCAGCTACGACTCCGTGAAGACACTCAGCGAGCACACTACAATCAGGATCGAGTGCCAGACTGAGGGCGAAGACATCGAAGGCAACACCATCTGGGATAAGACCAGCAACGGCTGCTACGTAACTGATTACTACGTCGAGACCGGCGCGGATGGCTACGTGACAGACAAATGCGAGGGCAGCAGCACCGACAGCGACAACAACAGCACTAGCTCCGGCTCCGGTGCGAAGATCGTCGACACTGCTGAGACCCAGCTGGGCGTTGACTACGTCTATGGAGGAGGTGGTTGTGATGGGCAGAGTAGTGGTGGGTTTGACTGCTCTGGTCTTACCCAGTACTCTCTCTGCCAGGCGTTGGATGTGGAGATTCCTCGGGTTGCGCAGGACCAGTATAATTCGGACTTGGGGACACGGTACCCTCGTGAAGAGGCGGAGGAGGGTGACCTGCTCTTCTGGGCTTCTGGGGGTGACTGTGCGGGTTCCATTACGCACGTTGGTATCTTTATCGATTCGACGACCATGATTAATGCTGCAAAAACTGGTACTCCTGTCAGGTACCAGGATATCTGGGAGGAGTATGATGGTATCTCCATCTGCCCTGAGGTTATGAGGTATGTCTTTTTGTGATGGTTTTTGATTGAGAGGATCTTGACTAATATCTTTGTCTAGGTACTGGTAGATACAACAAACCTCAGCTTGCCGGCGTCGCTGGGCTCTTATTCTTGTATAGGTTAGCCACACAAGTTGCTTGTTGCATTAGGATTGGAAATATCGCATTGTATATATCGTCAAGTTTAGACAAAGGAATATCATTGGTCGAAACTGGGAGGCTATCATCTATATTTTTTGCCTCTAGTCTTATTCTGCACCGTCAAACTGCATCTCAATTCTCTAGCGTCTAGGATCATATTCATAATCTCTCTAGATATAATTCACTAGTGTCGGAGGGCACCTTCATATGCATTTTGGGCCATCCATAGCGTTCAAGCATACACTGTCTTGATAGTCAGCCCCGCAGCGGTCAAAACCCTGGAACGGATTTTTCCCGTCAAGGGACTTAATTACTTGTCATCAAACTCCCACGCTACAGTTACATCAGGTTTTTAAGTGCGTTGGCCTCCACAGGGTAGTTTGGTTTCATGGTGAACGCATGTTCTATTGACGATTATATCCCCAGAAGCGTTCACTATAAATACCCCAATTTAGGCATGACCAACCAGATCCGGGACAAAAAATGGCGATAAAAGGAAATATGCCGACCCCAAAGATTGGCCTTTCAACGGCTGATATACGTCTCAGCACCGACTTCCGGGCACCAACCAACCGAATGATCAGCCCGGGGAGCTTTGATTCACCTTGCTAGCTAATCAGACAAATCTCCACGACAACAACGCCAGTCTTGTTGTCTTGTCAGTAATCGAAGGATCGCTGAGCATGTGGGTAACATGAGGCTAATATTCAACTTACTGCGTCATAAGCACCAGTTGCAACGGTCTATACATGGATTTCAGTATACGGCTATTAATTTTGTCCGATTGGATTGACTTACGCCTTGGGGACAATCACAAACTGTGTGATTTTCACCATTCGCATCCCTATACGATGAGACCTTTCAATGGTAAAAACCCTTTAGAAATGGAAATTTAAATATGTTGGTGATAAAATTAGACTCACAGCTCCAATACCTCCACTACAGGTTGCAGCCAGTGCAGAAGCGGCAAATGCGACAGGCAGGAAGAGCAAAGAGACGCGCATATTGAAAAGATCCGAGATTTCAACGACTTATAAATAATCTTCTTCAAAAGCAAAGGGTGCCTGGCATTTCCTTGGGGATATTCATGAGGGAAGAAGGGAAAGGCATCATTTTATAAAAAGAACTGCCGGCGCTTTCTGGCTGCTCTCCGCTGCCTCAAAATGGAAAACGGTGACCAACCCGTGTCTGGGCGCTGACGTGCCCTTATTATGTGCGCCACAACGTTTCGTATTCTCTTTCTCCCAGCCAGTGGAATCAACCTCTCTTGAGGACTGGATCAAGGGACTTGACCCAAAGAGGGGGCTTCACGAATCACCGAGCTACTTTAGATTGGGACCCCGTATTTCCACCAACCCCTGAAAAAGACCTTTAGCATTGGGGTGGGGGGGACGACAACGACAGTAAGAGACAATCTAGAGGTTATTAAATTCAATTATTTGTTCATATATACTCCGTATATTTGCCGTGATCATTTATTCCGGCTGACACACAAATCCAACTCCCTTTGCCTCGTTCTTGTTTCCCCCTGTTAGTAAATAGTATTGAACCATATTAGAGAACCAATCGTTGACTTATGGCATAACCAAACTGCACTACGCCAGTCTATATTTTGATGGCAGTATCAATTTTGCATCAGGGGAGAAAATAACTTACTCCCGGAGAGCAGTCACAAAGATCGGCCGTCCCACCATTGATGGAGTAAAAGGAAGCAATCTGGAGATTAAGCCTGTTTTAGTAAGTTGAATCAGAAAAAGATGATGCTTTAAAGACAGGACTTACGACTCCTGGACCTGAGCATAGTGCAAGCGGGGCAGCGTGCGCGGACACAGCAAGTAGAGCAGTTACAGCCAGAGAAAACACGCGCATGTTGGCTGATAGGAAGCGTGGAGGTAGGAGAACTTGTTTAAATTCATATAATGAGAATGAAGCTGAGCTTTGCTGATGAATCTTCATCTGGAGAGGAGGAACATGCTTTAGTTATAGGCAAGAACTGCGGCCTCTTGTGCTCTTTCCTTTCATGCTCTCTCGGCGCTGGAGCCTGATGTGCCAATGCTCCCCGCGGATCATTGCTCACCGATGGGAACTTCCAGACTCCTCCGAGACAAATGCAGGGCTTGGACTCGAAATACACCATTGCTTATTCTTGGAGGAAACCTCCTTCCTGAAATTTATGGAGGAGAAATGACATTCCGCAATGTGACGTAGTGACGTATAGGAGGGAAACTTAACATCAATATCCACTCTGTTGATTCTCCTCAACTGCTAATCCAAGGCGAAATGAGGTAACGAAAAGAGTGGCCTGAAGGCAGTGGCGGGAACTATGCTTTCTTTGCAGGCAGAATATCGTAACCCAAACCTCCCATTTGGTGTCCCAGCCCACGAGGGTCGGGTCAAAAAAATTCCGCAGTAGAAGGTACTGGACAACCAGGATGCGAGAGAGTTCGTCGCGGAGATCTGCCAACGGCAAACAAGGTTCGCATAAACCTTGATTTTTCCAAGTAGCTACATGAACACATCAGAAAGGTCAGGTAGTACCTCCAATGAGACTGCGATCCGTGACGTCCGAAAGAATATGCCCTGGTGGCGCATGGCAGACTTTCCTTTCGCAGAAATGATCGAGGCTTACCCCGTACTGGCCACAGGTTGCTCCATGGCCTCTGGGTCTCGTCTACAGACTGATCTTAGCACTTATACGGAGTAGAATAGGCTACCAGGCGGAATATCCATCAGGTCCTTCCTATGCATTATCCTCCTTCCCCCTTCCTTTGTGATAACATCTCGAGATATCCTACACTCACCCTGACAAGGGCTTCTGACTCATCCACCCAAACACAATTTATCACAGATCTCGTTCGCATATAAAACCGCAGGCCACTCAAGATGCGCGTCCTTTCACTTTTCCTACTTGCTATATTTGCTGTCACCTGTCAGGTTGTATTATCCCCAGGGGCGGGATCTGCAAGTTTCTGTGAAGATCTCGTCTCACTGCTTTAACCAGATATCTGATAGGCTTGTGATTTTAAGCTCAGTGCTGTCGCGGGGTCAAGCAAATGGACTCGGAAGTATCCCTGCGACTGTCCCCTGGGCGTAAGTGAATTCCTTTCAAAAGCCATGGCGAATCCGTATTCACTCACATTACTAGATAAACTAAGGAGGAACCTTTTTATGATCATATGAGTTGCCATATCCATGTGGCTATGACGGAAGCATTTAATAACAGTGCAATCAGGAGCAGAGGAGTCTCGGGAATGTCTGCACGCCGGCCAAAGTGCGTGCGAATTAATTGGGGTATCAAGGAGCACCTTCAGGGCTCTCTTGAGATCGGACAGTGCTCAGTAGCCAAGTGGCAGATGTTGGGGGTTCATATCAGTGGCCAGGGTCTGTTAGCCTTCGAGATGTACTGCCCAGCGACATACGTTTGGGCTTATGGTGAAGTAATAGAATATACAGGAATTTAAATGAGGAGACATGTTCAAAGTATCTGCATACTAGTTCGATGTAGCTTGTGTGAGGAAGTAGTCCCAAGGTTCTAGTATGACCCTGAATGGGTTACGCTACGCGCGCTTTTGGCCGGTTCGCCATTCTGAAAAACAAAACTTGAAGCTACATTCGAGTAACATGCAGATAACCTCGGAGGTTAACGCACCCCAGCTAATTCCAGCCCCAACATTCGCCTCTTCATTATCTATAGGTCTCCTACCTCAGCAGCGCGCCTGTCCTGGCGTTGGATGCTTCGATCTTCGTCCCACACGTAGTCCACGCAAAGATGCCCAACAACAGTACCGGCCTGGATTCGATTTTAGTGAATAAGCGACTCCATATGGATTGCAAAACCTATATCATGCTAACTTACGACTTACCTTATCGTAGAACTTCGCCTCCTATTCATTGATTTCAGTATGTGTGGATTCACATTACCAGGGAGAGAAATGGACTTACATCCTCGGGACAGACACAAGGGTATCCAATATAGCCGTCCCCTCTAAATATGCTAATCTTAAAGTCCGAAGATTGTTAGGTGCTCAAATCAAGACACTGTGGGCGTTTCCGAGGACGTACAGATCCAGGGCCTGGACATATTACGGTCTGGCAAGACGCAGTAACAAATAGAGCAGGTAGGAAGAGTAGGAATGCGCGCATATTGCATAGTCTCCACGTCTTGAAACGAATAAGGTTTATTATATGGTGTGGGTGGTCCAATTAGGAGCTCTTGTCAAAGTGAAGTTGGGGTATGTTGAGAAGTTAGGGTAGAGATCAAGTGGACCGGGGGGGCGATTTATAGGCAAAAAATGATGGATGTTGCCTTTGCTTCGCCGGTTTACGAGATCATAGATTCCAGTCTGCTGACTGGAATATTACGCAGGTTGTGGAACGATCGGGGACCTAGCACGCCTGGATGATGCCTGAACAGGGTTGGGGTACCTCTCCCGAAGCATAATCATTATGGGGTCGCGAATCGGACTGATTGGCGGCTTGTCTAGACCTTGCTTAATTATTCATACACCCTAAGTGTGCCTCTCTCGCAGGTATGAGTCGTCTTGCCCTTGGTGTCTTACTCGGGGAGTTTAGCGAAGGTCGTATTACTTAGAAGGCGAGATGTGTGTATGAGGATGCAACATTGTTCTTGTTGGGAGTCGGGTGAGACGGCCAGTATATCATCACGGTCCTATCACTCCTGTTCCATCGAATCCGATTATAGGTCAAAGCTGTAGAGTGAGACTATGTGCGACTCATAGCCTTTTCCCAACTTCCTTACCCCCATGAAGTTTGAATGTTTGGTGTGAAATGTAGCATTTTACCATGGCCCGCAGTTTCCTTCGAAACCCACCATTTGGATGGACTTTCTTCCACGTTCGAAAAGCACTAACATCGTACTAGCAAATCGTATTGGATCTCGGGTTCCAGGGACTCTGAGTCTCCATCATCACTAGGCCTGAAACTTTTCTGGGCGACACGGAATCAATATCGGATTTCTGTAACAAAATTCCGCTGCGAGAATACAGCTCAGGAACTAGAGAGTAGGGCAAAGCGCGCAAAGTTGCATAGAAATCGCCCCCCCCTTTTTAACTCCGGGATTAAATATCTGCGGGATAGTTGTGATTGAAACGGTACATGGGTTGTCGGGGATTAGGAGAATGAATATATTGGATGTCGGTCCCAAATATGCCCGGCTTATGCCTACCCCGCATTTCGGATCGTGCTTCCTCCCTGCTATAGTCCCAGATGGCCGACATGACGGTCACCAGGGATACAAGATATGGAGTTTAAGGTGCCTCTGATTGGATTCATTGAGATAGATTCCAGTACCAAGACACCTGCCAATGACACCTAAACTGGAGGACCACGGTCTCCCGGGTAAAGGCATCGGAAATCCACAGATATCCTCCGTTCATGTATATTTTCATCCTAGCAAAAAAAACGAGAGAAGACTGCAACCATGAGTTGTTACCTAAATGCATTGTTGATTTAGCAAGAACCGGTCTTCTAGAAAATCAAGGAGGGATTGTTGACCCCCAGCTGACTAGGAAACTTATTACGTATTATATATGCACAACGATATAAGAGTCGGAAACTATATGCATTATTTTTCAGTTGTAAACCTTTTTCAGAGCCCGGCTCCACGGACTCGTAAAGTAAATTATGGTGTTTATGGTTGCTACAGTGATTGGTGTCCTATGGCAAGCCCCTACATTAGCTTTTTTGTTTATTTTTTCAGTGAAATATACACCAGTTGGTCTGAAGCCATGGTGATCATTAACAGGAAAGAAAATGGAGTAGAAATAACTTACACATCATGATGGTAGCAATAAAAATACTGAGATCATTCATATTTTCAACTTGCGGGCCCATGAGGGAGCTCCAGCTCACCCCAGCACCGAGCTCTCACAATTGGATCTGATCTACACCTTTGTGGTGAACTTGCCGAGCAGCCGACCGTGACCAATTATTCCATAGCTGATGAAACCGAATATAGCAGCCTCTTAGGACAAGAACCAACATGACTAAGCTGCAGAGTCAATGGCCTTGAAAGATGCACACAAATCACGACAGTGGCCACTCTGTCTTGTGCCCAAGCCACATGGGCTATGAATCCCACATGAATTAATAGCAGCTGCGAAACAAGCCGGTGGTATTTCATGATTATTTGGAGGGAGTTTGTGGTAGTTGGGAATGGTTATAATTTAATATGAGTCAAAAAAAGTGTGCCCTCTTTATATTCATAGCTATTACCTGCATTCCATGGAAAAGGTCTTGTGAACTGGCGCGCACTATAATTGAACTAACATCAATTTTTATTCACAATGTTTGGAACTGATGGAGGAGATTGCCCCACTTAGCTCTCAGGCCGGGATTGCTGACTCCAACAGGCAAAAGGGCTCAAATGGCCGGCAATTGCCCCTTCTTTCACCCCAGAAGCCAAATCTTACTGTTTGCTGTTGCGGGTTCGGAGATAAGCCAACCGCAGGGGAAATTACTCGGAGTCCTCGGAGTCGGATATAACGAAAACGGAAAGAAAGCAACATGAAATGGTATAATGGTAGAGGAACAGTAGAGATGAGTATAGGCAACCATATACCGCGGCTTAGATTATGAGAATATATAAAGGCTCAATGGTCTACCAGAGGTGTAATAGAGAACCATTCTGCAATATACATTCAAACACGTACCCTAATTGCTACCACTGATTTCCCAATTTCTTCATTTCCATCATTTCCACTCTCGTTATCACAATGACTTCGAACTCAGCCGCCTGGTTACCTGAACCCAAGGCCTACCCCTTCCAAATTCAAGAAGCGCCAACCTGGACCCCCGACAAGAATGAAATCCTCGTCAAAAACCACGCCGTCGCAATCAACCCCGTCGACGGCAGCCTTCAAACCAAAGCCTGGTGGCCCATGGACTACCCCGTCATTCTCGGGCAAGATGTCGCCGGCGAGGTAGTCGCGGTGGGACCCGACGTTGCCCGTTTCAAACCCGGAGATCGAATCCTCGGACACGCCACTGGAATGGCCACAAAGCGCAACCAGGACAACGCCTTCCAGTCCTACACCATCATCCAGACAAACATGGCCACTGAGATCCCCGACGATATCTCGTACGAGAGTGCTGCCGTTATCCCGCTAGGCTTTTCCACTGCTGCATGTGGTCTTTTTCAAGACTCACATCTGCATCTACAACTACCAACGGAGCCGCGACGACCATCTACGGGCAAAACTGTTCTGATCTGGGGTGGAGCGGGGAGTGTCGGTAGTAACGCTATCCAGCTCACCGTGGCGGCTGGATATGAGGTATTCACCACCTCCTCACCGAATAATTTTGAGCATGTGAAGAAACTGGGCGCGACAGCCGTCTTTGACTACAACAGCCCCACTGTAGTGAATGACCTCGTCACAGCGCTGGAGGGCAAGACTCTCGCGGGCGCGATGGACTGCATCGGGTTTGCGGCGACGCCACTAACCGTTGAGGTTATTTTGCGCTCGGCGGGGAAGAAATTTGTCGCGACTGTGAAGGGTGGTTTCCTGGCTCCTGAAGGGGTGGAAGTGAAGATGGTCTTTGGAACCACCATTAAGGATAATGAGGTTGGGCAGGTTATCTATGGGGATTTTCTACCCAAGGCCTTGAAGGCTAAGAGCTTCATCCCTGCCCCGAGCCCTCTGGTTGCTGGAACTGGATTGGAAAGTATACAAGCCGCGGTGGATTTGCAGGCACAGGGCACTTCTGCGCAGAAGGTCGTTGTGTCGCTTTAGTTCCCAAATTCTGTTTTTATATTACTGGGAGCTTCTCTTTCTCTCTAGACTAGTATTTATGCTTTATATATAGCGAATTTGACCTGTCATTAGCAACCCTCCCTCGCTAGTACTCCAGAGTCTCTAAGTTTCCTCGACCTCATGCCAAATCGGTCCCAATCAGGCATGCATAACTTGAACACTATGTTGCTAACTAAGCTACATTAGGTGCCTACCTATTTCGGCACTCTGAGTCCTTCACTTTGCTTGTGTTTCTACTCACACCTTTCATTCCTCTAACCTGAGAGCTCTGTATCTTGAGCAGCATGAGTTCGAATCACAGACAGTTACTCGATACCCTTTGTTATCGGAGACCTTCTTTCCTGACGAGAAATTATCCCCGCTTTACTCGGTTCAAGTATTCTATTCCCCGACCATTCTCAACCTCCCAACACACACAACATCCAAGCGCGCGACCGGTTCTCATACCCCCCGAAAGCCTGATAGAGGAGGAGACGCTTCCCTCCTACCGTCTAAAGGAGTATTACCCGGTCCGGATAGGTGAGATTCTTGACTCTCAGTATAAAGTTTTAGGGAAACTGGGGTATGGGGCTTCTTCCACCGCATGGCTCTGTCACGATATGAGGTACGGATCATTGCCACTAGAAGAATTCATCAACTCATACTTATCTAGCAAAAATCGATATGTCGCCGTTAAAGTCACTACTACAGTAACCCTGCAGTTGGATTCTAGTTTCTCGAGGGAACTCAAAGCGTACGAGCACCTTAGCAAACTATCCTCCTCACACACCGGAAGTGCGTTTATACGGAACCTTTATGGGACTTTCGACATCCAGGGCTCATTCGGAGTTCAAGAATGCCTTTTACATCCTCCAATGCATATGTCAATCAGCTCGCTGTGTAAATTGGCAAAATACGGTAGATATAGTGAGACCCTACTCAAAGAAACCCTGATCTGTCTTCTACAGGCTCTCAATTTCCTCCACAGCGAGGCGAATATTGTCCACACTGGCAAGGGTAACCCGTTCATTGTTTGACCCAAGCTCATTTACATTCTTGCAGATATCAGGGCCTCGAATATCATGCTGAATATTGATGACGAAACGATTTTAACCCGGTTCGAACGAGAAGAACATGACCACCCATCCGTACGCAAGATTGTCGATCCCAACCGCACGATCTACGCCCCTCGGCGCGTCCCGTTGCCAGATGACGGCCTATTGGGCCCACGCATTCTGTGTGATCTGGGTGAGGCCAGGATCGGTAGGTCACACAGAGGCACCATTCAACCCTTAATTTACAGAGCCCCCGAGGTTCTTTTTGATATGGAATGGAGTTTCAGCGCTGATATATGAAATGTCGGGTTATGGTAAGTCCCATCCCGTAGCCGAAATAACCAGAAAGTTGACCCCGCGATGATATGGGCTATTTTTGAGAACAAGAATTTGTTTGACGCATGAGATGAAGAAGTGGAGTACTCTCTGTCCCATCATGTAGCCGAAATGGTCGCGTTCCTGGGACTTCCACCACTTCATTTTGTACAACGGAGTGAGAAAACGCGCCATGTTTTTGACCAGAACGGTTAGTGTTTTTCTCTGATAAATGGGATAAAATGGATCTGACGCCCAACCAGGGCAATGGTTAGGTGCCGGCGGCGTGTCTATACCCTCTATCTCATTGGAAAACTCGGAAGAAAACCTCAGCGGAGACAATAAGGCACTCTTTCTTCAATTTATCCGGCCGATGTTGCGGTGGGTTCTTGAGGAGAGGAAGACAGCGAAGGAATTATTGGAGAACCCATGGCTGAACTCTGATAACTAGGCAATGTTCAATTTGTGTGCCGCTGAACTAACATAACTAACATACGTCCCCATGTACATCTCAAATATTGAAAGCTTAGAACCTCTTAAACAGTGGGCCGTGGTATGATCCATCGCGTGAGTCGTAGAAACCCATCAAATCCCACGAGCTTGCATGACAGATCTCAGCCTTTTAGCAAACCCATCCACATAATCAGCATTCAACATCTTTGAATGCAGTCCATCACATTCATGAAATTTGGGCGTTTCCCTTGAAAAGTCAACCCACTTCGACAAATGTAGATCCATCCACTCTTGCCGGTCCTTCGCTACCGCCAACAAGGGAGTAACCCAAAATACATCCATTGCGCTAACAGACCCCTCAGGGTCGTAATATCTGCCAGCCTTGCCAAATGAATGCGTGACTTCGGTGATTTTCCTCAAGCGTGTCCGATCAATTGAGAGAGCCTGAAGCCGCTCAGGCGGTGCGCAGGCCAAGATGATATCCAAGGCTTCGTCGTCTCCCTTTTCTTTCAGGGGAATCGTCTCTGCTAGCGCATATTCCTCAGTAATTAGTTCGAGAAAGTAGGCAACGTTCGTGAGAACGTCGATGAAATCAAGGTGGGCAATAAGACAGCGGATGTGAGGAGGAGAATCCAGAATTCCAAGGAATCCGATTTTCTGGTTGTCAGATTCAAGTCGTTTTGCCACCTCGAAGGCAATGCTTGATCCTAAGGAGTATCCTGCAAGTGCATACGGGCCTTCTGGCTGAATCTTTCTCAGCTCAGTGATATAGGTCTCTGCCATTTCGTCATAAGCCTTGAAGTACTCGTCGCCGGAGTAAAGACTCTTCGTTCGGATGCCATAGATCGGTCGGTCTGGGAAGTACTTGGAGAGAGCCACAAATACAAGTACGTCACCTGAGCCAGGATGGATGAGGAAAAGGGGCGTTTTTGTTCCGTCTGTCTGCAGTGGTACAATAGGAACATATTCTGCGCTGCCCCGGTCTATCTCGTCGATTGCGGATGCGATTCCGCGGATTGTAGGGTTTGTCAACAGCGTCCCCACCGACAGCCCTTCGCGCGACCCCCCTTCTTTACTTTTAATCTGTTGGACAAGCTTGAACAAGTCGACAGACGTCATACCAAAGTCAAAGATACTCGTATCAACACCAATGGGTTCGTCATCGTCCACTGGTCCAAGCAGCCCAAACAGCTCGCGCATGACAAGTTTCTCCATCTCCGTTGTCGGGGGTTGACACATCTCCGCCCTTCTCTTCTTTATCTCTGGGTTCAAGCGGTCTTCATATGCAGCGAAACCGCCTTTCTCGAAAGAAGATTGAAGCTTAGGCCGCGACAGCTTCCCTAAGGAGGACTTTGGAAGTAATGCTTTCGGTAATGGAATAACGTGCTTTGGTCTAGCCCCTGTCCTTTCACCAACAATGCGCACAATCGCCGCACCAACCCTGATACGCGTGTCCACGTTGTCGATCGGGAACACTGGGTGATAGAGGACGCAGATTTCCTCCCGTCCAGAGTTCAACGGACGGACACTGAAAACTGCGGTAAAGGATGCAGCAATGCCAGTCCCTTCTTGCCCTCCCAGTGTTTCGTCCAATGCGACCTCGATGTCGTGTGGCGCATACTTCACACCGTTCAAATTGATCACCTCTTTTTCTCGCCCCGCAATGCTAAGGTAGCCATTCTCGTCGATGTGGGCCTTGTCCCCGGTTATGAACCAGCCGTCTTCAGTGAAGGACTCAGCTGTGGCTGTTGGGTTGTTATAGTACTTATTAAAGACCACATCCCCAGTAATATGCAGGAATCCAGTCTCATTTGGGGATGCTGGCTCTCCACTCTCCTTCACAACCCTCATTTGCAGGCCTTTCACGGGGTAACCAAGGGACCCGAATTCGTGGTTCCTTCCAACATCGTACGTCGGGCATTTCGGGCTGTAAATAGATCCAGCACAGGTCTCCGTCATTCCAAAGCCCGGATAGATCACGTTGTCCGGGCCCCCAAGCCGCCGGAGAGCTTTTGTCACACGCACCACCGTATCAACGACATTCACCTCGCCTCCTGAAATGATTCGTCTCAAACACGAGAGGTCGAGCGAATCGATAGGAACAGGCTTCTCGTCTAGTGCCTGAACCAGACGCGCGAGGAAAAAGTTCGGAGCAAATGATGCCGTAACCCGATGCTCATTTATCAAATTAAGAAAGAGCGGAGGGTTGACAATGACATCAGCCGCCGGAACATGTATCTGGTTTGCACCAAGATACATGGCATGGATATGACACTCAGTCACACAGGCAACGTGGTCAAAACCAATCCAGTTCAAAAAGGTATCACTCTCCTTGCTGTCCATGTGGCCGCTCTTCCCCTTGACCGCCGCCAGAATTTGGGAAGACTGGAGCTCAACCGCCTTGGCATTCCCCGAGCTCCCGGACGTCAACATGAATATGGGCGGATTGCTTCCGGAACCACTTTTGATGGGAGCTAAGTTGTGGGTTATACGTCCATCCAACCACTCCACAGTTGATAAGTTGTCGAGCCCACGAACCCCTTGAACCTCCGAGAGGAGCTTCTTTGTGGTCAGAACAATAGGCCCCTTAAGAAGGGTAGCGAGGTGGTTCAGATGCTTCTTTCGCTGCTCGTTATTCGCGGGTAGGGGAGTCGATATAACTGGACTCAAACCAGCTAGTATGGTTGCCCAGAACCAAACTATGTTGTCCTCGAGGTTTTCGAAGTGAAGAAAAACGAGAGGCAGTTCTGAGCTCCGCTGATGTTTTGCCGCTACATCGTACACCACGGGTGCCTTTGCCTTCGCCAGTGCATAAAGCTGTGCGTAGCTTATTGTCTTCGGTTGCAGTGGCGCTCCGGAATACAAGGTACACTGTGACCAGGTTGCTGCTGCACGATACAGAAGCTCTGCAAGTATGTTTGGCTCCTTTGCATTGCTGGGATCTGGTGTCAAAGGCAGCTCGTACACTTCAGACACTGATACATCCGCAGATTTGCCCAGTGCCCCGACGGAGCGACTGTTCGCGTCGGTTGACTGCGATTCAATCAGGATACTCGGTGCCATGGTGATTTTTTTGTCTGAGGTAGACTCTTCTCGGGGGTGGGGGATGGTTAAAGACCTTGTTAATATGCCGAGTTTGAAGGAGGAAGTTGATGCTCTAACTACTCTACGTTCTGTCTGTCAGAGGCGCCCTTATATCTTGTAGGATACGGCCATACTCGGCTCTATGGTGCTAACCGGTGGTAGCCACCACCCTAGAGCCCATAGGAGGAAAATGGGACGCCTGTCATCTTAGGAGGCTCGAGCCCATCTATCACTCCAGTTCACCCATACTTCATGCAGTCAGCGAAGAAATAAGGAAACGACTGCGCTGTTTTATCCGGATCCAGTAAGAGTATACCCCCTTTCATTTGTTGCAGTTCCATCTAGATGATTGACAGATTCTCGATACATAGTCACTCAGTCCTCTCGTGAGGCAGTCCTACACTCGATATGAGGTTTTTCTTGGAGGACAATAGCCGTACAACGTTACAGAATAAATAAGTGAGTGCACTAATCGGGCTACGAAGCGGGCCATTCAGTCCTACTGCTGCTTCACAATTCCGGAGATACCCCGACCTTGTGAATTACCGAAATACCACGTTTAGTTATCATCCATGATCATTTTGGCTGGTGGATGACCTTTTGCATAGTAATTCCTTTAATCTCCAAAAATATCTATTATTGTACGCCTGGAAGGCCTGTACGCCTATCGGGTTCTCTAAGGTATGATTCAAACTTTACTATTAAAGCTGACTATTCAAAGACGGCGTACGTGTAAAAGAACCCAGAGGAAATCTAGTATCACTTGCTGTTGAAGGGTATAACTACTTTGAACTTGTAGACAGTAATAGCTGAACTAGTCCGTTAGGTGCAAGCCAGTTTGCTATATCTAGGACGGAACTTAATATGTTTCTATACTAAGCCCGTGTATGGACCTTATGACTGACCGGAATGCCACCTTTTACGATCATTGATGACCACCTGCATTATCAAAAGACATTCTTGTCGTTACTTTGACCTTCAAAAAGGTCCTAGGGCTACATATCCCCACTAGATGCGACGAGCACCAGTCACACAAACCAGCTTATCATATCATTCTACTCCTACTGACACTGCAAGCACGCAAATGACATGTTACAATTGAATGTACTAACAGCCAATTGAACGCGTTGGGGACTGTCACACCATTCCATTTGGGTTATTTTGAGTTATTTTGGGTGTTGTGTTCCTTTTCTGGTCCCTCCGCAGCATTCCAAAAGGGGGAAGAGGCCCGACATCCGAGGATGAGGCATTGATCGACAATGCATACCTACAGCCAGGATGTGACCCTGTCAGCATGCCCCAAGCATTACATCGGCACGCATACCACCATGCTCGATGCAATGACAGACAGCCCCTTAAGTCTGTATAGCAAAGAGACAAAAACAAAGCAATAAAAAGCCAAATTTGACATGCCTTAGCCGACTTACTAGGTGTGAGAATCCAGGCCCTTGCCGCGCAACCCAACCCTCCACGAAGCGAAGGGGAAGGCAAAGTACTACTTTGCATTTATCGAACAGCATAGAGTTTTGAGGCCGCTGTCGCCATGTGGGCTAGTCAATAAGGGCAAGAGAAAGACCGCCGTTCCCCCGCGGAGCTACCCGGCGAACGACTGGTCCATGCATCCACGGTGGCACGGACAGAAGAGCGTTCCCTACCAAGAAAATAGGTCCAAGCCGTATGATGAGCCGCTATCTGCACCTGGATCCAGGCAGCCTCCCCGGACCAGAGGCTGATATGGCGTTCTAGAATCTTATGTCAAGCTTTTAACACACAACTACGGAAAGCACCGGATATTATTACCCTTGGTGTTGATATCGTAGAGTGGTTGGCATACACAACGTTTGGTGTCATTGCTGGCCTGGGCTTCGGAGTACCCTTCCACAATATGATGAGCAAAAAGAGTCATGCATTGGTTTCGTCGTTCAAGGCCTGGATCATGCAAGGTGTCATTTTGACCCCTCCTTGATGCCGTCGTTTACCTTTTTTGGCTCGATGCTTCACCCTCTACTAAGGCCCGTCGCTGAGCAAAAGCACCACGAGACGCTCAAACCACGCTGAATCTGACGTCGCAGGGCGCCTTAATACCATCCTCGAACGACCGGACTTTATGACTTACCGCCGAGTGAGGGCGACAAACGCTTTGTCTGTTCCTAGGGCGGAAATTGAGCGTGTTCAAGCGCAACATACTAACTCTTTCGAAATCCCGCCAAGTACAAGACTGCGCAACACGACATTCGAAGCTTATCAACAGACGGTAATCTGACCATCAGAACCTGTCGCGCCTAACTTACATCCGGGCTGTCATAGAGTAATCATTACGCATTTACCCCTGTGTTCGCAGCAATGGGCTGTCGAGTCCCACCGGAATGAGTAGTGGTAAGCAATTATACCCTCCACCAAACAATAAGAAATAATTACTAAGTTGAAGTAGAATCGTCTAGAAACTTTATGTCAGGCCGTAACTAAGTTAAAGTTCCCCAGTTAGTTGCCTACATACGGGCCCAATAAGCTGTATAGCTCAGAACCTGGCGCATGAGGAAATGCAATTCACCCCTGCGAAAATGGTCTGGTGCTTGGATAGAGAGCTTGTTAATCGGAAGAAGGACTGGGTAGGCCAATGCGTCCATGGACTGTGGGATAAGAATCTTCTCCTGGTCAAGTTGAGGGCAAAGAACTGCCAATCAGCCTTTGGTGGTGACTATCCATACCATACCCTCCCTAACTGTATTTATAAAGGTTTGCGCTTGACGGTCACCACGTACCAAAAGGTGTTGACCTTTCTACTGTATGGAGTAAGGTATGGATGAGTAACCCTGCCCCAGGTGGACAGTAGGAAAGGATATATGGCCCTTACAGTATGCAGCGGCTGACTGGATGTACGGTGCATTTTCTTTGCTCCAAATCCTTTTTTTTTTTACCATATGTAACTCAATATATGCAAGGAGTCAATACAAGGTCCCTAATTAAAGAACCACGCCTAGAATATCCCCAACCCAATAACCTGTTCTTTCTCACGCCCAGACCCTCAACCGAAACCCATGCTGCATCAGTCGAAGCCCAACATATATGAGCCCCCCAGCACAACAGGCAATCCCTGAATATAACCAGAGTCCCGCCCAATTCACAGTATCAGAAAGCGCCAGAATCTCACCTGCAGCCGGAGGACCAGCCAGGATCCCGCACGCACAGATGCCAAAGCCCATACCCATCCGTGTCCCTACCTGGGACTTGTCCTCTGTCAAAGCCACAAAACAGAATGGGGGCAGCGCCATCAGAGCACCGCTGAAGAAACCGGCGAGCACGGCTATAACAATCAACCCTCCCTGCGTGGTTACGGCTAGCATGCACAGAACGAGAACCCCGAAAATCAAGCAACAGGGGGTGATGAGATTCAAGGGCCCGAATTTATCGGACAGGGCGTTAGGGATGATTCGGCCAAAGCAGGAAGCCGCGTTCATTATGGGGACGATGTAAAAGGACATTTCGCTATTGGTGATACCCTTCTGGGCTCCAAAGTAGGAAATATAGAAGATGAAGGCGAAGTAACCCAACAAGGCGAGTGTCGTTCCAAAGACGAAGGTTAAGTAGGGGATGTCGGTGCATGCGGACATGTCGATGAGAGCTCGTACTTTGGTGGGCTTAACGGGCTGTCGCATGATCACGATCGGGGCAAGGAGGGTGCCCAGGGCAATGAAACCCAGGACACGGACAGACCAGTCAAATCCCAGGGGGTCGAGAAGCCTATACAGAACGATTGGGTAGATGATGCCACCCGCTGCGGAGCCCAGCATGGACAGTCCAATTACCAGGCCGGCCCTGGAGGGGAAGTAGGTGGGGAGAACCGCCACGCACGGCACGAAAAGGCAGCCCTGCCCGATTCCGATACAAAACCCCTGAGCCAAGAGAACTTGCCAGAAGGTCTTGCATATACTAAGTATCATGAGCCCGAAGACTATGGCGAAGCTTCCGACCTGTATCAGGAGTCGCAAATAGCCACGGTCATATATCGGGCCAGTCACGAAGCCAACTAGGACCACCAACGCGGCCTGAATTGTGCCGATCCAGGATATATCTGAAGAAGGCCGATCGAAGAGGGCACCCGACTCATAGTATGTCTGGAAAACTCCGAATGTACTCAGCATTCCCCACGTATTGAAGACGAGCAGGAATCCGCCAACAACGTGTAGCCAGGCGACGAGCCCACCGTCGCGCACAGCAGGAGGGGGTACAACGCCCCCTGCCAACGACTCAATGTTAGACTCATGGTCTTCCTCCTTGGTAGGAGTAAGGTGATCGATATCAGATCTGGAAACGCTGTGACTGTTGTCTTTCTCAACCTCCATCTGGACCTCGTTGTGTCGTTCCGCACTCATCGCTGCGTTTTATGACCCCCTATACCGAGGATGAGAGAGTAGGACCTAACAGTTAGGAATGCGATTTGAAATTATGATAAACCACGCAAGGGGTGATGCGGCCAACTGTATGACAACAAATAGATACCTTCTGGCCTAAATACGTGACTCGAACTTTGACCCGCTCTATCACCTGGCCTTGGTATTCGGGAAATTCTCGGCTTCAGATATCGGCTTCTCCTCAAGCATCCTCAGTTCCGGCCTCAGGTCTCCCATTCGTTTGGCCATCGCAGTCATCCTGGGATTCTTGCCTTTTAATTTGTGGGTAGGTTTTCCCGATCCTTTTTGCTTTGTTCATGTCTCCTACTTGGATCCCTCCTACCTCTTATCAATTCCCACTTCCCTGCCAACGCCAAATGAAAATCGTGCGCTGGTGATACTCGCGTCATCCTGCATTCCACCACGTACAAGCTATTCAGAAACTTGGATCCTATCGGAGGTTATTTTCCAACGAGCGGAGCTTAGTTCGCCCAATTGTCAGTGAAACAAGATTTCGGTAATCCAGTTGAGTATTGAGGATCAGTGCAGACTGCGCCAATTGTTTCTTCAGGTAGGCAGTTCACCCAAAGTAGATGTCTCCGGCAGGTAGCTGAAAGAGTTGATAGGATATGGCACTTTCCTCGTGAGATAAATGAAATAACTGGGCTCACCGGTTGCACAAGAAACAACACACTTTCCCAAATTGAACTGGATGACGACAAGGTTACACAGCATCACTTCCGTCGCATGCGCTGTCTGGGCCTCAGGCTGTCTATGCAGCCGCTTATTCGGGTTGTCAATTCCGAGGATCCCCGGCCAGGCCTGGCCTTGACCAACCTTCCTGACATTCCTGACATTCCTGACCTGATGGAAACCGGGTGAAGAACCCAATATGCCCACAAACGCATATATCACGCCAAGGCACATCGACCCAACATGTGTGAATTTAAAGTTCTTAATTTCTCCTTAGAGCAGGAATCTAGACTTATGCTCAACCATCCGAGATACGGCCACGTAAAACAGAGGAAACAGTGCTGATGAGCAAATGCACGACATAAAAGGAGAAATAACAGCTAAAAAAACTATGAACCAAAGGTAACCGCAGCATATCGAAACAGCCCAAATAGAAAACCCCGAAGCAAAGGCCGAACCCATTGCAACCTTCAGTCAACAGTCAGTTAGCCGCCGTCATGCCTGGTGGTGGTCGGGAGAACGCGATCTCGAAATATCGCAAACATCTCTGGCCCGTCTGGGCTCATAGTATCTTCTTCACAGACCTGCATGAGCTCGAAATCTAACATCACCACGGTTTGCGTCGCTGGATTCCACAGGACGTTATGCGCACCACAGTCAAGAGCGATGGAAGATATACTCCGTAAGGCCTTGATGGCCTTGTAAATCTGCGCCCGTGCCATTTCCTTCTCCCTGCCGCTTAGGGAATCCAACAGGGTATCGACTCGCTGGCCCTCAACCTTACTCATAACCTCCACATACCCATTCGGGAAGATTGAGGAACAACATACCTTCCCACAATTCAGTAAGTTGGGGAAAAACTCATACCCCTCTGCTCTTCTCTAATGCAAAAGCTCATACGTCTCAACCTCGTGCGTATAACTATACCAATATAGGCTAGACATGAGTAATATGCATGGAGTGGTACGGTGATTGGCACGAAGGCCTTTGCTATTCCATCAGAGCCGAGAATCGATGACGAACCGATCTGCTCCCCGAACGCAGGGTCACTGGTTACAACGAGGTTACGAAGCGGGGAATCTCGGGTCGATGCCTGGGCATATGACATACTCAGCGCTTTCAACTACATGTAACAATTTCATTAGCCTGGAGTCCGTAAGCGACGACAAATTATCTGACTAGTTGCTCTGAGAAGCCTGGCGGCTCTATGGGCCGATAATCATTTACGCTGAGGGTGGTAAAGGTTAAAAAGCATTCCCTCAGGGAAGGTTGGTTGCCTGGGAATCAATTGGTAAAGATATTTCGAAGCGATACGGTTCTTTGCGCCGAATGAAAACAGTCGCATTAAACGTAGACAGAAGGGCGTACTTCAGCAAAGAAGACCTCATATAGGAGACAACCTGGCCTAAGGAGCGAGATGTTAGCTTCAAGAATCTGAAGTTACAGCGCAGGGTGCAAGGGTAATCCATTACCGAGGTGCTTCTGGAGTGGTGTGAGGGTGTGATACCCATTGGTGATCGGGTACTTATCAAGAGGGAAAGTCGGGAAAGTCCAGAATGACTTCAGCTCGCCGACCGCTATAAGGCTACCTCTAGGGAATCTCAAGAGTGCAATATCAGGCACTTTTGGGGGGGGCAGTGACAAACTAGCCGCCTGGGAATCGCCGAATTTCACACTGGACAGTGGAGTCACTGATAGTGCTTTGGAAACGGCGTCACACACGTGCTTCGAAAATCTTCCTGTCAGTCCAAGCTCACTACCTACGGCGAAATCTTCGGTTCGGTCATCCGTGAGTGGAACCTGTGGAGTTAGATCTAGTGCAGCACATGCTCGTCGAACCTCGTCTTTGAAGTTTGGCCACTCCCGGAACAAACGTAGGGAAACTGTTTCATCACTGGATCCTGAGGCACGGGTAGTCACGTTGATTTTCGTGAGGGGAGGAGGGGGTCGTGAGATCAGCTCATATGCGGACTCCATCTTGTGGTATAAGAAGAGGCTTCTCGACGTGGTGGAGGAAAGAAAGAGGAGAAGAGAGTTGTGTGTTGACGAAAGTGTGAAGCTATACTTACAACAGGTAAACAGTGGCAATTACGGCGCCCCATTCCGCCACTTCCGCATAATGACACGATATAATTTCACCTGTAGAGGACTGGAGCCAGGGGACTGTCGGCGAAATACTATACGTGGAGGATGCAATGATAAAATACAGTGAACAGAGTGAGGACGGTGAATCCAGCGAACGATGGTGAAGGTGACAAAAGTGAATACAGTCGAGAGAATACAAGGAATATTTACAATCAACAATGCTCTCCCACGAAATGGGAAGGTACAGCTCGAGCCTCGTCGTTGCCTTATCCCGATAATGACGTCATATCCACAGCCATCAGGTCGGGTAGAACTTTTATGAATACACTGCGCCGAAGCAAAGATCCATAATCTTATTACGTCAGGTAACTTGATATTTAAGAGTTCATCAGAATAGAGAGGGGTATATACGCTAATGTTACAAACAAGAAGGCCAGGGCCAGGGCCACATCTATCGTCCGCCAGCAGACTCAGTCTAGCTCTCAAAACCACACAACCAACATTCAGATAGAACATCTCCATACTTCCCCATAAGGGATCCCATAACTGCACGTACCGTTTGCGACCCCCCGATAGTCACGTCAAGAGAAAGAAGGCCCTTCATAAGCCAATCGATTTGTCTGTCCCAGGTCCCATCAGGAACGGGGTACCGTTCCTTGTTCTCAGATATGGAGGATGAAAACTGCAGCTCGATCACCTGCTCTATCGCCTTTTGCAGTGTCGCGATCATGAGGCCTGGGGTGATATGGTAGCCGAAAATTGGTGTGTCAGCGCTCAGTCCGTTTTGGAGATTTACTGTCTCTTGGGCTGATAGTGTGAGAACGTGTTGAACGGTTTGCACGACAGAGGATATGGCTTCGACCTGGTATCCTCGCACATCTGAGAGTAAAGAATGGTGGTTACTTTGCTCGACGTCGTCCATAAGAGGCTTCAAGGTCTCTATGAAGACGAACACGCCCAAGTCCCATACCATCGCAAAGGAAACTTGGATAAACCGTTAGCTCCCAACACAGGAAGTGTGTTAATATTAATCCATGTCACTTACCAGAGAATAACCTCGAGCTCATGGAAAGATTCGGGAAGCTTTCTAGACAGTGTGCCATAAACGGACGGAACCAGCCGTTGAATTCCTGAACCTTAGTGGCAGTCAATTGTATATCCTGGATAATCTCAGCAGATAGTCCGTAGGACCCTTCAATCGACTTCATATGCCGTATATTGATTATTTGCCTCCAAACAGAAAAGGCACCCGCAAACGCCGCGCGACAGGTACCGGGAATACTCCCGTCCAGATCGAGGTGAGATTTTCGATCCGGGACAGGGGATCCTGATTCTTCTTTAGTGCCAAAAAGAAATATGGGGACTGGTCGATATAAATACCTTTCAAGCCGCTAGACAGGTCGGGGAGTTTACGGTCCCGGTACGACGTGAGAGATGCACCCGTATCACGTACGTATGCACCCCAACGTATGATATTCAAACTAGCTTCCACGAGAAGACCATAGGTTGACTGTGGACCTAGAACCTCCACATATCGCCTGACCAAACCATCTAGGTAAGTGAGCTTTTCGAGAGCCGCATCAAGAAACTCATGCGTGTCTGCAAGGTCGGTCCTCTCATTGCATACTTTCTCCGGAAGCGCAATTCCGTCGAACATAAAGGTTGCGTAAATAACTTTGAATGATATGATAGACTGCGCGTCTTTGAGGAGCGATCGGACATGATACCAGGCATCGATGAACGCATTCTGCATTGCGTCTTGTGATGCAAGTTTGCTTTTTAGATCCGCTGTACTTGTAGTCGATTGAACAGATTGTGGCGGAGAAGATGGAAGCCACTGCAGTGTGAATGCTTTTATTGCGGCGTTTAGCACTGCATCGGACTGTCTTCGAGCAGCCGGTCCCATCCGGTTTCCATATAGGTCGCCAAAATGGTCCAGGAACCGGACGGTTCCCAATACAGTCATCTTGATACCTGTCTCTGGGCTTTCTGACTCCAAACTGGTCAATGAGGTATTAGACGCGTGGGATGGAATTGAATTTGATGTGGGTATCGATTGGATCGAATCCGGTAGGGCGTCCTCGTACTCCAACTTGTAGGGGCGTTCCGCGGCGTACAAATTACATTTCTGATCCATATATCTCGATGCAGAACCCGTTACAATGGTCTCATATATTTGTGCGAGATGATCATCCAACATCCTAGAATTCACTTTCGCGTTCAGCAGGTACACTGGACTGCTTGGTGAGGCCCCGACAACCGACGCAGTTCCACGCATCAAGGGACTCTGCATTCTCCGGGGGTCACGGGCCAATTCGGAGCTCTGATGATCGCCTTCAGCTTGACTGGTCGTTGCGACTCGGCCTGGAGCTACAAATGAGACCGGGCCCGGGTCGCCTGGGAAGCAGGGTAATGCAATACTACCATTCTCAAGAAGGTTGTCCAAGTCGAAGTCAAGCGACGGGGCCCAAGCATCCTGGCCTGGGGCATAGCCAATCCCAAATGGTGTTGTGTCGAGTGCAATGTCAAACACATTATCAAAACCGATATTATTCGGTGATGGGTCCGATGCGGCCGTGGTCAAGGCGGAACTATTCCGTCTCTCACTTCTTTTTGGCTTGCTCGTTGCCTTGGACTTGGCAAAGTCGAAGGTGCAACGGTGTCCCAGACGCTGGCAGTTGGTGCATATCACCCCAGCTTGTCCATCTTGAGAGGTGGGCAGGACACAGCGTCTCTTGGAGCGTCGGCAGTGATCGCAACTGGTATTCTGGCGACGCTGGGATCTTGGGGTGTTTGCCTTTCCCGTCTGAGGACCCGGATCTCCTCCCATTCCTGACAGGGTTTAATAAATCATATGAAGAATATTGATCAGAGCCTGGCTCACGCCAAAATTATGATTTCGAATGGCCAAAATCTATGGTATTGTGGCTCTTCTTTGAAGTGGCGAGCCTCCAGATGGTCGAGTCATTAATAAGAAAAAGTACCCTTTTCGTGCCCGAAAAATCCCGGTCGGTCAGGTGACGGTACCTCAAACAATGCCAAGACATCAACATTTATGGAGTCAAAGCCGTTGTATCATCTTTGGAGGTTTATTATCAAATCGGTTCTGGTAATGCTCGAAAGCCGATTCGAATACCCTAGAATAAGTGGGGGTGGAAAGTGAAGTCTAGAGTTGCCGTATCTAGGTGGTGGTGCTCGTAGATATATCGTGCTCGATGAAAGCGCCAACACAACTTTGAACCCTTTCCACCATATTTACGTTTCGAGAAACTTGGACTATACATTGAGTATATTTGATCACATAGAAATACACGCATTTGACCGCTAAAGGCATCGGGTCTGCAGTTACCCCTCCAGCAGAATCTAAGATGCCTCAGCCCAACTATCATATCGGGGCGGAACAACGTGCTGTCCGTGAGCAAACATGACAAAACACTAGCCTCAGGCCGCAAGTTTGTTCCCCCCAAAAAATAGCTGCTCCCATTTTCTCTTCCCATCATCATGAAAATGAGCAGTCGGACTCAAGAACATCCTTCATTATCATACAGTACATTGGTTCCCCTCGAGTGTTCTTACATAAACCCCTATCGACAATTCTTGTTCCATCTAGACACTCTCACCAGCCGCTCGTCGGACACATTCCGCAATAAACCCAGGATTGCTCAAAAACGGCGAGTGGCCTTCCTGGCACCGCTCAACCTGGAACTTCCCCTGAGCAACCATCCTCTCCTGGATCGACACCCACAATGCCCGATCATTCTCGCAAACAATGTAAGTACTAGGGATCTCCTCGAAAGCCGAGTACGTAACGGGGACGGACAACGGGCCGACCGGAAACGAGCCTAACAGCTCAACTGCCTCCTGAATATCTTTCGGATCGCATCCATTGTAGCATACCTCCGGGATGATATCTTTGTCGAGGATCATCGCCCCGTCCTGATCCGCGTGTTGGCGTTTGAAAAAAAAAGAGAGACTTTGGATGGTAATGCATTGCATACCTTAGTAAAGCGCATCCCTCCATGCTTCTTCTGGAACTCCTGTTTTTGGCGCTCTAGTTCCTCCTCTTCCGGCGTTTGTGGTTGGATCTGGCCTATGTGCGTTTGTCCCTTGGGGAGAGCCATTGCACACATATACACCAGTCGGATAACACCACCCTTGCTCCCCTGCTGTTCTCGTTGCTCCTTGCCTAGACCCTTGACGGCTTCACCCATGGCGACGCCACCGAATGAGTGAGCTAGCGCAATGACGTCTTTTCCGGCTTCTACCTGCTCGAGAATTACCTGGCGCACGGCTGCGGCGTCTTGGTCCCAGCTGGCGTGGGGAGGGCTGGAGTCCACGGAGGGCAGAGTCACCCCGATAGCTGTGTAGTTGACTTTGGCCAATGCGTCGATTAGATGTTGGTAGTGTTTGGGCCGGTGCCATGATCCGGGCACGATGACGACGACGGGATTAGACATGTTTAAGGTAGTGATTATGAGGGATGATGGAATGATTCTGATTTGGAAGGTGGAGGTAATTACATTTTTTGAAATGTAGGATCGGGCCACATTTGGGGATTATATACTGTGCCTGAATCCCCTGGGGCCAATGCCATCGGAGCCGCACTCGAAGGGGATTTTTGTGTGGAATGCGATTTCATTGGATGGCACGATGGTAGTTGCGGCACCAATGGGCCTTCGGAGCCGCAGGCCGACTCTATCCCCACCAACATGTCAACCGCATCGGTATTTGATACTTTTTCGTCAAAACATTGCTGTATTTTGGAAAAATGCTATTTATTGCACGGGCTTACGATGCAGGTCATTGTCGAGTGTTGTATACTTATGGTTTCCCCCGCAGCGGATTTTCACATTGAACTCGGGTCATGTGATGTCACTGGCTTGCATAAAACGGTATTTATGCAAAGTATAACGCTTATACAAGAATGCCTCTGTGGTGAGCTCTCTTAGGGCAATGGTGCGAAAACCACATACAGCGAGGGGATACTCTTGAGATGGTACTGTGAGGAGCGGTTAGGTATTGAAGACTGGGCTAATGAGATACCATTGGAGTTCTGTTATAGAGAAAATGGGAAGGGGGAGTGTACCTGATGAAACTCCTCCGCTGCAACTCGGCGGGCTTTTTGGCCATGAAAACATTCGACTTGGCTACGCTGGGCCTTGGGATCATATTTCCCGTTGTGAGACCAAATTAAGATCGATGGAATCAAACGGAGCTACCATGAGGATCTTACTGGGGTGAACACACACGAAAAGAAAAAGAGAGAGAGAGAGAACCTCGAATGAGAGCCAGTGGTCCAGCGTAGACAAGGCATGCAGGGTGGCTTGAGGCGTTTAATTTTGGACCAAACCCAATACCTGCAATCCCTCAAAGTCGCGCCATAATGGAGGAGTACACTGGATTCATTGAGGAGCTCTTAGAGGGGAAGAAGCTGAAACCCCATCCGCTATTAGCTGGGGCGAATGGGCTGGCTGGGGTTTGTGAAGGGATGGATCGGATGAGGCAGGACGCTGTTAGTGGTCAGAAACTGGTGTACAATGTCTCCGAGACTCCTTGAGTAATACATTCTTCTATTTATTAGTTTTTGGAATTCGGAATTTTCGACAGGGGCCCAATTGATATACCAAATACCCGTCGTTCGCTATAAACAATACACTGGTGGTCAAGGGCAGTATATACTGCATTGGATACCAGTTCAGTTTTGCCGTTCCTTCCCCTGGAGAGCAAGAAGGAGAGCAAATACGACCGATACATGCAGTGCAAGTGGTTTGTAAATGAGGCTCTACTAAGAGCGATTTCTGATTAAATTCGGCGTTCCTGGAAACTTTAGTCCACCTGCGATACATTGAGTCTTATGCGGGGAAGGCCCCATCAGCTCGATTAGGAAACACCCTATTATCGGAACCTCCCCACAGATGCATAGGATACGTGGCTTGTGATTCATCACACATGGGGTTACACGAACCCTCGAGTCATGGCTGACGCAGATCATCACTTTCCATGCGTCTGAGCTAATTTATGAGACTTCACCGCTTGTCCAACCCACATCGAAGAAGCTGTGCAGTGGTATATCAGACAATGCCAGTTAGTCTACGTAGACCTGTCGTTTGATGTGATCAGTATACGGTCTTTGCAGCACGGTTCTCCGTCAGGAACTCAACCACCACCAAAGAACCGGTCGATCTGACAAAATCATATCCTTTATTGTCGATGCTTTGCACACCGCTACGATATCTGAAAACATGTGGACACCCTCTGCCAACTCCCACGCCTATAAACCCATTTTGCCAATCGATGGTGGACAAGATATGCCTGAACCTCCATGGACTTTAGACCGGGACGGCGGGGAACACGTCCATGCACGAATGGGTCCAACCGTCAACCTTGTCATTCGCATGAGGGAACTAAAGTCTGACTGCTTTCCCTTCTTTACTAGTCTCCCATACCAATGCCAGCATACATATACGATATACTCAGAACCCCGCAAGACCCCTCTACTCCCACAAAATATCAACCTCAACATACCCCTCCGGCACCTTACCCCCCCAATTAAAATAATGAATCGTTGCACTCCCATCCCCGCCATCCCGTAACTTCGCTAACCAAATCCCCCCAAAATTATCATCCTCAGGCGTCTTATCATACACAAAACGCCCCGATGAGTCCGCAAAGTCCGTAAAGTTTACCGTTGGCAGTAATGGAACTTCCCCGAAGCGGAAGTCATACAGGCCATGACCGTTTTCGACCTCGACGGGCATCAAGTAGCCCTGACCGGTTTGGTCTATGACGTGGAGCTCCCCGACCGGGGGTGCGGGGTAGAGGGCCTTTAATTCGGAGATATGTTAGTTATTTCCATTGGCAGGGGGGATGGGTCAGCTCACGGCTAGGTGGCCATATGTGTCGGGGACGGAGACGAAGACCCCGTCGATGACTCGGAGGTAGGCGTCTATTGCGGCTTCTTTATCGGTGGCGCGTAGGAGGGCCCAGTCGTGGCCGGGTTGGGCTACGACGGACTTGATTGAGAGAAGAGAGAGGATGAGTAATTTATAGGAGAGCATCATGGCCGTGAGAAAAAAATTTGACATTCAATTCCGGGTGAGACGAGGAGGGGGGAAGAGGGTTTAATATATGGGGTGAATACGAAGATCAGGCACGAACATTTCCCCATCCGGATGATCCAAGCCTTGGCTGTCTTGTCATATTTATCCAGTAGCAGGGGCCCTGGTCGTTTTTTTGTATTTGATTAACAAATATTTCAGATAAATGACTTAGAAATGTTGAGTGGTGAGACTGCGAATCAGGAAAAAGATAGGTGGATTATGTAGTTCCCTCAGGATTCTCAGGCTCTATAAAGTAACCCTAAACATAGCAATGAGCCTCCAGAGACATAAGCTTATTTTTAGCTCTTATTAGTCTAGTAATTACATCACCCCTTGAAACAAACATTACTTATAAAGTACAGCCAGAAACAAAACCGCGAACCATCAAAATCGGAAGCCAATCTCGCATATACTGCGTAATGCGGTTCGGTCGGGTTACGGGTAGTAGAATCCGAATGTTGATAGGTAGCGACGCTTCTTTGATATTGGTGCTCAAGAACTTGTAAACTATACCGGCTTTTATTTGTGTTATCCACATTGACCTACGGGATCAATGTACTCGGAGCTAGATCTCTTTAATATGTTGTAGGAACTGACAAGGGAAGAGCTCGAGGGACTAGTCTCTCGTAAGCTCAAGTACATGGCCTGGGGTGATCATGCATGATGACTGTTTGTATCACATCTCTCTATTGAATCTAATAAGCGGGTTGCCAAGCTGACTGCATGGGGAGCGAAGGAAGGATACTTCCAGTAGCGGCTGGAGTGGCAGACTCGTGAATGAATTCCATTGCTTGTGAGATGTGGCTCGGAGTTTCTAAAGAATTCATGAGTTTGGCAAGCCCAAGATGGGATTATTGGTTACACAAGCTCGCCCGTAGTGCTTACTCTGCGGGGTTGTGAAGTCGGGAAACCCTCTCAAAGGATTCAATTGCTGTAGCATTGAAGTACTGCAATGCTACAGCAACTGAACCTATGAGGAGAGGGCGGTTGTGAATTCAATGTAGCTCAGTACAGAGAGCGATTGCGTTTAAGTGGGCTCGAAAACCCGAGGATGATATGGAATCAAAATGCATTGCTATTGCTTTTTCTCCATTCTCTCAAAAATATAATCAGAAACCCCTTGCCCCTCATCTCTTCAAACCACTCATATCCACATCTATAGACTCACAAGTTCCCTTTTTGTATTGCCCGTAGGCTATTCGAAAAGCATTTTGCCTGGATCTGTGCTCTGGCTTGCGCTTCTGCTCTTGCTATAGCCGAACTCTCTTCCACGCCTCCCGCGGCGACAGAAACACCACCTCTTACACCCACAAGCACTGATACGCCCAAACCCATGGACGTGGTCGACCCACCACATACCACCCAATCATCGGACGGTACTGCATCACCGGACCGCCGTGGATTATCCCCCAGCACTAAGGACGGAACCTACTGCCACGATCAGCTGCAAAGATATTCTAATATTCTACCTTGGGATTCCTATATACCGATTTCTCCGTTTGCCTTGAGATTAAAGACTCTTAGGTGTCCCTTTTACTTGGAACATACGAAGAACGTAATTTAATATATTTCACAAACGAAGCATATCTATCTATCAAAACATCTACTAGTAGTATCTGCCTCCAGTACCTCCTCACCTACAAACCATACCACGACCCAGCATCCCGCCTAACTCTCGAAGTAGACCCAGCAGAAGCATCCGACGTATTAAACAGCATCTCAATCCACTGAATCTCTAGATACGCCGCATCCCCAATCTTCATATCCCCCGTCCACCACTTGCCCCCATTACCCCACTGCGCCAGTTAGCCCACGCCTCAATAAAACAACCACAACCACAAACACAAAGAGAAGGCTTCAACTCACCATATTCACCATAAAATGACTCGGCTCCCTCGGAATCCCATACGTCTTCGTAACCTCCAGCCTCCCATTCAAATACCAAGCACTCAGATCCCCCGTCCAATCCAACCGATAATTATTCCACTCCGTCCACACAGCCCCACCCCCCATCACCATATCCGACGAAGCCTCAGGAACCTCGTTCCCCTCTGCATCCAAACCGGGCTGGTTGGTGTAGCGGATATGATTCGTTGGATCGCGGGTGAGGATCTCGATGTCGCTTTCGTTGTTGTCGTCGTGGTAGGTGAACATACCGGCGCAGGCTCCCGGGTCGCCGCGGACTCGGGCGTGGATGCGGATCGAGGCGTGGAGGATGTTGGAGAGTTGGGAGTCGATTTCGGCGGTGGAGATGAAGTTTTTGTTGCGGTGGGCGCGGAGGGTTAGGTGGGTTAAGGAGGTGGTTTTGTCGCGTTCTACTGCCTTGTTAATTTTGGATTTGGGAGAAGAAGGGGGAGGGGAGGGGTGGACTTACGGATGTAGACGTTTTGGTTGCTGTATTGTTTTCTTAATGGGGCGGTTTCGCTGGCGGGGGAGCCCCAGGTTTGGATACCCCAGTCATTTGAGAATGCGGGTGAAGTAAGATACCCGGGTTGGATATGGGCTGTAGAGGATTCGTTGTTGTTTGTAACGTTGGCGGGCTCGGTGTTGTAGAGGCGCCCAGAAGTGTCTAGGGAGCGAAAGTCGTGATAGAGGCGATGCGTGTAGGAGGCGGCTGCGATGCCATCGGTCTCGTAGTGGTCGCATTCAGCCTGGGCTGTTGCGACCATTCCGAGGAGGACTACGATCTTCAGTAAAGAGTTCATCATTATTAAGTTGGTCTGATGAGCAATCAAAATTGGAGGTTCTTCTGGTATTTATTTCCCTGGTGTTCGCTTATTGCGAACCTATATCAAAACAGCCCCAGTTGGTTTCCATAGTTCCAACATCTTGGCTCTCTTCAAGTCAATTTCAACCATCAAGACAGCCCAGAAGGTGTTGGAGGATTAAAATTAGAAAAGCCACCAGGCATGCGGAATAAGCACTAAGACACTTGGGCTGCTGCGGATGGTGCCTGCAGAAATATAGCCCCATTTGTTCTCTTTACCCGCAATGCCAAGCGCTGCGGCCCTTACGGCTCAGCCAATCCCTTTGGTCAATATACTCCAGTGCAATAACCTCCTTACTCAAGCGCTGGTGGCTTGGGGAACTAGGGGGGAGCTTGCCGCATTCCAAGTTAGACCAATTTCTCCCCCAATAAGGCCCCCAGACCGGCCCTAACGCTCTGGCCCCCAAGCTCACAGCCTGAACTGACTTGCGAGGTTGACGATCTCGACCCTTGTTTTCTTTCTTTCCTTTTTTTTCGACCTCCTGTCCAGCGTCTAACAATCCTTCTTTCCAAATGCCTTTTTCAATTTTTCACCCTATATCCTCACGGGTCTCTGCCCTGGCCCCTCTCAACTTTCCTGTCCCACTGACTCCACGAACCTCCCAGCAATTTGAGTCATCCACGGACACGCAAACCCTGAATAAGCTCTTACCAAGGGTCTCAACCTAATTTTACCTTCCCCCCGTCGGTAATCATCGCCAGGTTCCCTTTCTCAATTGCTGACTGACCCCCCCCCCCCACCAAAAGCCAAAGCCCAAGCCTCCCTTAGGAACACACAAATCAGAACAAATCAGACACAACTGCCATGAACCCAACAAGTACCGACGGCTCCTGCGGTTCGACCTCGGATACAAACGCAACCTGCCTCAACTCCAAATTCGGCAACTGCTGCTCCTCAAAGGGCTTCTGCGGAAAAACATCCCTCTACTGCGGTGAAGGATGCCAATCAAAGTTCGGGAAATGTAACGATCTCAGCGTGCAGACAGTCAGCATAACGGGCTCCTGTGGCTCAACGTCGTCGAGCAATGTCACCTGTCTAGGGAGTGAGTTTGGGGACTGTTGCTCCGGGATGGGATACTGTGGGAAGAACTCAACGTTTTGCGGGGCAGATTGCCAGGCTGGGTTTGGGAAGTGTAATAATATTGAAGACTCAACGTCGGGTGACAGTTCCGGTTCCGATGCCTCAACCACCTCAACGCGCGATAATGTATCAGAGGACGGAAACTGTGGGTCGAATTCAGATATTTTCTCCACGTGTCTCGGGAGTGACTGGGGAGATTGTTGTTCACGGAATGGGTTCTGTGGTGGCAATTCGTCATACTGTGGTACGGGTTGTCAGTCCGAGTATGGGGACTGTCAGGCCTCCACGGCGCCAACGGGTACGGTGTCCCTTGATGGGAACTGTGGGCCGAATTCGGGGGTGGATGCGATATGTAAGGGGAGTAGCTGGGGCGATTGTTGCTCTCATCATGGGTTCTGTGGTGGGAATGCGACTTACTGTGGTGCGGGTTGTCAGTCAGAGTATGGGAGTTGTGATGACTTGGGGGCTTCTGCGAGCCCGGATGTCACTGCTGTCTCGACTAGTGATGGGGGGTTGAGTACCGGTGCTATTGCGGGGATCGGTGTCGCTGCGGGTGTTGCTGGGTGTGCATTGATAGGAGTGATCGTCTGGTTCGTGTTCTTTCGGAGGAAGCGAGGTGATGCTAAGGTGGCTCAGGAGGAGAGCCAAGAGAAGAAGGTACTGCCAGAAGAGGCAGATTCGAGACCCCGGGAGGCCAAAACTGCACACGAAATGCATCCGGAGGTTGTGAGTGAAATGGACGGGACGGGGATCGATTATCCTATCGAGCTGCCCGCTCGTCGATGAAGTCCCGGGTAAAGAGAAGTTGTGGACATGTATAATTTGTATAATTGCGGGATATTTCTTTTTGACAGCGCTGGATACCAATTTACTTTCAATGCAATAAAAATTCTAGAACAAGGCCTTCGCTAGTCCGAGTCCGAGTCGGGGTCACCTCCCCCTCTCCACATCTCCAGTTCGAGGCGATATCTGCTGTACTCCTGCTGGAGAGCCTCATCATCCCCGTTCTCAGCATCATCCTGCAACAGCTTCACCGCAGACTCTCCAGCAGAAATTGCCTTTTTGAACAACTCCTCATCATCCTCGTCATCCGCCAGGGCAGCAAAAGCAGCTCCCAGTGCATAATAAGTCGCCGCCTTTCTGCGGTTACTGACACTCTCCCCTGCCTTCTTCGCCATGTCTACCCCCCTTTCGCCTGTCTCGATCCCCATCCTTAGATACTTGGGATCATCCTCATCATTGAACAAAATCTTGTAGCACTCTGCCGCAAGTCCCAGTCTCAACATCAAATTCGAATAGTCATCCTCCCTCGTCTTCTCAACTGCCTTCTGCAGCAGCTCCGTGGTCGTAGTCAAATCATCGATCGTATGCCTTTGCACATACCGCAACTGATGACACTGCGCCAGCTTATACAATGCCTCAGCCTGCGGCTCCCCCTGATCCTCCTCTCTCCCCGAAGCCACCCATCATGGGATATCTCGTGGATGTGGATTTCTTTGCTTTTGCTGAAATCAAATATTGCATCCTCCTGTTGCTAACTCGGGTATCTCATGATTGTTTTTTTATTCCTCTCCGTGGAGGGACACGTCTACGGCATCATGGCGGTTCAGGTTAAAAAGATCCTCTCTATCAATACTACCTATGTTTTGCTAGATGGCAACACTATGGAGTATGCCCATGGTCCCATGGATTTTGCTCTGGTATAATGCTAGCTTCCTCCTATTCTTTTCTGGATTTTGTAGGAAATCAGCTTTAAATTCAAGTCGACAGATCACATCACTTATGGCCCCACGGGATGCAAAGATGCAAAGTTCGACGTGATGCAGCCGTGTCGACAAGTCTACTCCGTACTTCCTATCTTTTTCTCTCTGTTTGACCCTTCATTCCCCGATAAACTAACCTCCTCTAGCTTAGACCTGCTTGGCATGTACTTCCAGTTGGGAGACTTACAGTATTCTGAAAAGCTCCCGCACAAGCCCTCCTTCTCATTGGCCGCCAGCTCTCCGACCAATATTACGACATCTCCGCCATTATGCTCACGGGCTGGCCGTTGCCTTTCGCCTATTTTATACCATCGCAGACAAACAAAGTCCTTGCAAACGTAGCTGAGATACCCCTCTTTTCCAGCCTTATCAATCTCGAGACATCTTCCACTTCCACGATTTAACCGGGTCATGTATTCTCACCAAATTTCTCAAATGAGCGATACTACAAGCTCACTTTTGATCTCCCTGATCCGTAAACGACAAAATGCTCTCCTCTCACGCCGACTACGTGGTTGCTTGGATCTGTGCCTTGCCGTTAGAGATGGCCGCCGCGAGGTTCATGCTGGATGAGATCCATGCTCCCTTACCTCAACCAACTTCCGACCACAACACCTACACCCTTGGAAGTATTGGCAAACACAAAGTCGTGATAGCTTGTCTACCATCCGGGGTTTATGGAACCACCTCTGCAGCGATTGTGCTTGCTCACATGCTACCAACCTTCCCATCGCTTCGATTTGGACTGATGGTGGGCCTTGGAGGTGGCGTGCCCCATAAAGAGGATGTTCGACTCGGTGATGTAGTTGTCAGTACGCCCACTATAAACTCTAGTGGTGTGATCCAGTACGACTATGGTAAAACCCTTCATGATGGGTGTTTTCAGAGGACTGGATCCCTTAATAAATCTCCCCATTTTCTGCTAACAGCGATATCACAAATGCGAAGTGATGCTATAATTGGAGAAAGACCAATTACTGGTATCTTATCTACGGTCTTTCAACGGTCCAACCAAATACGAGATCAGTTTTCCCGGCCTGACAACGACTGGTTATTCAAACCCGAGTACGATCATCAAGGAAATAATGCAGATTGTTCAGCATGTGACCAAACCAAATTAGTGCGCCGTACGCCGCGAACAAGGAAGGAGGAGCCGTACATCCATTACGGCCTGATTGCATCCGGCAACCAGGTGCTGAAACACGCGAAGAAACGAGATCTCATCGCCCAAGAAATGGACATTCTGTGCTTTGAAATGGAGGCCGCTGGACTAATGGACCAACTTCCATGCCTAGTCATTCGGGGAATTTGCGATTACTGTGACTCCCACAAGAATAAACAATGGCAACCATATGCTGCTCTTGTCGCGGCAGCATATGCAAGAGCTCTTCTCATCCTGGTTCCTGTGCATGAGAGTCATAAAAGGGGATACTGGATGGTGCCCTTTCAGAGAAACTGCGGATTTATGGGTCGTGAAGAGGAGATTACCAAAGTGGAAGACTTGATCAGCCAAATCAACGGCCCGTCCAGAATTGCAATCTATGGGTTAGGTGGGATTGGGAAAACGCAGATTTCGCTGGAGATCGCTTATCGCATGAGAGAGAGAGATCCCGGTTGTTCGATCTTCTGGGTTCCGTGTACGAACTACGAGAGTGTGGAGCAGGCATATATGGATATTGCTCAGGTGGTGGGAATGCAAGTGCCAAGGCCTGAAGAAACGAAGGAGAATGTGAAGGCGTATCTTAGTCAGGAGAGTACGGGGAAATGGCTTCTCATTTTCGATAATGCGGATGATATGGATATGTGGATTACGGGGAGTGTAGCAGCACCAGCTTTTAAAAGGTTTCTCCCTCAGAGCCAGCAGGGTCGAATTTTGTTCAACACCCGTACCCGGATGCTGGCCGTAAAATTGGCATCGTCTCAGGTGGTGTCAGTCCCTGAGCTGGATCAACAAACGGGATTAAAAATCATTGAGAAATCTCTGATTGATTATAGTCGAGACAACCAAATAAATGATGCCGTGGTCCTTCTTGAACAGCTTGCATTCGTCCCACTTGCAATTACCCAGGCCATTTCATATATCAACGAAAATGGAATCAGCATCGCTACATACGCAATGCTTTTGAAACAGCAAGAGACCCAGGTAATTGAGCTTTTATCCGAAGACTTTGAGGATGCGGGTCGATACGACGCCATTCAGAACCCCATTGCCTTGACCTGGTGGATATCATTCCAACAAATCCAAACACTCAATCCATTAGCAGCCAATTTTCTGTCGTTTATGGCCTGCATCAACTCACGCGATATCCCCCAGTCGCTCCTGCCTCTGCCTGTGCCGGTGTCTGAGAATGAGAGAATTAAAGCAATCGGGCTACTTAATGCCTATTCGTTCATTAGCAGGCAGTCTGATGCTAACTTTTTAACGTTGCATCGCCTGGTGCGTCTTGCAATTCGAAGCCGGTTGAGGTCTAATCAACAGTTTAGTTCGCAGGTTTGGAAAGTGGCGGATTATTTGAGTAAGATCTTTCCCGACAATACGCATTGCAATCGAGCACTGTGGCGACAATATCTTCCACATGCTCTGCTTGTGATAGGGGAGAAAGACTTCCAGGAAAGAAAGGAGGATTATATTATCCTGATTCAGAGGATTGGACGGTGCTTGTACAGTGACGGGAGATATATTGAAGCAACTGGCTTATTTGAAAGTGTCCTAAAAATGCAGAGGAAGAAGCATGGGGAGGCTCATCCAATGACGGTCTCCAGCATGGCCGACTTGGCATGGACATATAACGAGCAGGGGAGATGGAAGGAAGCTGAAGAGCTAGGTGTTCAGGTGGTGGAGATCTACAGACAGTTGCTGGGACCAGAGAATTCGGATACTTTAACCAGCATAAATAATCTGGCGTCGGTCTTCATGAATCTAGAGAATTGGAAAAAGGCAGAAGAGCTAGGAGTCCAAGCATTGAAGACCCGCACCAAGGTACTCGGCCAGCTGCACCCAGACACAATAACCAGCATGCATGATCTGGCGAATACATACCGCAGAGCGGGCAGATGGGAGGAAGCAGAAGAATTGGGATACCAAGCAATGCAGATCCGCAAGCAGGTGCTAGAGCTGGAGCACCCTGACACCCTGGCTAGCATGAATAACCTAGCATCGGTATACCGGAGTCAAGGGCGATGGAAGGAAGCAGCGGAGCTGATAGTGCAGGTCCTGGATATTCGCAAGCGGGTACTAGGGCCGGAGCATCCCCATACTCTAATCAGCATGGGGGTTCTTGCGTACACTTGGGAAGCGCAAGGGAATGTCCAAGACGCTATCGCCTTGCTAGAAAAGTGCATTGAATTGCGCTGCAAAAGATTGGGTCCTAGCCACCCACATACCACATACTCCTATCAGACGCTCAACAGTTGGAAAGATCGTGAAATGCAGTGCTTACTTCCACTACATGAAATGAAGCTTATCGCTGAGGGGGGGTACCAGATCTCTGATGAGACAGGGCAGAAGTAGACGCAAAACCCGGTGATGTGTTTTTCCTAACAGCCCGGGGTCGTCACAATTACTTATGCAAATACATAAATAAATTACATAATCTGTACATGGATGTTGATCCGGAACAGGAATAACCCGTGTACCGAAGTAGCCTTGTCGCATTTTGGTGTTTTGGCGAAGTCCAACGAGCTCCCAAGTTAGCTTTCATCTCAGACTTAGATGTATTCCATCTATTCTATCCTAGTGCTGCTAACTCTGATCTGATGGTGCTTTGATCGACTGTTGGGCAATCAACTACCCTCCTCTTCCGACGCCCTTATACCCAGAACCCCCGCACTGCGCAACATCCAGTCTCGAGATCAGCCTTGAGATCAGCCTCGTGAAGTTGCTGACCCCTCCTCCCAGCGACATGCACCGTAATGGCAAGGGAGAGAGTCTATACCATGGTAAAATACTTTTTTAACTTATTCCCACTACCATAGCCCTGCCATGATAGGTTCAGCTATTGATATACCATAGTACATTCCGCGCAACTGTGAAAATGGCCCGAATGCTATTACACAGTGACTACACAGTCGGATGGATCTGCGCATTGCCACTGGAAATGGCTTCTGCGAAAGCCATGCTTGATAAAATCCACAGCCCGATTTCTCAACCTGCTTCCGATCACAACGCATACGCACTTGGGAACATTAGCGGGCACAACGTGGCAATCGCCTGTCTGCCCTCTGGCGTTTACGGGACTACGGCTGCTGCGACTGTGGTGGCAAATATGTTGCCAACCTTTCCCTCTCTCCAATTTGGGCTGATGGTTGGGATTGGGGGTGGTGTACCTAGCAAGGACGCGGACATCCGGCTTGGCGATGTTGTGGTCAGTATACCGACCGGAACTGCGAGTGGTGTGATCCAGTATGATTTTGGTAAAACGCTCCTGGATGGAGAGTTCCAGCGTACTGGATCCCTTAACAAGCCTCCACCGGCCCTCTTGAGCGCGGTCTCCCAAGTACGAAGCGATTTTATGATTGGGAAAACTTTCATTCAACACCTCCGAAATGCATTACAAAGGCATGACAAAATGAGAGAGCAGTTTTCACGACCTACCGATGATTGCCTTTTTAAGTCTACTTATAACCATCAGGGTACCGGTTCTGACTGCTCGGAATGTGATCAAACGCAGTTAGTGCCTCGTGGGCCCCGGGCGACTCACGAACCTTGTATTCATTATGGCCTGATTGCATCTGGAAATCAAGTTATGAAAGACGCGGAAACCCGAGATTCTATTGCGACAAAAATAGGCGGTGTCCTCTGCTTTGAAATGGAGGCGGCTGGCGTCATGGATCAGCTACCGTGCCTAGTAATCCGCGGAATATGTGACTATTGCGATTCCCATAAGCACAATGCATGGCAAGGGTATGCTTCTATCACTGCTGCTGCTTATACAAAGGAGCTGCTGCAAGCGGTCCCTATCGTATCAGGCCCGTCGCATTCGGAAGGACAACAAGCCCCCAAAGCGGAAGAATATCGAGAAAAGCTCATAAATTCATTGGAATTCGAGTACATAGAGGAGCGTTACAACAGCATCAAACTGGCGCGTCCTGGAACTTGCAATTGGCTGTTAACCCACAAGAGCTATCAATACTGGTTGGATAAAAGTCAGATCGCCCATCATCACGGACTTCTGTGGCTAAAGGGAAAACCGGGTGCTGGAAAGTCAACAATGGTGAAGTTCGCCCTGTGCGAAACAAAGCGTTTGATACGGGAAGGCATTGAGAGAGAACCGGGTGCTAGGAAGTTGGTGATGGTGAATACCGCCTTTTCCGAAACAAAGCGTTTGAGATGGGAAGATATCGACAGAAAACCGGGTGCTGGAAAGTCAACAATGATGAATTTCGCCCTGCGCGAAACAAAGCGTTTGATACAAGAAGGTATTAGTAGAAAGCCGGGTGCTGGAAAATCAACAGTAGTGAACGCCCCCTGCGAAACAAGGCCTTTGAGACGGAAAGACGTTGAGAGAAAACCGGATGCTGGAAAGTCGACGATGGTGAACAACGCCCCCTTTCTGGGAATAAGGTGTCCGGGGACGAAAGACATCTTCATCTCTTTCTTTTTTAACGCCCGTGGCTCGTCGCTACAGAAAACTCCTCTTGGAATGTATCGTTCGCTTTTGTTCCAGTTCTTCGCGGGGTTCCCCCAAGCCCGGGATGTCTTCGACAACTTTGATATCCTTCAACTACCGCGAGGGCCCAGTTATTCTTGGACTATCCCGCAACTTCAGGATGTTTTAAATCATGCTATTCAACGGCTTAGAGGGCGCTGGCTGTGGATATTTGTTGATGCGTTAGACGAATGCCATGAAGATCAAATCAGAGATGTAGTGATCTTCTTCAACCTCCTCACAAGTCACGCTATGGAGTCCGGTATTGATATACGTGTGTTATTTGCAAGCCGGCATTACCCGCGAATCACAACACCAAAGAAAGTTGAGCTTATACTCGAAGACGAAACAGAGCATGCTCGTGATATTCGGCATTACATCCACAGCGAGTTGAGGGCCAGCAACGAGGGACACAGCAGGCGGGTCGACAAAATCCGAGAAGAACTGTTTGTCCGTGCATCGGGGGTTTTTATTTGGGTTGTTCTGGTCGTTCAGATCCTTAATAAGGCTTATGATCATGGACAAATTATTGGCCTAGAAAAGAAATTTCAGGAATTGCCAGATGACTTGGATGAGCTGTTTAAAGGAATCTTGACTCGAGATAGTCAGAATATCGAAGGCATGCGGCTCTGCATTCAATGGATCCTCTTTGCTCAAAGACCTTTATATCGAGAGGAGCTTTACGTCGCGATACTTTCTGGAACACATCCGGAAAACATCGGGTCATTCGATCCCAAAGAAGTTGCTCCTGAAGACATGGACGCGTCCATCCTGAGCTGCTCAAAAGGCCTTGCAGAACTGGCACCGTCGTCATGGGGCAGAAGCCCAACTGTTCACTTTATTCATGAGACAGTCCGAGACTTTCTTCTGAAAGAAAATGGTATGCAGTATATCCAGGGAACATCAAATCACAATCTGTTGGGATATGGCCATGACGCATTGAGACAATGTTGTTTCAATTGTCTTTTATCGACTCAAGAAGCTCTCTTGGCAACCCCTGTACCAGTTGACTCTCAGCATTCCGACGCATTAGAACGAATTCACAGGTCCCCGAGGAACTTAGATTATGCGGAGGTGTTACGTAGAAGAAAAAGACTTTCCTTGATACTACCGTTTATGGGATATGCGGTGCAAAATATCCTTTATCATGCGAATTCCGCCGAGGCTAACGGCGTCTCACAAGAATATTTTCTGCGAGAGTTTCCTGTTCGAACTTGGGTACATCTGGCAAAGGTTATCCGGACCACTGGAGACTGGGTCGATCCATTCTACGTATCTGAATCCTTCTCACCTGACTCGGGATTGCTCTATATCTTGTCAAAGGGGAACTTCGCGCCACTCATCGAAGTGATGGTTCGGGTTAATCCGCAAATCGACATCCACGGAGGCCAACACGGCTCACCTCTCCGAGTGGCTATAAAACGGCGACATCATGATGCTCTTATCGCTCTCCTAACGCCTGGCCCTCATTCTCTCCTTCGTCCCCCGAGCCGGTCTGAAATTGAGACCCTTATTTACGACTACGAATGGGCGGATAGGGTACAGCCGGAATCGCTACTACGGTTTCATTTCCAAAGAAGCACAGAGTCTAGCATCATGACTATACTTCGCTCAGGTAGATTCGATATGCGCCCTGAGGTATTGGCGAAAAGCCATTGGGCCATCGCTGTAGACCGGGGGCACGAAGAAGTTGTGGAGTTCATTCTCGGCAGCCAGGATATGGATCCGGATGTCCCAGACTCTCAGGGGCTAACGCCCCTTTGTAGAGCTACAAAATTCGGTCGACCAAATATTGCATTGCTCCTATTACAAGGTACGAAGAAGGCTAATGTCAATTCGCAAAGTTTTGATGGGAGATCACCGTTGTCATATGCAGCAGAAAACGGCCTTGAAAATCTTGTCAAGCTGCTTCTCAGACATCCAGACGTGGAAATCAATTCGCGATGTATTGAAGGCAAATCACCCTTGTCATATGCAGCAGAAAACGGTCATGAGAATGTTTTCAAGCTGCTTCTGAGCCATCCGGAGCTGGAAATCAATTCCCGAGATAATAAAGGACGAACACCGTTTTTCCATGCTGCTAGACGTGGACGGGAGAATATTGTGAAGTTACTGATCAACACCCAAAGAGCTGATGTCATATCGCGAGATAACATTAGTCACACCGCGCTGTCGTATGCTGTTTTATTTGGGCATGAGCCGGTTGTAAGACAAATTCTTAATACCGGAGAAGCCAACGTGAACTCCTACGATGAAATACACGGTCGAACACCGTTATCGTTTGCTGTGGGGCATGGATACCTGTCCATTGCCAAACTTCTTCTGCAAATCCCCGATATCGACATCACCATTCCTGACATTCGCGATCGAACCGTCTTTCACTATGCACGTCGCCCTGGACGAGAGGCCATGGCAAGCCTGTTAGCGAGTATTCACCAATAGCTCTGGATTAATTGCGCCAAACTGTCGCTATCCCATGTATTAGAGACCGCGCAATGGAGTCTCCTTATGCGCTGAAGCTCCTAGGATTTGCAATATTCCCTTTCATCCGGGCGTGTTGACCCTCCTTACAAATATCTAGGGTCTATGATCCAATATATTACTAAAATTAGGTGTGCTTCTCTTTCTTTCTTTGACCTATTCCTACACTCACATTCGGATTCCGGAGCCTACTGACCCAGCCAAAAATTCCCAGCTTCTTGACGTTACCCTCGATGGGGAGCATATGTGAATATATTTCTTGTAGACTATGAATAGATAAGGAGGAAATCCACTTCATGATGGTGCACATTTTTGTCTCGAGACTGCGGCGTCGAGTTCGCACGGCGGATAGGAGGCCAGTGAATCATTTGAGAAACGGTCCTGAAAAGGATAGTTGGGGACACTGGTAAACATCAAGTGCGACGAAACACAAGCGCCTTTATTCCAAATTCATGTTTACAGCCTATGAGCTAGCTATTTCGACAACCGTAGGCCCTCGGGTTCTATCCGGCCTAAGTACTAGACCCGGAAAATAAAGCCGATATAGCTCATCAACTTAACCAAGAGCGGTAGACGATCAGTGCCATCAGATCGGGATTCATATCCTATCTCTCTCTATAGAGGCCTCGGATGTATTCATAATATGTTTCATTACTGAAGTCATGGAATATGTATAAATAGACACGGATGTCAACTGAGGCCCTCACTTCTCATCACACTGGCCATTACTCGGGTTCATAACTTGCCTTCATTACAATCCTTGATTGCCGCCCACTTCGACCACCATCCTGACGCCCAGACAACCTCCAATCCCCCCTTGATCGCAAACGGAAATGCCTACTTAGGGGATATATTTTCCAGGTAGGTTCATTTCACCTTTTAGCATATCTGCTCTTTTAGCCTGGACCACATGTTAATGTATTAATCAGCGACAAAGACAACGCTGAAAAGCCGATTTCTACCGGTTTCTTTCGTCTTGAAAAGGGCACTCCCTTGGTGCATCAGTATATTTACGATGAAATGAAGCTTACCACCGAGGGAGAGTTCCAGATCTCTGATGAGGCGGGACAGACAGTGGACGCAAAACCCGGTGATGTGTTTTATTTTCCCCGAGGCACGAAAGCTACCTTTACGACTCAGTCATATGGCGTGGGGTTTTATGTATAGACCCTCCTAGACATGGAACTGCGAAAGTTGATGCCGACTTTTTAAGGCTATTCAACGGCCGCGCAGGGTATGATCAACGCCTGTGGGTTAGGACATACCGCGGGAAGTTATTGTCTACCATAAACAAAACCGAGCGCAAGGGAAACTTCAAGAAGTAATACACTAAGCTGGCGCTGTCCGGCCTTCCGTTTAACGTAAAACACGAGCAAATACTTGAGGTAAAGGATAATAAGTAATGCTCGATATTATGGCCCAAAATAAGTTCATTTGACAGGAAGAAAGTTATCTCATTTGAATAAAGGTTGAACTCCCTCGGTAGCCATAATGATGTGCCTAGGGACTGTCTTTTTTTGGCCGTGTCTTCAGTCTCTCCTTCTCATCAATTGCTGACAGTTCTTAACCACCAACCCAGCTCAAGCCCTAATTTTCCTGGCTGATCATACATAACCAAATGCCCTGCCCCATCAATCATCACAACATCTCTGGCATTCAACTTCTCCTTTAGCCTCTCTGCCGTCTCCACAGGAATCCACTTATCCTCTCTCCCCCAGATAACTCTCACTGGCATACTTTTTCCAACCTCCGGGTACCTCCCTTCAACCTCCTCCGTGCTGCGACTATTCGCCTGCACCATCTGCCTTATGAAACCCCTCCTTCCCTCCTCACTTCCAATCCACGGACTCTTCAAAGTCTCCATCACCTCCTTCCCCAGCTCCGTATATGCCGCATCACGAATATACGATTCAACCACCCCCTCAAACACGGGCCCGGTTAACGCATTAAACACCTCCTCGCTCTCCGCCACCAACTTGAAGAGAGGCTGCCCGAATGGCCCCAACGCAACCACATTAAGTAGACACAAACTCGCGTACTCACACCCATGGATAATATGTGCCCGTAAACTCATCAATCCCCCATGATCATGTGCGATCACGTGTGCCTTTTTCTGTGGCCAATCTCTCGCCCAGAAATCGTACAGTGCGGCGAATACCTCCGATTGCTGCGCGAGATCTGCATCCAGTGCGATTTTCTCGCTAATCGTGTCCTTTTTGTCTGGGAGAGGGCTTCCGAGGGCACTATCGCCGAAGCCGGGGTTGTCGAAAAGATAGACATGGAAATATTTGGAGAGGGATTGTGCGTAGGTGTGCCAAACACGCGATGACCAAGGTGTACCGTGTATGAAGATTAGGGGCGGCAAGGTGGGATTACCAAGAGACGTCCAGCGGATCCGGTAGCTGTGGGTGTTGGTGGAGTAATGGAAAGTTTGGGTAAGGTTAATCAGATCCATGTTTTTAACTCAAAAAGGTCCCGGGACAGGAAGTGGAGGCGGGATTTGAGCTGTGTACTTCCGAAGACGTCTCGGTGGGAATTAGAAGAGTGAAGAACCACGCATGAATGTGAGCCGAAAAGCATTTATGTATTTCTGCCAATACCCATTACATCATTGTTATCAGCCATGATTTTACCCCGCATCGCCTCCGAGAAGGACAGAAACTTGGCTTGCCAGCGACAACGCGTGTGCGCGTCTCATCGGCTCGGCTTTGCTGACCGAACTACTGCACGATAGGTCATGCAAAGCCGGCGATCTCAAGGAAGAATGAAGACATTCGGATAAGATAGGCTGAACCTGCGGATGGAAACTAATATCAGCTCGCCCACACGCGAGCGACCACCGAAAGCATCAGGCGCCACGATTAGTTAGCCCCCGTCGCTTGGCGACCACTATTTGCCATAGTAGCTTGAGAGCACGCAATCCAGACCTCGACTTGATATTAGGATCGCCCATGCTGGTTAAGAAACGGGCATTACCACTAGTTAACTACATCTTCAAGTAACCTCTTTAGATTTCTAAGTTGTGACACACAACTACCCATTAACCTTTTCAACGCTTTGTGCACATATTCTTTGAGATGCCACTCTCAACCTTTTTTAACCCCTGGAGTAGCTTTGACCAAGACCCTTCACATGCATACAGGGCCAATAATGATAAGCTGGTACTACGCCTCCAGGATGTGCTTTTTCGAACCTGGGACTTAGGATTTACTGCCTTCGGAGGACCACCGGTACATTTTCGTATCCTTTATGGGAGATTCGTAGATTGCGGAAGCAAAATACCATGGATCAATGAGCAAACCGTTCGTCATCTACCTTGTCTCGAAAGTTCCCAGAACTGACATTCTGTATCTGCTTAGTACCAAGAGCTCTTTTCCGTCTCCCAGGCACTACCTGGGCCAGCGAGTACCAAGATGCTATTTTGTATTGCTCTCATCCATGCTGGGCTATTGCCAGCTCTATTTGTGTTCCTTTTGTGGAGGTAGGTGCCACATGAACATTCTCTCTTCTATGTAATCCTGATAATAGATCATAGTTTGCCTGGGGCTCTTGGAATGTACGGCCTTTCAATCGGTGTCCAGCAAATAGGAGCAACTCTTCCTGATGTGGTCTATGCTTTGCTCTCTGGTCTCAATGCTGCAACCGTTGGGATTATTGCACTCGCTGCAGTTCAGGTACAGCCAGTTAATATCTACAGACTTTTCTTGAACTAACCCCTACAGCTATCAGAGAAAGCGACTACAGATCAGCTAACTCGAGTGCTTGTGATATTTGGCGCCTGTGCTGGCCTCTGCTATAATGCTTTATGGTACTTTCCAGCTTTGATGGTGATCGGGGGCCTCACAACCCTTTTCTGGGATCTATACGGTCGACGAAGTGTTGCTGCATTGAGGGCTAGAATTACCAGAGGTCGACACAGACCCCAAAATGAAACAGAAGTAAATAATATAGAGAGTATCCCAATTAGTGGGCTTGGGTCCTCCTCTCTCATTCAGCAACGAATAATCGCATCCCGAGCCAGCCGTCAACCCATAAATTCGCCAGAGTCTTCTACCACGCCAGAACCTCTGGTTGAGCCCAGAATTAGCCGCCCAGCAGGAGAGAGCATGGATACTCTTTCCCATGCTATACCTTTGAAAGTTGGTATAGCAGTCATAGTTGGATTCTTTGGTAGTACTTCTGCTGCCCCTTTTTGCTCGCATTACTTACGACGCCTAGTTTCTTTTGTCGCGATCCTCGTCGCTCGTGGGGTTGTGCATCAAACCCCCTTGGAGCTCGACCTCTTCGCAAGCATGTACCTTGCAGGCACCGTCATCTTCGGTGGTGGACCCGTCGTAATCCCCCTCCTCCGAGAATACGTCGTCCAACCCGGCTGGGTTTCTTCTCGTGACTTCCTCATCGGTCTTGCAATTATCCAAGCCTTACCTGGTCCCAACTTCAATTTTGCCGTGTACTTGGGTGCACTTGCTGTCGCATCGATTTCAAAACCCACACTTCTAGGCGCTGTTCTTGCTTTCATTGGCCTTTTCTTCCCAGGTCTTGCACTCACAGTCGGATTCCAGAGCATCTGGAGAGTCCTGAGAACCAAACCTGCCACCGTAAGTATCTTGAGAGGGCTTAATCCCACTGCCGTCGGGCTTATTTTGACTGCGGTTTATCGACTGTGGGAGATAGGCTACTTAAGTTCCGATAGCACCACGGGACGGAGTTTAGGTAACAACCCATTTTGGCTGGTTGTTGCGGCTATAGCCTATTCATCTACCGGTTGGTTTAAAACTCCACCACCCGCTGCTATCATATTAGGAGGTATCTTGGGTCTATGTTGGTATGGGACTATTGGAAAATGAGCGAAAAATGTAACTCGTACCAGTATCTCGTGCTGAGAGGAAACCTATTTTTAAAAGGAAGGGAACAAAGGGGTGCGCGCTTCGTTTCTTACGGGCGGCAGCCATATGCAGCCCGTTAAAAATATATAACGAGATCTAGATTTGTTTGGTGGCTTATTCACGGTGCCAGCAAGGCAATATATTCTTCTTGGATCGATGAAACCTGATAAGCAGACATCACCAATTTAATAAGGGAATTTATGTCTAAATTTTTGTATCCCAACCCAATCATCTTTGATTCTGGCGAGACACAATTATTTGTGCAAGGCATAAGGCTATTACATAATCCAAAGCTAAATGCGATTCGGAACGGAAGATCCACTGTTCCGGCAGAGGCATCACGAGATCCCCCTCGCATTTCGTTGCTTTTGCTGAAATCCAACGCGTAGAGAAGAAGGCAGAAAGTTACAGATCAACCACAACTTCCATTAACCTATCCATCATACATACTAGCTAACAAAACACATCCATCCCCATACCCCCCTATCCTCAACTATCAAGCACCCAGAATCCCCGACATCCCCTCTGTTTACCCTCACTCGAGAAGAGTAGGGGTCTACTGGAAAAGGTAGTAAATGCTCAACGCATTCGCACCACCACAAATCTCCGTCTTATCCCCAGGACAAGCCGTCCCACAGCCCGAGCTCAACTGAGCCCCATTATCAATCGAGTTCCCACAGAAACACTGCGTCCCAAACTCCGTGCCCGAATACAAGTACCCACCCGCCTTACAAGCAGCCTGGCACTTCTCCACCGTATTCCCTGCAACATTATACGACCAGCTCAGCGTGCGCTTGAGCGTGGTATCCGTATAACATCCCAAACTCTGCCAAATGGGCACGATGACATAGAGGCTAATCGCCTCACTTCCGCCGCAGATCTCACTTGCGTCCTGGGCGCAGGGGGTCGTGCATCCACTTGACTGGACGGGGTTGTTCTGGAGCGCGGTGCCGCAGAAGCATTGCGTGCCGTATTCGAGACCGGCGTAGGTGAAGCCGGCGTTGGCGCATTCGGCTTGGCAGGCTTCGACGGTGTGGCCGGGGACGAGGATTGAGGTGTTGAGTGTGCGCGCGTTCACGTTGTCGGTGTAGCACCCGAGACTGCTCCAGCTGAAGGTGGTGTCGACGCCACACTTGCCGTAGTCCTTTTGGCAGCCTGCGCCGCAGTAGGCTGGGTCGGAGCCGCAGTAGCCGAATTGGCTGCAGCAGCGGCCCAGGTTGCTGCCGGTGCAGGTGGCCGTGCCGTTGTAGGCGCCGCAGATGCCGTTGGTGGAGACGGTTACTCGGGGGAGGAGGGATGTCTAAGGAGTCAGTGTTAGTTGGGCGGTGTGTTAGGTAGGTGGTTGTTGGTATGGGGAGGGAGCAGAAGGAGAGGGGAGGGGAGGGGACTTACGCCTAGGGCAGTGGGGGAGGCAGAGACAACAGCAGCAAAAGCGCTGATGAGGAGGGTGAGAGCGGCCATTATCCAATTGGAAGAAAAGCTGATCTGATTTTGTTTGCTTGATTATGCCAGGACCAAGGTGGAGGCTGACCCGGAACACTGGGGAGACACGTCAAGTTGGCCCCTTTTATATCCCGGTGAGTCCCTAACAAAGAGAAAGAGAATTTTTCTCTCAACCGCCTCAGCTCCCGTCTCTCGCACCCCCCAGTACAATTATCAGATACTGGGCCTCGTGTGAGGACGGGACGGCCAACAATCTCCCCACGTCTATGAAAGGAAAGTTAGCGCCGACCCTCGCTGTGTAGGGGGATTCTCGAGGCCCCTGCTGCAATTCAGCTCTCCACAGAAACGTCGCAAAGACTGTTGAAGCCAAGCGAGCCTATCATGGGCCGTGGTAGACGAGAACCTCATGCTTCATATGAAGCCACAATGAATGGGAACTGCTATCTGTGGACCGTGGGAAAGAAACAAAGTTTAGTGCGTGGAGTATACGTGTGAAGACAATACCCATCCCTCGGAGACACCGACTCCACGTAGGGCTATTCTTTTTCATCTCGTCTACAATTTCCATATTTTGTATCCTGGCGGGAATCAGTGGAGCGACTTGGGCACACCAAGGCCAATTCCCGGAACAGGGCTGCCCCAACCAATCGACCAAACTAGTCAATGATTCCAAATCCCTAAGCACTTACTATCACATCGGAGCAAACAAGGCCTGGCAAAACATAATGTGAAAGAAAAAGAAAGTCTGAGACCCCTGCACCCATGTGGCCCGATATAGATACAGATACCAATAGTCCCATAACTAGCACGAAGCAAGAAAAGAAAACTCAATGGCCCCAACCCAGGCCAGGGCCAGAACAACCCCAGTAGATAGTCACAACCCCCTCAGGTGACCGCCAGGGGGAAGAACCTGAAATGCAGTGCAGGATGCAGGAAGAAAAAACAAGTGGAGTGCGTCAGGTCAGTCAGTCGATATGCAAGGCAAACAGCAGTTGGGACCTGGAAGGGGGCTGTTATAAGCGACAGGGTGGCGATTCGCCGCGACCACTCGGCTATTTCGCCTCTAGACTACACCAGCCTGCATTCTCCGACCGTTCGGCCGGATCTTCTGCATTTGTCTATCGGTCATCATGTTCGTAGATCCAGATGGGAGTTGGGCTCACGACGGCATGGGCGGTGGCTAGAAGCAAGCCCTAATTGAGGATTTTCGTGGCTCATGAGTCGGACGGAGGCGATAATGAGGGAATGGCTAGGAGGCGCTTATATAACCTCATGTAGTCCAGAATGAGACCTATGTACCACACGAAGAGAAAATATTACAGTTAGAGGTTTATCCTATCGTTGAATTTCGAGAAAAAGACATTGAAAATGCAGCACACAATGCACCATTCGTCGCAGATGCTGGACCCGACCGATACGATTGAGCCTGTTGGGTTCCAGGCGAACCCTTTTGCGACCCCTCCGTTTGCGACGCCCATAGGATCTATTCGATCGAGGAGGCCGGAGTCGTCCAGATTGTCAGAGATACAAGGTACAGATATTCCTTGTGGTATCTTGGAGGAGAGTTACTAACTGAGCCAGGTCCTACGGTTCCCGCTCGACCTCGGCGGCGGTTTAAGAGTTCGCGATTGATTGGAGAGTAGGTTACCTTGTCTATGAAGTCGCTGTTTTACGATGCTAAGATTAATTCTGGTATAGGTTCGAGAAACCGTGGCTGCAGCATCTCAAGCGAACGCCCGACTGGGACCGCATCATCTTCTATAGTTTTGTTTCCATTGCGCTGGGTAGGTGAACTGCTTCATTCAGTATGGCGCTTCTATACTGACTCGACTAGCCATCTCCGCCTACATATGCTACAGCGAGGTCGCAAACGTGCCAAAACATGAGGTTTGTTCTTCATTGTTATTAAATTTGTTGTTCTGTCTAACTTTCAGCTTCTAGTACTGCCTGGTTATGGACGAAGACTTTACTACCCTCGATCTCAATACATGGAATCACGAAGTCCAACTCAACGGATACGGGTGAGTCAAGAGCATCAACTTCTAGACAGCAATAGCTAATAGAATCATACTAGAACGGGCTCCTTTGACTGGACAACCGCAGACTCGAGCAATTCCTACGTCGACTCCCTTGGCCTCCACATTGTCCCGACCCTAACAACCCAGAGCACCGACATTACCAACGAGCAACTGATGAACGGGTGCCCCTCCCTATACTTCCCGAGTTCCCCACCAAGACCCCTCTAACAATTTGACTGAATAGGTACACGGTCAACCTCACAGCAGCCGGAACATGCACAACGAAAGACCAACGCGTCTCCGGCCTCAACACCATCTCCAAATGCGCCATCCACAGCAACGCAACCGAAGGCCAGATCATCAACCCCGTGCGCTCGGCTCGTCTAACCACCGCAGGCAAAAAGACCATCACGTACGGCCGCGTGGAAGTCGTTGCCAAATTGCCTGCAGGCGACTGGATGTGGCCTGCCATCTGGTAAGCCTTTTCTTTTTTTCCTTTTACCCCCTGCTTCGCTTAAACCCCAGACAGTATGCTAATGTACATGATCACGGGAATGTAGGATGATGCCCCAGGATTCCGTGTACGGCGCATGGCCCGCCAGCGGCGAAATCGACATCGCCGAAAGCAGAGGCAACGACGCAGAGAAATACCCCCTCGGAAATAACATCGTCAGCAGCTCCATGCACTGGGGCACGACCTACGCGAATGACGCATACCGTCTTAGTTCCGGGGAATGGGGAGCCCAGCGCACCAAGTACTCGGATGGATACCATACCTTTGGGCTGGAATGGTCGGAGGATTATCTCTTTACCTGGCTGGATGGTCGGCTCCGAGTAGGCCCCCTAACCTTTTCTTTGCTTTTTTTTTTTTTTTTTTTTTTTCTTTTTTGGCAGGTGTCAAACGACCCGAGGAAATGGATGAGGAGGGGGCTAATTGGGCTTGATCTACAGCAAGTGCTTTTCTTCGACTTTTCAAAAAATGATAATCTGTGGACGTATGGCGAGTTTTCGGGCGCGACGGTCAATGGGTCTGCGCCGGCGGATCCGTGGAGTCAGACCGGTCGTGATAACACGCCGTTTGATCAGCCGTTCTATCTCATTCTGAGTGTTGCTGTGGGTGCGACGAATGGGTATTTTCCGTATGTCTACCAAACCCTGGGTTTTTCTTTCTTTTTGTTGCCTTTTTTGGGGGGGGGGGGGGGAATCTACGGCTAACTAGGTTGCTATTACAGAGACGATGTAGGAAGCAAGCCATGGACAGACGGGAGCAAAACCCCCATGCGAGACTTCTGGCTTGCGAACAGCACCTGGTTACCGAGTTGGGGGGATGAAGCCAACCGTGGCATGATCGTGAAGTCCGTCAAGATGTGGCAGCAGGGGCGGTGCTGATCGACTACTCTTTCTCTCTGTTTTGACTTTTCCATTGACTTTCCTTTCTTTTTCTGTCTGTGCTTTATTTTATCTTATTTTTTATTTTTATTTTTATTTGTAGCTTTAATTTCCGTGATAGGAGCACAGCGTCAACGTTTTAGCCACGTGTGAATGAAGATTTAAATTTGGGAATTCTTGACTGGACTGGACCTCTCTTTGTGTCAACTCGGAGCCGGGGAAAGTATCTGAGCCTGGAGAAGCGAGATAAAAATCCAGACTGCTGGATGACTCGGGTTGTGACTCGTCAGCCTGCAGCCAGAAAGCCAGCAACGTGCCCAACGGAGCCCAAACGACGCGCTCTGGTTGGTGGTAAGTAGTTCCTGACAGCTGCATGTCGCACTTGGCGCTGGCGAAGCTCTGGGAACAGCAACTCAATCCCGAAGCTAGAGATAGGCTCGAGATAGGCCTCCAGGGGTTCGTCTGGACGAGACTGGTTGGGCTGATTGGCTGAAACAATTGGAGTCTAGGGCTGATTGGCTCGAGCGTGCTAGTCTGGTTCGTCGTGATAGGATCGCCATCGCCACGAATTGCCGACCACGAACGGGCCGTCGCTCCCAGGGAACTCCCTAGCCTTGTTTCTTTTCCCATTTCTTTTTATCTGTGATTGCGGAGAGAGCGTGGATCTGCCAACTCTTCGCAAAAATAGTGCTGACTCTATCCTGCACAAGGTTCGTCGACGGGGGTCTGGCTGTCCGGAGCGGCCGACAGTCTGTGCCCTAACTATCCTGCACATTCCCCAAACTAGGCCGGATTTGACGAAGAAAAACGAGACGCCCTGAGAGAGGTTTCTTTTTTTCCCTTATGCTCGTCCCTGCCCTGTCAGATAACCCTGGAGAAGCTCGTTAGATTCAGGCACCGGACCCGACTCGGAGGTCGTTCAGCTGCCGCTTCCAGCGCCACGTTCAATAGCCTCTCCTGCCCTGCTGTGTGATAGCTAATCGAGTCCGTATTCCAAATCTTGAGTCTTCAGGCTGATGCCGGCGTTGACCACGTTGTTTATGTTCGCCACTGCTCTCGCCATGTCTAGACCCGGCGATATGGTTCGCTTGGATACCTTCACTGGCCTCCTCCCCTCATATCTAGTCCCCTTCCTGGCATTTACCCCATTCAATTCTGCCTTTCTTTCATCACTCCTCCGAGAAACAATATGCAGCACCTCTAACAAATTCAATTTCCCTCATTGTACCCCCTGATTAACCCGCAATGGCTTCCAATCCCCCCGACCACACCACCTACACCCCGTCTGAGGCACTGCACGCCCCCAGACCCATCGCGACCCTCTCCATCCCCCGAGACCGCGACTATCTCGACGAAACAACCCCCGGCCCCTCAAACCGCTCCACAGCCAACAACCTCCAAACCGCAGAGGTCGCCCAAGCCCTCTCGCCCACCCTGATCCAGCACCCAGGACCCGTGCACACCCGCCGCCGCAAAACCCCTTCCGTCACTCACTCCCTCCATTCCCATTCCCATTCCGAGTCCGGATCCAGCTATGGCGATAACCCACTCCTGGTACACACCTCCCTCATATCCCTATGAAGGAAAGTAATTAACCAAGAATAGATGTCAAAATACCTCGGCCGCCGCGCCACCCTCCTCGGCTGGTTCGACGAACCAGACCCCAAACGCCTCAGCTACTCTACCACCTGCGTCGCCGTGAAACTGCCCGATGAGGGGTACTCCTTCTCGCCGGTTGACGTGAACCCGTCTCTCGCGGGGGCCGTGTGCCGATTGAACGAGAGCGCCGTCGTGGCTATGGCATCGCGCATCACGGCGAGTATCATCGACTCGATCTCGCCCGGCCAGAAGAGTTTCGTGGTCGAGAGTAGCAGCGCGCGGATCCCCATCGTGCCTTGTCTGGATGATGTGGATGCGAACCTGGCGCATTTTTCCCGTGCGGTGATTGTACTCCAGGAACGGGTGATTTTGGTGTGGTGCCATGATGCGAATGCGATATTGAATGTGGCGTTTGATGTGGAGATGCAGCTTGGTGGGAGGGTATGCCCCCGTTCTCATTCCTGATTTTGTCTGGTTTACTATAGGTTCTGGGTTCTGGGTTTTAGGGCTGACGATGGATGTTATATGGTGTAGGGACCACGGATCTCGAGCTCGACTACCCCACGGATCTCGGGCAGGTCGTCGCCAATGGGTCTACGGGCGTCGGATCTTCATCGCTTAGCGATCGCGGATGAGGATGAGGGCACTGCGACGCCTGTGCGTGGTGCGCTGGATGAGAAACATGCTGTGTATAGCAAGGCTGTGGCGTTGGAAGAAGGGGCTGAGGATGATGGGCCTGATCTGGAGCAGAATGCGGCCCCGAGGCCGGCGATTCGGATCCACGCTGTCAAGATCAGTTTGGCGATTGTGTTGGTGATTCTGACCCAGGCGCTGGGTGTTTCGAGGGTGAGTTTCTTCTTCCTCTCCACTCCTTGCTCTGTGTGCTTTGCTTTGGGAACTAAGATGTGGCGTGGGTAGTTGCTGCATGAGTATAGTTGGGATGGGGATTATAAGCGGTTTGGTCTGGTGGTGACAATTCCACCGCTTGCGCTGTTTTCGCTGGTGAGTTTCATACATTCTGTCTCCCTTGTGGAACAATTGTTAACGGGAGTAGTTCTTCTTCATCGTCCTCGTCACTAGTTGCTTCCAGCTATTCCTGCCTGCCAGCTTCTGTCTCAAGAACTCCAAGTTTCATTCTGGTATGTATATCCAACCCCATCCCGCTACCCCGAAAACTAACACTCTCTAGCCATCAAGCCAAACCCCCGAGCACACCGCAACTACGAACTCCCTCACATCACCATCCAAATGCCCGTCTACAAAGAGGGTCTCAAAGGGTATGCATGCCCCTCCCAGTTTCCTAGTTACTACATTAGAATAGTATTAATGATAGTGTAGTGTCATCGTCCCCACAATGATCAGCGTCCTCGCCGCAGTCCAATACTACGAAGAACAAGGCGGCACCGCCTCCGTCTTCGTCAACGACGACGGAATGCAGGTCGTGCAGCCCGAGCTCGCAGAGGCACGGAAGCAATACTACCGCGAGAACGGGATCGGATACACGGCCCGTCTGCCCCACAGGAAGGGTCCGGCGACGAAGAGTCGTTCTCCGCTCAGCTGCTTCCGGAAGGAGAAACCGGTCTCGCCTGACCCTTCCTCTACCTCTGAGCAGGAGAAGGAAGAGGAGGGCGATGAGCTGAGCCCGCAGGCTATGGCTAATAAGATTGGGTTTGAGAGGAAGGGGAAGTTCAAGAAGGCGAGTAATATGAACTATGGCCTGGCGTTTTCGATTCGGGTTGAGGATGAGATGGCACGGTTGGTGGAGGTTGAGGTGGCGCAACGGGGGTGTTCGATTGGGGATTTGAGTGTTGAGGATGATGATCGGCTTTATGAGCAGGCGTTGGAGAATATGCTTGCTGCGGATGAGGGGAAGACTTGTAAGTTTTATCCGTCGGTGCTGTTTGCTTTGGAGAGGGACTAATTGTTTCAGGGGCTGAGGGTAACATTCGAATTGGTGAACTGATCTTGCTGTGAGTTCGCCCAATGTCTAATGCTAGGCTGGCTCTAACTGTGATAGGATTGATTGCGATACTCGGGTCCCGGTTGACTGTCTCCTCTACGGCGCTCTGGAGATGCACGAAAGTCCTGAAGTCGCTATCCTACAGCATGGATCTGGAGTCATGCAAGTCGTCCATAACACCTTCGAGAACGGCAGTAAGTCTCCATCTCTCCTCTCCTACAATCCATGTCATATCGCATATACTCATCAATCGCAGTCACCTATTTCACCAACGTCGTCTATACTGCCATCAAATACGGTGTCGGATCCGGCGACGTCTCCCCCTTCGTCGGTCACAATGCCTTCCTGCGCTGGAAAGCACTGCAGAGCATCGAATTCGTCGATCCCTCCGACGGGCAGACAAAATGGTGGTCTGATGCGCACGTTTCCGAGGACTTTGACATCAGTCTCCGGCTGCAGATGCAAGGAATGGGTGTTCGACTGGCCACCTACCACAACGGGGAATTCAAGGAGGGTGTCTCTTTGACCCTGTACGACGAGCTGACCCGATGGGAGAAGTACGCCTACGGATGCAATGAATTGGTCTTTCATCCCTTGTGGGCATTCCCCTCATCCTTTTAACCAGGGCTACAACTAACACAGACCAGCTACCAATGGCCATACAAGGGCCCAGTAACACGCCTCTTCCTCCGCTTCCTCTGGAGCAACATGCCCATCACCAGCAAAGTCACTATCATCGCCTATATCTTCACCTGTAGGTCTTCCCCTTCCCTCCCCCAGTAGTCCCTCCTTTGCTAAGATAATATCAGACTACGCCATCGGCTCCGGCATGCTCCTCGCCACAGTAAACTACTTCCTGATCGGCCTCTTCAACTCCGACATCGACCACCTCTACCTCCCCTCGTGGGGGATTTGGTGCTCCCTCGTCGTCGTCTTCAACGGCTTCGGATCCGTCGCCTTCAGCATGGCCCGCCACCAACTCAAAGAAGAAACTTTCTGGCGCGCCCTCCTGCAGGCTATCAAATGGCTTCCGTTCCTGATTATCTATTTCGGTGGTATCAGTCTTAACTGTGCAAAGGCTATCCTCTGTCATGCGCTGAGTATTAATCTTGAGTGGGCTTCTACGGCTAAGGAGATGGGCCCAACGGGTTTCTATATCGGGTTGGATAAGATGGTGAAGACTTTTAAGTGGACTTGGGGGATTTGTTTGGCTATTGCTGCTGGTGAGTTCTCTTCCTTTCTTTTCTTCTTTGGGGTTGGTTTGATTTTGGGGGTGAGTGAGTGGGTGACTAACGGATTCTAGTGATGATTTACTTTGCGGTTGGTGCTCCATGGGGCTGGACGATTAAGCCTGGGGAGTACTCGACGGCAAATATTGCGATTGTGCCCCTGGCCATTCAGATTTGCTCTTCGGCGTTTTTGCCGCTGTTCCTGGGCTTGAATTAGTGCTGTTCGACGCTGGATAGGATGTGAGATGGCAGATGAATATGGCACCGGGTAAATTGTTGGAAGTGTTCTTCCAATACATTCTCTTTCGGTTTCCTTCGTGGTTTTGTTTTTGTCTCTGTATAATTTGATCGTTTGAGCCTTTGTTAATCTCCCAACTCGGATTCTCTAGACTGTTATGATAATAATGTAAATCAGAAGAATTTTTCGTTTCTTTTCTTTTTCTGCAACTAACCAAAGTGTAGACTCAACCCGAAGTGGATGTGACCATAACATTATGACTCTAGTGCCACCACCCTGGTTACAAAGCCTGGTCTATTAAAAAGATTCCATAGGGACCGCTCAATACTCCAAAGGATATCTGTCGTATAGAATAGCCAAAGTACCAAAGATCCTCGCTTGAACCCCTGCAAAATCACTTACGCTGTCCCTTGGGTTGGAAAGTTGTGGTTGGCCCCTGGGGGTCTTCCGGGCCGGCCAAATAACGTAGGAAGAGAAGGTAAGAGGCTTTATCGTCAGGTAAGAGCCGGTATAGGCGCGACATCTCAATAACGAGTTTAAAGCCATCGAAGTGAGCGATGAGAATTCTCCCGTGGCATTTGCCCACGATCGACAATAGCATAACCTGTGCGCTCATTTCCGCGGCAATGCATCAGGACTCCTCTTATTTCTCCTCACTGGGATACTATGGGATGGATGGAGAATTTGTGGAATTACTTACAGGCACGATGACATGCTTCTTGAAGGTCTCCTTGCTCATCCGATCTTTCATAACAGCCAAGATCACGAGTACCTCCTCTCGAATCAACATATCCTCGTTCCCTTCAACGCCATGATGCATCAAAAGCTTGATGTGTGGAGACTTCGAACCGGGGCGCATCCAAAATCCATTCACACCATTGTTATTCTGAGCTGGGCTGAGTTTGGGGTAATTTTCGCAATAAACGGGAGTACGACTATCAGAAAATAAAAATAATCAAGTTAGTTTAAAGCCCCCTCATGACTCAAGGAATAGAAGCGCGTCTATATTGGGGTCTTACCCGCGAACACTCCATCCTGAGACGTGACGCAACGGCTCGCTATTGTCCTTGGTCCCCACACGGGCGGCTTCATCCATCAAAAAGCCCAGAAGTGAGGCAATGAGACTGGTGCGTTCTTCGATCGGAAACCCAAACCTGGTGGGGAACGGAGGGCCATCGACAATACCCACTTCCAGTCGGCGAATTTCCTCTGTCGTCTCCCCGTGATTGGAATTTGTTGGGTGTTTATCCGTTAGCATTTCAGTGGGCGAAGGGCAGAAAAACGGTCCATAACGGGGTGTTGTATGGTTTGGCAGTTGCCTTTCCTCCTCAGTCACGCCATGGTGGAGTTCTATTCCCAACCCGTCGACTCTCCTTGGGGGAATAGACGGCTCATTCACAGCCTTGACGCGATCGATCAAATCCTGTAGGACTGGTATGTTTGCATCTCTCTCTCCAGACTCATCGGAGAGTATCAGCTTCCTCAAGGTGCCCTCAATGCCCCGAAGTGTGTTACGAAGCCCACGAGAAGTCATGAGGGGCAATGTCACCACTGCAAAAGTAGGAATCACCAAGAAGAGAAATGACTTGGATTTAGGCTGTAAGAGAAGGGCTAGGAAAGCCAATATGAAATGTTTAGGGGAGGAAAAGGGAAAGGAAGTAGAAGAAGAGAATGAAAGGGATGAAGAGGATGATGAAAACGATGAAACAAATACAGAGGATGGGGAGGATGACGAAAGGGAGGGGTGTTGGAAAACGGTGGTCTAGGGAACCTGCATCCGAAACTCCACTGGCACTTGGTGGATTTTACGTGCGCACCTGGTCGGTTCCAAATTCCATAAAAGCTGAAACCCAATCAGTGAATCCACAAGGTCGGGCACAGGTTTGAGAGGATCGTAGTTACTTCACTGTGCAGTCTCAAGGAATATACCTCCGAACTCAAAGCCACTGGAAAAGCGAAATGTTTACATTTTTGGTCCATAGGTAGACATGGAATATGCACTAAATCAAAAATCAGAATTTTAATATGCCTTTTGAACTCACTCTCCCTTTCCTTTAATAATTCAAGGTGCTCTTCAACTACTGTGGCTAGAAATTATTCACTCGGAGAATTCACCCCACCCATACAAGCACAAATATTAAGCATTATCAATCACATGGAGGAGAGCCCGTATCATTCACCAATTCAGAAGTGACTTTATACGTCACTGTCCTTATTTCCTCCTTTCGCCCCTTCTCTGTCTATTTAAGGTGGGTCTCTCCTCCCTCTCCTTCTTTTTCCTCTTCTCCCTTCCAACTTTGTCCCCCATCGATGATAACTTTGCTTCCCTACAATATTCATTGTTGTCAGCCTCGAGTAGAAAAGGCAATATCAATAAGAGTCCATAACAAAAATAGTATTGGAGGGAGCTGTATGGATCGTGGGTTACATTTTTTTGCTTCTCCCCATCATGCAGTCCTTTCCAAGACCCCGTACCCCGTTCCCTTTAAATTACCAGATTACTAAGAGTATGATCAAGAAAAGACAGAATGGACGGATGATGAGTCCCTCCCGGTAGCATTTGCTTGCCCTTCGACGAAAGGGAGAGCCAAAAGCCACTAGCTATGGCTGCAAGCTCATTGCTTCCGTGGCCCGTCCAAAAGCCTGAGCGAAGCTCCCACAGATTTGCCGGCCTATGTCAAGCCGAGAGCCAGCCTATACGGAAGACTGGGCAAATATCAGGCTACTGGTGATGATGATGACACCAAGGGATTCTTAGAAGTGTCTTTCAAGTACCTGCCTGTCGATGTGCAAAGCCACATCGCAAACAACGCCCTCGATTGCGATACCGACGAGAAGCTACACCAAGTCGTCTAGAACGCAGAGACTAGCCTGTTCTTCTCGATGAAGGCACTCGGAGGAAAGAGTGCTGAGATCACGCCGTGATGTGAGTCGCACTGTGATCTCGAGGCCGGAACGAACCTCCGACGAGGTTGTGGACAACTTTGCGGCTTCAGGATCGAGGAAGAACTGGAAAGCCCTTGGCAGCGCGGGGATTATGAATTTCAAACCGGAATTAATCAAAACCACAGAGCATTATCCGAAGGTTTTTGTCTTTGTTCCGTCGGGTTTGGATTCCGTCATCAGATTTGAATCCAGAGATAGAATGCACCGAGGCCGGGCTGGAAGGCACCATTATCGCCGACTCCAGAAGCGAGCTACTGAGTGATTCAAGACAGTATTCAAGGACTTTACAGACGCGGTGGAACAACGAGATTTTAATTGCAGGTTTATGGAAGAAAACCAGTGTTCATCTCTGGTGACAATCAAACTGATCAAACCCCTGCCACCGACAAGAATCCGCCGAAGTTGTAGCGGGGATCAAGAATTCTGATGGTCAAGACGCTGTGTTCAACAATCGGTGAGTCCCAATCCATTCCCTTTGGCTAAGATCAAATATTTAAGACTGACATTCTTATTAATCGAGTTCTCATATCCCAAGACGCCGGAAGCGTGTATATTGCGTCAAATCACACTGCTTGGCTCGACGGTTGTACACGTCTATGTGGGAAATATGCTCTGGTCTAGCACAAATGTTAACCAAACCGCCAGACCGAGTACCGTGTTCTTTATTACTGTGCTATGCGGTCGGCCGCATCGTGAAGAAAGGCTAGCCTTAGACGCCACCCCGATACTTCCCTGTTGCAGCACGCCCACAACATCTTCTGAGACAGCTCCGAAGGTTGAGTTGATTAGCAACCTCATTCAAAAGACACATGAAAAGTTGGAGAGATAGGTCATCCAGATATGGCTCGAAAGAAGAGAATGTTTGTTTGAGGGGAACGCGTCCTTGTTTTTTCAGAGCAACTCATTGATCCCAAATTCTGTGCATTTCCTTTCCGGACACTTGTGCAATGCAATAGGTCTCTGTTGTAAAGAAATTTAAGCTTAATTCTAATAAAGCTATTAGTGCCCATTGGTATTACCCTTCCACGCCCTATTCAACAAGACACCAGGGCCAAGTCACACAGATGTTAGAATATCATTATACAAACACTTTATCATTTGAAAGAACAGCCATACTGTATTGAGACTAGTGGAGCGTTGCTATACTGACATTCCATATTTATTATTGCCACATTATTTTCCATGAGCTTGGCCTTAACTAGCTGCCCAGCTATATCATATATTAAGGCTATAAATAAAGAAGACGCAGTAAGAAAATAGTATAAAAAATTATACTTTATTTTACGGCAGTGCACCTCTTGTGTTTTAATAATAAGTAATATTTATCATTAAAGTTAAATATAGATAGATCTCTTTACCGCCCTACCAATCACAACACTCCCCTTGTCGCGGACAATGAAACTTGGAGCTGGAGGAAACTATATAAGCCCTGGTCCATTCCTCTGGTTAGCATCAATTCATCAACACATCCCATCCCAACATCAAAATACCACTTCACTTCCTCCACCCCATACCCAGCAATGGCCCCAGCAACACACCCTGCCGCCATTTCCCTCGAAAAGGGTGCGCGGCTATCGATAGTCTCGCGACCCACCCCCTCACCCGGCCCCAGGGAGTTCCTCATCGAAATCAAAGCCATCGCAATCAACCCAATAGACTACTCGCAACGGGACTTCGGCCTCCCGCCTGTTGCCATTTACCCAACCGTGCTCGGGTGCGACGTGGCCGGGATCATCGTCAAGGCCGGTGCCGAGATCGCCACAACCGATGCCCATGCCCCCAAGCCCGGCAGCCGAGTCACCGCGCTCGCCAGCGGATTCTACCACGAAAACAAGGCAGACTACGGCGCATTCCAGAAATACGTGTTGGTCCCCGCGGATACTGTCGCTCCGCTTCCGGACACCCTGTCGTTCGAGGAAGGGGCCATTCTCCCGCTCGCCGTTCTGACGGCCTGGTCGGGTTGGTATACGGTTGGGATCCCACACGACACCAAGCACGAGCCCGAGAATAGGCAGGCGGTCATCGTCTGGGGTGGCGCGAGCAGTGTGGGGAGCATGGCGCTCCAAAGTGCCAAACTGATGGGGTACATGGTGTACACGACTGCGAGCGAGAAGCATCACGCGTATCTCCGGGGTCTGGGGGCGGACCGCGTCTTCGACTATAAGGTGGATGATGTCGTGGCGCGGATTGTTGAGGCTGCGGTCCAGGATCGGGTGGTGATGCGTACGGCCTACTGTGCTGTGAACGGCTCTCTGACGCCAACGCTGGAGGTTCTCAAGCAGCTCAAGGGGGATAACACGGACCCGGCGAGGATCGCGCACGCGTTCATCCTCCCGCCGGATGCTCCTAATGATGGAGAATTTACAACCAGGTTCGTTAGCCCGCCGGAGGATGTGGTTGAGAGGTCGGAGCACTTGACCAAGACGTTCCCGGTCTGGTTGGCGCAGAAGTTGGCGTCGGGCGAGCTCGTGCCCAGTCCCCATATTCGGGTGGTCGAGGGGGGACTGGAGGGGCTGAATCATGCTCTGGATGTGTTGAAGGAAGGCGTGAGTGGGACTAAGGTTGTAGTGACTGTTTGATGGTGTTGTGGATGCCATCGCTCCAATATTACGAGATCACGCCCTACTTGATGCCATATGGTGATTACGCGCTTGGAATCCTGCCAGGCCTCGTTAGACTATAGTGACACAACATCCGACAGTTTTGTTTTGCTTTTTGTATGTGAGCTTAAATTATGACACAGGCGTGGCACTTATTTCCCGGCCTCTCAGGTGCACTAATTCCCATCGCTTTCCCTCCTCCATCTCCCGATCCTTTGGTTCGTGGTTCCATCAGCCCAACCATTGGGTGGGGGCCAGATAAACGAAGCACTCCAGTCGCCTCATGCCGTCCCAGTCAAGTAAGATCTACAGAGTGCCAAGGCGCGATGTCGACCAGCCCTGGAAATTAAGGGAAATGAGGCTTCAAAACCCAATCGTGTGGACCAAAAACACAAGCTAAATATGCAAGTTGACTGCGCCGGATAGTTATGGCATTTGCGTGCTGTGTTTGCTTTCTTCATCACTGCCTCAGGGGCTGCGTCTTCCTTTCTCAATTCCTCTCCTGACCATGCAAAAATGTTCGCTCTTTTTGTCTTCGTCCTGTACACTGTAACTGCAGTTCTAGGAGAGGGTACGGCCGCATCCAGCCCTCAATCTCTCCTCTATCTAATAACATAACCTGCTGGAATAGATAACTTCTACCTTCACTACCCTTTGGAAAATGATCTCGTCCCCACCGACTCCTTCGAAGTCATCTGGGAGGTTTACGGCACATTTTACGATGACCAATTCACCCTTGCAGTCTCCTATTCCGATGGTGCTTTTACCACTCTGACAACGGTTCCCGCATCGGATAGCGCGACAGTCCTCCCCGCATCCTTCCTGCCCGCCATGAGGCCCGACGAAACATCCAATATCGAGTTCGGAGTTTATATCTCGACGACCAGTGGTGATCGGTATGGGATTTGGATAACTTCTGTTTCGATGTATGCGCCTACGCCCACTCCCGAGACGGTCACAGTTACGGAGCCGGGAACCTCGCGTGTTGTCACAGTAACAAAAACTCCGACTCCGACTCGTACTCCGGCCACGAGCGGGGAACATTCAGCGTCCGAGGCGAAACCATCCGGTGCAGACGAGACAAAACAAGGCGGTGGTACGGGCTTATCGACCGGCGCCAAAGCCGGGATCGGGGTTGGTGTTGGCGTAGGTGCTCTGATTCTTGCTGGGGTGGGCTTTTTCTTCGTTCGCCAACGCCGGAGGAAATATGAATCTGTTGCTTTCGGTGCGCCGAGATTGGAAGCTACGGAAAACCAAACTACAAAAGGGGGTAGAGAATAGGGATTAGTTTATAATTATAATGGTTCTGTAGAGGTTGACATAACTTACGTATTATTGATCAGCATACCACAGGTATATTAACCACCCCCCCCCCCATCTTTCTATTATGCCAGGGGAGACAGCTTTGTCCTGACGAAACGTTTTGTGCGGCCTACCAGTCCCATTTTATCGGCACAATCCAAGATGACATTAGTCCACCGTCACGGGGCATACAATCCACGCTATTTCGCAAGGATGGATAGTCTTTCTGCTATTGAACGCTATGGCTAGGAGACAGATAAACGTAGACACCGGAGTACGTCGAATTCATAAATTCATAGGCCGTTCCCATCTATGATAAAAGCCCTCTCATCCGAGTCCCTAAGCACGTCACTGCATTTACAGGAAGCTTGCTGTGTTGTAAACGGTTGGCAAGTTTACTATAGTTGATCCTGCTAATCAAGAAGCATCAAGATCACATATTCCCCCCTAAAGTCCCACGGGACCCCCTGTGTTTCTCCTCTGTTAGGTCCCCCAGGGCGAGTGTCGGCTGGTTTTAAAAAACTGTGATATTCCCGACAAGGTCATCAAACTTCAACGTGCCCCCTTCCAGAGCCTTGGCCACATCTTGGCACAGCCGGCGCTCCATTTCTCGGTTGCGTTTCGTGATTTCCTCAACAGTTGAGAGCTCAGCCATACTCTATTTGACAGTCGCCTCGAACTCGCAGAGGAAGCTTTGCTGGTTCTTGTCCCACGCAGAATCAGAGCCCTTCAGAAGACTGCCAAGCTGGCATCCATGATTCCGAGGAAAGGTGGAAATAAACCGCTCGATCTTCGCAAGCAGCGCTTCTTTTTCAATGATCATGGCCATAGCGGGTTCAGTGAGGGGCTTTGAGAACGGGACCAAAAAGCTCTGCCGGGTGTGGCCCAGTGAAGATACTTCCTCGATCTTTGATGAGTGCTGTTTTTCGAAGGAATGCCACGAGTGGAACGGGGACGTGATTCCATATTGGATCCCCGTTGGATCAAGCACCCATTTTTCACCGTTCTTCATGGTAACTCTGTAGATCTGATGCCAGTACTGTTCCTCGTCGACATGCTTGCCATCCGACCGAACCACGACTATCCTGACGATGGGGTTCTTAAAGATGAACGCAATCTCCTCGACTTGAGAACAAACTCCTGCTCGTATGATTAGCTTCCTCTCTTCATGTCCAGCCAGGATATTAGCACAAACGTACCAGTTAGAAATACCTTTGCCAAGGTATACAAATACTCCATCGCCTCTGTGCAGCCCAAACTAGCCAAGGCCGCGTTGAAGAGATCCGGTTTCTCCTCCAGAGGAACCGAGAAGGGTCTGAGTTGTAACTTAGTGGCCAGATCGTAATACGATGGCGGACGCTGGACGACGTATATCCGCGACCCTTCGGTGCTTGCCGCCTCGAATTGCACTGGGGAAGCATGGCGCTGGATGGCAAGGAAGGCCTGCTGAAGAAGCGAGGCAGCTCGACGAAGCTTCTTGCGCCCCCGAAGTGCTTGGCAGGTGGGTTTATGCTGCTCCCAGTGAGCTTTCTGGCATACGGCATCACAATAGAACGTAGCCTCGTCGATTGCCTCGTCGTAAATCGGAGCGCCACTGCACCTGCCGCACGTTTTGGTAGTTGGCTTGCAGCAGTGGCTGCAGGCGTTGGACTGGGGAGTATCGCCTGCCATCGTTCTTGATGGAGAAGATAGGAAGGAAAAGACAGGAACGATCAATCTAGGAAACAGAATCAAAGCTGATTGCACTTTAGGGGGGGCTATTGATCAATATCGTTGTGTTGCTAGGCCACCGCCCACCTGATTTGGCCTAGCGGCACAAGCACATAGGCGAGAGCTCGCAGACTGTCACTGGCATATATTCATCGTCATCCATCGTTTTCCACACCTATCGCATTGTTATCGGGTTATGAACCCTCCTGAACCCTGTGTTTCTTGATAAAAAAGACATCATGATTTGAAGCAATCCAAAAATCGTTTATATCCTCGAAAAGACCCCCTTATTGGTGGATCTACCCGCTGCCAAGCAGCCAAACCCCACGAATCAAGCCACTAAGTCGAACCAAAAATTCCCCGAAGAACCAAAGGAGGACCAATAAAAACAGATTTGATTGCGAAGATGGGATAGCTGATCATCTAAATTCCTTGATAGCTTCCATCAAAATAAGCCGGAAAAATCCTTCGACTGTTTGAGACTCCAAGACCGCTCGAAAACGGCCTACAACGCTACTACAAAGGCCTCGATACACCTCATCAAAAGAGGGTTGAATGTTGATACATTTGCTCCACGATTCATCGAGGGACATGAGTTTATTCTCATCAAAAAGAAGCCCTCATCGGAGGCAGAAAGGCAAGGGCAAGAAGGATCACAAGAAGGACCTAGAGGGCCCGAAAAAGCACCCAAAGGAAGACCCAAAGAAGGACCAAAATGATATCTTAGATGAAGCCAACAACAAGACACCACAAAAGACCTTATCACAGGCACAAAGCCAATTGAAAACCTTGACACAAAAGACGTCAAATTTTACGTCTATCTCCATCGAAAAATGACCTTGAATATGTAACAGAGTAGCTTACAAAGCCCATACAAATAACCCCAAAGAGAAGATGTGTGTATTGCAATGACACGTATCATGGCCCATCTATGCGCTTTTACCTCAACCCGAGCACGTACATTCTGTTAGATGGAGTTCACCCTGCGATCGCGAATACACTCAATAAGGATTTCTCCATGTTTTCTATTTGACCGTTTTTGTTCTCTGTCTTTTCCATCAATTTTTATCAACTTTTCCTCTCTTCTCTTCAGCCTTGGTAGCGCTTACTATTTTGTTGGGGGCAAATATGTGACTTGGCTCGCTGGTCATCTTTTAGGTAGTCAAGGACAGACCGTTTGATTTTTTTTCCCGTTCGATGGCGAAAGACATTTTACTCCACGGTAATTAAAAAAACAAGTCTATTTTGCATCTGGTGAGATCATGCATTGTCTGTTGTTCGTCATTGGTCTCGTCATTCCTGTATGTCTCGCTAGCCCACCGACCGAGCGGTCCATCAACTACCCCGCCTCTCAGCCAGCTCAAGATCTCAAACTCTTCTTTATACTCCAGAGCCCATTCCTATGTGTTATCATGAAACATAGATAGAAAAACCCGATCGGATCGACAGATGCGCCCGCAGCGATACATGCAGGGTCTATGAATTGATGTGCAAGAAAAAAACAAGATCGTCAGGGACGGAGGTCAACGGGGATGGCAAACGTCTCAAGTGAGCTTATCTGGGATGGGCAGAGGATGATTGCATTTCCCAAGACTCAAGAGATTGTGCCAGTCAGACAAATCGTCAGCCATCTCCAATCTCCACCATGCGGGTTGATTTTAGCGGTGCTACCATCTTTCTAAGCTTTCTCTCCACCAAGAGTTCCAAGACTGGCTATCCTCGGCATTATCAACACTCTTCTCCAAAAATATCCTCTCCACCCCGGTCCAGTCAATGATAAAAAGTAATTTCCCGATCCCATTTCTCAGCTCAGGGTTCCCCTGGCTGGGCCCCCAGGAATCGAAGTGTTACATCCGCGACCCGCGTGTCAGATTGCGTGAGGCCACCCCTATCAGACTATCAGTATCTCCCCTCTCCCGATGTCCTCCGCACGGTCATTGTGATATCTTACAGGCCAATCGCCCCTAAGCTTGGCTGCTTGGCGTTGCAACCTCAGAGATGACGCCCTGTGAATCTGCGGGAACTAAGACGCTGCTAAGGCTCGTAACGGCCAAGCGCAGCTCGCGTTGGTTAGCATATTGCTTCTTCTCTCCACTCCCTCCAGCGAATGTAACCGGCCGATCGTTGCCAATATCAGGAGCTTCCCCTTGAACAACAAAATGAGGGCCTTGCTCGATCAGGCAGGTCCTTATGCAGTGGCTGACGGCGGTCGCCTTACGATCGCATCATGATTGTCTTTGCCGGTTTGCCCCCCCTCTTTCCCTCTGTATAAAGGCGTGCTGATCTTCTGCATTCCCCCCAGCTTTTCCCTCCCGATGACATTCTTCTCTCCTCGCATTCCTCGGGCAATTCCGTCGAAATGGGTGTTCTGAGGCGGATTGTAGCTGGTGCTGCCATTGCGGCTTCCACGGCTTTTGCTCTAACGCCGGAGTAGGTTTCCCCTGCAGCTTCCCCAAAAATTTGTCATTCTCGGCAGTTATCGAAATAGTAATCGCCTGCTGACACGCCGATTCTTCAGGGGATTGATCAGTGCGCCACGTCGGTCCGAAGCGATTCCCAACCCTTCTGGTGTAGGTGTTACACGGCGCTATTGCGCCCCTTGCGTGAACTCCTGGCCTTGCTGACTCTGGGGTCTTCTAGCACGTCGCCGTCTTCTCGGCCTCCCAATACTCGTTCGAGACCCACGAGACCAGCGCATGGTGGAGCTTGATCGACCTGCGAACGGGCGATATTACCCCTCTCACGAAGGACGGCAATGTCGCTGAGATCGTGTGGTTGAGCGACTCCACGGTGCTCTACCTCAATGCCACCAATGCCGACATTCCTGGCGGCTCCGAGCTCTGGGTGACCAAAATTGCGGACTTTGCTCACGGGTAGGTTAATTAAAGATAATCGTGCACTTTGATCAGCTAAAAACTAATATATCCCCACAGGTACAAAGCTGCATCGCTCCCAACCGCCTTCTCCGGCTTAAAGGCCGTCACCACCAAATCCGGCGACATCGAGTACGTCGCGTACGCCCAGTCCAACCCCGACGGCACCCCCTACAACTCCGAGCTGGTCGAGGCCCAATTGAGCTCTGCGCGCATCTACGACAGCATCTACGTGCGCCACTGGGACTACTACCTGTCCACTGCCTTCAACGCCGTGTTCTCTGGCACCCTAACCCGCAAGTCCACCAAGTACTCCGCCGCCGGGGAACTAACCAACCTCGTCTCGCCCATCAAGAACGCCGAATCGCCCTACCCCCCCTTCGGCGGCGCAACGGACTACGACCTCTCCCCAGATGGCAAATGGGTCGCATTCAAGAGCAAAGCCCCCGAGCTGCCCAAAGCCAACTACACAACCTCATACATCTACCTCGTCCCCTCCGACGGCTCAACCGAGGCCATCCCCATCAACGGCCCCGATGTCTGTCTCCCCGGTGTAAAGGGCGACTCCAGCAGCCCCGTCTTCTCCCCGGATAGCAAACAGCTCGCCTACTTCCAGATGATCGATGAGACGTACGAGTCCGATCGCCGCACACTGTATATCTACGATCTGGCCGACGAGGGCATCACCACCCTCGCCAAGAACTGGGATCGTTCCCCCGATTCTCTTAAGTGGGTCGATAAGAAGACCATTGTCGTTGGGGCTGAGGATAAGGGCAGCGGCATTCTGTTCGAGGTTCCGGTCCACAAGGCCACGGATGACTATACCCCGAAACCACTAACGAAATCGGGGTATGCGCTCGCTTATTACCCGCTCTCTCGGAATACATTGCTGGTGACGGGGAGCAATATCTGGACGCCCTGGAATGTGTACCTGGCTAGTCTGGACACGAAGAAGCCGGCTATTAGGACCCTGGCCCTGGCTAGCGAGATTGATCCTGAGCTTGAAGGTTTGGGGCCAGAGGATATCGATCAAATTTACTATGAGGGTAGCTGGACTGATGTAAGTTCCCCCCTTCAGCCATTTCCCAGGTCGCTATAGTTTTGTTCTTTGTGCGGTTGAATGCTGACTGATATGTTCAGATCCAAGCGTGGGTCGTCTACCCCAAGGGCTTCGACAAGAGCAAGACCTATCCCCTCGCATTCCTCGTCCACGGTGGCCCTCAGGGCTCCTGGGCAGATTCGTGGAGCAGCCGGTGGAACCCCAAGGTCTTCGCCGACCAGGGCTATGTAGTCGTTGCGCCTAACCCGACCGGAAGCACCGGGTTCGGAGATGAACTCTGCGACGCGATCCAGAATGACTGGGGTGGGTTCTTCCCTTTTTATTCTTCATTATTTCATATTATTTAAATTAAGGTATTAATGAATGTTCTAGGTGGTGCGCCATACGAAGACCTGGTGAAGGGCTGGGAGTACGTCCGCGATAACCTCCCGTACGTTGATACTGCCAACGGTGTCGCAGCCGGAGCCAGCTACGGAGGCTTCATGATCAACTGGATCCAGGGGAGTGATTTGGGCCGCGAGTTCAAGGCTCTTGTTACGCATGACGGAACCTTTGTGGCTGATGCGAAGATTTCTACGGAGGAACTGTGGTTTATGGAGCATGACGTACGCCTCAACCTTGTCTTTCCCCCTCAAAAGAAAAGGAAGAAAGTGCTAATGATAATGGGATAGTTCAACGGAACGTTCTGGGGCGCTCGAGAGAACTACCGTCGCTGGGACCCGTCCGCCGTCGAGAGGATCCTCAAGTTCTCCACCCCGCACCTGGTCATCCATAATGATCTTGACTACCGTCTCCCTGTTGCGGAGGGTCTGTCGCTGTTCAATGTCCTCCAGGAGCGTGGGGTTCCGAGTCGATTCCTTAACTTCCCGGATGAGAACCATTGGTATGTCCCTTTGAAAAACCTTGAAATAGATAGAGAGATGATGCTAACAAATAGTAGGGTCCTGAACAAGGAAAACAGCCTTGTCTGGCATCAACAGGTCCTGGGATGGTTGAACAAGTATTCTGGAGTGGGCGAGAGCAACCCCGATGCGGTCAGCTTGGAGGATACTGTTGTGCCTGTGGTCAACATCAACCCTTGATCGCTGAGCTTGTAACTAGGATCTTGAGCCTAAATTCATGAAATGTCAATCTCAACCAACGAGCATTCAATAATGGGCTGTTTCCGCATTCCGGTGTGTTGACTGCGGGAACTCTGTAGACTGGAATGCCGCTGCAGTCATCTCCTGTGGTTCTCAATGCGCTTTTAAAATCCCGACTGGCATTCCGGGCAGCATGCCACGTAATGTTATGACTTGTCGATCTCTGCCATCCTACTACATTTAAAAGGGATCCTTCTAGCAATATAATCAGCAACACTCTATCCATCCCACAAGTAATCAGTTGGAAGGAAAAGAAACCGCAATGCGCCCTCTCCTCCTCGCCTGTCTCCCGCTCCTCTCCCTCGCCGCCCCAGATGCACCACCACACTTCCCCTTCCACGAGCTCTGGGCCCTCCAAAACGAATTCTGGGATAACTTCATATACCCAGCCAACACCAAGCAAATTAACGCCACAGACGAGACCTCCCTCCTAGCCAAAGACGTACCTCCCCTTTTCCTTGCCTCCTCTCATCCCCACCCTGTACCAAAACACTAGGTAGTTAACCCCGATGGCAATGGCTGGAACAGATCAAAGGCCGCGTCGACGTAACCCGCACCTTCACCGGCCGCGAACTCAACACCGAATACATCTTCGGCCTCTTCTCCTCCCCCTCCAACGCAGCCACCATCCTCGGCGTCCCCACCAGCTACAACATCACCCAACTAACCGCAAACCAAAACATCATCTCCGCCTCCACCGTCGTAACCTTCAACATCTCCGCCTTCGACCTGCACCTCCCCATCACAATCGATACATGGGCCACCTACAACGCCGCTCGCAAACTCACCCAATACGACGCCACATTCCGCTGGGTCGACCGCTTCTTCGATACCGTTGTCGAAGCTGCGGGTAGGAAATTCAACACCACCGATCCCGTTACACTTACTAAACTCCTCACCAACTTACTCGCAACGAGTATCTGCAATGTCGAGCACCAGTACTGTAAGGGGGATAACAAGCAGTATGACAACAAGGATAGTTGTATGGAGTTCCTGACAGGCAAGGTTCGGTTGGGGAAGGCGTATGAGTTGGGGAGGAATACGGTGCTTTGTCGGTCGATTCATGAGCCGATGGTGCAGTTTCGGCCCAGTGTGCATTGTGCGCATATTGGGCCGAGTGGCGGTGATTATTGTGTGGATGATCAGAGTTATGAGGAGGTGGTGTTGCAGAGGTATTTTGATCAGGCGTTTATTCCGCAGGGTTATGGGGATGAGGATAATTTGTGGGTTGTTCAACATTAGTTTCTTTCTTTTCTACTACCGATATTCAGGTATTGCTTTTTGGCTCTTATTGGAGACTGATACTCATTTATTTACATTATTGATGGTAATTAATATGCCTCCCTATTTGTAATGGGACTTGATGGGGGTTATATCTCACTACTTCAAAAGGTGGTGAAGGTGTTGATAACACTGACCATGTACCAACTCGAGTTTTACCTTTGACATAGCAAGTAATCCAATCATTTCAAGTCAACATATATTCGGGGTGTGGGGTCGACTAAAAAGTTGTTTTTCTTCCCTCCTATCAGGGACATCTTTTTTTTTTTTGCAAAGGGGTCCAAACGCTGAATTTAACCGATCCTGGCTCTTTGTTCTGTACTTTCGGGTTTACAAGGGTCCTGGAAGGTGTGGCTTCGAATATATATTTCAACAGCCCAACTCAACAAGCTCAACACAAGCATTTTGCAATACTAACTTGAAATAAAAACTTCTGCCTTGCGCTAAGGAAGCCATATCAAAAGTCATAAAGTCAATAATAACGCAAGATGATGCCACAGATGATGCCATGATTGGGGGTGAGATTGAATGACGAGATCGGAGCAGAGATAATCCGATAGATAGTCCGATCTTTTTTTGGCATCCGGAAGAACTCCTTTTCCGAGACACAGCCATTTCACGTGCATCAGCAGTCAGGGGCTCAGGCGTCGCACAAATTTCCTGCTTTGGGGCGCGCCCTCATCAACAATTTCCTTCGCATTTTGCCGACGGGGAGTTTGGAGTTTGGAGAGGAGGGGTTTCAATCTAATCTCCTGCCCACGTGAGGACTTTCCCATTGTACTCGAGAAAGTTAATTATGTTGGGTTGGGGAATTGGTTTGGTTTTTTCCCCGGTTCATCCGTCCTCCAAGGCGTCCAGCGTAATTTCTGGTTGACCCTGACCATGACGATCTGGCGCCCAAAACAAGTGGGAGGGAGTGAGCGGACCGAATGGGAGAAAGCCTCGGGCCACCAGGCACTAATCATAAATAGAACCAGGAAATAGGGGCTTCTCTTTGGGTCGCCGAGATTGAAAAGCCCCATCCAACATTTAAAGGCGTTTCCTTATTGGTTAAACCCTGCGCCACATGGAGCTTAACCTTTGACCGGTCCATGGCATTTCTTGTTGTTTTCTCCGCAAAACCAGTCAGGTCATTGGTGACATTGGGAAGAGGAGGGCAAAGCGCGACCCGTCGATGGAGACCCCTAGTCCAAAGGGAGTAATGCGGCACGGGGAAATTTGCTGGTGATGGCCGTGTTTTCCACAATGTCTCACTGACCTAAAATTATGTGAGCAGTCCGGAAACTCGGAGTCAACCGATGCAGTCGCTGCAGAAGGAGAAGGTAAGGGAGGTGTGGGGTGATGTTCGATGTTCCAGAAAAAATCTCGTGTGCGAATCTGACCCTCCTAGTCGGGGTTGGCATCAGGCAGGGTTCACGCCCAGATGCTGCCGAGCTGCTCCCTCTGACGTCGGACCAGAAGTCCCTGAATGAACCCTGAAAAGCTGGGCTGGATCGCGTTGTCTGGTCACCTCATGGTCCAATCGTCGATCGATCCGCTCAGGAGGCTGATGGCTAAGCCTCTGCCCCCTCTTCAACCAACGTGTCTTTCCCCAGGCGAGAGCCAGGTAGGTTGGTCGCGAGATTTTCCCTCATTTGCTGAGAGTGCTAGGCTTAGCCGAGATCGTTCCCCTCCGTTCGCTCCGTTCGTGTGACTGTTGGGGATTTTCAAATTTCTCGTGATACAACTGGTTCGTGGGCGTCGGGGTCTGGGCAACTTCAGCCTCGCATCTCCACTCAGGCCTCCCTCCTTCCTCCTTCTCTGACCCGGCCTTGTTACCGAAACATTTCTTTTTATTGGATTCCTTCCTTTCCGTCTTTGGTTTTGTTTCAGTTGAACTTTTTTTCTCTCTCTTCTCTTTTTCTTCCTTTTTCCTTTCCCTTCCCCTCTCCTTTTTCCCCTCTTTCAACTTTAATTTATTTTCGACTTGTTATTTAGCCGGTTGTCCGCCACGGCAATGTTACGGTGGTCGTGTGCCTCTATTTCTTGAATCGCTCTGTATCCGATTTCCTCGGAGATTTATTCTCCTAGGACCGTTTCTGATCTCACATCATGATGCTCACAAAATTCACAAAGGTCCTCTCCTTCCTAAGGCGGTTCTCAGTCCCCCGCTTATGGGAAGCCTCGCGGAAATACTTCTTCTGTCTCATTTTCCTTGCTATTGTTGTCGCTAAGCTGGTCCATCTCTTCGCCCATCGCAACTCGCTCACCATCTTCCAATTTCTACTCTGGGGAATCACCTTTTTCATCCTCGATTTCGTCTGCATTGCCCTCGCCTGGGGTGCGACTCGAAGATACGAATCAAGATGGGCCCGAATCTTGGTCCCGTTTGCCGTTGTCCCCGCATCGTAAGTGCCCCCCACGCGTCGTTGATCGCCATGACCCTCCGCTAATTGAATACTCTCTCTAGGATCGGGATCTCCGGAATGGCGAGCGCGAACATGTCCTTCTTTATCACAACGGGTGCGGAAATCCACTGGCGTCAAGCTCACTCCTTCCATCGCGACGCGGCCTCGATTAAGACACTGTTGAGTGGGTTGGCGGGTATGGTTATGGTCGAAATCGCGTTCCTCGTCGTATCCTACTTTACCTCGCCTTACTTGTTCAATTTTGTGGAGGAATACATGAAGGTCTGGGGGGCAACCATGGCTCCCGTGTGTGCTCCCCTGTGGGCTCCGCTGCGGGCTCGTCTGTGCAGGATTTGCCGTCGGGGAACAAAGTCGACTGAGAAGCCGGAAATCTATGAACCTTTAGCGACCGATGAATCAGCAGAGTCGGACGCATTTTTGCTGGAGCAACAACCCGAAGAACCCGAACCCCCGAGGCCCTCTCGCCCGTCCCTGCTCAAACGCTGCCTGGTTTTCGTTCCGACCGTTGCTGTCCTTCTTTTGTGGGTTTTCCGTCCATCGGGTGCCGCATATGGATTCCTTTCGCAAACGCTCATCCTTTCTCCATTGGCGGGCCCCAACACGGACAATAGCGGCACGCTGCTGGGAATTCCCGACCTGGACGAATACTCCTGGCTTGGAAACCGGACGGCTCTGGATACACCTAAACAGTACGACTGGCTACCTGATGAGGAGCTCCCAGGCTTCCGTGATTGGTACTCTGTCTCCAGCAATGGGACGGTGAGGGAGGGACCGGCGGTCCACTACAATGCAGCCCAGGATCCATTGCATATTTCCAACCTGGATGAGGATATTCTTGAGCCGCTCCGCGAGGTCTTGAAGAGCGGAGACGTCAAGATTAAGCACATCTTCCTTTTGAAACTGGAAAGCACCCGATATGACGTGTTCCCCATTCGTCCCGATAACTACATTCACAACCGTGTCCGGGAGTCGTACGGCGACGAAATCCCCCCTGAAGTCATGGAGCGCTTGACCAGAGTGAGCCGCATTGCCGAACGCATGTATGGAGTTGAGAAAGGACTGGACGGGAATCCGGTGACGCCGTATGGTGGGATCCACGCCACAGATTCCTACACCGCCGGTACTTTCACACTCAAAAGTATTACTGGCACCGTCTGTGGTCTTACTCCCTTGGTTGTCGACTTTAACCGCGAGTATCTGCACCATATTTACCAGCCGTGCCTACCACATGTTCTCAATGCTCTCAATTCTCAGCTTCCTGACGACAACGCGACGGAGGAGTTCACATCGTGGCCGTGGAAGCCCTGGTCCATGCAGTCGATCACCGATGATTACGATTACCAGTATCTTCTCACGCCAGAGCTCGGATTCGAGGGCATTGTTAATGTGGACACTATGGACGCGGATTACGGCGATCACCAGCCCGAGAAGGTGAACTTCTGGGGATACCCCGATGACCAACTCCGTGATTATTTCCGGGATGCCATTAACAAGGCCGAGGAGGAGCAGGAGCGCCTTTTCATCACCCATTTAACCGGTGGCACCCATCATCCTTGGGATTTGCTTCATAACGCGTATGAGGAGATGGTCGGCTCCACCTGGATGCCTCTCAACCGTAAATTCAATCGATATTTGAATACCCTCGCATATGCGGACGGATGGTTGCGACAGATCCTGGAAGTTCTGGAAGAGACCGGGGTCGCGAATGAGACTTTGATCGTTATGACTGGTGACCAGTAAGTTTACTCGCCAACACCTTTAAAAACCCCGAAACTAACGCAATTGCTAGTGGTATTACACTTCCCGAGGATGGTGGTGTAACCCCGTACGATAACCCCCATGTCGCCAACTTCCACGTTCCGCTCGTCTTTGGGCATCCCAAGCTGCCTTCGATCGAAGTCGACTCCCGCGTTACTTCCATGCAAATCCTTCCGACCATTCTCGACCTCCTGCGAGAGTCCGGGTCTCTCGATGAAGCAGGCACACAAGTCATCAACGACTTACTCCCATTGTACGAGGGGCAATCAATCATTCGAACCCCGATTCCCGAAAAGGATGGCAAGCCAGTCTGGCAGTTCAGTGTCATGAATACTGGCGGCACCTGGCTCGCCGTCCGATCAGCCACACAACCCTTCCGCCTGGTCATTCCTCTCGTCCCCGACGTGGAATGGCGATTCTCCGACATTAGCACTGATCCCGAGGAGAAAGACCACATCATGTCATTCGATCTGGACACTCTTCTGGGCCATGTTAAAGACCGTCACTCCCCAGAGGCTGTTCAATGGGCAAAGGATGCTGCCTACGTTTCGAAATGGTGGGTCAAGGATAACTGGAGCCGATACGAATACAATCCCGAAGACGAAGCTTGATCTGGTTCCTTCGAAACTCGCATCGTATTAATGTTGCATCAAAAAGCCGATAAAATCACCGAATACCGAGGAGTGCACTCTCTCCCCTCCACGCTTCGGATTTCAACCCTCCCCCGAAAAGAATTTCCGCAATGAGTTATGTCTCATGAGCCGGCTAATTTATATCCTCTTGGTTTTTCTGAGGGTTGCCTCGGTTGACGCTCACGATTAAACCACCCCCGAGAGAATCGCGCTCTCCACGGAGAAACGGGAGGATGCCGATTATCGATCCTAATGAATCTTACATTACACCATTGACTTGTATATAACTCCCTGTACACATTTTCTTATATGGCATTGATATGGAGTTTAGCCGGCATATTTCAATTCAAATTCATCCATTCTTGAACTGCAATTTGTTTTTTTTAAGCTGTAGCTCGCGAGTTAGTAGGAACGTGGTATGTATTTGTGGATCAGGCCCTTTTTCTCGAACTGATGATGATTTTCAGTGCTCAAACTTTTGAGAACGCCTCTTCCGAGCCCTATCCCAGCCCTATCTGGAGATCGGAGAATGAGATCGCCGTTGACAACGCCCTTGATCAGCGTTTGGCCGTGGGGTTCCCCGTCCCGTCAACAACACAAGCAGAGATATTCGAGGACATTATCTGATGCAGATCGTTGCCAGATATTGACTCCCGCCATCCCCCCCCCCCCCCCCCTAAAAGTGCATGATCGGTCACCGCGAGTAAGCTATTGAACACAAAAAGCACCCTCATAATTGAGATTCCCAAATTGCAACGGTCCAGCGACTGACGGAGTTAATCAACTCCGAGAGAGAACTGGGCACTTTGGTCGCGCTCAACCCCCCTGTCCATAACATAAAAATGCTCGTACTTCCACTGGTTATTTGTTTTTGCTATGTATTTCCGCCATGGAACCCCGGTCTCACAGACAAGAGAGCCTAAATGATCCGATAGCAGATGTGTTGCACAATTCCTCCGCTAGTCGTCGGGGTGGGTTATTTTCGATCCTTGGGAAAGGGTCACAGGGTTACGCGGTCGCGGTTGAAGAGTACCTCCAAGCCTGGAGCGGCGCTACCAGCAACCATGTCACTATTACAAAGCGGTTAGATTTATTTCCCTCTTCTTTTTTATTTGGAATAATTATTAATATACAGGATAGGTACTACGACCTCGTAAGCGACTTCTTCGAACACTTCCTCAGGTGCCAATCCATGCACATCTGGCGGGCGTTTCGCGGCCAAACGGTCCATCAGAATATGACCCGGCATGAAAGCCACCTCTTCGCACGACTGGGCCTGAACGCGGGCGATCGTGTTCTGGACGTAGGATGTGGCGTGGGAGGGCCCGCTCAGCATATCGCGCGGAGACTTGATGTGGCTGTTACCGGGGTGAATTTCAATGAGTACCAGGTGCAGCGCGCGAGGCGATATGCGCAAGAAGCTGGGTTGTCGATGGGGCGCGTCCGCTTCGTGGTGGGGGATTTTATGGCGCTTTCTTCGGATTTGGGGGGGTTTGATGCGGCGTACGCTATCGAGGCGACGTCTTATGCGCCGGACTTGGAGCGGGCGTATGCGGAGGTCTTTCGGGTACTCAGGCCCGGGGGGAGGTTTGCGGTGTATGAGATGGTGCTAACGGATGCGTATGATGGGGGGAATGCTGAGCATCGGGAGATTCGGCGGGGGATTGAAAGGGGTCTGGGGATAATGAGGCTGGCTACGACGGGCGCTGCGATGAAGAGCCTTGAGGCTGCGGGGTTTGAGGTCGAGGTGGCTGCGGACCTGGCGGAAGAATGGAGGATGGATGAGGCGCAGCTGCCTTGGTATTTTATATGGGAGCCGGGGTTTAAGGTCGGTCCGACGTTGGGGGATACGCTTTATCTTCTTTATATGACCCTGGGCATTCGTAACGCGCGGAGCTGGCTGTCTCTGCTCGTTTTGAGGGCCGGGGAAATGGTTGGCCTCTTACCAGAGGGTTCTTCGCGGCTGGTGGATGTGATGGTGGAGGGTTTCCAGGCAATGGGAGGGGGTGGGAAGTTGGGAGTCTTTACTCCGATGTTCATGATGGTTGGGAGGAAGCCACTTTGAAGCCGTGGGACGTACCTGTCTGCAATTTACAATCGACTCGGGACTCTTGGGTACCCTGGGTATTAGGTACCCATGTACATACTACTACTAAGTATGATTTGGATAGTTCTACAGTGTATTTATACATGGTATCTGATTCAATGTCACCTTCCTGAGGTATCACATGACCCACATTCACGTGGATTTCTGAGATAATTGAGAGACTCACCTTGAGCGACCTCCTGAATAGACTTTCGACCCAAAACCTGGCGCTCTTATCGTTCTCTGAGCCCCTCTTACGTTGATTAAACATGCTGTACCGTTTTTGACTTTCTTGAAGCTCTCCAACCCTTGGAAAGTCCCATCGGTTGGTGGAGCTACCCGCTGCCAAGCAGCTTCCTGCGAAAATCCTTACCGAAAACGCTCATCAAGATGGGTCGGACGATGGGCCCGAAGACCTTCCTCAAGACACCAGAGACATTGATATAACGAACTGCCTTTATAACCAAAGGTAAGGTGCTGGAGGTGTTTGGCCTTATTGACGCTATTCGCTTCAGGTCTGTCACGTTAAACACCTTCAGCGATGGTGAGTTCATTCTGATTTTAAACGTGTTCCAACTGCAGAGGGATCTGGAGGACATCACCTAGGTCGATGCCACACACCATCATTCTGCCATCGTGGGAGTTATTCCAACATATTACAGTAGCCGGCCGAAATGGCAGGCTCCCAACTGGGTAGCGACGACTACAGTCTCGGTTGGATATGTGCCTTGCCGCGCGAGCTCGAGGCTGCTAGACGGGTGTTAGACAAAACGCACGAACCCGAGGTTAAACTGGCGGAAAATGACGAAAATACGTACGTTTATGGAGAAATCCACGGCCACAATGGGTCATCGCGTGTCTACCGCTCGGGGTGTATGGGACGACGTGAGCTACGGTCGTTGCACAGCACATTAACGCTACGTTTTGATCACTGAAATACAGATTTATGGTTGGGATCGGAGGAGGGGTTCCGAGCGAATCGAGCGATATACGATTGGGCGATGTTGTGGTTAGCAAGCTGGTTGGGAAGGATCCGGGTGTTGTTCAGTATGATTTTGGAAGAACGTTGTCGTCGGGTCTATTCGAGGAAGCTGGGTCGCTTAATAAACCGCCGAGAGCACTTCTTACTGCTCTACCTCAGTTGCAAACGGATCCGAAATTCGATGAGAAATTGGCTGCGATCGTTGATGCTGGGACGAAGAAAGACCACCCGATAGCTTTCCCTGGATGCGATTCCGATCGCCTTTTTGGACCGAACTATCCTCATCCAGAAGCGAATTCAACATGTGATGACTGTGATCAGGAATGGCTGGTGCATCGAGAACGAAGGGTTTCAGACGAGCCCCGTGTGCATTATGGACTCATCGCATCTGGCAATCAAGTGATGAAGGACGCGATAAAAAGGGATCAACTGGCGAAATCACGGAGCATCCTTTGATTTGAAATGGAAGCGGCTGGACTGATGGACGACTTTCAGTCTCTGGTTGTGCGAGGAATATTCGACTATTCAGACTCGCACAAGAACAAAATCTGGCAGCCTTACGCAGCTGTCACAGCGGCAGCCTACGTTAAAGCGCTATTGGAAGTTGTGCCACGGCGCCAAGGTCAACGAATTATGGACAAGGACTGTGAGTTCATCGAACAAAAGGTTATATTGTATTGGATACTAATACGTGTGTCATATAGTGTCGATAACGCCCGGGCCTGATAAATATTTATGTCGATTATTTGTGACAGATCCCAGAGAGGACAGGGGGAGCCTTATGGCACGCAGGGGAGGACCACCGGAAAATACATGTGGATGGATTTTGGGGACGGATGAACTGTGCAGGTGGTTAGACCCTGAACCAGAAAACTATCGCCCAGCGGAGAGTATTCTCTGGCTTCATGGCTTACCTGGAAGTGGAAAGTCAACGATGGCGATGTTTCTTACCGAAGAGTTGGAGGATGTTTATAATGATGACGAGCTTGACACATTTGCCTACTTCTTCTGTGAAGCAAACTCCGACAAACAGAATACCGCTACGTCCATTATGAGAGGGCTTTTATGGCAACTTATCCGCCAGAATCCAATCCTGGGTGGTTACCTGGCTGAGAAGTTTAACGAACGTCAGGGTGCTTTGCTTTCATGGACTAACCTCTGCTCATAATCGGCAACGGAGCTCGAACCGAATGCGCTTGTCTGCCCCATGACCCGGATCCGATATCGCTTTATAATGAATTCTGGGATTTCGGGGGCGGTTGACAAGTCAGGAGATGGTGTTAAGGATACAGCGAGAAGAGCAGGTTCCCTTAGATGCCCTCGGGTGGGAACGATTAGCCTGGCTTCACAGTCGAAGTGTGGGAGCTTGGAGTGATGGAACATCGAGCGAGTCCTTTTCCGGAATCCCAAGTGGCGGTCCCTGTTCTCTGGTAGCAGTATGAGGCCTTTGACTGTCCAGTTCCTCTGGACTACGATTCCTTCCTCTTGCGAGGGATAAGATTGCGGATCGTACCGTGGCTCTAAGGTAATGAGAACACTTTGCTCAGCTTGTAATCTGGGAGTTCCGCTCTCGTTGACCCAGACTAAGGCCGTGATACTGTATTCAACTACACCCTGGAACACCTGGTAGCTTTCTAAACCCATGAGGTCGTTGAAAGAAGGGGGTAATGAGTGGTCTCGCTCGAGCTTCATCATCTGCCTAGTCTTGTAGCGCGCGTCCGCCACGGCCAGATCGACCGGGGATACCCTGAATGGGAAGCGAAACTGAAAAGGCCAGATCTTTTGGGAGTGAAAGCTATCCAGAACTGCCATCCGGATAAGGTATGCCCGCCCACGATAGGTGTCACTTCCATCACCTTGCCATTTTGTCTTCGTGCGCCCCGCCAGATTGACCAGCATACGGACGGGGGGAGAGGAGCATCGTTCGGTATCTTCTGGATGATATATGAGCTGGCCGGCGACGGTGTTTCCTTGTGCATATGTCGCATGGGGGCTACGAAGATTGCTTATCAACATGCCGTATCGTGGATTCTGGACTTGGTGCTCTCCCCAGCTGGGTTCCGGACTCTGAAGAAAGGTGGAGATCGCTGAGGGGTTGATAAACACCTGCAGTGGCGTTGTGTCCAAGCAACACTAAGGAGAGGAAGCCATTGAACCCGATGCAAATACGAGCGTCACGCTTGGCAATTATGGAGGTGCTCCTACCTTTCACTAGACATGCACAGGGATCTATCTCCAGCAAAAAGGACAAGTTTTTGGACCCTGGAAGACTGGCTAGGACAAGGCACGAACAAACCCGGTTCCGAATCCTGTCACGAATCGCCGCCAGCAGGCGATCCTGCACTTTTCCTATGAGCGGGCGCATTGCCCCGACAAAGAGTAAGATCTACTGTACAGTGATAATGATCGATTAAGGTTGATGGCCACCGGGTAGAGGGAGTGACGAAATCCCTATCGTTGTCCTTGAAGATATGCTATGCCACCTGGATGCCAAGGGAGGCAGTGCATCGAGTTCCAGAGAAGGGGTACGATTATCTGGAAACCCGGGGATCCGGCGTCAAATCACAACTGGAGGCAACTCACAAAGTTAACTTTATCGTTGATAGAGTTCTGGGCTCTGATATTCCTAAACTTTAACTTATCTCTCTTCCCGGTCACATCCCACCCTGAACCATGGGTGCATTTACATAGCCACCACTGCTGGTCATACAAACACAGCTTGCATTCCCACACCACAGGAAGAAAGCGCAGGAAGCCTCAACTCGACATAGCATCCGTGAACGAGGGACCCGGGTCGATTACTATGTGTGAGAATTATAATAGTGTCTCATCTCAGGTGCTGCAGTCCGAGCCAGGATGCGAGAGCGACTTTCGAACTGTCGACAACAAGTTTGCGTTTTCGCCCGGCCAACTCAATAAGTTGTTTAACCCTACGTCCCTCAATGCCTTTTATGCATTGGGAGGGCTACGTGGCCTTGAACACGGGCTACAGACAGATCTACAGTCTGGGTTACCGGTTGACGAGCCTGTGTTGTCGAGATATGTCACGTTCGATGAAGCAAAGAAGGTTGCCCTGTCCCCAATAATCAAATCGCGACGGTCTTCAGCAGTAGATATTCAAGACCCATCACGCTCATTACCAAACTACCCAACTCCTACCCCCTTTACCGACAGGGCGCGCATCTTCGGTCGCAATGAGTTGCCTGAAGGGAAGAAAAAGACCGTCCTCCGCCTCCTCTGGGACGCTTACAACGAGAAAATCATCATCTTGTTAACGATCGCAGCCGTGGTATCTCTTTCGCTGGGCATTTATGAAGCGGCCAGCGGCACGTCTCAGGTCGACTGGATCGAAGGGGTGGCGGTATGCGTCGCCATTGTGATAGTGGTGGCCGTAACAGCGGGCAACGACTGGCAAAAGCAAAGGCAGTTTGCCAAGTTGAATAAACGGGTACGAGGATGCTGTGCCCACATATTTGCAATACGGGGAGCTGAGGGCTAATGAGTATAGAAACTCGATCGTGATGTTATAGTCATCCGTTCTAGGACGACGATTAGAGTCCATATTACCGAGATCCTGGTGGGTGATGTGGTCCACCTTGAGCCGGGAGACACGGCCGCTGCGGACGGAATTGTGATCACCAATCATGCGATCAAATGTGACGAGTCCATGGCGACGGGGGAGTCGGACCATGTGGACAAGGTCAGTGGGTATGATGTCCGGGAGGGTATCAAGAGTTCAACCGCGAGTTGGGAGCTCGACCCTTTCATTATCTCGGGGAGCTCGATTCTCGAGGGAATCGGGACATATCTGGTGACGAGTGTTGGGCGTCACTCTACATATGGAAGGATCATGTCCTCTTTACGAACTGAAAGCGAGCCAACACCGTTACAAGTGAAACTGGCAAGGCTGGCGAGTTGGATCGGGTGGTTCGGGTTGGGGTATGTAGTACACCTTGTTTATATTCCTTCTTTGGTAACGAGGGAACAATAGCTCTGCTCTGCTTTTATTTTTCGTCCTTTTCCTCCGGTTCCTAGCCCAGTTGTCCAACAGCACTGCCCCGTCAACCGTCAAAGGCCAGCAGTTTATGGATATACTGATAGTTGCCGTGACGGTCATCGTTGTTGCCATTCCAGGTACGCCATTATCCCGCTTTTCTTTGATCTAGAACTCTATTAATAGGATAAAGAGGGTCTGCCGCTCGCTGTTACTCTCGCCTTGGCCTTCGCAACCGGCCGCATGTTGAAGGAGAATAACCTGGTGCGGGTATTGCGGGCGTGCGAGACGATGGGGAACGCCAGCGTCATCTGCTCTGATAAAACCGGCACTCTCACGCAGAATAATATGGAGGTCGTGGTGGGATTCTTCAGCACACACGAGTCATTCGGCCGGTTGCCATCTGAGACGGCCTCGCATGCGGCTCTGGGTACTGGATCGGTGGAGTTGCAAAGACTCGCGGTTCCCTTCAAAGAACTGCTTGTTCATAGTATCGCTTTGAACACCACTGCGTTCGAAGAACAGCACGGAACACGCAAGGAGTTCGTGGGGAACAAAACTGATGCCGCTTTACTACAACTAGCTAGGCATAATCTGGGCATGGACAGTCTGATGGAACTCCAAGCCAAGGCACAGTTAGAACATATTTACCCTTTCGACTCTGCCCGTAAAGCTATGGCGGTGGTGTACCGCCTGAGACCGACTGGATATCGGATACTTGTCAAAGGGGCACCCGAGCTTCTTCTTGAGAGCTCTTCTCAAATGGTGCTAGGAAAATCGGTTAATCAAACTGAACTAATCTTGGAACCAATTCATGAAGATGACCGCCAAGGTATCTCGCAAACGATTGCAACCTATGCTCAGGCATCTCTCCGAACCATCGCGGCTGCCTATCGAGATTTCCCCGTCTGGCCCCCAGAAGAGGCCAAACACCCCCCAGACACCCAGCCAGGCTTTGACGAAGTATGTCGTGATCTGGTATGGATTGGTGCATTCGGGATTCATGATCCGCTTAGGCCCGGGGTGACCCAAGCCGTTCAAGCATGCCACTCCGCGGGAATCCAAGTCAAGATGGTCACAGGTCCGGCCCCCCTTCATCGGGAATGTTCTATCACCCCGTGAGAAACATGGTAACCTTAAAGACAGGAGACAACATCAACACAGCGCTGTCAATCGCTAGAGCGTGCGGAATCAAGACCCCCGACGGAATTGCAATGGAAGGACACGAGCTCCGGAAACTGGGTGAGGATAACCTCGACTTGATTCTCCCCAAACTACAGGTCTTGGCGCGCTCATCACCCAATGACAAGGACTTTCTCGTGAAGCAGCTGAAGCGGCTGGGGGAAATTGTGGCAGTGACAGGGGATGGTACGAATGACGGACCGGCTCTGAAGTCCGCTGATGTCGGATTCTCAATGGGCATCAGTGGGACGGAGGTGGCACGCGAAGCGAGCTCGATTATACTCCTGGATGATAACTTCATGTCCATCGTGACTGCCATCGCCTGGGGCCGTTCTGTGAATGACGCGGTGGCCAAGTTTTTGCAAGTATATAATTTCTAACTCCTGGTACCGGTATTTCTCAAGCGGAATCTAGACGGCTAACAGCGATTAGTTCCAAATCACGGTAAACATCACCGCGGTCCTTCTAACCGTTGTAACGGCAATCTACAGCAGTTCGAACGAGAGCGTGTTTAAGGCGATCCAGCTCTTGTGGTTGAATCTCATCATGGACACGTTTGCTGCTCTGGCTCTGTAAGCCCACAAGTCGTGTCCTGATGCCTCCGTGACAGGAACCGGATGGCAAACGTAGAGTAGCAACCCTGACTAACGCGTATCAGGGCAACTGACCCCCCAACAAGAGAGATCCTGGACCGCCCCCCAACCTCAAGGCATGCGTCGCTATTCACCGTCACAATGTGGAAATTGATCCTCGGACAGTCCGTTTACAAACTAGCCTTGTGCTTCACTCTATACTTTGCCGGCGAGGCTATCCTAGGCCTCTCGAAGGACGACCACGACGAGAACCTCGAACTCGATACAATCATCTTCAACACGTTTGTCTGGATGCAGATCTTCAACGAACTCAACTGCCGGCGCCTCGACAACAGATTCAACATCTTCGAGGGGATTCATAGGAACTATTGGTTCCTCGTCATCAATGTATTGATGATCGGGGGCCAGATTCTGATCATCTTCGTGGGAGGCGCAGCCTTTGGCGTTACCAGGCTTAAGGGGTACCAGTGGGCTATTTGCATTGGATGTGCCCTATTCTGCGTTCCGTGGGCGGCTGTGTTGAAACTCATCCCGGACCGTTATGTTGCGGCCTTTTTGGATTGGCTCGTGGCGGTCATCAGGGTGCTTCTAAGGCCGGTAAAGGAGGTGTATCAGGTTGCCGTAGGATATCTCGCTAAATGCGCTCGAAGCTGTTTTCCACTGTCACATCTTGCGAAAAAAAGAAGTCATCCGAATGACGAGGAAAGCGAGGGTGGCAGGCTTCCCGAGACGGGGCCTTGATATATAACAGTAATCGCTCGTTGTTTTATGGACCTCTTGGAATTATGACCGATTCCGCGATTTTAACTTGCATATCACTGGATAAAAAATGCATGAAGGAATAGATTTGCGCTTTTGGGATCTGAATTCTGGGTCGGATGTTGTGCTTTCTCGTGGGTTTGTCGTTTGTCCCAAGGAGTTTTACACCCCACTTATAGCGGGAAAAGTGGATTCTTATTTTCTATTCTAGTTTCTTGCATTTGATGCAGCCCCTGTCAACAAGTATAAAAAAAGAAAGTGATTGGCCGGAGTTGCGGATTTCTTGGACCTTCGACCCCTCCAAGCGAGACCCACGCCGAGGATGGGGTGAAAGGAATGATATGCTGGAGTCACGCAGTTGGTAGCTCCGATGGCGTAATGAAATTCCCGGCCGAGAAGCCGAGTGTTGGAGAAGGGATCCTGCTATTTATCGTGATTCTGAGGCACAGTGGATGCGGAGAACAGCAGAAGAAGGGATTCATGGTTGAGGAATGAGGGTGATTGGATGTGGTGATGGCGTGCTCTGCGGAGATGATGGCGCGGATCTGATGCCACGCGCATCATTATCGTCAAATAACCACTTGGTGCTCATAAAGGATATAAGTAGGCCAAGTATTCTATTTTCTGTTCGAGTCGCATTGAATCAGATTTTCTTCTTTCTCTTATTTATCGTTGTTACCTTTATATTCTCTTATAATCATTGACCTGTCCTGGTGTGCCCTAACCCAACCATCTGTACAACCTCATCTACCCCGCCATCCTCACCCCGCACCACCCAAACCCATAACCCCAAATATCAAAGCAAACAAAGTCAAAGGGAAAAAAAAAGAAAAACGAAAATGACGCAGAAAAAGCAAATCATCCTCAATGCCTTCGTCATGAACACCCCCGCCCACATGGCCCCGGGCCAATGGCGCCACCCCCGCAACAAAACCACCAACTACACCTCCCTCTCCTTCTGGACCGACCTCGCCCGCCTTCTGGATAATGCCGGCTTCCACGCCATGTTCATCGCCGACACCCTCGGCCCCTACGACGTCTACAAGGGTCCCGCGAACGTCGTGCCCGCCCTCGCCTCAGGCGCACAATACCCCGTCAACGACCCCATGTACCTCGTCCCCGCTATGGCCGCCGCAACCAAGAATCTCATCTTCGGAGTCACAGCATCTACAACCTATGAACAACCATACTCCCTCGCACGCCGGCTGTCAACGGTGGATCATCTAGCACAGGGACGGATCGCCTGGAACATTGTCACGAGTTACCTGGATAGTGCAGCCAGGAATCATGGGCTAGATGAACAGATTCCTCATGATGAGCGGTATGCGCGCGCGCACGAGTATATGGACGTCCTATATAAACTCTGGGAGGGGAGTTTCCGGGACGACGCCGTGGTTGCGGATCGGGAAACGGGAGTTTATATTTCCCCCGATGCGGTACGACAGATCCATCACCAGGGGAAATATTTCAAGGTTCCGGGCCCGCATTTTTGTGAGCCGAGTCCGCAACGGACACCGTTTTTGTTCCAAGCGGGCATTTCGGAGGCGGGGAATGGGTTCGGGGGGAAACATGGGGAGGCGATTTTTGTTGCCGGGCAGACGCCGGAGAGTGTGCGGGGCACGGTGGAGAATCTGCGACGTATTGCGGAGAGTGAGGGGAGGGATCCGGCGCATATTAAGATTATTGTGGGGATGACGCTGATTGTGGCGGCGACGGATGAGGAAGCCTACAAAAAAAGAGAGGAGTTTCTGGAGTATGCGGACCCTGAGGGCGTGTTGGCGTTGTTTGGGGGGTGGACGGGGATTGATCTGAGTGGGCATGCGGATGATGAGGACTTTCGGTTCAGTGAGTCGACGAGGGTGGCGAGTATTGTGAAGCGGTGGGCGGCGACGGTGCCGGGGACGGAGAATCTGCCCTGGACGAAGAGGAGGATTGTGGAGTTTTTGAGTGTCGGTGGGATCCAGACGAAGATCATTGGGAGTCCGACGACGGTGGCGGATGAGTTGGAGCGGTGGGTGGAGATTTCGGGAGTCGATGGGTTCAATCTGGCGCATATTACGAACCCGGGGAGCTTTGAGGATATTATTGAGTTCTTGCTGCCGGAGTTGAGGCGCAGGGGGATCTTCCGCGAGGCACCGGTGAAGGAGGGCGCTTCAGCGAGGGAGGTGTATCTGGGAGTGAATCGCTTGCCGGAGGACCATCCGGGGAGTCAGTTCAAGTGGCGGGCGGGGGAGGAGGTGCCTGCCTATCAGCGGGAGGAGGCTAATTAGTTGGGAGAAGGGTGTTATTGTGAGCTACGGGACTCTTGTTTTTGTACATGCGATGTTGACGATATTCCCGTTTGGGACATGGCGATAGTCTGGATAAATGTGTTATGTCAGCAATGCACGCATATGATTCTACATTAAATATCAGTGGCTTCTTTCGAAAAATGCAGGGATCACCTGTCATTAAGACTTAGCTTCGGAATACCACAGGACCGATGTATTCAGCCGATTGACTCGATGGGATCTCAGCCTCGTCTTGGAAAGAGCGATGAGGCTGTGAGGCTGAGAGGCCGTCCTTCTTCCCCTCACGAACTCACCATCAACCTTTCTCCCAACACCAACCAACCGTTTATCTAGGAACCGTATAATCAGAATGTCGAAGCTATTTTTCGGGTAGGTGCAATCCAGTCACCCGGTTTCCTTATCCAAACTGACGGCAGCAGAGGCCTTGGGGCCCACACCACCGACGCAACCCTACGGGAAGGGTTTGAGAGATTCGGGGAAGTGAAAGAAGCTGTCAGTTGCCGGCCTGATCGGTTGTACTGACGTGCTTTCGTAACTAGCGAATAGAGGACCCGAGACGGTCGATATAGTTAAATTTATAAATATCGGATATAGTGTTTTGCCTACAAAGGTGATGACAATAGTATTCGATAATCCCCAAAGGCCCTGAACATGCCAAGCCATGCTATGGGGGATCCACTTCCGGCAGGAATGTGGGCTTGGATACGAGCTTTGGCTGCCTGGAGTGACGCCTGGAGAGAGCAAGAGAGGTTCGGTTCGGAACGCGTCCTTCGTATTCCAAGTCCAGCCGGAACTCCCACCGTTTATATCTCACGATCCTTCCATGCGAGAAGTGGGGAAATAGCTGTTGAGGCAGAATTCGCACAATGCCTTTCGCATCCGTAGAAAATGCGGAGCCGGGGGCCGCGCCGTTGATAACGGCTATTAATGACAACGATACAATGGCAATACAGAAAGCACTCAATGCAGGAGCAGATGCGACACATCGCGACGAGAAAGGCCGCTCGCCTCTACATATTGCAGCTTACCTGGGACATCGAGAGGCCACCGATTTGCTCCTAGCGGCTGGAGCAGACCTCTGGGCAAAGAATACAGAGGGACAGTATCCGGTGCAACTGGCTCTGCTTGCCGCTGAGGAACAGAATGATCTTGCAGAGCGGTTGCTGGGTGGCATGCTTCACACTGAGCAGCCATCTCCGAATCCGGATTGGAAACAGAAAGTGCTGCATTCTGCCCTTCGGGGTGGTGGTATCGGCGTCTCGAAATGCATCCAAACCCTCATTGCCAACGGCGCCGACATATTCGCCTGTAATGACCAGGGAGAAACGGCGCTGGAACTCCTCGAGAGTTGGGGGCGTCCGTTCATCACCACCAAGGAATGGGGTCAGGATAAAAAAGAAGCCCACAGCGTAGCCGCGATGTTCCTCAACACCGATCCTCATATCTGGCCGCAAGGTCACATCAACCGTCAGCTATGGGAATGTTCACGGGACGGCATCATCGACGAAAGCCACCTCATCCTCTTCAACCTTCTCGTTCAAACGGGTCAGTCCGCACTAGATATCATCGGCCCAGATGGCAACACACCCCTCCACTACCTCTGCGATGACAGACTCATCTCACGGTCCTACAATGACCTCAAGAACCGCTTCTCCAACACCCTCCAAATGATCACCCTCCTCCTCGACAACGGCGCCAGCATCTCCACCCAAAACAGGGACGGCGAGACCCCCCTCCTCTTCGCAGCCCGTCACCCGTGGGACGAATTCATCCGCCTCCTCCTGCAAAAGCGACCTAGCGATCCCGCCATCAATATTCCAACTCACGGCGGGAACGAATTCACCCCCCTCCTCGCCGCCGTCGCAGCCGGAAAACCAGCTCATGTGCGCCTCCTTCTTGACGCAGGTGCTGACCCCCTAGCCACGGGCAAAAATGGCCGGAACGCCCTACACTGGGCTACAGGCGCTGTGTTCCCCAGCGAGCTGATTCTGCAATGGCTCATTGACGCTGGCTGTCCGGCTGATGTTGTGCACCCGCAACTCGGCGCTCCGCTGCATATAGCAGCGCAGTATGGACGAGTAGCTATGGTGAGGATGCTCTTGGAGGCTGGGTGTGACCCGTACGAAAGGACGGCAAAGGGGGAGACGGCGTTGCGACGGGCAGCGAGTTCTAGTGATGGTAAGAGTGTGGAGGAGTTGGTGGGGTTTGGGGGGAGGGAGTTGGTAGAGTTTGATGATGAGGGGAGTGGGAAGCTGGTTTGTGCGGTGTTGAGGGTGTTGGATGGGAGGGGGCACTGGCAGGCGAAGGAGGGGTTGAAGAGGGCTGTGAAGTTGTTGGTGGAGCATGGGGCGGTGGTTCATGAAGGGTGTGAGAGGTGTACTCGCTATAGCCACCTTATACAGTAACCCATTACTGTTTCCACGTATGCATCGGTTTATTTTATAAGAGGGAGAATATCTAAGTAAGGAAGTATATTCATAAAACTATCACACAATACGACCAATCCAGGTCAGTAATCCTGCAACAGTACCCCCCACAATCATCAAGCACAAAAACCAAACCATAACCATCACAACACAACTCAGATCGAGCTAGGCTGCGTTCATTACAGTCCCGAGTCTCCATTACCCACAACTCCACGTCAGGAGCCACAAGACCCGAGCGCTGCTTCAGATCCTTCCAAGAATCATGAGCGAAGAACCCATCTTGGTTGGCAACCAGCTCCTCAGGCTAAGTAATCTCACATGTAATTCAATGGGCAGTTAGACCAGGGCCCTCGAGCGGAATCTTCCATGACCAATTATAACAATTGTGTTTGATGACAAGAGGGGTAATATACTTCACTACAATGCCAGGATGAGACAGAAGAACAAGAAAAACCAATATATTCATAGGAATCATCACAATCATTACCCAAGTATATTCAAGAAGTTAATCCGCCTTCGCCCTCGCAATCGTAACCCCCACAAGCATCAGACAGAAAAAGCAAACCATGAACGTCGCCGCCACCATCGTGCAACACATCCGCTCGGAATGTCTCTTCTGCTGTCTCTCTAGCATTCGATCGCACGATTCACAGTGGAAATGCGGTTGGGATTGGTTCATTGGGGCGAGGGGGATTGCGGGCTGAGGCTCATTCTGGTTCTGGTGCTGATGCGCGTGTTGGTGTTGGTGCTCGTGGGAATGCTCGTGGTCATGCTCTTGGTTATGTCCGTGTCCGTGCTGGGCCTCTTCGTCGTCATCTTGGGCGACGCTTGTGTACTGAACCATTTATTAGTCCCAAGTCACCTCTGAATACTTAGGTAGGTAAAAGTGGGAGAAGATGTACCCTCGGCGCTCTATTGGAAAAGAGTGTCTCATATGGAGGTGCCGTGTCAGAGTCGGACATTTTGGCTGACTCCATGGGGATATTTGGGACGGATGAGATGAGATGCAGATTTGATACGATGAGTGGATGGAATGAGGCTGGTGTGGTGGTTTTCAGTCAAGTATTTCTGCTGCCTGGAGTAGGGCTGACACTGGCACCGACTCGTATTCGATGGGGGTGTGGCTGGTGCCGACACGAAGGCTATTTTGGGCAAATGAAGAGGGGAAGACGGGTTTAGGCTAATATTGAGAAGAGATTATTGGATGAGGGAGTGATCCTCCAAACACAACCCCAAATCTCCCTTCATCTCCCTCAAAACCTCAGACCGATCGCACCGCCACTCCCACCTTCTTAAGCCCCCCGTAATCAAACTTTGGGCTAGATCCCCCTCCGCAGAAGCCACCTCCCACACCCCGCGGAGCCTCCTCTTCGTCTCCTCAGGTATCGTCTCCTCAATCACCCTCACGAAACCCTCGACCATCCAGCGCACATACAGTTCCGACGAGGCATGGACAACCCCACAAGTCCCCAGAGCGAGATGACACAGGGATGTATTCGCGACCTGATCGACGGGGATTTCATCTAGGATGTGGTCGGTGCTATACTGCTCCCCTAGTTCAGTCAGAGTTTGGGTGCTACCCTCCGCTAACTTTTGGAGGAAGAAGGTGGTAGGCATGGCATCGGGCGGGCCGTAGAAGGGGTGCGGGATAGCGGGGCGGACGATGAGGGTGCGATAAGTGTGGAGGTTGGGGGTTGCGACTAGAGCCTGTTCGGCGAGGTGCTTGGAGAGAGCGTAGGGAGTGACGAATTGGCTTGAGTAAGGGGCGACGCCAGTGCGGAGGATGGACGCGATGTGTTCGTGGGGGGTGGGTTCGTCGGGGGCGATCGGGTAGAGGTGTTCGTGGACGGGGCCTTCGGGGAGGTGGCAGTTCGCGAAAACGGTGGAGATGTAGAGGAGGGTAGATAGATGGGGGAATTCGTATTCATGGAGCATGTCGCAGAGGGTGAGGATGGGGGTGCAGTTGCTTTGGACGCTGGATGGCAGGTCTGCTGCGAGCGAGATACTGGCTGCACTGTGGATGACGATCGTTGTCTAGGCGGAGATCTGTTCGAGGTCCGGGGTTGATAGCCCCAGACGCGGTTTAGTGATATTCCCGAGCACGATCTGAAGTTTCTGACAGTCGAGTAGGTCGTCGACCTGGCCTGGCATGCTCTGCTCCCATTTTGCAACCACCTCTGGCACGGAACCGCGGCCCAGGACGAAGATCTTCTTCGTCTGCAGCTGGACAGCGAGCTTGTAGACGAGACAGCCACCCAAACTGCCTGTTCCCCCCGTTAGAAAGACCACCTGGCCTTCAAATCAGTCGCACAGACCGTTGGTGGTGTCTACCATGGTGCTTTGGGGGGTGAGTGTGGGAGCGATTGTGCGGCCCGGGTGGCTTGATGACCCCTCACTCTTTGTTTTCTTTTTTTCTGTTCTGAGGGTCACACGCAGGGCAACAAAAGCAAATAACAGCAGTTCATACATCACAAGCAATATGGGATCCTCCCTCCTTTTCTACCATCAAGCCGACGGCGCAAGATATAAAGGATGGATCCACATCACCAACTCAACCAGATCATCATCGTCTATTGGATTCAGCTATGTTCGCTTATCCCTACGTTCCCCAGTTCCTCCGCCGCAAATATGCACCTCTCCACCTGGACCCTCCCCAGTCTCCTCTGCGCCTGCCCCAGGAGTGTCACCGCAGCACCGCAACCACAAGCCATCTCAAGGTCCCTTCGACGTGGCAGGTCTCATCGAAGAACTCTCCTAGTGGCCGAGTTCCCTGATGGAACGCCTGGAAAGCCACCAGGGTGGTTCGGTTGTTGAGATTTTCAACGTGGCTGCAATGGTGGGTTGGGCTTTTTTCTTAGTTTCCTAACTTTAGGCGACCTTCTACCGCTAATTGTGGGTGCAGACACCGATGATGCCAGCGTAGGGGGGGGGGACTCTCTTTTGTAATATGGCGTTGCAGTGGGAGGAGCAGGACTTGGGGGTGCTGTGGGCGCTGCAGAGTATGATGACGGAGGAGGATAGGATGCGGTTGAGATGCACCATGTGGAGATCTGGAATGCGTACGAAGCGTTGCTGAGAGGGTGCTCTTGAATTGAGCGGCGGGGATCCTGGAGGACCCTGGTTCTGGTGTGACGGGGAAACTCTGGGGTGACAGTTGGGGAAGAATCGGCAGATCTTCAAATGTAAATTCCGAGTGTGATAGGTTGAGTGGCAGGGATCTCTGCACTGACTATTTGGTTGTAACTGCACGTCGCACGATCTATTGATTTTTGGCTTCGAACGCAGAGTTGGTGCTGGGTGAGCTGCCGAGAAAAGACCCATTGAAATACCTGGGAAATCCTGCAATCCTTCTCGTCAGGCCACCAAGTGACGGAGACTGCGTGAGGGCCGTGATCAGGGCAACGGCCGTGAATCATGACGGGCGGAAGCCGCATATCTCGGCTCCGAGGAGCGGGGCACAGGAGGAGTTGATTAGGAAGGCATATCGGAAGGCTGCGATTGAGCGACTAGAGGAAACGGGACTTTTCGAGTGCCATGGTACGGGCACGGCGGCGGGGGATGTGGCGGAAACCAGGGCGGTTGCGAGGGTTTTCCCGGGGGGATGCATATTGGATCGGTAAGAGGCTTGTCATTAGGGGTTGGCCGGTTTCTGATATACGGTATTGACAGGTCAAACCGAACGTGGGGCATTCGGAGGGTGCGTCGGGGGTTACGAGTGTTATCAAGGCTGTCCTGGCCTTGGAGCACAAGATGATTCCGCCCAATGTGCACTTTGTGACACCCAGCCCAGATAGTGAGTGGTCTCATTACCAATTAATTAATGTTCCTGGTATTAACTTGTTGCATATAGTCCCATTCGAAGAAGGCCCTACGGTTCCCATCGAGCCAACCCCCTGGCCCGTCGGACGAGAGGAGCGAGTAAGCGTCAGTAGCTTCGGCGTGGGAGGGACAAATGCCCATGTGAGTCCTCTGTTTCCTATTCCTATCTTCATTCTGTTTCATCCTGTTAACAGTCCCAGGTAATCTTGGACTCCGCATCATCCTTTTCCGCACCTCATTACTGCCGGTATTGTACCCCTGACGAGCGGCGACGACTCATCGTATGCTCGGCGCGGAGCGAGGAATTGCTCACCCGACGGATCGAGGATGTGCTTGAACACACCCGCCATCATCCGGATAATGTGCAGCATCTCGCGTATACACTTGGCGCCCGGCGTGAACACATTGCCCATCGCGGCTTCTTGATTGCTGATGGCGGGGATCAGACGGAGGATGAAGTAAAGCGGGCAGTCTGTGATCCAGCCAACGAGCCAGAGATCGTGTTTGTGTTTACGGGCCAGGGTGCGCAGTGGATCGGGATGGGAAGGGAGTTGTGGACTCACATACCGGCCTTTCGGAAGAGTATTGAGAGGATGGATGCGGCCCTGGAAGGACTCGCGGACCCTCCTACATGGAGTATACAGGGTAAGTTCTCCGCAAGGAGAGAAGGAAACGAATACTAACAAACGAATAGAAGAGTTGCTCCATCTCGACAACCCGATTCAAATGTCAGAGCCCGAAATATCCCAGGCGCTGAGCTGTGCGGTGCAGATCGGGCTCCTTGACGTTCTGGCGACCTGGGACGTACGACCAACAGCCGTGATCGGTCACTCGAGCGGAGAGATTGCGGCGGCCTATGCGGTGGGGGCCTTCACGGCCGATACAGCCATCATGAACGCATATCAAAGGGGCAGAGCAGTACAGTCTGGGGCTCGGCATAGTAGAATAGCGGCCGTGAATTTGAATTCACAGCAGGTGAAGCCCTATCTACGCGACGGCCTCACAATCGCGTGTGAGAATAGTCCAACAAATGTTACCATCTCAGGCAACGAAGATGCCGTACGGGCCGCAATCGCCGAGGTCGAAAACGCCTTCCCAGATAGCGGATGCCGGCTGCTGAGGGTCCCACGGGCGTTTCACTGCTCGCATATGGAGGAGGTCTCGGGCGCCTACGCCGCTGCTATTAAAGATTTGCCTCCGTGCCAGGACAAACAGAGCATACCTCTTTTCTCTACTGTGACCGGGACACATCTCCTGAATTCCTGGGAGCTGAACAGCGACTACTGGCAGCGCCACATCGAGTCGCCCGTTCTGTTCTCCACGGCCGTCACACGGAGCCTCGAAAGCACCCAAAACCCACAGGTCTTCCTCGAGATCGGTCCCCATTCCGCTCTCTCAGGACCGCTGAAGCAGATCATACGTACATCCCTCGACAGCCACCCGAACAAGCAAGGTGTCTACATCCCAACTCTCACCCGACTCTCAGACCAGCACCTATGCCTCCTCCGCGCCGCGGGACATTTGCACATCCACGGGGCGAAGGTCAACCTTACCACCATAAACGGCCCTAGTCACCTCCTGTAGAGTGCTGGAGCTCGGGGCTGGAACTGGGGCCACGACGGATCTGTTCCTGAGCCTTCTCCAGACGCCTGACGGGACCAGGCTATACGACCAGTTCGTCTTCACGGATGTCTCGTCGGGTTTTTTGGAGAAGGCCAAGGACCGATTTGCGAAGTATCCGGGCATCACGTATTCCGTTCTTGATATTACCCGGGACCCAGTGCCCCAGGGATTCAAACCGGGGTCGTTCGACTTTATCAGCGCCTCGAAGATAACTCCCCCCTTCTTCGGAGGTAGCTAGGAACGAAATCACTGACTGTATCAGGCCCTACACGCCACGCCAATCCTGTCTGAGCCCCTGAAAAATGTATCCAAGCTCCTCGCCCCAGGCGGTCGCTTCTTCCTGCAAGAGATCTGCAGTGGTGAGTGCACATCCAACCCTGCAAACCTATACTGTACTGATACATGTCACTTATGCCCTTCAGACTTCCCCGCAGCCGATTATATCTGGGTAAGTTACCACTCCATCATTCCGTTAGTCTACCTACTAGCTAACGTGTGTCCCAACCCAGGGGCTCCTACCCGGGTGGTGGGCCGGGGTAAACGACGACCGATCCGAAAAACCCAATATCACCGTAGACCGCTGGCGGACCGAGCTAGCTGCAACCGGGCTCCCCCGAATTGATTACCTCGACTACGAACTAAACAATCATATAGCATGTATAGTGGCCAGCCCGCCACTAGCGGATCCGCCTGTGTCCATGAGCGTCGGTATCATGACCGAAACATCTGCCAACCACAAAGACGACTTCGTGGTCCTGATCCAAACGGCGCTGGCCGAACATGGCTACGACGTTCGCTACTACGACCTCGGGAATATACCACCACCGCACGAGAGTGTAATTTACTTCCTCGACCTTAATCGTCCATTTCTGTACGATATGGACGAAACCCGCTCGAGCAGCTCAAGACTATGCTCCTGGATTGCGAGGGGGCGCAGTCTATGTGGGTTACCCACTCGACACAGAGCAGCTGCGATGACCCGCGCTATGGTGTGGCGCAGGGGCTGTTCCGGTCGCTGAGGAGGGAAATGGAGGGTGAATGCCCTGTGATTGTGGAGGTCGATGTTGCCAATACGCAGTCGGCCCGGGACATTTCTTGTGTATACCGTCGTATCAGGCCGCAGCAGGTTCAAGCCCGTGACACCGGCGTCGGAGTCATGGATGGCGAATATGCGATCCGTGATGGCGTAGTCCACGTTCCCAGATTGTACCCGGTTGACGTACATAAGGAGATAACGGGACAGCAAGGCAATCATGGCAATGGGTCGAGTAACCCGATGCGCCTGGTCCTGGAGCACGTTGGGCTTGGTAGAAACGGTGAAGGGTTTGCAGGGATGGCGGTCGAGCGGTTGAAAGAGCGTTACAGGAAGGAATAATCGCTGCTAAATCGTTGTTTTTATTCTTAAATCCCTTTCTTTGGTAGGATTATATACTCCTCGAGGTTAGCTTCTTCGCTCTCTTCCGTACCTAGATTTTGCAAGAGCCTTTCTGAAAGTTCAAGGTACTACGGTCAGATCGCCATGGCTTCCAGTCCGAAATCTACCCACGTATGGTAATACCACGGCATCTGGCGTTGAGAAGAATCCCTGGTGACAATGAGCAAATGGTCAAAGGCTGAGATTGACCTGGAAGACTGTGCCACAGCAAAGCCACAGCAAAGCCACAGCCCCGTTGGAAGCACTGAGAAGGCCAATCCAATAGCCCAAACCTTGGTGCGGGGATACAGGGGGACTCTGAATGAGACGATCAAGTACCTGATCGAGAATCGATGATAAATGATAAAATTGATGCAATTCAGCTGGCTAACTCGACGATCCTGTCGATCGGAGGAAGATGGAAATCTGGGAATCGGCCAAATAGAAAGGTCAGGCCGGAGGGCGGTCAAACATGGCAATATCTTGATAGGCAAGAACCTCCTTTCAGTGCCCAGCCAATCAGCGCCTTTGCTTCGAGGCAGCTCTTTCCCAAGGGCCGCGGACGTTCACAGAATATGGCCCAAATCTTACAGTATCTCACTTTATGCCCCAGCCTTGAATCAGGAGATTGAAATACAACCACCTGGTTGCCTCTCTTGTCCAACATCCCCAGGTGTGTTGTGACCTGTGTGACGTGTCACAATAAACCCCGCTCATGAGCTGCACGACTCGAGGGGGATACTTGAAGACTTTCATTGTGCCATTGTTACTTGATTTCAGTTGACTGTATTTGATTGAGCGGAGATGATTTTATTGGACAGCACGAATATAAAAATGGGCCCCAGCAAGGGGTAAAAATGCCCCTTCCTGTAATCCCGATCAGGGTGATGTCATCCTTGGGACGAGATAAACACAACCACAGCCCAAGAGTCAACAAGAAACATAGTTGAAGACGATTAAATAACCAACATCGCCGCTCTCCCCGTCAACCCCGCCAGAATCCCTGATGAAACCACAAACAGACTGAATCGCAACATGATCTTGTTGCTGGTACTCTGCACCAAACTATGCAGCACCCGGATCCCCACATAAGCCCAGGCCAGGAGAATATCGGTCTTCTCGTCTTTCCCGGCCCGGGCGACCGCTAGAGCCAGCGCAATCGCGTAGAACTGCGTGGGCTGCTCGAACAGGTGGTTGAAGTTGTCGGCTTTCCAGCGCACGGAGGCGGGAGTCTTCAAGTCGATCTGGGCCTTGGTCATTTCGTTAGAGAGGCCGAGGCGTTGGAAGACGGGGATGCGGGTGGAGTACATCCAGGTTTCCATGACGAAGGTCCAGGCATTGAGGGCGATGACGGGGGCTACGAGGCCGGAGACGGGCATTTTGATTATTTATATAAACTTTTCCTTTGAATGAATGGGAGGAGGTGAGGATGTGAAGGAGAAATGGAAGGGGGATAAGCTGACGGGAAGGGGAAGAGTTTTTGAGGTGGAATGCGGGGAAGAAATACGACACCCTTTTTTCTAGGCAGCCATGCTGACGCGCCCAGAAATGTGGCTTCTCACAGGCCGATTCGAGTGCCTCGGTTTCATCCCCGTTTGTCTTATGGGCATATCTAAAGTAAAATCATATTTGGCATCGACGAAGATACTGAATATGTTCCAGTTCAGATATTGATAGAACTAAGCTGGAAGGCTAACGTTGGGGTACCTGGCCGGAGGAGTTGAAGCGAAAGTCCCTGTTGAATAAGCGTCATTAGCGGCCATCGGTCAAAAGATGACATCGGAACCTAATGCATAGGGGATTCTGCAAATTTAAGCTTGAAAAGTTAGTCGGGAGATTGTGAATTCACGATTGTAAATGCTGTTCGGTCGGAAAATGTTTCCGTTGGAAAGCGGGTAGCCTTCTCGACATATATTTCCGGGGTCCAACCCTTGTGGCCAACTAGGGGACATCCTCTTCTTTTCGTGGGCATCAAATTTCCGGGGGGCACCTGAATTATCAAAGTGATGGGTTGAATTGAACTGCTTTGGTATGAGCGAGCTACACCGCGTTCATTTTTACAGCGGTTGGCCCCCTGCCTGCCAATGGCGCTTCAGTCTTGATATACGCGTAGTGAGGGAGAGGTTCAAGGATGTTGGTGGAATTGGTAGTGTGACATTACAGTGTCCTATTATGCAATATGGAGTCTTCAGAAGAGGGTGGGTTCGTGAAATAAGTAGGATATGCAGGATTGCTCGTTCTCTGTGGGCATTGGTATCAATTCTACAGCGCAGTTTTCCATATTTTATGCACGTGCATTGAATATTGCTTATTTCATGCCTCCATGCCTCATCCAAAGTACTTCATTCGGGCATATCCGGCTTCTGAGTTGCCGACGGAAAAGGAAATCCGGAGTTTCAACATTCCGCTTAGGCTTTTATATGTACATTGTCGATGTGCTTGGATGTGGGTCGTTCCCATTGCAACTTCTGAACCAACCCTGCAGGTGACGCGGATGATCAGCACCGCCGGACCGATGCGGAATATCGCCCAATAATCAGCAGAACGCTGAAATGGATATGATTGGCTCTGCTGAACAAGCAAACATGGTAATCGTGATGCATCAACTGATCGAACCACATATCGTGTTTGGGTTGGGTTGGATGATTGATCCTTGTTTGTGACACAATGACCAAGGTAGTTCCGGTCAGGCGGCTGTTTGGGTTTACTATTGAGGTGTGCATGCCTGTAAGCGCTCTAATTATCCAGTGGAGTATCCTGTCGTGATTGACCTTTAGCTTGCGACCCCAATAATGCGACCCGAGGGGATGGCTTCGACGTTTCGTGCTGATTCGCTCATGCTGGGACCCGTGCTGCGCGAATGGCACTAGAGGCTATTCAGAAAACGGGGACGGTGATCATCCTTTTTCTGAGGAGTATTGATACTCCGTGCAGAGAACTCAATGTGCCATCGAAAGTTTCTTCACTGTTTGGATTTCTCAGCTATTCCCAAACACGTCATAGGTATTGCCATGGATAGCCTCACCCAGAATCCCATAATTGGGCGTGATTGCAAATCCGCCAACGTGGGGGGCAAGGCACTAGCAGCTGGAGCCGAGGTAGCACTTTCCCTTGGGAACCAGGCGTCGTGGCAGAGCAAAGTTGGATATAACTTTCACGATCGTTGGCTTAACATCGCACAACTGCGCAGGAAGATGTAACGCCATGAAATATTATTTTCACCACGGAAAGCGGTCTCACCTCGAGACTGTTTCCAATTCTCGACGTTGTTACACATCTTGCAGCCCGCTAGACCTTTTGGGACACGATCTTCGTCACCCTCGCTGGCCGTGGCACCAGGCCCCCATGCCGGATCTGGAGACGATCGTAGGGATCAGCACGTGGGGATCCCAGGATTCCCAACCCAGATTTCGGATAGGATATTCTGCACTGGAATATAGGGTGGATGGCTGACTGGGTGTTTGAGTAGTGCATGGCTCGGACCGCAGGCGTTACTTTCATCGGGTAAGCCTTAAACCATATCTGCAGGGTTTCTGCAGAAAACTTAAATAATGTAACTCTACGCGGTCTCAGCCAGCCTGGGGGAAAAGAAAAAAGAGTGGAATGGAAAAAGTAAAATGCTGGAAATAAATTCCAGCGCTCCCACGAGAGGTTTGTTCCTTCCCCGCCCATCTCGCATACTACTTACTAGTGGTACTTCCGGATCTTGATGTGTGGGATGTTACAGCCCCCTGGGTTATGACGATATTAATCTACTTGGCATCAGAAGTGAGAAGGGCGGGTTGATTCTTCTCTGGGCGATGGCGAAGTCTTCTAAGCAACCAGATCGTTCCCCGAAACCCTGTGAGGACTGTCGACAGCTGTGCCTTGAGTGTGACCGGAAGCGCCCGCAGTGCGGAGAATGCTTGCGGGCTCGGAGGGCCTGTGTCGTCAATCAAAACCGGTCTCATAGAGGAAAGAACGGCCAGCATGTAAAGCAATTGGGCTATAGAGTGAGTGAGTCAACCGTTGCCCTGCCATTTCCCTTCCTGGTCATTAGACTGACACTTATTGTGCAACATTCGCAGATGCTCTGGAAAAGAGGATGATGGACATGTCGCAGCGATCGTACAAACTGAACAGAGCAAACCCGATTGCGTCGGATATCCCCGAAGCCTCTGGGTTCGGGGAGGCATCGTCCGTTTATCGCCCGCTGCAGCCACGGTCGATTCCATCACCAATGTTAGAGGTCCGGAACATTGCTGTAGCCCTCGTAATAGATGCTAGAATGCTAACGGAACATAAGCTACCGCAATCAGGTCATACACTACCTGTAACACTGCATCTATCCGACGTGGTGCAGAACGACCTGTATGTGGACTTGGATCTGGCATAAATCACTACAGGATGAAGTCTCACTAAAGCCACACCAGACACCACCTCTATTTCGAGCGCGTACACCCGATTGCCCCGATGATCCATCGACAGAATTACGCCTCATGGGCTAGGAATGCATCCGATCCGACACCCGCGTGTGCCTGTTTGAGACTCGCCGTCCAGGCCGTCGCAACCGCAGTATCTTCCAGATTCCAGTCCCTTGGCCAAACACTCTACGAGGAAGCATATCGTGTACTTCAGGAACAGGGTCTTCTGGAGACATACGAGATCTGCGAAGTACCTCCACCGACCAATGTCCAGATCGAGCTCATCCAGGCTCTACTACTACTAGCCCATTACGAGATCCTACGCAAGCCAGGGGACAAGGCCATTGCCACGGCTGCGCTTGCATCTCGCTTCATTTTGCTCTCGCGACTAGACCAAGTGGACCTTTCAAACAGAATTATAGATGAGCCTTTTCAACAGGTGGAGGAGAAGAGACGCACGTTCTGGGTGGCATACTGTCTAGATCGAATGCTGGGGACCCGTAACCAGCGGATATTGACCTTTGATGACGAAGCAGTGAGTATAGCGCCTAATTATTTTCCTTGCCTGGAAATCTGACCTAGTTAGATTCACACCCGGCTCCCAGTCTCGGAAGAAAATTTCCAAGACAGCCGACCGAGATTAATGAAATTCCTGCTCGAAACCATCAATAGTAATGACGATGACACACTTCCCACCTTTGCCAACAGCGTCGTCGCCACTTATCTCCATACGCAGTGCCTGAACCTAGCGAATATAGCCTTAGGCATGACGCCTTCCGTCAGTACGTTGAGCGACATGTGGAATTCCTACACTTGGCTGGTATCCCTGCTGGACACGAGAACTCGCAACACCATCGATGGTGCGCCAGCGACACTAGGATTGGCCGATTCCATGACTACGCTCACGTATATGCTGTGCCAGTGTGGTGTCCTCTGTCTGAGCGTTGTAGCCCAGGTAGCAGCCTGGGAGTCGAAAGAACATATGAACTTGATGATGGCCGATCAAACACAGCCCTACAAAGCCCGTGAGGAGCTTGTGAACCTGACAGATACTATGATTATGCTGAATTGCTTCAAGGTGGGACTCCATCCCGTTATCTACCGCCTTTTCTTCCCTGCATGCCAATTATTTCCGCGCTGACCCTACCTCTTTAGGTCCACCCCCTTCTACCCAGTGTACTTTGGCACGCGGCCTTTTCTCTCAAGGTATATGGTCCACTATCAGCCCAATCCGAGGCAATTAATGGTGGATGTGCGAGTAATGCCGGAATAACTGCAGCACTGAGAAAGTTGTTGCCGATGAATAGCCTGGCAGGCGAGTTACTTCACGACCTAGAGGACGTGCCAACAACGGGCATATCACCAACCATTAAACAGGAGGAATTCTGAGAAACTCGCGTGCTTTTTTCTTAATATCTTTGGATTTTCCTACTACAATACCCTTTAATGTTGCAACTTTATTGAGCAAGGGGACGGATCTTTCGTTAACCTTATTTTATATACCCAAAAGATAGCAATTCGACAGTACAGGATATTATCAAGTCTACATAGATCATTTCCTCGGGATACCAACAGCATATCGACATGGTAATGCCAAAGTGCGTGAACGTGTTTCTCAGGGGGGTATTAGCATCATATTCTCTCTTCAAACTACCCCTAAGACAACTAAATGCATCACGAGATAGGAAACATTCTACCTAGGCCTGAAGATTGACTTCGATACTTTTCTTCCAGGTTAGGACTGGAATTTGGCGGGGTTTGGTCTGTCAGGCTTGAGGAGGGGTTTATGGCCCTTGTGACACGTTTGCCTTTTCTCCTTTTCCTTTTTGTTTTTGCTTTTGCTTTTTTTGATGGCAAAATGAGGAGTTCGTGCTGGCTTACTCGCCTGATGAGTTTGGGGGCTTGAGCCAGGTAGCCCTTGGTGGTTACACAGATCCTTTGTGGGATGTGATAGCGTGTGATGAGATGTGATACAATGTGATAGAACCTGGACCTAGATGAAAAGCAGGAATATATGGGAGAATCCATGTGTCAATAGCCTTCATCCCTCAGCAGTGTAATGGACTATCCCTCATCTGAGTCAGAGAAACGCGACGCTCGCATGTCCACGGGAGTTTCTCCTCTCGAGGCTCCCTTGCTGGTGAGGTCTATATAGTGTCTCCGCTTCAGGACTGAATGTTGCACTGTCGCCTCTGGGGACAGTGGCTGTTTTCTTGAACGAACGTGACTCTCAGCTATCCCGGGTTGATATCCAGAGTCGTCTGTCTCTGCCGGTATTCTCACGCGAGAAAGTAATAGCTTGGCGTATGCTGCCGCCACCGCAGATGCATAATTCTGCCATGATTTATTCTTGTGTGAATCGGCATAGTCACATATCCCGCGGATGATGAGGCAAGGGAAACTATTCATGATCCCTGCGCCTTCTATTTTGAAACATAGGACATTATGTTCCCGCCCTAGTCGATCGCGTTTCTTAGCACAGCGCATGACTTGGTTCCCCGATGCAATTAGACCGTAGAATATCTGGGGATGGGTTGATGGCCGAGGGTGTCGTTGAACTTGGTGTCTGGAATCGCAGGTCTCGCAGGAGTTGTGGCCGTTGGCGTGGGGGTAGTCACTCCTGAACAATCGGTCGTTCTCTGGCCCAGGATGTCTGTATTGTTGCTTGCAATTCTCGATATGCTGCAGATATTCTTGAAGCGGGGACGATGACAGCTGAGGGTCGGATTTAAGCTCACTGATCGTAGACCTTAGGGTCGGCGGGGGAGGACAGAGATATCCATTCAATTGGGATGCTCCACCCTCCAGACTCTTTATTATATTATATGGTAGAACCCCTGAGTATCTGCCGGATGGGGAACTAATCACGACATCCCCCAGTTGAATATCATTTTTGGGAACCCCTGCTCCAATCCCCACCAGAAGGCAAAACGTCAAGGTGGGAAAGCTCCGTCTCATGTTCAAAGCCACCTGTGTAGCAGGGCTAGTACCGTACTCCCCGTCTGGGAGACAAGTGGCAACCACGTTGTGCTCGCCGATGCGGCCTAAGGTATAATGATTGGGATCCTCGCCAGCAACAGACACCATCGGATGCGGCTCGTCGAAAAGTATCCGAACCGCCATTAATTTGAAATCTAGTGTACATACGATTCCCACGTTATACCGCTTAGTGGATCTAGATTCGTGTTTAAACCTCGGAAGTTCGGTCTCTGTCTTGGAAGACATTTTAGGATGGCGGTCTGGGTCTCGGTATTCTCGACTGCGTGAACTGGGCTCTCCCCAGCTATCGGTTTCTTTAGAAGTGGACGAACCGAGGCTTCTCCCAATCCCACTATCATCGGAGTAGGTATGGGGTGGTTCTCTCTCCAAGTTACCCCACGTGGGCCGGACTGGTATCCTGGAAGGAATGCCGCTTTCTCCCTAGAACCATGGGTTTGTTTTGTTGAATCCAAATATTATTGCTCCGCTATTTGTCGGATTCGCGTGTGGGGTTCGGGGTATCTCTCGATGCATTATGGAGGGAAGCAATGCCTGGACGACATTTGAATGACTCTGGCTCATCTTGTCGTCGCAGGAACATGGAGCAAGCGCTTCATTCTGGCAGTGCCAGACTGTATCATGGGTCAGTTTTATTGGTGTTGAGTACGGGTCGCCATGAGCATCTATTATCTGGTTAATGTCAACGGTACTAACCGCCAATAAGGACTTTTTAGGCCTCAATGTCGCCCACTTTGAACAGCAACGACCGACCGGCTTCATAAGTTCTCCCAGCCCTCGTCCGAACAACGTGACCGTGCTGATGGATCGAGTAAAGTCAACCCATGAAAGCCCTTCATGACAGAGGATAGTGTGCCGGGGATGAATCAGGTCTCTCTCCAAGACCAGGTCACGAAAGTCCCATCCCTCCAGTACGGTCCTGGGCAAGGCACCTCTACACTTTTCTGCCCCGAGGCCTTTTGCTTGGTAGTCATGCATCTTTTCAAGGAGGTCATAGTAGTCCTTAACATGGTCTTTGAAGGATATATACCCGTCATCCTCGGCATATATCTTAAGCTCAAGATTGTTGATATCCAAAAGCACTTCCAGCGCAGAGGTGACATGGTGTGTTTTGGAAGCCTCTCGCAGATCATCGTCTTTGAGTAGACGCAAGGTTTTCAAAGCTGAGTCGGATTTATCCCGTGCAAAGGACGCTTAAACAAGATGTAAGAGGGCACTGGCTCCATTGACTAACCAACCCCTTTCCTTCTCTGTATCCCAGAGGTTTATGTATTGCTGTGATATCCATCTCATCTTGCTGACGTACCCATGCCGCCGGACGTGAATATCCTTACGGCCTATACTGCAAGCAGCGTCATCTGTGATCGTGCGAGCTACGGACAACGATGTATCTTTTAGTATGCTTAGACCAGAGCGGCGCGATAGCCTGCAGTCATTGATCTTATAACTTGCATCCGCCGCCCCTATTGTGAAATGTTACATTGGCTATTCATTTGCTTGGGGGAACAGGGAGGGACATAGCCTACCTGCATAGAACTTAATATCCGGACACCACCCTAAGATATGTTGAGCTTTTTCCAGTTGTTGAATTGGTATTTCCAGGCAGGGAAACCTTTGGCTGTCGAGATACGGCACGCGATTCTCGCCGCTCTTGTGAACAAGGTGCCAATTAATGAAGTCCTCGGCATCTTGTGTAGGGACTGTCATCGCTGAGAATCCCTTCAAAATGGTTCTACCGTCAAAGTTGTGGACTTTGCGAGTATCCAGTAGACGAGCCATAGTGCCCAGCGGTATCTCCAGGCCTGGGGGAAGCTCAGGCGGCCTTCGCCGGATAGGAAAACCTTCAACGATAACTGGGTGGGCAACGAGTTTGCTCCAGCAATCACCAGCAACATCATCAACCCCCAGCTGTCGTAGCTCAACTCGGATATCAAATACAAAGCAGGTAACAGGGATTCCCTCATATGACACATGACCAACTTTCGCTCTGTTAATAAATGGCTTGCTGCTCATCGGGCTGCTACCATCCGGCAATGAATGCAATGCACATGCGAGCCAGGCGATCTGTTCCCCTACCTCTGTAATTCTGGGAGCCGTACCACGAATATCAAGCCATGTGTCTGACATCAACTCATTATCCCGTGATGGACGTTTTGAGATCTCTAGTTGAGTACCATCAGGCAAACTACTGGATCCGTGTGTATTGCCGGATGCAATAATCTTGACAAGCCTCATAGTTCGGCTCCCACTGAAAGGCCATGTTTGCTTCATGTATTCCCCGCAGCTCATTGCCTGGACTTGTGTAGCAGATCCGGTATATGTGATAGCGCGTTCGATGGCAACTTCGGAATCCTCTTGATATTCTTCCTCCGCAACAAATACAGCGGGGTCCCACTTAACCCTGAAGCTAATATTATATGTTTCAGTAAATCTTCGTCGGCTAATTCATGGCGATGATGGCAATAATTTCAGGATAGCCTCCCTATTCTCGCCTACAACATCTGTCCCAGGAGTAAATAATAGACACTCCTTTTGCAGCGCTGATAGCAGCCAAGCGTATGCTGGGGTCTCCTGGATGAGAGATCGGTACACGTCGAGGCCGGGTAATTCATTATTATTTGGGTCCTCGGGATCATCCAATTCAGCTCCAGCGGAGTCTTCATCATCCAGTACGGCTGGCTGTTGCGGTTCTGGCACATTTGACAGGTTATCGATTTTCTCATGCCAGCGAGTCATTATTTCGTCCAATGGCATGACGCTCTCCCCGCGGAGCGGAGTTCCTTCAGTCTCTTCCTCAGTAAATTGGGTCTTGAACACCTTGGTGATATCTCTAGAATTAAACAAGTGGGGTACGGGTTAGTAGGCTGCGTAAGCTAATATTTGTATAGCGATATTCAAAGTACCTGTGATATTTGTGGATGAACACCATGACTTCCCTTTGCCTCATACTGGACGAAGGATGACCAAGAGTCAGGGCGAATGCCTTCAGCAACTCGGGAAGAGCCTCAGCCACCTCATCGACAATTTCCTGGTTTGACTGGTACGGCTGAACAACTTCCGCGAGCCTGTCGGCCAGCTCACTCAGATACCCTTGTCTTGTAACAGACATTGTAGAGATTTCTGAGTATATGCTTTGTCTGTCGTTATCCTCGTGGGTACTTTCCAAAGGTTCTCCCAAGGCCGGCTGTACCTGGACATGGCGTGCATCCAGTGAATCCTTAGTGATTTGTAACGGCTTTTGTGCTCCATGTGCAGTCGATGCATAGCCGGAATCCGTGAATGCCTGGGCCCTGGTTTGCTGTTGAGGTCCAGGTAGCGAGACGATTTCAGGTGAGTGTATTCCTATCCCCGATAGACCTCCACCATTTACCGAGACATCCTCAGACCATTGATATTGAGGTCGACGCGAAGAAACCACCCCAACCTCCGGCCGCTTACTGCGTTGCTCCGAACCAGGGGCCGCGGGGCGCACAGGAAGGGGCAATGGCCGCCCTGTGGCCTCGGCAGTAGTCTTGTCAGATGGAGGGCTCTTTGAAGCCTTCTGGGCTTCCCTTCTACGGTAATCACCAAGGCTTGGTTTCTGCTTCGGAGGACTCGACCCAGCTAGAGTCAATCCTGGAACATTATTTGTGCTGAACCGCGACCCAGGATCCGGGGCAGCCGGTTGAGTATTATGGGGAGTGTCCCGTCCTATAATTCGACGTACACGACGCAAGAGAGGGTCATCTCGGGGTTTCCCAAGATCCTGCACTCTATAACGACTGAAGTAGTGAACCATGCTCCAGGTATCGCCGCTAGGGTCCGTAAGGACCCAACGCACCATTTGCAGTGAGTCCGGGGGGGGGAAGGAAAGAAACAATTTATAGGCCACAAAATACTGGGGTGCAGAAGAGAGGCATGGTAGGACACCTGGCCACTCGCCCACGCTTGCCCCCATCTCGCTATCACGCCACGCAAACACAGAACCTGATCCAAGTTCAAGTTCTTGATACAATGCGCGTGGGAGAAGCCGTGGGAGATGGCCAAGGCTACAGGCCGCACATATGATAACCGCATCGCGAGCGTCTTCAATCATACCATAATAGGTTTTCTGGATATTTCCTAGGTTGCAATGTTGCTCACTTTGGGGCGCCCAGTTAGGTGCTATATCCATACACTGCTCCCGCGTTACTCTTTTGACCGTCGCGCTGCTGAGAATATCGAAAGGATATCCAGCGGCCGAATCATGGTCACCTCGTGAATACGTGGACTGTGGTCCTCCCTTTTTCCCTTCATGCAGTGTGTGATTTGTCCGATTTTGGCTCCCATGCATCCTAGATTCTGTGTATTGCCTCACCGGTTGATTCACTGTTGTGGCGGATTCGAGATATCCCGGCGGGGCTGCGTGGGAACTTGGGAGAGGTGAAGGGCCTGCCGCTATTTTTACCGCTCTCGGTGGCACAAAATCTTTTCGGGGCACTGGATTGATAAACCCGGTGTTGGACTCAGGTGGTGCTCCAAAACCCTCGTTCTGTTGCCCTAGAGCCTCACTGTGGTAATGAAACCTTTCGTCCAAATCGGTGACTCCATGGGGATGCAACAAATGCTGGTCCAATTCCGCGAGGTTTCTGAATATTCCGGTTCCCAAACCGCCGCACTCATGCAAGGGGCACACAATTGGATTATAATAGTCGTGGGTACTAATTAAATGGAGTCGGAGGTCTTGTGGACTCCCGAAACTGAGATCCCCGCATTCCGGGTAGGAGCATCGCCATGGCTGTGTTTCATTAGTCAAAACACCAGGTTCCAGAAATGGGCCAGAGGAATTCATCCACCTTTGCTCCTGGCCCGGTTGATTTTTCTTGGTCGGTAGTGTGTAGTTCTGGGATGCCGGGAAGTCGGTGAAAGGTAAGGGAGGAGTACGAACCGCCGTTCGCGGCGCAATTCCACCAAAATTGGTTACCGGCTCGCTATAAGGGATAAAGTCGGTGTAATCAATGTTTCCTGCACCGGCCTTCCAAGCATTATCTATGTCTTCAGTGTTCCCAAGGCGTATGTGGACGGGTGGTGGCGCGTGCTGTTGAGATAATGTCTGCTCCCATGGGTTGGGCTCAGTGTCTAATGTACCTTGATGTCCATTTATTGTAGAAGGTACGTAGCCTGACTGGAATGGCCTTTACTTATATCTGCGGGTTAGCTAGATTACAAAACCCCTGGGCAATAGGCATACATACCTCAAGCTCTCTCCCTTGCCTGAAGTAATGTTTTCCAAGCCTTGCAATCCTAGATTCTCGATCGTATATCTACTCCCATCATCATAATTTGTCTCGAAACTGATCCCAGAGGCAGTCAAGCTTCCAAGCATTTGAGAAGCAATTGACTGGGTAGAAGGAAGACTCATTGGCTCTTTTCCAGGAGGCGTATATCGAGGCCATGGACGAGCCTGTATGGGTTCACGAGCCTGGTCATATTCATATAAAAGCCTACTCGCCGCGGCATTCGGTTCAATCTGACCAGGCTCCGGATGTCCCGCAGACACTGGAACTTTGCGTTTCCGGGTGTGGGAGCCCCTAGGGTTAGATTTCCGGGGGAAGCTGCCCTGTTCGGATAAGATCTTATTGAAACCGGGAGTATGAGTGGCTTCTGACTGCCCTGGAGCTGTTTGATGTTGAGGTACTGGCACACGGCTTGGAATCCGGCCGGTTGTTGTCCATTTAGGCGCATAAGACGGCCCCCAGGCCTGGTTATATGGAGGGCTGTCTGGGCGAACCGAATCAGGATCGTGCAAGTCATCACCTGCATTAATTGTCCCTCCCTGATCGTTGCTACCGGCATTACCCTGAACATCGACACCAGGACCCCTGGAAGCGCGGGGAAGCCTGGGAAATTGTTCAGATAGGCTTGCGCCCTTCTCTGGCCTCCACTCAGAGGCTACTTTGCCGCCGAGGGAAAAGCCGTTTACCGGGGGCCAAACCAAAGACTGGTCTACCCGGTCGAACCAGTTAACTGGCAGTCTCTTGACCATGTTCAGAATACCACCGGCGTTAGATGGATCTCGAGGGGTTACTTCGTCGTAGGCCAGACCGTCATTGGGCCGACCCAGGAATGGATCCCCGCCCATGGCGCCCACCTCTCCACCTTAACGTCGGCACTGGCAGAATAAAGCGGAGGATTTGCGACCCAGTAGCAAAGGTTGTCAGGAGAAGTGAGGGAAATTTTCAACGTCCTCTTTAGGAAGGTACTGAGCGTATCACGTGTTGACTCGTCAGGCTCGAGACTGAGCGACTTTTCGAGGCGACGGCCTTATCGATATACGACTCCAGGCTCTTTCATTCCATCATCAAGGTGGGGTCGATATCCTCTTACAGTAGTAACCTGGCCTTTGCGACCGTTTTTACCGTCACTTGGAGGAGCACCATTGAAGACGAAGAGTGTGACGGATGTCGAATGTTGAAAAGAAAGTGGGGAGTCGAGTGAGGCTCTCCTCGTAAATGGATCTCGAGCTCAGCCTTTGGTGCCAAAGGCTGAGCGCCAACTCTGCCAATCAGGCGTCACCCACCACAGCCCCGGCAGGGGTCTTCAGCACAGCCTGAAAACGCCCATGAGCCCAATACCCTTCTGATCCTTTTCTGAATACACTCCTTCTCATGATGGCTTCCTCTCGACGTTATATTATGTATACAATTTCATTCAATCTCTTCTGCCAATAATCTCATTCTAAGTCCCCCACCTACAACTTCGCAGCCGGCGCCACAACCTTAATCAACGCTCGTCCATTACTCAACACCACAGCCCCAGTCTGATTCTTCGTTACGAACCGAATCTCCTCAAACCCATCGGTCAGACTACCAGTGCGCCACATCTCAGTGGTCAATTTATCACCAGGACGCACAGGGGAAGCGAATCGAGCCTGGAATTCCTTGAAGTTGGCGGGGTCCGAACCACCGAATGCCTCGAGGACGGCGTGCGCGGTCGCGTTCCAGCTGTACAGGCCGTGGATGATAACGCCGCCGAAACCCATCTTCTGGCCGGGTTCGGGGGTGGCGTGGAGGGGGTTGTAGTCGCCGTTCAACCTAACATATTCATTAATTTCTGCCCCTGTTTTGGGGGAAGGGGGTGGGAAGTGGCTTACCGGTAGAGCTGGGCAGTCTCGGTGGTAGTTTGGATGACGTTGGTGACATCTGCGGCGCGGCCTGCGGGAGGGGGGAAGTTCTGGGTTGCGGGGCCTGATATCACATAAACCATCAGCTCACTAACTCTCTCGAGCGATTAAAAGTGGGAGGGGGGAAGGCTCACCCTTGGGACCACCCCAGTTCCCCTGTCCAACGAAGAACCCACTACCAACAACCTTGGAGTAAACCTCGCCGGTCTGCGCATCGACAATGGACTGCTCGGTCTCCACAACGGAACCGGCCTTGCCCTTATCGTAGACACCGACGACCTTGTTGCGGAGCTCGAACTTGCCGCCTGCGCTGGTGGGGGGAAGGGGCTTAAGGACGGTGATCTTGCGCTGGCCGTCGACGACGCGGCGGGCATCGAACTTGGGGACGCCGGGGATGGGGTTGGATTTTTGGCGGGCGTAGAAGTCGGTTACTTCGTCATCGGTGAGTTTGAAGGCTGTTCCAAGGTTACATCAGTATGCTTCCTCAAACAGTACCAATACGGTCAGGGTGGTATAGTTGGACGAGGTCAACTCACGGAGGATAATAGGGTAGGTAGGGAAAACGGAGAAATTGGGGTGGAGTTCCTGTAGCCAGTATATTAGAATTGAGTTCGGTGAGAATGTTGCGGTGTTGCGGTGCCGCTTACGTAGAGATAGTGCAGTTCCTTGGAGGTCGCGCCGATGCTGTTGGCGAAGAGGAGCACATCGCGCTTCTTCCACCTCACCTCCTGGGTGGGATATTCGTAACCGGCGCCGGGACCAGACATGTTGATGATTTAGATATGGAGAGAGAAAGGATAGATGAGAGGTGTGAAAATATTAATATGTAGAGTCAGCTATACGAAGTGGAAGAAGCACAGTATTTGAGGACTCGGGGGTTTTAAGTTGCGGGGAAACACAACAGCCGAGGCATCTTCTCCACGGAGAGCCCCAGCCGAGCTTCCGAGCTCCTTTGCTGGGACCCCGGGCCGCATTCGCCATCCGCACTCACCTGGCACAATTGTTGTTTCCGTAATCAGTTTTTATTTCCTTTTGATTGATTGCCTGGACCCAAAAATTTGGGAAGAGCTTCGATGCTGGTGCTTGGCGACAGTCGAGAGCTGCCCTCGGCGAATTGATTATGCACGTAACAACCGGAACGGGAAAGCTATTTATCCGCATAATGCCTCTCACTCTCCAAGTGCCAAGACTATTTGTTTGGATGATCTGCATTGCACACTTTTAATGGGAGGGTTTTCGTGGAAATTATAGATCTAGATAATTTTAATCAAAGCCTGTGATCATATTCGAAGCGGATTTGTATATTATATCAATGTAAAAAGCAAAATTGCGACACCTGATAAATCAGACACCTAGAATAGCTACACAATAATGTGGTCCTTTTTATCGCTATGTGCATAAATATATTTTCAACCTGCACTGATCCTCCGCGGATTGTGCACAGCATCCCACTCAAAATACCCCAATGTGCTACCTCTAGATGAAAACTCTTCATGGATCAACACGAGCACTAAGCCTAGCGCCTCAGCCTCAGGATCGACACGCTTGCATAGACCGCGTAGTCTGTATCGAAGGAGCAAGAGGGAAAGTCGGTTGGCAGACAGAGTAATGGGTCGAAATCACAAGGACCGTTCGAGGTTGCAGATACGGATCGGTACGCGCATGAGATGGGTGATGATACAGTAATTTCGGAGATGCCACCGGATAGAAGTGCTGTTACGGCGGAGTTGGATTCGACGAACGAAGTGAGCGAGTTGCCGGGCGAAGATCCGAGAGGGTAATATATCCTACTGGATGCTATTTATATATGAATAGATTCTTTCCTGAGAATAAGGGAAAAGAAGAATTCGAAAGAAAAAAAAAGGTTAAAATATCAAGGACAACTCCTACATCCTTGGAGAAGCCGGCTAACTACTGGTATACACCATAGCAGGCAAGTATCCCGACACGAGGGAACCAACTAGAAGCTGGAATCCACAAGTCCCCGCTTAGAAATATACAACGCGTCACGGAAGAATGAAATGAGGACCAAATTAATTCGGTATGGACAATAACAAGCTAGCAAGTTCAATCTTGAGTATACTGGCCGTACTCTGTGCGCTCCTGCCCTCCTCGCTCCGTTTAAGTTGAATGGTATTTGCCAAGCCGCGCTGCACAAGCTCGTTATGAAGTGCTTCAGCGTCGGAGCCAGTAGCAGCCTTGATGGTATTGAGTAAAGGAACGGCCTCATCGGATTTACTGGTGGTAGGGTCGGCGTGGGGGGTCTTTTCGATATATTCCTGAAGAAGAGGTTTGAGGGTCTTCAGGTCATTCTCATAGCGGGTTGGAGCTGCCTCGCAATCGGAGGGAGTGGGGGCAGCATTGGAGGAAATGGGGAGGCTGAGGAGAGCGAAAAGGAGGGATTTGGCTTTGAAGTTCATTTTGGATGACTTTTCTCAATGACTGGAGGAGTATGGTTAACTTGAGGGGGGTAGATAATATGGGGGAATCTTGGATGAGGCGAAGGAAACCTGGGGGTATGGACTAAACTAAAAATGGGTGATTATGGACCGACGCACCATAATGTGATTGTGTCACCTACTTTCCACATCACAGGTGATAATGAATATGATTAGTAGGATATGAATTCCACTAGCGGATGATGAACATCACTAGTAGATAGTCGTGTAGGTGATGGTCGAGTTTAGGTTCGGGTCGGATCGCAATTTTGAGTCCAGCCCTGGGGAAGTGGAACTCAAACAAAGCAATGTTTGTTCTCATGACTCGATGAGTTTTCATTCCACCATGCCCTTTATTAATAAAATCTTTGATATTTATAAAGAGTAGCCCTGGTAGTATTTTACCTGTAGTAAGCAAATTAAATAGATGAATAAAGCAGTGGTATTGATCTTGAGGTCATGGATCAAAGTGCTGATAGTGGTGTGGTAAGCAGGTGGGTCATGACAGTTTTGACACTGTCATCTCACATACTCTAAGGCAACCTCCAGATTTTAAAGTTGATATTATACCCCGCTCACTCAAAACAGTAATGATTCTCCTAGAAAATGCAAGCTTGCTTAGATTGATGCCCAAGGGTGTGCTGGAGAGGTGGTGGTTCTCCGACTTGCATTTGGCATCCCGTCGAATATTCCTCAGGCTACCTCTCTGCCACTTTACTTGAAGCCTTGCCCAGTTCATGCCGACTCCTCGCTTGCAAATACTTTTGATCCATTGGTAGTCTATGATTCAGGAGCTTACGGATTTTGAAAGCACAAATTATGGGAACAAATCCGGTTTACCCTTACCCTTTAACTTGGTGAGCTTGTTTATATGTTTTTAGGGCTGCGCGCCTGAAATCCCCCAGAGTTTGGATTTTCTGATTCCCCATTAATCACGAAGCAAGATTGGTGGGAATAATTCGAGTATTGAGAATGATATAATATCAGTTGGATGTAGATAGTAAGAATAACCCATAATTTGTTCATGTGCCCTAGCATTAAGAGATTATGCAAACCGCAACATCACCCAAGTCAACACCAGACTCCCCATCAAACCAACGACGCCCACCCGATGGGTGCTCGCCAGCGACCCACCCCCATCTCCAGATGGCTCCGTCTCATCCGACCCAGAGTCTCCCTCCTCAGAACCCGTTCCCGATGGCGTCGGAGTCGCACCACCATCACCCGAACCAGAACTATCAGTAGGAGTAGGCGCTTGATCATCCGTCGCAGTCACCGAACCCCCCGAACCAGTCTCCGATGGCACCGACTCAGTCTCCTCTGGCGTGGTCACAGTCCCCGTCGGATCCTCCGTAATAGTCTTGGTCGTCTCTGCCTGCACCTCCGGCCACCCGATCGGCAAAATATCAAACCCGTCCCGACACGCCTGCGTATCATTATTCCCATTATAATCCTGATTCGTAAACGAATTATCCGGATTCCGATAAAACTCCCTTATACACTCCCACTGCGCCTTATTCCTTAATCTCCCCCGACACGGATCCGGCTCCCCCTCCGGCTCCGGCCCCTCAATCCCACAAAACTCCTCCTGGCCCGTGATGGTCGTCCTGCCCACCGTCACCGGACATTTTGCCATATACTCATCCAAATCCGCACTAAAATCCTTATCGTCAACCAGCTCAATAAGAAAAGACCCCGAACCCAAGCTCCCCCCGCCCGCTTCACATGTCTGCACGAGCGCCGACCAGGTCAGATTATAGATCCCCGGTTCCGCGCCCCCGCCAAACGAATCCGGATCAACGACGTAATACGTATCCTCGGCTAGGTTCGCGTACCGGAAGTTCTCGAAGTGGTAGATGGACATGTAGTTCCCAATCGCGGAGGGAGAGATATACCCCTCTTCGGGGTAATGGTCGACTACCTCGGGCGGGTAGAGTTCCCAGTACACGGAGAATTGGTGGTGGATGGCGGCGGCTCCTCCTTGCAGGGCCCAGATGGCGGGGACCCAGACATTACTGGCTTTGGTGCCGTTTTGGGGGAAGATGAGGTCGAGTTCGATGGTTGCGGGGTAGGTTACTTCGGCCAGGGTTGGGGTGATGGAGTACAGCCAGAGGCTGGCGAGTGAGAGGAATTTGGCCATGGTGCCTGTGTGCCTGGGTTGGTAGGGCTGAGGGGGGAGAAAGTGGAGTGGGCCTGGGGTTAAATACTCCGGAGCTCTGGTGTTATGATGTTGCCTGCGCCGTTTAGACCACGAAATAAAGGGTCCTGGAGCGAGTGGTTGGAGAGAAGCTTTCGTCATAGTTGGCGAAGGTTCGTCATATCATAGCCTGGAAGGCGTGTACCAATGGCGGAGGAGGAATTTAGCCATCCAGGAACCGGATCTCAGTGCTGTGGGTCTAGCGCTGCCTTGGTTCATTACGGGATATGAGGCCAAGATGCTTGGCATGGCTGGCCTAACCAATGCGCAGACGAATTGTAAGACAACCTGGAAAGCATTGGAGCTAAGCCAACCAATCGGAAGCTCGGATGTGTTGAAAATACAATGAAATGTTGGTTGGATGCCTGGGCGATACGCCTGGGATTGATATCAGGTTTAGCATTGCAGTACTCCGTAATGGAAGAGGAGATTCACAAGGCTGGAATGGATAATGCTAGTAGCTATGAGTATGAACAAGGTCTTGTTAATCCAAATCCCCAGGCCCAACCTGATACTCCAACTCCCTCCTTTGCCGAAACTGCAACGCATTCGCCTCCCGACTCTGCTGCTCAATCCTCGCCCTCTCCCTAAACCCGCCGGTAATCAACCTCTGCTGAGCCTCCGTAAACTCCAGCTCGTCCTGCCGTCTTTGCGCATCCGCCTTCACCACCTGATCCCGCTGCTTCTGCTCCAAAAGCCCCCGTCGCTGAATAAAGTCCACCTGCGCGCGATTCGCCTCCTCGGCCCTCTTCTGCGCCTGGTCCGCCAGGTTATTCGCGTAGATCAGGTCCTGATTATACTGTGCGGTCGTGAGCCGTTTCCTCCTCTCTGCGGTCTCGATGTCGTTCCGTGCTACTTCCCTCGCGAGCACTTTTTGGTTATCCAGTGTGAGTCTGTGTTGGGTGGTGATTGCTTCCTGTTCCTGTGCGTGTTCGGCCCGACGGCGGGCAAGATGGCGTTTATGCGCCTCGTCTTCTTTTAGGAGCTCGGTGATGTGGTCTGGAGGGTTGGTTACGTCTGGGGGTTGGTCGCCGGTCGCAGCCCAGAATCGGTCGCGGCAGCCGAATTGTTGCAGGAGCGAGGTGAGAGCTTCGCGCTGGGATCGGGGGGCGGCGTTGGCGCCCTTCTTGACGTAGGCGAAAGGGGAGTATGTGAGCCCGTTTGCTGTGTAGAGGTTGAACTCGTCGTTGAGGAACTCGTGCATGAATGTATCGAGCAGTGCCTGGGTGACGGGGGTGGCGTCCTGGTTGTCGAGTGCGTAGTGGAGGAGAGATTTCCCGTTCGAGATGCGGGCGATGTCGCCGCGGGATTGGAGCAGCGTTATTGCCTGTTTGAGATCGTGGACGGGTTTGTCCCTGGCGTTTAGGCAGAGCTCAGCTAGGGCGGTGCGGCCTTGGAAGCGGGAGGAAGGGGTGTCTCGGATCTGAGCCTCTTCGATCAGAACCTGGATGGCGGGGATGTTGACGTCCCGGGCGGCGGAATGGAGGAGCCAGTCATCAGCTGTGCCGCCAGCGTTTAGGAGGAGACGGACAATGGCGCGATTTTCTCCTGATACTGCTGCGTATGAAAGGGGGGACATGGATCGACTGGTGGTCGTTTGAGGGTCCGCGTCGCAGCGGAGTAGTGCGGCAACGGAATGGGCGCGGGAGGTGGAAATGGCCATTTCGAGGGGCGTGCGATCGGACTTGGGGGTTTTATAGTTGGCGTTGGCTGGTTATGTTGTTAGCCTCTGAAACCAAACTCATAAGTGTAGGCAAGGAAAAGACTCAACCACCTCCAGCAACAAGTAAGACGTCGATAATATCTTCAGAAATGGTATTCTTGTCCTGTGCGAGTGCCCAACAAAGGAGCGATTCTGGCTCGCGATCACCGGTGGCGATGACGGGATCAGCTTCATAGCCTGCGTCGATTAGATACTCGAGCAGCTGCTTCTCATTTGGATAGTTCTTCAGCAGTAGGAAGGGTATGGGTCCAAAGTGCGGGAGTCGATGGTTCGGCTTGGGACAAGACGGGTGAGAGCAGAAAGACTCGATTAGTCTCTGTAATGTTGTGCTATCCATCCCCGACATGAAGATGTGTGGGAAGGCAGCGGTCATGTTATTGCGTCGTGGGCTGTGAGTAAATAGTTCCTTGAGGACCCGGAGGTTCCCCTGCTGTGCGGCCTCGATAAGGCTGGCACCGTGATCATAGTTGACATCGGCGCCGGCATTGAAGAGATCGTAGATGAACGAGAACCCGGTCGGTGACGACGCAGATGTCCTGATCGTCTCGACCAACGCGATACTGGTGTATTCACCTGCTGCTCCTGACCTGAGCAAGAGCGAGAGAGCGGCTTGATGGGAAGTGACCCGTGCGTTGTTGCGCCACGCCTTTTGGAACACCGCAGAGAGAACGCCGGATTGGCCGGTGAAGGATGGCTGGAACATGCTGAGCAATTGCATGTCGTTTTTCATCACCGCGTGGAAAATGCATTCGCCGCCCTGGTGGAGGACTGCCGCGTTGGCCCGGAGGAGGGATCGGATTAGATCGTCATCGCGGGGTCGTTCTTGGACCTATTTCAACCATGTTAGTAAGTCTATAGAGCTGCATGCCGTATTAGGTGGATGCTGGGGACGTACCGCGTTCAAGAGCAACTGGTCGAGAGTTGACTGCGGCTTTGCAGATGTGAGAAGAAGATTCACTGCCGCAAGACGTTTTTGTCCCTTGAGCGCACTAAAAGCACAGTTCAAGGCAGCCGCAATGGCGTTCTTTGATGGACTAAACTGGAGTAATAGTTGGAGGATACTAATATCATAATCACGCGCTCCCAGTGCTCGACAGAGCGGGGTTCCCTGGGAATCACTGGGTGATGCCTTATACTTAAGCAACAGTTCACAGATTGCTACCATCCTCTGCCCTCCCCCGGCTGCCAACGTCAAGGCCCCGTTCAGCAGATGGCTGGGTATCTCCCCTGCTTCCAGCAATAGTCGGAATGCCTCGAATTTGGCTTGGACGTTGGCAATGGCCATGCTGGATTCAAACCCCTGCGCTAGACTGACACCACTCGGAGCGTGCTGCAGCAGTGGGAGAAGGAGCTTCAGATCAACCCGTGAGATCGCCGCACAGATCGATGCGCCCTTGTCGTAGTTCACCGAGGCATGGGAGTCTAGTAAGCGCAGAACAAGAGGGTGCCTCCCGTCTTCCTTGCACGCTCGCAGTAAAGCCTGGTCTCGGAGGAACTGTGGTGTGTCTGTTTGCAGGACGGCGTCAATGTATCGCAACCCAAGTGTTTTCAGAGCATAAGCCAGTGCCTTCTCAAATACAGCGCTCCGTGCATCTGGTGAGAGACTGAAGCTGAGGTATAATTCAAAGCACTGGAACAGTCCCAGCTCGATCGCGTCACAGACGATTTCCCCATTATTATAGCTAACATTAGCCCCTGCCTTGAGCAGGAGACGAATCATTTCCAGTGTTTCATCACGATGCTGTCTCATACCCTCCATTTCAGCTCGGAGGGCAACCATGCCGAGATCACCAGACATGTTCGGCGCGGTGGTTAAAAGCAGCCGGGCCTTTTCCAACCGCGCCGCGTCCCAAGGGAGGTTGATAGCGAGGAGAAGACACGAGCGAAACTTCGACGGAGTGAGATGGTTATATTGAACCAGGAGTCTCAGGAACTCAAGGTTCTGAGAGACAATTGCTTTCTTCACTGCCCGCCCCTCCTCGAAACCTGTGTCTGCCTCCCCAGCCGCGAGCAAGAGCGCAGCGAGATTCCGTCCTGAATCCGTCCCATCGATACTATCCACCAGAGCCCGAGAGACCTCCAGACCGCGAGCGCCATTCCGTAGCAGAGTCTCCATGATCTCGTAGCGCCGTTGCCTCTCCAGCTCCATCGCAACAGGGACACACGGCGCCAGCAGCGTGGCCGGAAACTCACCCTGCAGCAAAATGGTCAAGGCTTCATGATCCCCGCTCCGGGTGGCTATATAGAACAGCCCGCCCTGCTGTTGACCGACATCCGCTCCTCCCTGGACAAGAGTCCTGATATAAGCGTGGTCTCGCTGGTTAGACAGTAAACCCATAGCCGAACTGAGCGCTGCATTGATGGCACCCCCCGTCCCCCCCGCATCGAGTAGCCTGCGAGCAATATCCACCCTCAGCGAGGCAGGAAGACCCTCCACACTCGGAAAGACCGCCTGGATGGATTCAGCACTCGGCCGATTCTGCAGCAGGACTTCAATCTGGTCCACCTTACGCTGGATCACAGCCTGACGCAATGCAGCACCCTGGTTATAATCGACCGACGCACCACGCGCAAGCAGTAACCTGGTATTGGTGAGATCGCCCGCATTGACGCGATCGACCAGTGCTTCGTGGAGAACGTCGCCCGTAGCGCCCTGGCCCAGGAGCATTGTGGCAAGCGCATGCCAGTTTTCCGGCGATATTGAGGTTCCATGCTGGGTTTTGGAAATGGATGGAAAAATGCTGCTTGCTAGACTGCTGCCTAGCTGTCCCGCGTTGAGAATGCGAAGAATCTCCAAATCTACCATCGAGACGGCGTATCTGTATGCCTCGCCATCGGAAAATGTAATCGGGGCGCCTTTGCTAATTAGCAGCTGGACTAATTGCGGCCAGCGCTCTCGGACCGCGGCACATAGGGTTCGATTAACCCCTGTCCCGGCGGCGCCGCCATGCAAGATGGTTTCCATAAGTTGGTAGCGAAGGACTACGGTTTTGGTGGTGTTCAGAAAGACATACGAGACCACCGCGGCCAATGTCTCCGCCGACGGGGGGCTGGCGCATTGCAGAAGCGAGACAACGAGATCGAACCGGGCCGCATCAATCGCGTGTTTCAGCGCACTCCCACCGTCGAAGTTGGCGTCCGCTCCGCAGGCCAGAAGCAGCTGGGTCGTTTCCATGCTGCCCCGTTCAACTGCACCAGGCAGGGCACGGGCTGTCGCAGGGTCGCTCATGGGTGTTTGAGCCTGAAGGAACAGACGAACGAAATCAAAGTTATCGGCCGCAGCGGCGTGGACAAAGTCATCCAAACAGGTATTTGGATCCGCGCCCTCTTCGACGAGCACCCGGATGACATTGAGATCCTGCGTCCGGACCGCGGTGGGGAGGAGTTTGCTCACAACGTCGCGATTCGCAAAATGGGCCAAGAGCCGCAGCACTTCGATTTGGCTTGGGCCACCCTTTAGAGCTCGCCCCATCAGATCCAACGTGAGTTCATCCGTTTCAGTGTCGGTTGCCTCGTCGCGCCGGAATTTCAACGTCCCCGTGCGCGCCTTCCTTGGTTTCTCGGCCTGGAACCTGTTCCAAACGCACTCGGTAACACCAACGGAGGAAGAGCCCGCGGCAATGGTGTTGGCCATGACGAGACCGTAATCCTCGTACGCCCATTTTTTGGGTTTCGTTGCTTTTGTGCTTGAGAATAACTTTCTCTGGCTCTTTCGTCGCTGCTCGGCTGTTTGGGTGAGGAGGAGGGTGGCCTGGCTGTCATCTTGCGGGGAGCGTGTTGGGGAATATGTAGAGATAAGTTGTGGAGGTTTCTGGGTGGGTTGAATCTGCAGCTTGGTTGACAAGGCTTGAAGCCATGCGTCGTCTCTGCAGCTTTGTGTCATTGCTGGTTACCGCTGGTTACAGCTGGACCCAGAGAAAGCTTTCTCTCGTTGTAGAGGACGATGGAGAAAGAGCTTGATATTGAATGGTGATGCTTTATGAGGGTTTGGAGATGGCCAAATAATAATCGAAACAATAGCAACGAAATCTCGATATGCCGTTCTGGAAGGCTCCGTCTCAGCCTCGCGAGTATATCTCAGAAACACGAGGCAGCCAATGACACTCCTCGAAGATCCGGATCCAAGGCTCTGATGCTACCATTCCCCCGTAATGCATATCGATAGCCTTGCCCGCCATCACATTGAGAGACCAAATCCCACTTTAAGTTTGTTCCTCCCCAGTCCAGCCCCCACCGTCTCCCCTCTTCGACACAGCCGGCTTGCATGTCCTTTCTGGGGCCAAAAAGATAGATGCAGTGTCTTGTATCGACAGCCCCTCACAGTCCGCGCGGATGCTGGGTGAGACGTCGATCTCGGCCAAAACGAGGTGCTGATTGGACAAGGGCAACAGGGAATCGCATTGGCGTGGGGTTGATTGCCCAGCCTCTCGATCTGGGACACGAACTGCATTTCTTGGCTCAGAATACGAGGATATTGAGCTTACCTGCAGGGGTTGGGTGCCCGTTCTAACAGGCTTGTGTCAGAGGTCAACTTTCCAAGCGTATCATCATGTATTCATCTGTACGAATAAGGAGCCCTGACTCCGAGACCTCTTCACAGGTCCATACGTGCTAATACTAAGTCGTCGATAGAGTATGTATGTGATTACACCTTCTTCCCCGCCAGCACGCGGTCAAACGTCGCATAATTCCCCTCCCCCCTTGGATCGTAAATGGCAAAACACACCTCTCGCCACCAACGACCCTTGAACTCATTCTCCCTCAGCACCTCAAGCCAGCAATTCGCGACCTCCTCGGGCGGGTTCCTATACACCCCACACCCCAACGCACCAAGGACAAGCATACCATGATGATTGGCCCCTGCAATCCGCAGCGCCAGCCTCATCTTCTTCTTTGTAAGATCCCGCTCTTTCCTCCGGCCAAAAACCCGTTTCTCTCTTGACCTGCCTGCATGTTTATCCTTGACGATCACCGTGCGGACCTGGGGGCTTTGGATTGCGGCGAGCGTTATCACGCTGACGAGGGGAAGGCCCTGGGATGGGGTGAGCAGGGGATGGCCTGAGGACATGTCGCCGCGGATGACGAGGACGCTGGGGCTGTAGATTGCCTCGTCGAGAGCGAGCGGATAGTCTCGTTTGTGGAGGCTGGTTGCGAGGGAGCTGCGGTAGCAGAGGGCTTCTTCCTGGGCGAGGGCGCCATTGAGCCATCCGCCGCCGGGTTTGCGGTGGTTTGCGAAGTTGATGAGTAGTGGTCGTCCGTTTTGGAAGCGCGGGTCGACGCTTTCGGTGGGGGGGAGCTGGGAGAGCTGGATGGCTATGTTGAGGGTGTCGTCGTTGAGGACCCTGATGACGGCGCGTCTGGGGTAGTTGGGGCAGGCCTTCGGGGAAAGAGTGCGGAGGGATTGGAAGGAGAGCTTTTTCGATTTGCGGGCTTCGTCGGTGAGGTCGAGCTGAGGGAGGAGGCTGGATAGGATGTCGTTGGTCTCTGCGGCGGTCCGTTGGAGGAGTTCTCTCTGCCGTATGGTTTCGGGGTCGTCGTGGTGGTGAGGGGGTCGAGGAGGCGGTGGGGTTGATAGACTGAATGCCGCCACCACGTCTCGCAGAAAGGAGCCCATGATAGGAGTTAGATACATATAGAGGATCCAAGATGTTTTTCTGTCGGTACTGGGGTATGGAGGCATATAAACGGGAGGAAACGGGTCGGGGACACGCGTTCAGGCTCTGACTAACTCTCAACGATTGTGTTCATCCAAGTTTCGTTCCAGCAGAGAGAGAAGGCTGGTTCTGTGGTGTTACCTCTGTATTTCGGTAAATTATGTATAGTGTTGGGTTTGGAGCGAAAGGCTGAAGCTTCACCCAGGTGCAGGCCACAGCGTGTAATCCCTGCTGCCAGCTCATCGGACCAAGGGTCACGTCACATTGCACGATGGGCTGCTGCGGACAATTACCATCATATGAGGTTCGACGATGAATCGATCCTGATATCGCTCCTTCCTCCCTTGTGTAGCCAATGACGTGGTTAAGATATCCGGGTATCAAAGGAAGGCGCTACACGAAACCCCGGGCCGGCTGAGCAGGGCCACCACCTACCAAGCAGAATTCATTCGCGTCAAGAGTTACAAAAATAGCCCATCTCAGCCTATCAATCAATCAGAGTTCCATAATCCAATGGGGTGACCCATCTCGGTCCAGAAGGGTGGTCTCTCGCCTTTTATGGGTTTCATCATCCCACGATTTATAAATCGAGTTCCGGCTTTCCCCTTGACCACCTACCACGACATCTCTTCCAAGAAGGGATCTCTGTCCACCGTTTCAATCATCGAAATACCACTATTATGACCATCGATAACCAGCCTGGTTGTCTAGCGACCTAGCGGTACCCCTGACCTTCAAAAGGTCCATAGGTCCAAATCTTTGGCAGGCAGAAGTCTATTACAGGACAACCGACGAGATGCCGGTACGTTCATATCACGGCCCTTCTGGAAACCTGCTGACGTCCACGGTTTCACTTAACAGGAATTCGAACGGCTAGACGCCAGTAAGAACTTCTACAGAAAGAGTACGTAAACAGAGCGCTGCCCTCCTCCTCCTCCTCCAACATGAAATCCAACTAAGAATCCAATCCACCAGTCTCGAGACAGTTTCGGCGGGAATGGCTTCACAAGGATAAAAAAGCCGAGATCGTGTCCATATATGTGATGCATGTTCCATTCCCCCTTCCCTGTTGGCTTCAATCGGATATCGATGTCAAGTCGAGCTAATATGCCGACCAGAAAACACACCAAACTCGCTAGACTCACAGAGACTCGCTTCCATGGCACCCAGCGCGCCTGCAATATCGGGAGCAGAGGCAAGCCTCTCAATCCCTGCGATGACCCCGAGTGCTACCTTTGCGGTATCCTCAAAAACGGCTTTTCAATCCAGCATTCGGGTTCGTGCCAAAGAAACCCCCCCCCCTTTCCGGAGAAGTACCATATGAAGCTTATGTATTTTTTATTAGCCCCCCACGTTATGTTCGGTCCCGGGATCTACACAAGTGTCGTCTCTTCAAAGGCCGATATCTACGCCCGGAATCATCGCATCCGTTCCCACGAACACGTCCTCCTTATCTGCGGGGTGGATCTTGGCACAACGACACAACTGAAAGTGGCTGGATACCCTGGTTCCGGATATGATTCTGTATGTCCCCTTATGAAATCAAATACACTGGCACCGATTGACTGATGTATTGAACAGGTTGAGGGGCTCACGAAGCTGGAGGGTGGCTCGCTGGAATACCCCGAGACGGTTGTATTCAACACAAACAATATCAGACCACTGGGGCTTGTTGTATACACGCGAGAGGGGTGGACGCCGCGTTAAGTTTATAAGTATCTATGGCCAACTTAGTTGTCTGACAACCTTTTCAGAGTAGTAGCAATTTTGACCTGTAAAAAGGTCCATAGATCCTATATTACCAGTATCCGTATTTTCAATGGAGGGTAATCCATAGTTTGTTTTTCTTTGAGCTGTACATGCGTGAGCAACCAGGGCCGCGTGGGGGGAGAGAGTGACCCTCAAGGCGAGGCTATTCCACAGCCTCACTAGAAACGACGGCTGTTGGTTGTTTGCTTTCGAAAATATAGCGTCATGCGCCAGGGGTGTGCTACGAGGCTGTGTCTGACAGGACCAATGAACTAACGGAGAGTTCCGAAGCTTCGAAGCTGGTTCGAGTAAGGCTACAGATTCAAATATTTCCTCGTGATTTACAGCGTGAGGTACAAGTAGTACTCGGACTAGTAATAATAGCGCCATTAAATACACACACATCGTATGGAAGGGCTGGTTTCTTTTCTTTTCTCTTCATATTTATTTTAAGGACACTTTTACCTCTCCGAGTTCGTGTGCTCCTTTGATTTGTCTTTATTATCCCGAGATCGAAAGGTAGCAATATTCATATCTCTAGTTTTTAACCCTTACAACAATCGGTTGCATAACTGTAGCCGTGATAATTGGTCCATTAATACTGCTGCAGATACCGTGCATGGCCACAGCCTGCTCAAGCAGTATATCTCCCCGTTCTTCCCAAATTCGGCCTGCACTACATCTCTCCGTAGTCAAACTTTTGGGTCCAATATCGTCACTAATTCATCCACTCTTTACCTGGACGACGTGATACCTTATACCCAGCCTGATACACACCATGAGTGAATCTCATGGTCTGGAACGGTTCGTTCCTCTCAAGTAATATCAAACCCCAAACGAATATTACTAACCGGGCCAAATCGAGATAGTCATGTTCCCTACGAGGACGACTCAGAGTGGCCACCAGAGGAGCAAAACCTCTCTCCTCCACCCCCCTACGATAGTTTGTACGGTCAAGTGGTTGAAAGGATCGAAGGACACGATGTGGTTATGCCGGCTCCCCGTTCCACAATAACCAGTACTAGCAGTGGGCCCGTCGCCCCAGCTCCCCGTTACATAGAAAGAATACCTACTCCCGAGGCCCGTGATAGAAGACCTCCCATAAATCAACAAAATATTCGGGAGCGCTGGGGGGAACCGTCTGAAACAAGTGATAACTCGGTAATATATCGGAACAGGCAAACCCAAATAGGGAATCCTCGGCCGGGACTGTCAAAAATGACTATGGTATGTGGGAATGGAAATCGGGTTTGTTTAGTCGACTTGCTTACCGTTCCCTTTCTCGCGGTGTAGGAGTTGCGCCCGCTTGGCCCGGAAACGCCGTTCTATAAAAAAGGTAACCTTCGCATTCACTGCAGTATTCTTCGCTGAGGGCATGAAGAGTCTTCTATTGCTAGCTAGGGCTAACTTGACCTTATTAGCCCAACGGCTTTTCTATGACAGTTGGCAAGATCACACCAAAAGCTGCCATATCACATCAGTATATCTCTTTGATATTAAAACCTCTCCGGGCCCAGACAGCCGATCGTCTACGTACGCTATCACTGTCCCCTTGCCTATCTGGTTGCAAAGGAAAGCTATCTAATCTCACTCTTAGCGGTGATGGTTCCTTGCTCTCTTCTTTAGCAGAGCTCCCACTCCGTTTCCACGGTCCTCGCCGGACCTGCCATCTCGGAGAAAATAGCCAGCCTGTGAAGCTCTGCCGCGGTCCCTCATGCTCCCTCTGTACAATTTTCTGGGACCAATACAAAATGAGGAAAGCTGGTATGTAACACAACCCCAAATAAAGCCAATAACGCTCCATACAGTACTACTTTCGTACTTTCTAACGTTCTACACTTATACTAAGATCGGGGGTCTCTACTCGGACTAACGATCCACACGACCGCCGTCTCATCTGGTAAGCACTACCGCCATTGAAAGTCAACTGGTTTGGTTAATGTTATGTGTCAGAGGCGGACGCCTTCGCAACCAACCACCATATCCGCTCACATCAGCACGCCATGGTCCTATGTGTGGTTCCGGCGAGTAGATCCAGTGGCTCCCGCGCGGAGCCTTCCGCTCGAGGTGACACCTTTTCTGCTGTATGTGGGCGACCCGCGTGCCAATAACACCATCAGCTAACCGTTCTCGTTGCGCCAGGACACTCGGCACCAGAACGTGCGGACTGGATACTCAAATGCTGCCACGAGGGGGGGGGCTGCTGTGGCTATCGGTATAGTTATGTATACTCGACGGGGGTGGCAACCTGCGAGTGGTTGATTAAAAACAATACTACCTTTATACACTCCATGTCTGCTATGGGAAACTATTTCCTTGCCTGTTACGCAAAATATTTGTTAGGGCTATGCCTTTATCGCCTCAGGTATATATATATCTGAAGGGTCAAGTCGGGGTTTGGTCATTTTCTACAGGAGAGATACGCGATATCACCATTGACTCGAGTTGAAATCCCTCTATTCTGCATCATCCTGTATTAAAAGGTGTGTAACTGGATGATATCCATGTGTAACGCCGCAAATCATCCACAAACAAACAAGTCTTGACACCTTTCAAGGACGTTTTCAGAGATCAACCATCGCTTGTCCCATGCTCTAAGAGGATCATTACTCTCTCAAGCAAGCAGGGAGTATTATTTAATTCCTACTTTAAATCTAGAGGTAGGTATTAAAGTGTATCTCGTTTTAATATTAATTCTATTATGACCCATTTGCTTACCATACTACTACTGGTATTTTTTCTATAACTTCATACCATCATTACTACTTCATTTTGCTGCTGCTGTCTCATGTTGGACTCGGAGTATCTATAGAAACAACATGACAGTGGAAAACTAGAGGTTCTGTCGCTGGGAGAGTTATTTACTAGCGGGAGGGCAACGAATAGAGTATCTTATGATAAAAAGGAACCTGTGTTCCAAACGTTACTTGTGACTTGGACAAAGCATTAAACAACAATCCCCTCTCGATATTAGCGTCGATGAGAGAAACCCCACCCAATCGATTAACGCGGCTCCCATCCAAGTCGCCTATACACAAGCAGACCCAGCGGCTTGATATTGTTTTCGTTGAAAATAACGGTGTCTGCATATTCGAGTACGCCGCCCTCATGTTTGGGGGCTGCTTCAATCTGTGGAGTACATATATCAGCTCACTGGTGCGCTTATATATGAAATGGGGGCCCTCCAGGTTGCTCTGTTCACCTACTTTTCTTGTAAAATACGCTACCCGTATCCAGGGCCTGTATCCCCTGGTCTGCAGCCAGAATGTCGGACACGCAAGAATCCGTGTGGCTGGATTCATTAGGCAGAGGGTTATAGGTTTGACCACATTCAGATGGCATCGATGGATACCTTGGGTATTGGCCTAGGAAAGGATTAACGGGTTAAGCAAATCCAGTGACCACCATGAGCCATAGGATCACCCACAACCTGAACCAGTCAAGGCCATACACTCCAAGAAGGCCTTGGTGCATGAAGCCGCAGTAGCAGCAGCGTAGGTCCACCACCTCACCTCGAAGCTGATTGTGCATCCTGTGCGTCTTCAGGCCCGACAGCAAACTCTGGACATCTCGATTCGTACCCCTTAAAGAATCCTTAGGGCCGCCTTTTTGTCGATACCCATCGGGATACTGCCGGCCAAAATCGTATTCCACGATGCTATCGCTGACGATAATGTCCCCGAGAATTAACTCCGTCCCTCCCGGTAAAAACGGCACTCCGCCACAGATTCCGACGACAATCGCCAGTTTAACTTTCACGAAGCTGACCCGCAGGCTCGAGGCGACACTAGCAGCGCTTCCCTTTCCCACCCGCGGCATGCATGCCAAAACGACATTTTGCCCGCACACCCGCCTGGTGCGGTACCAGCTCCCATCGCCTTGTCGCTGGCCGTAGGTCGAGCGAAAGTTATCGTAACGCTCGTCGAATAAAGCCTCGACCGCATCGAACTCCAGGGGCAGGGCACAAATAATCGCTATTTCAAATTCGTCACGAGATTGAGGGCGCATTTTTCCGTCCTTCCCTGGAAGTTCAACGAAGAAGACTGGTAAGTTACGCGACAACTCCAGATAACTATCATGGTACTATCTGCTGTATGGAAACGGAGCTTACCACGTCTGTTTCATCAATACCACCATGATCTTGACAATGCTGATCCCCCCAAGAGAAGACCCAGAGGAGGTGATCTCCAACCGTGTCGTGTTTTGGGCAGAATCAGCCTCACAAAGCCTCGCGAAATGCCCCGCAGGACGGCCTGCCCAGATTAAGTAAGTCGAGTACGAGGCAAGATGAAAAGCTCGGCCAATGCAAGCCTCGGGCAGAAACACAGCAAGATTTCAGATGTCTTGCTGGTGGATAAATAAAATAGACTGGCTTGAAACAAAAACCGTGGCTAGGGTTCACTATTAGGCTAACTGGGTGATAAATCCGCCTCATGAGATCTATGTGTAACAGCGCAGATCATCCCCAAACAAACAGGTCTTGGCACTGCCGCCCATAAATCTTGGGACTTTCCGTCGCCCCCTGCCACTCGCGCCATCGACCAGTCAAACCACACCTCCCAAAATGCCATCTCTCTCTACCCTCCTGATCTCTCTCTTCGCGTTCATCTATCTAGCACAAGCGCAGAGATGTCTCATGTACCTTACCGGGTCAGTAGCCCCCTTCCAATTACCTAACCGCCGCATACTGATGACACGCGCAGCCAACATAATGTGGTGCCTGAGGCCGCACTGGTCGCTGACATCACCCACGTCGCACTGGCGTTTATGCAATCATCCACCTTCAACAAAGAAAATGCCACCGACTGGCCTCTCTTCACTACCGTTGAGGAAGTACGGCCGAAATTCTCCCCTGGAACGGTCGTCACCGTAGCCATTGGGGGATGGGGCGACACGCAGGGATTCGAGAAGGCCGCCGCGACGGACGAGAGCCGGAAGTTATTTGCGCGGAATGTTAAAGCGATGGTTGAGCAGACGGGTGCTGATGGTTTGTCCCCTTCACTAGCTGGACAGTTTACTACCACAGTAGACTAACGAATTGTCTAGGCGTGGATATAGACTGGGAGTATCCCGGGTCCGTCCCCCCAACCCCCCATCCTAACCTTAACTAACAAACCATCAGCGGAAACGGAGAAGACTACAAACAAATTCCCAACAGCGAAAAAGCCTGGGAAATCTCCGCATACCCTCTCCTCCTCTCCGAAATCCGCTCTGCCCTCGGCCCCAACAAGCTCATCACCGCCGCCGTCCCGGGCCTAACACGGGATATGCTCGCATTCACCAGCACCACCATCCCACTCATCATGGCATCCATCGACTTCCTAAATATAATGACGTACGACCTAATGAACAGACGGGACAACATCACAAAACACCACACAGGGATCCAACTCTCCCTGACCGCAATCGACACATACATCTCCAACGGCGTGCCACCCGAACGCGCAAACCTCGGCCTCGCATTCTACGTCAAATGGTTCAAAACCAACCCAGACGCGGCTGCAGATTGTGCCGTCCACCCCATCGGCTGCGCAACAACCCTGATGGAAGACCCCGTGACGGGGGCAGACCTAGGCCAAGCGGGGGGCTTCTCCTGGCATGACCCTGTCCCCGACGAAGTAAGTGCATCTTTCACCCGGGCACTAGAACAGGGGGAGTATGACAGCATCGGAGGCGGGTATTATTTCTGGGATGCGCAGGAGAATCTGTTCTGGAGTTTTGATACGCCGGACGCGATTAGGGAGAAGTATCCGGCCATTGTGGAACCGAGGGGCCTCGGTGGGGTGTTTGCTTGGGGGTTGGGTGAGGATGCGCCCAATTTTGAGCATTTGAGGGCGACGACGGAGGGGTTGAGAGAATACGCAAAGAATAAGCGAGATAAGGCTGGGAGGGAGAAGGCGAGATGGGTGAAAGAGGAGTTATGACTATTGTAAGGGGGATATTGCTGCCAAGATATTGGAGGGAAATGGCTCATTCAACCTTCAAAGCATTCCTGAATTGGAAGCTGAAGTTGAGTTTGCTTGCTGCGAGTGCACTAGCGTGTGTGATATTAAATAGGTCAACACCTTTCTCTTTTTAACTCAGTCAGTTGATTGTTTAATTGATTGTTCTAGACAGGCCGAAGCAATCAAGCTGCTACCTCCTCGCCGCTATTGCTCTATTTTGGCAACAGACAAGGATCCCCAGGCTTATCGAATGTAAATTAAGTGGTCAAGTCAAGCATTGGACAAGAAAGACAAGAAAGACAAGAATTCCCAAGACAACACGATCCTGTGATAAATTGGACCCGCACCCGAGGCACAAAGTGTACGACTCGGCATCTCATCACTTACCTTGTAGGGCAGCAGGGTTAAGGAGGATCGACTATTTAAAACGCGGGGTGAGAATCATTTTTCAGTTGAATAATGCCTGTTGAGCTGCAGAATCCGAACCCGAATACGGACCCGAACACGACGACGATCTTCACCATCACCCAACTTTCTCACTTCCCAATGTTGGTACATGAAAGACTCCCTAGGTAAGTAAGCTGACAATCTCCAGGCTAACACATTTAATTATGAGCTAGGTCCTGTTAACCAAGTGTGAAGGCCGAGCTACGGTGGAAAGGTGGAATTAAGGTATCTGCGTTCGGCAAAGGGTACGAGTACGAGCAATGCGGTCCAATCAGAGACAAACGGTTTTGCTCCACGCATTGGGATCGGCACCTGAAACGGCGGTATTTGGCAACTGGACCGGGATCGACAGTCCTCAAATGGCCGGTCTGCAGAGAAATGGAGAGTCAGGCTTGGTGAAGGGGTAATCATGCTGTTTGTCATTGGCTGCCCGCACGGCGACGCGGTGATCCGCATGGAAGTGTTTTCTGGTTTCATGGGTGATGGGTTATGGAGTTGCCTGGACCAAGTTATGGGTGATGATACTAGTATCTCCTGAAGGGGTTTAAAAGGACGATCCTGCTCTCTGGTTGCAATCAGATTTCCTGGATTTCAAACCCAATTCACTTTGAGGATCCACTACTAGAGTCTGCATCTCAACATGAAGCTTTCTATCCTCTCTGCCTCCTTGATTCTTGGGCTGGCATATGCCAAACCACCCCATGGACATAATCCCCATCCCTGGATACCTGCGGGACCTAAGGACTGTAGGTCACCCATACCTTCTTCCCTTTCTCGCTGGGTATCTAATTAACGTGGCAGTTCGCGGCCCTTGTCCCATGATGAACACCCTCGCCAACCATGGCTACCTCCCACGCAACGGCAGGGATCTCACTCGCCCTGTGGTTGTCGCTGCCCTAAACGAGGCCCTGCATTTTAACGAATCCCTCGGAAGTCTGATGTTCGATATGGCCATCGTTGCTAACCCCGAGCCGAACGCGACTTTCTTTACCTTGTCCGTCTATCCCCCCCATGTCTAGTAGAGTATACCCTAACGATATTGACTTAGGGACCATCTGAACCGCCACAACGTCCTGGAACATGATGCAAGCATGAGCCGCTCCGACGCCTACTTCGGAAACAACCACGTCTTCAACAAGAAAATCTTCGATGAGACCCGCGTCTACTGGACGGACGAGATCCTTACTGCCCAGATGCTGACAGACGGCAAACTCGCTCGCCAGATTGTCTCCCGCTCTACAAACCCGGAGTACACCTTTGGGGCGATGACGGAGCAATTCAGTCGGGGTGAGGTGGCGGCTCCGATTATTGTGTTTGGCGATATGGAGGCGGGGACGGTCGAGAGGCGGCTGGTTGAGTATTTTTTTGGTGAGTCCCTTTTCTCTTCTTTCTTTTTTGTGGGGGGTTTCTGTTGGTGACTTGTACTGACTGAGTGGATAGAACATGAACGTCTCCCTACCGTACTGGGATGGACTAGACAGGCTGAGCTGGTCAGCGAGGTGGATATCATGAAGGTGTCGAATATGATCGGGGCCGCGACCAATCTGCTTACCGATTCGGAGCCTATCCATACCAGTCGCGATCTGCACGGTCTCGGCCTGTAACTACCTCACCTATCCATCCCACTACTCTTCCATACACTCCACATGTTGAGATAGTTACAAACAAGTACTCTATTACCACTCTATCTATATACCTCTAAACAAACCCATATAAAAAGAAATAATATCGTAATCTACTCCTCCGTCTTCCTCCTAACTCTTGCTCCCCCCCTCCACCCAACCCACCCCCTCTCCTCCGGCCCCCTCGCCAACCCAATCCCCATCGCCACAACCACAAACACCAAACTCACCGTGCCACTCATCACCCACCCCCTCTCCGCATACACTCGATTCCCCACACTCGTGCCCATCAACTGCCCACAGAACGCACCAACCATATACCCCGTATTCACCCTATTCCTCGCCTTGGGCGCCACACTATAAATCGCAGCCCTATTCGCAATCATCGTGCTCTGCTGCCCAAAATCAAGGAAGACAGCGTAGAGGATCGGGCCGGCGACGGTGAATGTGCCTGTGTATGTACCGATGGCTATACCGAGGAGCATAAAAGAGAGGGAGATTGTGATGGAGAGCCAGGTGGCGTATTTATCGATTATGAGCCGGGAAAAGGGGGGGGAGAAGACCATTGGTGATAGGCCGGCGATGGAGAAGAGGCCGATATTTTGGGTGCTGTAGTAATACGGTTTCCCGGAAAGAAGAAAGGTGAGTGTTGTCCAGAAAGAAGTAAAAGTGGCCGAACCCAGGAAACCCATGAGGGTTGCTTGCAGGAGAACGGGGTGTTTGGTGTAGTAGCCGAAGATGGAGGAGAGGGTGCGGAGGTAGGTGAGGCCGGTGTTTGTGCGCGGGTAGTCGGGCATGAAGAGATAGAGGAGGAAAAAAATCATGTATTGGAGGCCTAGGGAGAGGAAGTAGACGATGCGCCAGTGGGTGTGGGCGGCGATGAGGCCAGAGAAGAGACGCGCGAAGAGGAGGCCGAGGATCATGGCGGAGGAGACGATGGAGAGGGCGGTTGCGCGGCGGGCGGCGGGGGCGAGGTCGCCTACTAATGGGAGCATTATTTGCTATCGCCTTTATTAGTCTTCTTTTCTTTCTTTTGCTGGGGTTATAGATGGATAAGAGGGGGGGGGGGTACAGGAGTAACAGTTGTAACGGACGTGATGAAACTCAACGCCAGAAACACATTAAACGAGTCCGTAAAGCAGAGCCCGATCCACACCGTCGCTGTCAAGAAGGTCAGAAATAAGACGAACGGTCGTCGTCGCACGATATCCCCAAGTGGACATATGAAAATCAACCCCGCTGCGTAGCCAGCCTGGGAGCAGGTCGGGATCAACGACGCCCGTTCCTGGGTGACATTGAAATACTGGGCAAACAGATCCAACAGAGGTTGGGCGTAGTACAGATTGGCAACGGTAAAAGTGCCCGCGAATCCGAAGAGGAGGTTCATGAAAAGGTTAAATTTAGGTGGGTTGTTCGGGTTCCAGCGGCAGTTGGGCGGGGACCAGAGCAGTAAATCGTAGAAGACTTTGTATGAGGTCCATCGGATTGGTTTTTGTACTTCATCTTCCTATTCGATATTAGCCCTGCGATTGGGTTACCTGGGGTTATGGTGGTTCACCTGCTCTGGCTGCTCTGGCTGGATCCCAGTCTCCGGTGAGGACTTGTTTTCTGAGGAATTGCTCTCATCTGCATTATGTGCTGTTTCCTCCATGATCCAATCTCTGCAATCCTATTTTTCTTTCCAATCGGAGAATTTCCCAACCAACCCAAAATTAAGAAAAGTTCCCACAACGCACCTAAGCAGAGATCAAGCGTTAAAAAAAAAAAAATCTTGGCCCTAGCGCCCATTTAAAGAAACAAGCAAGACTTGGTCAGTGACTCAGTGGAATTCTCCCCCCACTTCGGCCAGCGGGGAGCGGGGGATAGCTCTCCTTGCTGCTATCAATTGGAGAGCTTGGCTCGTATCGGATTCGGTTATCACGGCAGCCCGGATTTTTATCCACTGCGGTTATCGTTGGGGTAGGGCAATCAATTAGGGTAGGGATTTACGAAGTGTGGTGATCTTTTTGTTGATTACGTTTTGCTCAACAGATATTTGGTGAGGAATGTCAATGTAATGCTTTTCTCAAGTGGGTTCTAGCAAAAAGTTCACAGAGATTGCTATCGAGGGGAAAGTACGAAAACGGCGAAGATTGCATGAGCTCGGATTCCGAGTGACGGGTCATACACATCCCCCATTAAAGCAGACAATCAAAGCCATGCCCTGTTTAGGTGGAGCAATCCAAATCAATAATCAAGGCCCAAGTCAATAATATTAATCGGTAATAAAGAAGGCAAGGAGTGTTTGTATGTTTGTTCAGTTAAAAACTCGGCCACATGAAAACTCGGCACCACGTTTTTGTGGGGTGTCGGAAGAGCTGATAAAGTTTTATCCACTTCTCCACGTTTCGGCGTCGGTAAGATTAGCTTTTCTTCGGTGCAGAACATTCTCTTTCCATTTGTTGGTTTAAGTTCCTGGGCTGAATTGTTTGCTTGATTGTACTCCTCGGTCCCGTGTTGAAGCTAAGCTGTATGTCCTTTGTGGCTGAAGATTCCTTGTGGATTTGAACACCAATGAAACAGATCAATTAATACACCTATACTCCTATCAAACAAATAAAAATATCACGAGGGAATACAAGTACGAGAAGATAATGGCCTCAGCTAGCCAGTCCGAATAGTAAAACTCGACCCCCCACCCCTAGTATTCGTATCCCCCCCCCAAGTCCCCGTAACATTCACCCCCCCAATTTCCCTAATCCCCATCATCCCCAACGCCGCCTGCCCCCTCGCCACAAGTCCCGCCCCATTCTCCCCCTCCGCATTCCTCCTCTGCAACCCCTGCCGCCTCAGCTGCCTCACCTCCTCCTCCCCCAATATCGCCCCATCACGACACTGCCTCCACGCCGCCTCCCGAATAACCGGCGCCCAGCTCTCCGCCGCCGTCGCCTCATCCATTCCCCCCGCATACACCTTCTTCGTCCGTCCGCTCTCGCTAATAGATTTGGCCGTGAACCACTCGGACCGAATGACGTCGTACCGCCGCTCCATGAACCAGATCACGGGCCAGGTGATTGGCCATAGTTGGAGGATGATGCACGCCCAGAAGACAAACGTATTATTACGGAGGCGGTTGATCCAGTGCGGGGAGTAGATGGTGATTACGCTGGATGAGAGGGAGGGGTTGATGCTTATGTGGCCGCGGTAGCCGGTGGAGCGGATGTGGGAGATGAAGGAGGCGCGCATGGGGGAGGGGTCGAAGCCGCTGAGGTTGCGGCGGTAGGTGAATCTGTCCATCCAACTTTGTCAGCTTCCTCTTCTACCTTTGTATAAATAGGCATGGGGGGAAGGAAGGGGAGGGGTACGATTTAACACCGGCAGTATCGGCGCAGAAACGCTGACACCACCCCTTCATCCCCGGTGTATCTTCTCCGCTCTCCAGATCCATGAGTCTAGCCCCTTCCTCGGGGGTGGCGTCATCATCAGGAAGCGCAATGCGACCCGGTTTATTCGAGCGAGAACGCGACTTAATCCGGGTCCCGCGGAACGCCTTATCGCCATCATTATCGCTCACAACGGTCGTGTAGGACCATTCCTGGTTGCGACCGGTGTGGTCGGGTCCCCATCTTAGTAGCGTGGTGGTGAGATCGATGCGAAAGTCAAAGTCGGTGACGGTCTTGGTCTCGGATTTGCCGCCGTTGGAGCGGGTTTCGCGGTGGTAGCCGTTAATAATCAGGCAGGGGCGCGGGGGGAGGCCAATCTGGGAGGTGATCAGGTCGTGGAGGGTGTTGGCGTCAGAGGAGAGGTCGGGGTCGAGGGTGACGATGCCGGAGTGGCGTTTGCGTTGCAGGATGCTGTTGTAGCGACGGCCGCCGGGGATGAAGTAGAGGGTTTCGGTGGGGCGGATGAGCTGGTCGCTTTGGGTGGATGGGTGGGAGGAGACGGCTTGGCTGTAGTCGGGGGGAGCTTCGTCGGAGGGTTCGGTGGAGGGAGTGGAGAGGGAGGAAGAAGAGGAGATGGGGGGGGAGGGATCGGCGGGTGTCGGTGGTTTGCCCATTGTGAGAGAAGTTATTCCAGCGATCGGAATGTTGAACGAACAAAATGAGAGATAAAAGAGTGGGAGGAGGATGGCTTACTGAGGCAGGAAGAGAGATCAAGAAAATAAATAAAATTTGACGAGTGGGAGCCTGGGCTGACTGGCGCCTGGAGGCTGAGCCCCTGATCGTAACCAAATGAAGCGATCTGTTTGTCCAATCTCGCCTCCCCACCCGCGAAACAAAATCTTCGAATGAGAAGGAGCGGCTCCTGCATTGAACCTGAATTGAACCAATGGAAAGGCCGCGGCAGTGCGCGTCATTGTTGGTCGATTTGGTGGATCGCGGCATTTCACTGGTCGCGCTAAATTTAGTTCATCCCACAGTCTTATCTTCCTTGGTTTGAGGAAAAAAGCGTGAAAGGAAAAAGAAAGTCTTCTTGATGATGAAGGGAGGAGCTTTTGATGCGTTTTACGCAGTGGTCTTGGGTAAAGCAAACATTGCTCGAGCAGATGAAACCAGTTGGTGCCTCAGGCTGCGTCCACCAGTTTGTCTTGTTTGCGCTCTCGGTGTTGTTTCGGGAGTGGGGAATTCGCGACACCAAGTTAACACACATTTCAGCCTTTGTATCCCAACCAAAGCACCCAGGAAATTGTTTTTGAGGATAAATATAAGCAAGGGTCTACTTAAACCCGTTAATAGATTTTTCGATTTGAAACGTCCCCGTGGTTGGTTAATTCTGTGTGTAGAGAGAGCTTCAATTCACTGATTGGGGGTGGTGGAACGATATATCTTTGCAAACGAGCGATCGTTTGGTTACGGGAGAAAAGTGAAAGTGAAAAACACACACACACACACACACACACACACACACAAAAAGAAAAAGGCGATAAAGTTGTGCTCGTATGAACTAAGATCATTTCAGTTTGATATAGTATACCTTCCCAAGTTATAGTACCTATTCTCACGGCTCTTTTAGGTTGGGGGGAATAGACTTCTTGGGGTCCGACTCCGTTATCTCGAGGCTTTATCCTCTGATGATTGGGTAGCGGAATACTTATCCTTCGGAGGATAGAGTAGATGCATATCACTTCCGGATATAAATTGGTGCCAGGACAAAAGTACCGGGCGCATTCGAAAATGGGATTCAGCCTTGTGTTGATGGAAAGAAGTGGAAGGCGAGGAGGCTAAACGCGTGATCAACGCGAAACTGGAAGAAGCGTCGAGTCAAACAGCGAGACTCATCAGATTTTCACTCCTCACCTTATCACATCCCCTTCCTCGCAGTAGCCAAGCTCATGTTATCGGTGTCTGTACAGAATCATCATTTCTGCTCGAGGAAATGAAATTTCTGTTATGAATGACGATGAAGAAGGCGATACCGCGGGATCTCGCACTGGGGGTTTTGGAGATATGGTCGAGGTTTTTCAAGCATAACTCGCAGTGACAGTTTCTTAATATTCTGGGCGAGAGTTTGAGCTTGTATGGAGCTCATCTGCAGTCTAGCCTGGACCATAGCCAATAGCCTGACGGGTTCCGGGGTTGATTTCCAATGTTATCTGCCTTCAACACGCGAACTACTGTATAGGATGTGGAGAGCTGTATTCCCTGATGATTCCCGGTCTTGAGAAATCTTGACCTAGTTCTTGGCCGTCACGTCACTGAATCACATATCTGCACTCTGACTATTACTGTGCTGACGCAGTACCTTGACCACCTCCGCATTTCCCTTTCGTTCCGCCCAACTGACAGCCGTATCACCCGCTGAATCCGTCAGATCCACATCAGCACCGTGATCCAACAGCAGCTGCACTATCTCATGGCAGTCCTTGACCTTGGCCGCCGCACGGATCAACACCGTGAACCCCTCCGAATCCACATGGTTCACATCCGCCCCATTCTCCAGCAACATTTTCGCGACCTCCCTACACACCTCAACCCCCGGATGATCCTCTGGGAACGGCATATCCTCCTCCGGCGGCCCAAACCCCATCACCCACCCCAACGGCGTGCGTCCATCCCCATCGACCTGATCCACCACCGCCCCCTTATCCACCAACAGCCTCACCACCTCCACAGCCCCCAGCATCGCCGCCCACCGTAACGCACTCCACCCACTATCATCCACCGCGCACGGATCCGCCCCGGCCTCCAACACAGCCCGCAAAACTTCAATCCCACCATCCCCCTCCACCGCAGCCGCGATAGCCAGCGGCCACGACCCATCGCGTCTATGCCTATTCACATCCACTTGTCCGGATGCAATCAGCGCTTCCACAACAGCCAAATGCCGCAAATTCACAGCCCGTCGCAACGCCGTCTCACTATACGGCGCATTCGGCCGATTGCGCTGTGGACACGGTACATCCGCTCGAGTCCCAAATTCCAAAAACGTCCGTACAACATCCACATGCCCCATACCCGCCGCACATATAAACGCCTCCTGTTCCTCTGGACCCTCCACCCCTTTTTCTGTTCTCATCTCCAGAAAGAGTCTGACCAGATGCATATGCCCATGCCACGCCGCGGTCTCAAGAACAGACGCCCCCTTGGCACTGGCACTCGTCAACTTCAACCCCCTCCCAAGCAAAAACTTCACAAGCTGCGCATTCCCCCCCTCAACCGCAATCCTCAGCGCAGACCGATAGTCCTCCCTCTCATACAGATCTAGATCAGCCCCTGCATCAAGAACAGTTTTCACAATATCTAGATCATTCGTTTTGAGCGCGTAGAAAAGCGGATAGTCGTATGGGTGGTTTGGGTCTAGGCCAGCCTGGACAAGGGTGGTGAAAATGGACATGTAGCCGGGTGCGATACAGAGTCTCCACGGCTTGACTTTGCACCAGTATATGTTGCAATTTGCGTTGAAGCCGTGGGTGAGTAATACATTCAGCACCTCGGTGTACTTGTGCCGGATAGCCAGACAGAGGAGGGAGAGTTCGTCGTCATCCGCGATACGATCGGGCATGCCTTCTTCCCAGTGCGGGGGGGTGAAGGGGGGTTGGGTGTCTGTGGGGGCGTTGAGGGTGAGGCATCGCTGCAGGGCAGTGGGGAGGTTGTGGGTTACGGCGAAGCGGATGGCGGTGTTGGTGTCGCTGATGTTGTGCTGGTAGAGGGTGTCGTTGAACAGACTGTAGAAGTATTTATTTACTTGGGTGAGTGCGTTGAGGTCGGTTTCATAGTCGAAGGGGTGTAGGGAGAATTCGAGTTCGGCAGCTATGAGGCGGTGGATTTCGTCGGGAAGGTCGGTGAGTTTCATCTCGTCTGCCTAGTTACCTAGTTACCTAGTTTAATGGGGGGGTTTAAAAAGTTCAAGATAGAGGGGGAAGACGACATTAAATAGACGAATTTAAATGAAGCCTCGTATTCGCGTAGCCCATTCTGGTTAATCAACAACACTAAGGATAAGATACAATCAACTATATCAAAGGAGTAAAGAGAAGGTAGTTAATCCTGATCCTCCGGATGAAACACCAACGCCCTCACCTCAATACTCTCCCTCGCACTCTCCCCCTCCGTCTCCCTACTCACAAACGCCGAATGCGGCACCCGTCTCGCCCTCCCATCCACCTTCGAATCAAAGCACTTAATCAACGTCACAATATCCGGTGTCTGCGCATACCGATAAAACCACCGTATATTCGGGTTGGGTCGAACACCGTACGTCTCCCCCTCTCTATCCGGGTAGATGAGCTTAATGCCCACGAGATCACTTTCTGCCACGGAATGTGCGTCTGCCACGGCCAATGGATCCTTGAGGATGGTCTTGATGGGGCGCCAGACGTTGATGATTTGGTATCTGCCTTTCAAGAGGGTGGGGGCCTCGAGGGGTAGGTGGTGGGTTACCCGGTTCTTGGAGGCGGAGTAGGATTGGTCGATGTGCACGCGTTGGACGGGGCCGCGGAGGGAGACGGAGCTGGGTTGGGCAGCGGTGGAGCGGTCGTCGGCTTGCTGGCGGCGGATGGTGTGGTCGAAGATGAAGACGCGGGAGGCGCCGGTTCTGTACACTTTTTAGTAAGGGGTCTTGGGGGGAACTGGGATAGGGCAAGATTGGGGGTGGGGGGAGTACGCGTCTTTCAGGAGTTGCTCGGTCTCCGGGTAGTAGATCTGTTTGATCTGGTCGTCGTCGCGAAAGTCTTTCTCGGCGCTGGTGTGGTAATAATATTGGAAGCCGTTGCCGTCGAGGGTGTAGTCGAGCTCGTGGCCGCTGACGTCGTGGACGGTTACCGGGATAGTGGCGATGGGCTGCTTTCGGTAGCTTTCTGGGTTAGCGACGTAGTTGGGAGCAGGAGGGGAGCCGTCTTCGTTGTCTTTGAAGAAGTTCAGGGTGGTTTGGACGTGGTGTGGTTTGTCTAGGGCTTGGGGGGTGGTGGACTTGGTGGTGAGTAGGGAGGAGGGCGCGAGGGGCTGTTCAACGCTAGCAGATGCCATATTGTCTTTCGCTTTCTTCCGTAGATGTATATCGGATAGTTGTTTGGATAAAGGTGCGAGGATGAATGCTGAAATGTGTCGTTGTTCATCTCATATAAACCAGATGGGTCACCCTCTATATAAGAGATGCGGGGTTCCATTTGTCAGACCAGCACGCCATCAATGCATGCGACCGACGATGCTGATAAATCCACAATGACCGGTGGGTGAGGCTGCCATGTGCCTCGTTTTATCAAAGTTTCGTATTTCGAATGGATTAATAATGCCGTCGATGACACCATTCACACAGCTCGATTTCTAATCCTGATGACGAATTAAGCACGAAGTTCAGCACAAAGTTCAGATCTTTTAATGCCAAGCCTCGAATGGAACCCACCTGAGCAGAGCAAAAAGCTACCCCGGTTCTATATTTAGCGGCGTTATTAGAATCTGACTGGTACTTTGCTCTCCGGTTATTCCGCTAGCTGTATTGAATGGGTACACTTTAAAGTCTAACCGTAGCACCGTTGAGGCAGCTGCAAGGATTCCCATGTCAAGGCAACATACTTCATACTCCGGAGTAGGTTATCTCATTCCGGATAACCCGATACGTTAACCCCTTGGTGGGATCGAGAAGACGTTAGTAATCGAAAGAGTACTTTCATTCAAATTTTACCATCTCGCTGGCAGGGATGTGGCGTGCCCAGACCAACGATTTTGGTCCGTTTCACGAGAAGGAACCGAGTCTTTATATATACCATGGTAGATCCTCCATAACGGTGTTGAGGTCTTCTTATGGGAGATACAAAATGAAATGGTCCCCATCAAACGGCAGCTACGAGAGATGGCTGATCGCATATCCTCTATTGCTGTCCCTTCGGTAAGTCACTCAACTCGTTTATCACAACGATATTCTAAACCGCTTAGGATGACTTTCTTTTTGATGCCAATGTACGAGATTCGCTGTTGTTCGAGGATGAGTCTTACAGTAAATCGAAAACCTACTTCTGGGCTTTGGAGTCCCTCCGCACTATCAACGAGTGCATCGAGTCTCTTGAAATAGCTCGTTTCATCAAATATAGGGATGCCTGTGCTTTCGAATCATATACTTCCGCAAACTATAATAACGAACGGGGACAAACAGCCCGCAGGCCACCATTAGCGATCACTACTCGATGAAACCTATCCCCCATTGCTTATCCCATCTACTGGAATGACCGTTGATATTGCGGGGAGCTCAGATGAATTAGTTAGTCCGCAACAGCCGAACATTCACCTCGTGCGCATGGGACATCGTCAGCGTTTGATGCATCGGCGGATGACATCCCATATCAGGTCCCGTACTCGCATTCTCAAGGGTATCATATTTCTGTGCAATACGGAATACCAAATGGCACACCTGCATAATGGCAAATTGTTCTACTCCTGTCAGCTCGCTATTCCACTCTCCTATTTCTATCAGAAGGGAAGAGAAACTCACGACCAAGACACACCCTAGGACCCCCATTAAAAGGAAGAAACTCCCAAGTCCCCGGCTTGCATCCCTCCCACCTCTCCGGACGGAAGACCTCCGCATCCTCCCCCCATATATCCGGTCGTCGATGGAGAGACCAAACCGAGTAACTGATCGGGTGGCCTTTGGGGATAAAAACGGGATCACGGCCGTGGGGGCCTCCGCCTACAGGGAGCGTCGTATCCTTGAGGGCAATTCGTATGTTGATAGGAACTGGAGGGAAGAGTCGAAGGGCTTCAAAACTGTTGTTAGTCTTCACACAGCAATTTGTCAGGTATCGACATACCTTCATTCACAACCCAGCTTAGATATTTCAGACTCTGGATATCATTAATAGTCAGGTCTTTATGCCCCTCAGACTCCGTAATCCGGATAACCTCCTCCCTAAGTTTCCCCCACACCCGGTGATCTCGCGCAAGAAAATAGATAACACTACTAAGCAGACTAGGCGTATTATCCCGCCCAGCAACGAGTATATTCGTAATCTGATCCCGAGTCCCATTGCGACCCTCCGGATGGTCCGCAATAGCCTTGAGATAAGAGTACTTCGATCCGTTCTTTGCTGTAGGCTGGTGAGCCTTGTCGGTAAAATATCCAGCAAACTTGTGCACGACTCGATTCGCCTCGTGGAACCTTGGCGGGGAGATCAGCCAATACAAGGAGAAGGCAACGGAGCGTTGGAATAATATATGTTGTGCGTATTCGAATGCTTCACCGAACCCTTGGTGTCCTGGGAATGATGTCTCAGGAACCCCTGTGGCGTTTTTGAATGGGGAATTCAGAGAGTCCACGGATTCATCGAAGAGGAAGTCTGTGGCGGTGTCGAGACCGTATCGGAATAGGAGTGGGCGGATGTCAAACGAGCGGTCGGTTCGTGGGAGTGCACTTAGGAAGTTGTCTGCGTGGCGGTCGAACCAAGCTAGTGTTGGTAGCTGGAGTCATCCAATATGAGATATCTAGGTTAGTGAATGTGGAATGTACTGGTGGCTGAGAGACGTACCTGGTCTTTGGCAAACTGAGGCCGAAGCAGACGCCTTGAATGCTCCCACGTCCTGCCGTCTGAAGTGAAGATTCCATTGCCAAGTAACGGAGACCATTTGTTCTTACGGAATGGAGCCATCCCAAAATCAGAGAATTGGGTGGAGAGGATAGCCTGGAGATTCTCAGGGTCCATCGTGAGGGTAAACGCGGTCCCGAAGGCTTGAAGCCCAATCGTCGAGCCATAATCCCGATGCAGGCCCTGCATATGGTGGGCGATTTGGTTCTCAAGATGGGCTTTTCGTAAACCGTTCAAGGTCTTGATACCGAGTGGACCGCCGGGGACTTGGACGGGTTGTTGGCATTTCCATTGCCTTTGGAGCCTGTTATGGGATACTCTGCGCTGGATGAATCTTCCAGAGAGGAGAATTACAGAGGCCGCAATGAAGCAGATGGGGATTAAGAACGATATCATCTTGTTATTTATCGTTTTTCTGTCGTCCCACTTTACAAAGGACACGGAGTAGTAAGGATGGCGGTTTATATCTGTCCGACTCCTTCGTCGGGGATGATAGGAAAGAGGGGGGAACGCATCGTATTACCTCAGTCCTCGATATCAGTTGTCGTTCGAATTGAGATGTCTACCCTTACATTATTACCCTTACTTCCCAACCCCTCATGACACCCTTAGGTGAGGAGCCCCCTGACCGCCACAGCCCATTCACGGGCTCGGTGGTTTAAAAGGAACGCGCAGGACACTGGTAATTGTCCTAGCAATTGCCTAGGACGTAGTTCGCCCGTCGTGGAAGCCTGTGAAACCCTATAGCCCCATTACCAGCTCTCCGCGGGGCGTAAGGAGTCATCCCTTACTCTAATTCGGAAAATCACTAATTGCGATACCGCATGTCCTACCCCAATATCGTGTCGGGGACCTTCTCGGACACCACCTTATTAGCCATGGTCCGAGTATCTCACGTTTTGGTCTCACAGCGAGGGGGTTCTGGTTACATGGACACTGCTACCCAGTGTTCATCCCCTGCGCAATCAGTGGCCGCCCACGATTACTTGACCCCTGCCCCGAGGTAAATACAACAATCCCCCATCTGGGCATTCTGTTCCTCACGCCACACCAGCCTACCATGTGGGAATACTATTCAGGAAAAACAGTCTTCATTACCGGGGCGTCCGGCTTCCTGGGTACGGCCCTAGCGCACCGGCTCGCAAGTAAAGGGCCCGTCAATCATATGTACTTCCTCTGTCGTGGGGGGTTGCCGTGAGTCTTTCCAATCCATCATCTTATCCTGACATTCTCATATGATGAACATAGTCGCCTTCAAACACAATGGGGGAAGTGGTTGTTCCCGGGGGACCTAAAGCTCCTCCTTGATCCCGGTCTTGTGACAGTTCTCGAGGGCGATATCCGGCTCCCAAATCTGGGCCTCAAGCCCCATGAGCTGAAGGAAATACAGGAACGGGTTGATATCGTCATCCATTCAGCGTCTTCCATCAACCTAAAACATCCGCTGTGGAAAGTTTCACCCGTCGTCGTAGGAGGAACCAACCGAGTGGCCACCCTCGCCCAGGGATGTCGCCACCTAGAATGCTTCGTCTACATTTCAACTGCCTACGCCAATTCCCACCTCTATCCGAAGTGCAGCGCCCTCGACACCCCCGTGGACGAAACGCTCCATCCCCTCTCCCACGACCCAACAAGAGACGAAATCCACGAATGGAAGGACGTGGAGGAACACGGAACCAGCCAAGAATACGAATCCCACGATTTCGCCTGGCCCTACGCCTACGCAAAACACCTAACCGAACGCCTCCTAACCACCCAATTCCCCGACAAGCTCTTAATCATCCGTCCATCCATCATCGGCCCAGCCCAAACACACCCATACCCGGGCTTCTCCCTCCCCCAATCTACACCATCAACTCTCCTCGCAGCAGGCCTGGCATTCACCCCCTCTACAGAGATGCACCTCGCAACCAAGTCCTTGGATCCAGAGCATGAAGCCACCTTCGACGAAGTGCCCGTGGACGTGGTCGTCGACAGACTCCTCGTCCACCTAGCCCATCGTACCCGAGGGCCTGTGCACGCCGTCGCCGGAAAACGTGCCAGAATCAGCTCCACGGCTATATGGCACGCGTGCATGAAGGTCCGTCCAATCCCATGGGGGATAGAGTTTGTATCGACGTCGTTGGATTGGCACTCCCCGAAGCTTCATCCGATTGCACAGCTGTTTGTTGTGCTTGGGACATCGTTCGACTTTGCTGAGGGGAAAACTGAGCTCCTTGACCGGGGGATGAGGGAGGAGGATAAGCGGGGCCTGCAATTGTTTATGGAGCGTAGTGATGGTGAATATGACTTTACTCCGAGGGCGGAGCAGATCTATGCAATGGGGAGCGCGCTCGCGAAGCCGTGGCCGTGGTTTCGGCTGGTCGTTGTTTTCTTTTGTTTTTTGTATCGGATAGGTCTTGGACGAAGATAAATCGCCACTGTTATACGATATCGGCTCGCACATTCATTGTCATCGTTGCGCTGCGAGTAAGCTAGTTTCTGGGGTCCAAAGTAACTGGCCACGGAATACTTTCCCGACTCCGTAGGGAAGGGGGAAACCAAGGCAAACGCCAACCCTGCGTCATTCGATATCCACCACTCATTTTCCGTGCGGCGGCCATTGAATCTGGAAGCTCATCGTTTTCGTCTGCAACCAATGGCTTTTGGGTTCTTTTCTTTTCCCAATTCACGCCAAGAAATGAACATATCCGTGCAAGATCCGGAGTGGTTCGCAATACGACCCACGGAGGCTGGGATATTTAGCCTGCACCAAGATCAGTGGGTCCCGGGTATATCGGTTTCAGAATCAACCTATCGAAGGCACCGTGAAATAAAGTTAACCCCCTGGGGTCGTATTCTCGACAAGGGAAATGTAGCTAATCCTAGTCCAGCCCCATAATAACGGATTTACCTGTGTTTTTTGATAGCAGTGGCCCCATATTCGGCATTTACTGCCCCCTATCCAAGTGCCGATTTCTATAGACATTGTTTTGCCCAGGAGATGTTGGAAGTTGAGCAGGCGGCATCATCTCCATATGGTAAATCTCCGTGGCACGACGAGGGGATCTGCGTCATGAGGAATATCCACGCCCTGGATGCAGAGTGATGTACAGACTGGACTGTACACAGGGAAGGGGCGAGGAAATATTGGTGTATGTTTGTTGTCTCATCCTGCTATACTGCTCCTGTAGTCCAATTCGCAGCTACGACCAGAGGATATAAAATGGCGTTGAAAGTCCCCCAGTTTTGTCAATCATCTTAGCTTTTACGATCTAGAGAACTTCAACCATCCAGAATCCCTTATCCATTTCTTAAGTCAACAAACACCATGAGGGTTACACTGGCAGTCACGCTCCTCGCGGGCCTCGCAGCCAGCTCAAACCGTAAGCCCTACCCATCACCCACACCTCACCTCAACACCACTAACACGATTCACAGTATCAAAACGCGCCTCATCAGGATGCGGCACCACCCCAACCTTAACCAGCGGCACCTACACCATCCCAGTCAACAACCAAAACCGAGAATACATCCTCACCATCCCAGACACCTACTCCCCCAACACCACCTACAAACTCATCTTCGGCCTCCACTGGCTCGGCGGCACCATGACCGACGTCTCCAGCGGCGCCTACTACGGCGTCCAACCCCTCACCTCCGATTCCGCCATCTTCATCGCCCCCCAAGGCCTCGACAACGGCTGGGCAAACCCCAACAACGACGATGTCACCTTGATCGACACCCTCATCTCCAGCATATCTTCCACCCTCTGCATCGACGAAAACCACATTTACTCCATGGGCTGGAGCTACGGTGGCTCCATGTCCTATACTCTCGCCTGTGCCCGGCCCGAGGTGTTTCGCGCTGTTGCGGTCCTCTCGGGGGCGAATCTTAGTGGGCCCTGTGAGGGGACGGAGGCTGTGGCGTACTACGGGCAGCATGGGACGCATGATAGTGTGCTTGATATTAGCCTAGGTAAGGCGATACGAGATACCTTTGTGGGGAATAATGGGTGTACGGTGCAGGAGACGGGGGAGCCGGCGCTGGGGAGTGGGATGCATGTTAAGAGTGAGTATCAGGGGTGTAGGGAGGGATATCCGGTGACTTGGATTGCGTTTGATGGGGATCATGTGCCGGATCCGGTTGATGCGGGGGGCAGTGTTTCTTGGACGGGGGGTGAGGTTTGGGGGTTCTTTGAGCAGTTTGATTAGGTGACACTTTCTGTTGGCTGGCGTATTGTTTTGACTTGGGCTTGTGTGCGGGTGGTGAGGGTCTGTATCTGGGGAAGCTGCTTTGGTGATTATTTTATGGCTATCACACTCCTTTATTTGTTGGGTATATGCGACGGTACGTGAAAGCTACATTCATGATATAGGACATCTGCTAGATTGTAGTTCATGCTCTCTTGATGTAGATATGGTGTGTTCCCGCATCCATCTCGCACTCTCTGCCAGGGTATCCGGTTAAATGGAGGACAAGAATTGAAATCCGTCCTTTAGAAGGCAGAAACTAGCACATATCGAACATTTCAAAGTTACCTGCGTACCTCATATACTGGAGAATTTAGGGCAACTACGACACGACTACTATTATTCAGGCTCCCGGACATGGCCTTCTTCAAAGCAATTCACAACTCCGTTCTTCTTCCAAATCTCTGTGGTTATTTACATTTTCCAATTCGAACGTCTCCTTTCAGTCCTCTGAAGCACCAGCCCGCAAATTCCAATAACACCCCATACCACAACCCCCACTCTCCTCCGTAGTCCTAACCATATCCCCCAGACAGTTACACCTGCAAAGTCAACACCCCCGGCCGATAAGGCAACAACCCATAATCCCCCCCATCCGACGCCGGATCCCGTCCCTGATACAACAACTGCAAATTACACGGATCAACACTAAACGTCTGATCCGGGTTACTCCTCACCAGGTCCCCATGGCTAATGTCATTCGTCCAGGTCGCACCACTATTCGCCTTGCCCGCGAACGGCGCACTCTCCGTCCCGGCCTGCACCGTCCACTCCCCATCCAGACTGTCGGCCGTGAAAGAGCGGAAATAGCGTCCATTACTCCCAATCGCTTCCACGAGCATGAGGTACTTATTCTGGCCTTCGAGGGTGTACACCTGCACCGCTTCGAAGAGGTTATTGGTAGTATCGCTCATGATGGTCTCGTACTCTGTGCCGAAATCGCCCGGGAAGTTGTCGATGGGCATACTGGCGCGATAGATTTTACCGTTATCGCCGCAGAAGAAGAGGTACATGTTGCTATCGTCGCCGATGACGGTTTGGTCGATTGCGCCGGTGCCACTGTCGGAGATGGACCCCGAGAAAAGGGGTTGGGCTGCGGACCAGCCGTTGGCGTTACTGGGGTCGCTGGAGGTGCGGTAGGAAAATGCGGTGGAGCCCCATTGGTGCGCGAGGATCCAAACGTCTTTGGGCGCGAAGTAGAAGAGGGTCGGGGCGACGGCTCCCGAGGTCATGGCGGTTTGGGTTGCGGTGCCCATGTCGGACCAGTCGGAGAAGAGGCCGAAGTTCATCGAGCCCCAGTTGGAGCCGGAGTCGTGGTTCGTGGCGTAGACGAGGTGTTGGTCGTTGTACATGACGGCGGTGAAGTCTTTCAATGAGGCCCAGCCGGATTGGGGTTCTGCGAGGGCGCCGGTTGAGGTCCAGCTGTAGGTTGAGGGGAGATCGCATTGCGATAGAGCAGTTGGGAGAGATGCGAGCAGCACGGCGCTCGACAGGGCGAGGCGATTCTTTGTCTTGAGGAGTGGCATTATCGCGGTTTCCTCTGCAGTATGAAGTAAGGATGTTTTATGTGTATCCAAATATGTGAAGGCAGAAAGCTCCAGCGCCTAGCCGCAGGTTTATATACCCCCTGCGGACAATACGTACGATGAGAACAAATCGGAAAATTGCCTCTTTAGATCGTGCCTCCCCGGACCCAATGCTCCTTTTTGCGGGGAGAATTGCGGGGTGCCAGAAATGTCGCAGAGACTGGCACATTCGCTTGGTACAGCCAAAGAGAGGAGACGGAGTCCCATTCCCGGACCTAGCTTAAACATGGCTTGTTTCAGGATGCCCTGAAGAAATGAAGTGGCTGGGCCTGGGATTTAGGCAAATGGATAAAGTGCCACTAGTTGAAACCCATTGCCGATCCCTGCGGCCAAGACTGGGGCACGTATCCGGGCTCGTTGTTCGTATGTTCGCATTCTGACTTCAAATTTGTTGTTCCAGGTACAGATGGCCAAATATAATAACACTCTCCAATCCAGATGGGGGTACCATACGTAAATGGAAGGGGATGGGGGAGCGCTATATTTGCTGGTGTAGGGATCCAACCTCCTCTCGAACTCGACTTACACCCCCCAGGTGCGTCCTCCACTGAAGTAGATCCTCTGCACGGCCTATTCTCGAATTCAAGGGTCCCACATCCCTCGGTAGTCAGGTGCTTGAGAACTCCCGATAGGTGTGGGCAATCACACGGATCTCCCGATGATGGACGACGCAAGCTCAATTCTGGTAGAAGATCGGCGGATAGCTTCATGCTCCACATCGGTCTTCTCCCTACCCCACCGGAGGATCAGGAACCGGATGCCGGATGCTAGATATTCAGGGACCGAGCTGGCTAAGTCGGTGTCGGCGAGTGGAGATCTTGTGAGGTTGCTTGCCTATTTTGCCTAAAGTGTTCGAGAACCTCGGCACTTCTGTCTGTAAGAAGTCGTCAGACTTACTCAAGAGTGAACGGTTTGATTAAATCTTGGGGTATAGATTGTCGGTACTCTGCGGTAGGGATAATTGCCAGAGAATATGGAAAGAACTGGTTAAATTTCATAGGAGGGCTTGAGTTATATGGCCCCAGTAGTCTGACTTCCGATATCCACTATCTCAGCATGTTCGTGTTCTGGGTCGAGGGTCAATCTTAGTGGGAAGTGAAGTCATACGCTCTGTGTGTGGATGTATCCAGTGTCCAAACGCTTATCAGAGCCAGTATCTCTGACGAGGTCATTGGCTGGTCATTGGCTGCTCCTGTCATACCCTTCTCAGGCCGTCGAAGACGCCACGTGGACCGGCACACGGCGCCTTGTCCCATGAAATATATCTCTAAATATCGATATTAGTCTGAACTTCATTCTTTTTGCTGGATTAGCTAGCCATCTCTCCGAACAGCAGGGGCGGCAATCCGGAAACAAGTACCTCGGTATGTACCGTCCAGCTCAATAACCCCCAAACCAAGAGGGGCAAAAAAAAAAAGAAAGAAAAAAAAAAGAAAAGACCCCCGAATAAATCCCTAGGGGGAAAGTTCTACACCCACCCAGTCATGTTCATGAACAACGGGCAGCCCGAGATGATTTTCAGTCGGGGCGCATTGATTCGCTCCCCGCGTGGACAGCGACCGCCGGGTATGCCAAGGCTAACGCGGGTGCATTTTGCGGCGGGGGAGGCGGCGCATAGGATTCGGTATGAAGAGGGGGACTTGCTGTTGTTTAATGATAGGAGGATTTTGCATGGGAGGGATGGGTTTTTGGATGGGGTGGATGGGGGTGGAGGGCAGAGACATATGGTGAGACTGTGGTTGGGGGATGAGGAGATGGCGGGGAAACCGCCGGACATGGGGCTTAGGATGCTTTGGGGGGATATATTTGGTGGTGAGGAGGGTGGGAGCGAGGAGGGGTGGCCGGTGGTGCCTGATCCGAGTTGATGGGTGGGGTGTAGATATTTTTTATGGATTTATGGGCGAGATTCGAGGGTAGGATATGTATGGCATGCAACTATGGATGAGGGGAAGGCGAAACGCGGAAAGAAATAGGATGGAATCACTACAGTGACTGGACCCTAACAGACTACAATAGCTCCCAACTCGATACTCGATCTCCTCGGTGTCCCTGGGGGAATACTCTCATCGACAAAAGCGGAGTGCGGGCAGACTAGCACCAAGTCAGTATTATAACCAGCAGCATTGAGCTGAACATAGGTATGCAAAGTTGTGAACCCAGAACGGGCCTCGGAAGTGGAGCTATCAAAGTGTTTAAAAAGGATGATGTCATCCTTGGACATCTGGCGTTTATAAAACCACTGATGTATTGTATAATATTCTTTTACAAAATATGATAAGATCACTTGCAAGGTTAATTGGAGACACATAATGTATCAAGGGCCATTTCCTACCAAATGAAACTGGCTTACTGGAAACTCGCATAGAAATACTAATATAGCCTCACCGCTACCTAGGAACAGCCCTACCCGACATTTTATCATGGGGCCGTCCAGGTAACGGACTTTCTCTCCTCGGGAAAATAGGAAGATGCTGCGATAATTCAATACACTCTCCTCCTGGGTACTGTCCAGCATTTGGTACTCTTGATGTCACACAGGGAAGGTTCACCCAAGTGACTCACTCAAACCTACTCCGCTCTGTCTCCACGGGGGTAGCGGTGCTGCGTAAATTAGGTTCAGGTGCGGGAAAATATTGACGCTTTTCGACGTCGCTAACTATAAGGTTGGTATTAATTCCTGTCTAGCTAGTGGCGAAAGGGCGTCAGACACATTTGCACCATTTCTCAAGGTCGTTACTGGTCGATCATTGTCGGGATTGCTGTTCCGCCTTGTGTCGTGATAATCTCCTAATTGCGTTGGTTGGCAAACTGACCGCAACGGGGGATTTCGGGTCATGGTGTGTCATCGCCGAGAAGGTGCACTAGGCCTGATGAATAGGAGAGAGCGGATTCTTGTGTTCTACCTTTCTATATAGCGAGTTGAGCCTCGACGCGCTTGCCGGGGTAGGGCTTTATGAATAATGAAATCATCGTGACAGAGCACACTGTGAATGAGTCACTCATGACGACTATATAAACCTCCCCTTAGTCTTTTGTTTTGGATTTCATTCTTCCTTTATTCACTATTCCTGTTACAGAGACCATCATTCAAGAAACTCGTTTGAAAAACCCATCCAAGAAGTATTATCAACAAGCTCGGGCAGAAAGCTCATCCAAAGAGCTCATCCAAAGGGCTCGAAAAGCCCATCCACAGGGCTAAAGCAGTTCGTACAAGAGCCTCATTTCAAGAACCTCATCAAAAAGCTCATCATCAACAAAGCTCATCAAAAAGCTCATCACCAACAAAGCTCATCAACGAAGCTCATCCAAGGAGCTCATCCAAAGACCTCGACCAAAGACCTCGACCAAGCACCTTGATCAAAGAGCTCATCCAAAGAGCTCATCCAAAGACCTCGACTAAAGACCTGGACCACAGTCCTCGACCAAAAAGCTCAATCCAAAAGCTCAATCCAAAAGCTCAATCGAAAAGCTCGTCCAAAAAGCTCAACCAAGAAGCTCATCCAAAAAGTCCATCCAAAAAGGTCATCCAAAAAGTCCATCCAAAAGGGTCATCCAAGAAGCTCAAGAAGCTCATCAAGGAAGCTCACGAAGCTTGTTTGAAGAACTCATCCAAGAAATACTATCATCGACAACCTCATTCGACATTCTATTCAATCCACGACATATCACACCATGCATTTTACCTGGGAAACAACTTTGGTCGTCCTCACCCTCCTCTTCTCAATCAAAGGGGTCACCGCAGCTCCCACCCCTCCCATCGATCTATCGATGAGCCACACGAATCTCTCGATAAACAACTCCACGGAACTATACCCAATGGACTCCCTCCGAAGCGACGAGAAAGAGTGTGAGCATTCAGGCAACTGTTGCTTGGGCTACATCTGCGGCCCTGAAGGCCTGTGCGTGGTTGGCTGCGAGGGAGACAGGGACTGCTACAAAGGCCAATACAAAAGCCAGACCTGTGAGGACGGCATGTGTGTTCAAGAATCCGGGGAGCAGTGTAAGACGTACAATGAGAAGTGCAACGACCGCGACGAGTGCTGCTCTGGTGTTTGCCGGAAGAAGTGGCATTTTTTTAGCAAGGCATGCAGACTAAGTTGGTTTGCCCAAAATGAGCTAAGTCGGCCGATCGATTGAGGTGATGTTATATCGTGTTATTTTGGTGTTTGTGTTTGTTGGGGATACCCAGAATGAAGAAGCTGTGGTTGGAGTTGGATTCATGTTACTGATGATGTTGTGTTATTGAAGATACCCTGTTATTCATGCTGTCGTTCGCGTTGTTGGAATATTGGGATTGAAAAAGGAAAGGTGTGCCGTGATGCGGCACAATTAAGGGGAAAGTCCTGGCTTCTTGAAGAGGTTAAATTCTTCTTTTTGTCTTTCTGGAAAATGGGATTGACACATGGCCGATTCTTTTTTTGTACCCAATTGTGGCTGGATCGGATCCATCTTATTGGTGATGTTTTTTGTATCGGCCATGTTGGAGTATTGGGATCGATACAGGAAAGGTATGCCGTAATGCGGCACAATCAAGGGACCTCTAGGTCGTTTCAAGACATTTTTCCTCCTATACTAATAGTATTCTGGAATTCACGAGCAATACACTATCAGGACACATCCTTTTTGCCAGTATGACTATCTAGTATTCTATCCTCAACTTGGAATGTAGGTTGCCGTAGTCCTAGAGTATTGGGGATCGAGCCACACTGGTGGGAGTCGGGAGCTAGAGGACTCAGTCAAGGTATATGACGGTTATCGAGAGATTAGAAGACGGTGAACAGGTTCTGTGGCAAAATTTGTGTCATTATAGATATGATGCAATCTTGATAACATGACTCCGTACAAACGGAACTCCAAGCGCCATAAAAAGAAGAAAGAAAGAAAATTATCCCTGGGGTCAACCCCTCGATCTAACAAGCTTGATAATACTCGTCCCATCATCCACTATCCTCTCCTCCTCCTCCAGTCTATACCCTCCCCATCGAGGCAGCAGAACCGTCCACACATACCAGTACAGAACCCCAAACGCAAGTCTATTCCCACATTAGCACAAGTCAACAACGTTAACCCCGTCCCCCAAAACACAACGACAAAGAAAAGAAAAAGGAGGGGAACTCACATCCCAGTCCCCACAATCGCATACGTTGCATAGAAAAACTCCACGTCCCCTTTATATCCCGGTGGCGGGATCGCCGGTGCCGCCAACAACGCCAAGCACACCACAACCCTCAACCAAACAGCCGGTAGCCACGCCTTGAATGGTCGTGGGAGATCTGGCTCCCGATATCTTAAGAGTAGTAATCCCAGGGTTACCGCCAGCGCAAGGATCTGTCCAGGGTATCCCTCGACATCGAGGATGAAGTTATACACATCGCCTTGCGGTGGGAGGCTGATCACAAGAAGGGACGGGATGTAGTGCACTATCAGTCCTCCGAGTGGAGAGTTAAACGGTTTGGACGAGGAGAGGATGTCTCCATAGGGGAGGAATCCTTGGCGGGCTATCTCTTGGTTGATGCGGGCCTGGTTTTGTTAGCTTCCCTGGGCGTCGGGGATAGAGTACAAGGAAAAGACGCACAAGTGCAAAGGTCACGACCATTACATTCCCAGCAGCGGAGAGGGCGATCGCTAAAGGAAACAGGATTCTCCCAACGTGGGCACCGAACAGCCTCTCGAATAGAAGGGCCGCCACGAGTTCCCCGCTCTGCTTGATCTCGTCGAGGGGTATAACAGAGAAATAAGATATATTGGCGAGGAGGTAAAGTGCAGCCACTGTTATTAGCGCGCTGGGGCATACGCTTTTCAAGGTGCGAATCGGGTCATGGACCTCATTGAGGACGTTATTGACATTGCTCAGTCCCGCATAGGAGTATAGTACTTTGAACAGCGATGTGGAAAGGAGGTTCCAGCTCCAGTTTGAACCTTCCCAGAGCGCATCCCATGCAAAGGGGTTTTTGTTGAGGGAATCAGTGCCAGTCCCCACGGAGATATCACCTGGTCGTAGGAGAATAACCCAGATACCGGTTAGCGACATTGTGGCGATTAGCACGATCTTGAGCCACCCCAGGATATTCTGGATCTGGATTCCGGTTTGTCGGAAACAACCATGTACGATTGTTATTGCAGTTAGCAGGCCGACAGCGAGTGCCTTGTGCTGGAGCTCACTGGAGTCTATTTCAAATGCGAAGAGTGTATACTTGGCGAAGATGATGCAGTTGCTTGCTGTGAATCCGAGGAGGACCGCCTGGACTGCAATCAGTGTAGATGCCAGGAATCGCGGTCGTGGATAAGTGTATTCAAGGTATACTTTGTCTCCGCCGGATCGAGGGAGCATGCACCCGTACTCCATGGAAACGGCTAGCCCACAGGCAGAGAGAACGGTGCCGACAACCCATATTAGAAGAGACAATCCCACGCTTCCTGATGATTTGGCGATGGATCCGGGAGTTGCGAAGATACCGCTTCCTATCACGCGGGATACGACCAGAATGTACGCACTGGACCAGGTGAGACGTTTCTCGGGTGCCTGCGAACGAGGGAGTTCATCTCGAGTCACTGGGGCTGGCTGCTCTATGGTCTCGTAATGACGGTAGGACGGGTCTAATAGAGGACATTCATCCATGCTGGGCGAGGGTGCTTGCTGCTACAGAGACTGTAGACGGCACGGTGTGTCGCCCTTTACATTGATTGAGATTGCTTCATCCGATCTTTCCGTTGCTTAGAAATTGCTCCGATGGGACAGGCGATGACCCCCTGGGCTGACGGTATGTCGCGAGAGCAGGCACGCCATCGCGGCCGCAGGTTGCGGATAGATAGCTGGCACGAATGGGTGCATGTGCCATCAGCACGAAGACATGGCATCCGATACCCGAGTCAATTTCAGATGAGGTTCAATGTAAGTATAGAGAAAGCAGGGTAACCACTACAGTTGCATCTAGTAAGGAACACTTGGAATGAACACCACGATGAACGGGCTATGACTACGGTAGAGCCATGGCAGCCATGTGGACGTCCTTTCTATTAATTTCCTTCACCGTATCCTTCCGGCCCACCCTGTATAACCCACGATCCACCAAAAACACGAACCATTCCATGGCTCCAATATCACTAGCACAATTCGACTCTCTCCAAATCATTCGCCATGGTTCACTTTATTTCATTCCCCTTAAAAGTTCCGAAACCCCCCAAGTGAGCGCGATATCGACATTCCACACACATCACGTCATCCCGACCCCGCGATTCGCAATGAACAAAAGCACGAATCCACGACCAAAATTGCGACCACTTTGCAAATTTCGAAAGTCCCTGTTACAACATCCCTGATTTTGAATTACGCTCTCGCACGAGAAAAAAAAATTGCCCTATTCGCGCGAGTCTTCCGGATGGAGACCAGACCAGTCCCAGTCCCAGCACCCAGGGCGAGGGCAGTGGAGATGCTTCGTTGGAGCGGATCCAAGATTCAGCACGACCGGGTTTTACCCCGATTACTCATATGGGCGAGATATCATAGATATTCTTCTAGTTCATTCTTTTAACCCTTCTTCTTTCTTCTTCCCTCGTTGTTTCTCGTACGATAGAAAAGTTAGAGCCGAGTTGGGTTGAGTTCAAGTCAAGTGTGCTATACTATACCATCACCATGACCACAATCACCACCCTCGTCCCTAGTACGACACTAGATGAGAAGCACCCCGCCTTCTTCCAAAAGGAAGTATGCATTGAACAGCGCGAGCAGAGTCTCCCATATCGTCAGAAACAGCACACAACACAGGACTCACCACAAGCACAACCTCAACCGTCTCCGCGCACAACACAGAGTGCTTTACTACTCAAAGCAGCCCGTGAGCCCTACACCCTAGCCACAGACCATGCCATCCCTGCACTCCTCCACAAAGATGAGATTCTCATCAAGGTACCCCCTCCTTATACCCCCTTCCCTTTCCTCAGTTATAATCTTCTTACTGACAAGGTAACAGGTAACAGCCATCGGCCTAAACCCCATCGACTGGAAGGGCCCGTACGTCCCCCATTCCCCTCCCCTCAACCCATATCCACAAGTTAACAAATTTACCCAGAGCATACAATTTCGGCATCCCAGCCCTCCCCTGGATAAACGGCCGCGATCTAGCCGGCACAGTAACCCAAGTCCCCGAACACAGCCGTCTCCGCAAAGGCGACCTCGTCCTCGTCCCCTCAACAGACTATCGGGATATCCGCAAAGCCGCGTTCCAGGAATACGTTGTCGCGACACACTTCAACGCAGCCCGGATCCCAGCCTCTCAGTGTGCGACTGCAGCCGCTTCGGTAGGGGTAGCGTTTGTGGCGTCCGCACTTGCACTGGGTGTTAGTCTAGGGGTGGACTTTGGGGTTGTGGCGCGGGCTCCGGGGCCGGATTTCGGGGCGTTACTGGGGAGCGTGGAGAGGGAGAGTATTCCGGAGGATATTCGGGGGGAGTGTTTTGGGAATGGGAATGAGCGGGTGAGGGGGGGGGAGTGGGTTGTTATTTGGGGTGGTGAGTTACACACACCCATTCTATCTTGACTTGATGAAGGGGGGGAGGGGGGCTAATAGGTGACTGTGCAGCATCGACTACAACGGGTTTCATAACGCTCCAACTTGCCCGTCTGGCTGGGTTGAAGGTTATCTGTGTTGCGGATGTGGCTCGTCATGGAGCACGATTGCTTGAGGCTGGTGCTTCGGTGTTGGTTGATCGGTTTGATACGGCGAGAGCGGTGGAGATTATTCGTGGTATTACAAAAGGAAAACTACGGTATGCGATTGATATCGTGGGGAAGGATACCGCGACGTTGTTGCAGAGTGTGCTTGATCCGGTGGTTGGGGAAGATGGGTCTCGTGCGCATTTGCTGGGTTTGACCGGGCTACCGAAGGAGAGGGACGAGAGGATCATCTACCATACTGTGCCGATTAAGTTGTTCCATTCGTCGTCGGTAGTAGGTGAGGCGATGGTGACTTGGTTGGAGGAGTTGTTAGAGACGAAAACGCTGGAGATGCCGGAGATTGTGCGTGTGGAGGGGGGGTTGGGGAGCGTGAATGAGTCGTTGGAGATGCTGAGACGGGGGGATGCGTCGGGGAAGAGGATTGTTATTGATATGCTATAGCCTTCTCCTTCTTCTTCTTCTTCTTGGTTTGGCCTTTGTGTTATGGTTAATTTTTGGTTATTTTGGGGCTATACCAGGATATGGTAGATAGGCGTTGGGTTGTCAGTCCAGAAAATAGAACTCGGTCTTTGCTCCGATCAATCAATATCCCGCATCAGATAATGCACTCCATATCCATATTGTTTGAAGGACTGTGCAATCCCTGCCTAGTGTGTGCTTAGTAGTGAGGGTTGTGAGGTGGTGAGTGGTGTAATCGGGGCCACGATGTCGCCATCGCACGTCTTCGCCGCTGAGTCGGTGACAGCGGGGTTCCTGGAGGGGTTGAGTCAGTCGTGATGCAATATGATGCAATTGGGGTTACTTATTTCTTATCTTGATGATTAATTATCCATGTGACAAGATTACTTTCAGGGATTTATAGGGGGGTAGAGGGGTAGAGGGGTAGTCCCTCTCCCTGGATCTCCCAAGCCCTAACTCTCCCACTCTACCACTAAGTTAAACACCACACCTCATCCTAATATAGTAAAAAGTAAATAGTAAATATACAGCATCTCACATTAACCTCTATAAACAAAATAAAATAAAGTAGTTACACATCAACCCAAGTCTCCAAATAAGTCGTAAGATCAATCTCCTCGGGCCTCCTCAAATGCGGCACCAAACTCCCCTCCTCCCCCCTCATCTCCCTCCCCGTCCACCCATTCCCCAACCACCCAAACCGATTCCCACTTTTGCTCGTATACTCATACTCCCAATCCTCCCACCTCGGATCGCGTCGAATAAAATTCAACTGCGCCGCACTCCCCGGAAACAACCCATGGATCCTCCCCCCGGGCCGTCCGCCATTATACCAACTAGAGCAGTTCTCCGTCCACACCGTCCTCGCAAAGAACTTATCACTATACTCTAGAAAGTCATCCGCGGCAGCCTTACTAGGCACGATACTCTTAATCCCCTGACTGCGCACCTTCCGAATGATTTTCGCAATGTAGGCTATCTGATTCTCGAGACTATTGGGCACTGTGCCCCCGTGCCCGGTTGCATTGGGCCCCCCGATCCAAAGTAAATTGGGAAATCCCGGGGTTGCGACCCCAAGATAGTTATACGGAAACCCGAAGTGGCCGTCGTGCCTCCAGGCGGATTGGAGGTTGAGGTCCCCCGCGATAATCGGGAAGGGAGGGGCGTGGTCGACGTTTGCGCCGGTGGAGCAGATCACGATGTCTACCTGCCGCTCTGTGCCGTCCTTAGTGATTATGGATGTGGGCGTGAAGTGGGAAATGTGGGTTTGGATGTAGGAGACGTTGTCCTTGCAGAGGGCTTCGAGGTAGCCTGGTCCGGGCGTGGGACGGCGACAGTTCGGTGGGAAGTCGGGGAGGATTTTATCGGCGAGTTCGGGTTTTTCTTTTATGCGCTCGAGCATCAGGGCTGTCCACATGGCCCGTTGGTCGGAGTTGAGTGGGGAGTTGCGGAAGATGGCGCCGAAGCGGGAGAAGAAGGGGGTTTCGACGGATTTGCGGAAGGCGAGGTAGGTGTCTGGGTCGCTGAAAGAGGCCTTTTGGGCGGAGGGGAAGAGGTTCGGTTCGAGCCGTCGTTTGCCGCCGGGGGCGAAGGCATCGGCGATCCAGGTGCGGTTGCGCGCGTAGTGGTCGACGTGGGATGCGATGGGTTGGATGGAGGGGAGGACTTGCAGGCCTGAGGCGCCGTTGCCGATTAGGGCGACGCGTTTGTTGGTGAGGTCGAGGGTGTGGTCCCAGTTGGAGGAGTGGAAGAGGGGCCCCTGGAAAGAGTTGATGCCCGGGTAGTCGGGCAGTTTCCAGGCGTTGAAGTGCCCGATGGCGTTGAGGAGGATGTCGAGTTCTTCTTCGTAGACCTACACCTGTCAATACATCTCGAATAAACCCAAGAAGAGGATAATAAGGGAACCCACCTTGTCCTCCTTGAGGTCTCTTATATTCAACCTCCATTTGCCCAGTTCTGGCGACCACTCGGCTCTCTCTACCTTCTGCTGAGATCGCAGATACTTGTATACGTCGTACTTGCGAGCAATCCCCTGCCAGTACTCGCGGATCTCATGGCCCTGGGCAAACTCCTCCGTCCATTGCGTGTTGGGCTCAAATCCGGACTGGTAGACGTGGGCAGGGACATCGCATCGCACTCCGGGATATGTATTCTCGAACCTACACTATTAGCTTCTTTGCTTCATATACGCCGTATACCATAGATCGGGAATCCTACCAGGTCCCGCCCTAAGTTTGTTAGCTCTTGATACAACCAATATTTCGAGAAGAAACATACCACATCGGCGTTCTTATCGTAGATGCGCAAATCCAGACCAGGCAGCTTAGCAGGAAGCAGCACTCCAGCTGTAATCCCCGAGATCCCAGCTCCAATCACACCCACTTTGATCGGTCGCACCTCGTCGATAGGATGCTCCTCGATTTCAAACGCAGGTTTCCCACTCTCCCTCTCAATCTTACTCCCGTTCGCGACCACCGGGCCCCCATTATGGTCATGATGGCCATTCGCCCCATTCAAGATCGGAAGTTCCGTCTGTGCGACAACTGGTCCTTTAACAGCCGCCATGGTGAATAATTATAGATAGCTTGCTTAATCCTTTGAAGGAGGACCGTGAACCCTTTAATAAAAACACACCCTGCGGGGAATGGCATGATGCAGCTCTATCAGCACCCAGGACCCTCATTGTGTCGACCTCCATGCATTGTGGTGCCGAGATGGTGGTGATTCGTTCCCGGAATGCCAACTTGGAGGCATCGCATCATTGTGGGCCGCGATGGTGTCGATCGCCAACCGCGGATTTGCACTTTGGTCCCGTAACCGCGTATTTTTCACTTTTTCGCCCACTCATCGCCTTTACTTTCGAGGCACCGTTTTTTCTAGTCGTTTTAGGAAGGGTTTGAGGCTTGTTGAGTGGCTGGGGCCGCCGAGGATGGGGTTCTTACTCCAATGTCGCTATATATTTGTCGTGATTTGCCATTTTGCGCGACTTCCTCGTCATTTGTCTGAAGAGAAAGTTTTATCGTTGGGTTATTCGAGTTGCAGAATCGATTTTTGGCAGGAAGGAATCCAATCAGATCGATTCTTTCGATAACGCTGGTTTGGGAGAGGAGTAAGGAGGTCATTGTCAACACATCGCCAGTATAGCAAGGGCCGATTTGCACACAAGGACAGAGAACCTTGACGCGAGGGATTGTATTGAGTTTATCGCGACAATATCAGCTTATCTCTTTTGGGGGTTGTGGAGTACTCGAGGAGAACATGTTGCTCCTCTAACTTACAGTCCATCCATATCTACTCATGACCCAGAAGGGCCAACATTAATTCAGAATTCACCTCAACTATGGTCTTTATGTCTTCTACACCAGACCCGCAGGGCGCCCAGCGTTATTCTCTCAAAGTATTATTTGTTTCGTTGACCAAAAGTGCCGCCCAAACGTGTCCTTCTATACTGACGCAGCGGGCATCGAATGCAACCACCGACACAAGGACGATGGCTAACCTCTTACTAATGGTCGTTGGAACAGAATCCAAGGACCTCTCCCATCACCTTGGGACACCAAGAGAAAAACCTCTGACGAACCACGAAAATTTAGCTCCAATACTCAGGGGAGGGTTGAAACGACCAAGTAGCAGAGACACTGTAATAAAAAGAACTCACCAGCCATTCGTGACTAAGATCCACTGATTCCCGCTGCATCCGTGTATTACAACATATGAGAGAGGGAATGATCAGTATCAAGACTTCATCGAAAGCATAGTGCAATCAATCCTGCCAACCACACCGGCACGTATCCCCAGCCATGTTATCCCCCCACGTCACCCCCAAACACCTCCCACACGTCGGCGCCCTATCCTTCGCAAACACCCCCCTCTTCAAATTCCCCCCAACCCTACGGTCCAAACATCCATCGCACTGATCAGACCAACCCGCCCGTCTCGTGCACCGCCTACAATCCTTACAGTTCCACGAGCAGTGATAAGCCTTCAAGCTCTTCGGGGTTCCGCATTCCGCACACAACCGATACTGGCTATCTTCGATCTGCTCGCGTCGTCAAACAAGGGGATCTACGGCATGTATCACCATCTTGTTCCGTTCGTTCATCCCTCCTTGATTAGCTACGATGAAAGGGAATTAATAAAGCTCCTGCTTGGTTTTATTTGGGATCAATCCATCAATCAAAGTTCTATTAATCTAATGAAGCATGCCTGGTTGCCGGCGCTGTAGGTGCTTTGGGGGCGAATCGAACGCCTAGATACAAAGAGCGGCCCAAAGAGAAAAGAATGAAGTGATACAAAACATAAAATGATATGAGAAACAAACGCAGTCTGAGCCAAAACATGTCCCCCCCCCCTCCCCCTTCCCCATCTTCTTATACGCAGTGTATCCATCCCTTTCCCACCCTCTAACTTCGGATTTTAATCCGCGGTGAGTTGCCGTTTGAACAACGTGTTTTAACCCTGATAGAGTCTCTTATTGTTGTATCTAGGATCTCCGGCATAGGGCTCTCGGCCTTATGTCTTGTAGCTGGTGGTCTTTGCAGGGACCTCTTCCCACCCCTTCGAGCACGGTCTCGACGCATCCTATCTCTGAGTTCCCATTTTATAAAGTACTCCGGGCCGGTCGGGATGAAGGCGGACCAGATATGTTGGTGGTTATCGTACGAATCGTGACAATTTGGGCATAGGGCCACGGCGTTTGTCCGTGATCGAATATCCAGGCGGATTAAACCTCTCGACGTGAGGGATCGTATCTATTATACTATTAGTTAGAACTATCAGTATATATTCAAGTGAACTGATTTACCGCTGAATCTCCGTTCTCGATCACATGTGCTGAGTGCATGCGCGTATGCTGGCACCCACAGGCCTAACAGCGGCCATCTTCTTCGTTTCCGATGGACATTCTGGTTGACTCTGGGAGATGTGCCGGGGGTCGACGGGTTTTCATATTATCCCCTTTTTTTTTCGACATTACTGATCAGCATGGAACATGTCTAGTCTTTTTGGCGAGGGCGATGTGTTTACAATGTTCACCCCAGATGCCCTTTCAACTCTTGATGGGTAGGAGTAATTGAGAGCTGGTTTGGCAGGAGCAACCTTAGTCGGAGCGGCCGAGGGAAACACAAGAGGACTAGAGGAAGTTCCACGTTGAGGTCTACGAAAATACTGTATAATTTTAAGTGGAATAGACATATATTTCGTTAAAAGGAACTGCATTTCCTGTTGAAAAGCAAAAGAATGATTTCCAGCGTGCTGCTTTGTGTGGGCTAGAATACAGTGATGAGTATAGCCCCAAGTTTGAAAAAAGAAAAAAAGACATGAAAACACAAATGCTGCCCATATCCCCCGTATCCTCTACTCACTCGGCCCAGTAGGGCTTTCCTCCTCCTTAACGCGCTTCACTTCAGGCTGACCGGCACCATCGTCTTCACTGTCGTCCCTCTCGCGCTTGACAGGATCCTTTCCATCCTCCTTTCTGTCCTCCTCCTTTCTGTCCTCCTCCTTTCTGTCCTCCGGCTTTTTGTCCTCCGGCTTTTTGTCCTCCTGCTTTTTGTCCTCATTTTCGTCCTCATTTTCGTCCTTGATATCTGCTTCCCTCTTGATATCCATTTCCTCCTTAATATCCGCTCCCCCCTTGATATCACCTTCCTCCTTGTCATGGCTCTTTGCCAATCCCAGGCCCATAACATCTCCCATGTCGAGACGACTGGCCCGCTGTCCCAAAATTCGACACAATTCCCCTGCCGCGAACCGTTTGATAAGGGTAGACTCGGCAATAGCAACGGGGTCGCCGTCATCGCCGATATCCCCAGAAGAACCCATTCCATCGAGATCCTCCACCTCTGCTCCCTCCGCCGCCTCATCAATCTTTTCCTTCAAGACGTCATGCAACTGTGCCGCTATTTGCGGCAGCGCTTTCCTCGCACTATTACATTCCACCCACCGTGAGATCGTATGATCTTGGAACAAGATCCAGATTTTTTGTTGGTCCACTTGGCCGAGACGATGCACTCGTCCCACGGCCTGCAGCAGGGTATTAAGGTTCAATGCCGGCTCCAAGATCACGACCCTTGAACATGCTTTATGCAAGTTTAAGCCGTGAGATCCCACTGCGAATGTCGTAAGGAGCACCGAGCACGTTGACCCTGCATCACAGAACCGAGATATAGCGCTCAACCTCTGGGAGGGGGTCATCGTCGACCTGATCGTCACGTAGGGTATGCACAGCGCGTCGAGAAACATTTCCGTATACCACATGACGAGTGGCCACTGGCAAAAGAGCAAAAACCTACGAGTCCCACGAGTAGTATTAGCCGTATTGGTAGTTGTACTTACCGACCATAGTCCCTCGTCCGCAAATAGTTTGAACAGGTATCGAAGCTTCGGGCAGCTTTCCAAGATATACCACGCAACCTGAATCCGATCCGCCGGGATTGTGCCATCGGGAACCCGGTTTGTCGCGCGCCAGAAGTAAGAAAATCCGCGGTCCTCGCGATCGGCGTATCCGGCTACTGTTTCCGCCAGGGTTTTGCGCTTTCCGACTCTGGTGAGAAAACTTTCTAACTTCGGAGTAAAGGACAGTAAACATAGCGTGCGCATGATGCCCCAGTTGATAGTGCCGTGGCTATCCTGACCGGCTGCAGCAGCCTCAATGGTGCTTTTGCCTTGCATCCTAGAAGGCCCAGTGCTGCCGTTGTTATCTTGGTTATTTGGAGTCCTACCGTCCTTACCTTTCTCCCCCTCTGGGCCGCTGCCTCTGAGCTCTTCAATTAAGTCAAAATATCGCTTATCATGATCTCGTTGCACTCTCTCTGAATGCTTGATATCGACTGTCATGAGTCGCATGTTGGGGATATCATCCCCAATCGTCCCCAATGAGGGGTCAGTACTGTCGATAGGATGTCCCATATCCCGGGACAAACAGGTTAGCCTCATTATAATAGGTAATGTATGGTATCCCCTGCGCGCTGCTAAATGTCCCCCGCTTGCCAATGCTGCAAAACGCTTCGGAGACAGCAAGTGGTAGGGTTTGGGGTCTGGGACAGTTGTCATATTGGAGTATATCTTATATTCTGTTACCGGGTCGTGGGTATCGTCCTCATCGTTATCAGCAGCACCGTACCCCGCGGGGCGCCGTTTCATTTCCTCGTATAAAATTGCCAGGTACCCGCATAAATCAAGGGAGCGGTTGGAGAGTGGTGTGGCTGTTAAGAACCACACATGCTCGGCATCTAACTGCCCAACGGACTGGTGTTTCCGTCTTTTTATTGTCTTCAGGTTGTGCCCTTCATCGGCTATAACCCTAGCAAAGTAGCCACCACGCATTAATGACTTGAATATGATAGATGGCTTGCGCCCCTTTCCGGGCTTTTGGTTCCTGTTGGTGGTTCTTTGGTCGCGCCCAGAACGATGACTGTCCTGCATCGAAGCCAGCCGGTTTATGGCGTCGGCCACACCTGCATCAGTGACTCGACCGGCGTCCCCATCAGTCTGCAGGTCAGTCTCCTCGTCGTCGTGGGTTTCACCGTCTTTCTTAACCTTTAGTTTCTTGGTTGTCCTGATGACCCACGTGGTATACGCAGAAAGGACCACCGTCCGGGACGTTCTCGGGTCTTTCGGGTGCAGCGCTTCCAGTTTGGCCTTTAAGGCTTCCCGGTTTCTTACGATGATATCCCTCCTTTCCAGCCCCATGCTCTCAGGTGTCCCGTAGAATAGAATGACATCTATTAAATCACCGAACCGTGACGATATTTCTGATAGCCACGTTTCGATGAGTGTGCTGGGGCATAAGATCAGGGTCGGCCGATGGATAGAGTTAGTGTCCCATGACGGTCTGAGAGCCGCAAAATGCACCAAAGAGAGCGCGGTCAAAGTCTTGCCCAGCCCGCAGGCATCGGCTAAGATACCCCCTTTTACACGCGTCTGTTCTTGGTCCAGCATCCAGGAAACTCCACACACCTGCCATGGTTTTAAAACTGTCAACCTATCCGGCGGCCCCAATGCTGGTTTCTCGGGCATAAGTCCGAGATTTGTGCAGGCATCCCTGTAACTCGGGCCTTCGGCGGAAAGACTGAGCATTTTGCGCTGATAAGAAATCGTTTCCTCGTCGGGCATTTCAGGCGCCCCGTTTACGGTTGCCGAATCGTCCCCGCCATCATCATCATCATCTCTTTCTTCATCTTCGTTTTGGTCCTCCTCTTGAGATCCTGCACCCGCGGCCCCAGACGCCACAAGCTGATGTAGAACTGTAGCTTGTTGGTCGCTGACATTCGTATCAACGGGTTGGTATACAATTCCAGTTTTCTCAAAATCATCTGCCTGCATAATATCGTCTAGCAAGGTGAGGCGTTCTTTTTTGACCATGGTTGGCCGGACCGGGCCTGGTAGATCTTCGATCTCTGTGTCTGAGTCTTCATCACCCTCGGGGGGGTTGGCCGGGACAGATAGGGGGTCTACAGCATTTTGCTCCGTATTTGAGGGAGCTTGGGGTCCCGACACCGGGAAGGTCGAAAGCATTGTGGAAGATGTTTAGCCGTGGTTTACAGGAAGGAGGACTTACCTTGTCTAGTAGAGTCGTAGGAGAGTTGAAGCAGATGGAGGAAATTGAGGGTGTTAAGGAAGTTAAGGATGAGGAAGGAGATTATAGAGAAGAGGAGAGGAAAGATGAGGAAGTTGAGGAAGAACAGGAAGTTGAGGAAATTGAGGATGATGAGGAGGAGGAGAAGTAGAGAGAGGGTTAGGATTAGGAAGAGGATGGAGAGGAGGAGGTATTTATTTATAGGTCCAGGGAGGGGGATGAGGACATGAGGATACGCCTGCTCAGTCTCACCTCACTTGTACCCTCACCTGGCTCAGAAATATCCAAAAAAGGCCCGATTACCATATAAAAAACAGGTAGTTTGGAAAACGTAACGACGAAATTGGGTAGTGGGTGAGAGGTGTGTGAAAATGTTGCGGAAAGACATCGAATATACGCCCATTCTCAATGTCATCGCTAAATTCGATGAAAGCAGAGTAGTGAAGACCAAATGGTATCAAAATTCCTACTCCAGCGCTATATATATATTATCATTCAAAAAGACGTCAGAAATCAGTAAGGAAAGATCATATAGTAACGATTTCGCCTATCTCAGCCCAGGACTCTCCCTCTGGAGAAAACAAGAACTCCTTGACCATCCCCTTTTCAATCCCGAATGCATGTCCGTAGGAATTAGCCGCCACTGGTGTATCCTTATCCAGGGAGCTCATCGCCTCAGGGACAGAGCGCTTCCATTCATTGTCGCTCTCGTGCTTGACAAAAAAGGTAACTCCATCGTCACCTGACACCAGTAGCCCTAGGAAGCCCTCTCCACCCGCCAACTGCGAGGGAGCAAATGCAAACCCAGCCAGAGATGTCGCACCTTCTCCGCCGTCCAGTCTTGTTATATGTATACCCAGTGAGCTATCTATACCCGGGGAGAGAAAGGCTACTGGTTAGCACATGCCTAAGGACCTTTTGTGTACGGTCACGGTCACTCACCATCAACCTCCCTCGAACCATCCCACTGAGCGTGGACAATCCCACCATTCTCTTCAATATAAAGCACCATCAAATCCGTCTGATTCCCACTCATCAGCCACGTCTGGATAAACGCTATCGGAGTTCCCTTCGCAGACGTCGGGAACTCAGACGCCGGACTGATATACCACCCATCCGTGGTCGAATTACCGTGGGTCAACATTCCATTCTCATCTTGGTAGAAAATATGGATATTCGTGTCACAGTTCTCGCAATCCCATTGGCGAAACCATGAGGCAGAAATGTCGGAATCGTCGGCGAGCCGGAGATTTATCGATGCCAGGTCCCCAGATGTCCACTTGCTGTCTGTCGTCTCGTTATCCGATGGGGTCCAAACCTCTATAAAGAAGTTTTCTGGCGATGCAAGTTGGACATTCACGGACTAATTTCCTGGGTTGTTAGCATTCAATGACTAGCTAATCCATGTCCCAGCGAAGAAGGAAGAGGGAGAGGGAAGAGGGGATTTACCGCGCCGTTCCATGGATAGTCCCACCCCGAAATAGCAAGGGGGGAGCCATCCTTAGCGGCCCCCAGGTCGGACATGTGAGACCACGCTCTTGTTGTTGAGTTCCAGCCATGTTCGTGGATAACAGAGTCGTTTGTTTGGTATAGCACGCGCTGTTGATGGATGCCCGTGGAGTCATCGAAGGCCACTGTGCCGAGTTTCGTCGCGGGTGCAGTGTAGTTTGATTTCGGGGAGTCTGGTGTAGATGTAGGTGTTGGCGTTCCTGTTGCCCCTTCACTGCCTCCACCCGAATTTCGAGACCCAACTACCCCTCCCACTACAGCTCCCACGATCACACAGAGACCCAGGAGCACTATCAAGGCCCAAAAGATTCCGCGACGGACACCGCATATCAATCCGCCACGTTTTTCCCCGCCTCCTTCTAGGTCTAGGACTCCAGTATCGTCCACCTTCTCCACAGGAGGTACGCCTGCCCCCACTGGCACGGCCTCTGGGAGATATGCCGTTTTTGTGGCCTCCTTATGCGTATCCTGGTGCCTCATATCAACCTCGAGGGTGCCGTGTCGACGGTCAGGCCGAGCGACCTCCATCTCTGTGTGCTTTTTGCTCTTCGTCGGGCGGGAATATTCAGGGTCCCGCTAGGGTACAGCTAAATGGGGTTCGAACTCTGGAGAAACAAACGTTATTCACGCGCCCAGACCGATTCAAGCTACTGACAGCGAGAAGCACTCTTACCAGCTTAAGCACAAGACTGATACCAACAAGAAAGCAAGCTCAACGAGAACACACCGCACTGCCAGACATTGCTCCTCAGGGGTGAACCCGGACCACCGTCAGACGAAGAGAAAATGAATTAGTGGCGCGCCAAAGGCTGAACAATAGCCCTCAACACGAGGCTGCACTGTCCACTCATTGGCAACACAAGGCTTCCGTTTCAGGAAGCTCGTCTTGGACCATCACTTCCATTTTGGTCCAGGGACTGAGAGCACAAATTTCAACCGTGGTGGGTTTGCCTTGGTCCAAGTCCAGTCAGATTCCTCCATTCGCCGAGACCCGTTCCTTTGCTTGGCTTTGGGCAGCTCTGGTGGTTACAATTGGCGATCTGAGCACCACAGCCCATGTCGATCGTTTGGCCGAGGGAATTGGACCCTGTGGAAGAGATGTGTTTGGTTGCTGTCCCACTGGAGCCGCAGCTTGTTATTTCCGCTAGCCTCCCTTCCAGCAGATTCAACAGACGAACCAAGGCTGAAAAGAAGGGTTTTCTATCCCATTTCCATCAAGCATCATTTTGTTGAGAATCGATTCTAACGAGATCTGGGTTTCTTAAATATAATCATCCCGATGAAAAAGCTCTGAAACATCGCCTATCCAGCATGTGAAGAGATAAATGAAACTACCATCTGCTCCTTGCACTCAAACTATGCACTGCATTCATCTCACCTCCCACATAGCTTATTTTTATCTGAACATACAGTGGGGTCAAGAGAGACTCGTATCCAACAAGCACTGGTAATATTCCTCACACCAAACCTAGAAGGGAAATCAAATATGCGTATCATACCATCGGATTATATGCTGTAATGGTGTCATACTTCTTATTTGGGTTTAGCGTTACGCAAGCATTACTAGTGCGGGTCGAAGACTTGTCATTGGTGGAGGCCCAAACAGGAACTCAATCTTGATTCCCGCGCTCTCCTTCTCTCTTTTCCTTGATGACGAATCGAATGGGCGCAGGACCGAGGCAAATCTCCAACAATCAAGGGTTTTAATTCAGTGCATCCAACAACACTGAATTGGAGCTATTTTGGGCACTGAACCTCCTCATGAACCCGGGTTGAGGCTGTCAGCATGCGAAGAGTTATTTCCGTGCTTACCCTCCCTCATTCGATGAAGCGGGGGACAAGGCTCTGCCGTTTCAACGCTCCGGGATGACCTCGTGGAAGACTATCTCCGGTAATCCCGAGGCTATTTTCCCCTCCCTGTCATCAGTCTCTCCAGACCGTTTGGTGATAACTACATTTCATTGGTCCTAATTGGATCGTTTCAACAGTTAATTCACGTTAAAGATTGTACTGCTGGTTTTTGTTAACTTGGTGTTTTGGTAGTTTGGAGGCGAGTCGCGGGGTAGGACAGATATATATCCCCGCGTAGTAACTACCCCACCCTATTCTGGTGATACTATCCTCAAATGGATCTCGATATACTGGACAATAGCTAGCTTATGCCTGCAAGGAACACCAATTCCAGAGGTTTTGCTCGGATTCCCGGTCGTTTGGGACTATTAGTGGAGGCGCTGTGTTATCAATGCGTTACCGGTTTGCATACCCCAGGTGTCTGGAGAAGGAGCACAGGGCTGCAAAGCACTCTAATTTAAGATCGATGTTGTATTATCCTTCTGTGGACTTCTCTAGAAATCCCTCTTGGACCTTGATACTCAGAGTAAGTCTTCCGAAGGAGCTCGTTGGGTGCCTGCTTGCACTTGCTTGCGCCTGCTTGAGTGCCTGCCGAAGGGCCCACCTGAGTGCCTTGGTGCCTGAGTGCCTGCAGATTGTCGCCTCACTTTACGGTCTCCACAGACTTGAATTTTGCCAGACTGTCTGAAAACTGAGAAAGGATAAGATTTCCAGCATCATAAAAACCTTTTATTCGTTCAAGCCCATTTTCCTTCATCTGATCTATCACCCTGAAGAGGAAGGAAAAGTGAGGAAGGCCATTCCGCGATACCCAATCAGGAGCTAGCCTGAACCCTAAACGGTCCCGATCTGAGCCCGCGGCCACAACCCGACACAGGCTGCGTTGCCGATTCTTCGACCCCGAATAATTCCTCAGCTGAAAATGGCAGAAACTATCCGCCTGAAATCCACAAGAATGACCCCAAATGCCTCCGAAAAATGGAGTCAATAGACACTCAATATGGTGGTGTGCCCAGCCAAGCCTCCAACCCCTGTCTCCTGCATCATGCAATAACCTGCACAGGCTGCACGGTCTGCACTAGACACAAGATCGCCCAGGAAGCAGCAGCTTAAGGTTCGATTTAAATCCTCTCCCGCGGTTCCGGCCAAATGCATTTCATTCATCCTCCTTGTGAAGAATCATAACTTCCTTCCCCTGTTTGGATCTCGTAGTGGAGCGGCCGTGTGCGCGAAAAGGCATTAGCCGGAGATGATCCGGCCCACGAGTATCCACAACTTCCCACCATGAAGGCGGTTATTCGATGAGGGCTGGATGAGCTGGATGACGGTTTATTACAAATTGGCCATTTGACCCCGCCCATGGAGCTGGACCAGAAGATTCTCATCCTTTAGGGGCCCTTGGCGACCCCTCACTCACACCCCCGCAGCCAGCCGAGGGGCGAGGGGAGGGGGAGATCAAGGATCAACAGGCGCCCCGAGGTTCGGGCCCGTTGCTATATTATCGGCCCCCCTCCCGCACAAGCCTCTGTTTTTTTTTTTTTTGTCTCACGATTCATTTGCAATTACATTGAAAGGTCAACATGGGTTCCGCAGGTGATCGCTCTTTCAACGTTTTCAGCGACTACAGCAACGTCATCGATGGCGAGCTGCGCTCTACCGCTCAGACACGGCATGGAATCAACCCCGCCACCGGCAAGGCACTGCCTGAGGTTCCGGTTGCAACGGAGCAGGATGTAGATGCTGCGGTTGTTGCTGCTAAAGAGGCGTTTAAGACCTGGTCGCAGGTTCCGTGGGCGGAGCGTCGGGAGGCCATCCTCGCCTTCATTGACGAGCTCGAGAAGCATTCGGATGATCTCGCCAAACTGCTCACTCTCGAGCAGGGCAAGCCTGTGAGTACCCTCCTCGAACCCTCCTATTTTGCACTTCTCTTCTAGGACAAAGACCCGAACAGAAGCTAACTTAGAAAAGCTCATGTTCGCCAAAATGGAGCTGGCCACCGCCGTCAACTGGGGCCGCACCCTCGGCAACCTCGAGCTGAAGGAAGAAATCGCCCACGAGGACGAGAACCGCAAGACTCTGATCCGATACACTCCCCTCGGTGTGGCCGTTGGCATTGTGCCCTGGAACTTCCCCATCCAGCTCGCCGTCAACAAGATCGTCCCCTCCCTGGTGACCGGTAACCCGATCATCATCAAACCATCCCCCTTTACTCCATATGGTGGACTTAAGATCGTCGAACTCGGCCAGAAGTTCTTTCCCCGCGGTGTCCTCCAGGTTCTCTCCGGAGACGATAACCTGGGTCCGTGGTTGACTGCCCACCCTGGCCCGGATAAGATCAGTTTCACTGGTTCTTCCTTCACAGGCAAGAAGGTCATGGAGAGTGCTAGCAAGACTCTTAAGCGTGTTACGCTTGAACTGTACTCCTCCCTTTCCCATAAAATTCCCCAAAAAGAGACTAATTAAGTAATGCAGTGGCGGCAAAGACCCCACCATCATCTGCCCCGACGTCGACATCGCCTCCGTCGCCCCCAAGATCGCCCAACTCGCCTTCCTCAACTCCGGCCAGATCTGCCTCGCCATCAAACGCATCTACGTCCACGAATCCATCTACGAGCCCTTCCTCGCCGCCATGGTTGCCCACGCCAAGAGCCTGGCCGTGGGTGACGGTCTCGAGGCGGGCAACTTCCTCGGCCCCGTCCAGAACGCCATGCAGTATGACCGCGTCAAGACCTTCTTCGATGATATCGAGAAGGAGAATCTGAATGTTGCCCTTGGTGGGGTGAATGAGAAGAAGCCCGGATACTTTATTACGCCGACGATTATTGATCGGCCGCCGGAGGATTCGAGGATTGCGACCCTGGAGCCTTTCGGTACTTCCCCCTCTCCCTTTTGTGGTCTTTTTGTTGAATGAATATGAGGCTAATGAAGGTGGTTAGGGCCTATCGTCCCCGTCATGCAATGGAAGGACGAAGCAGACGTCATCAGCCGCGCCAACAACACCAAGATGGGTCTCGGTGCGTCCGTGTGGGCTACCAGTCCCGAAACCGCTAACCGGATCGCCCGCCAGTTGCAGGCTGGTAGCGTCTGGGTGAATGCCCATCTGGAGTTGAACCCCTTGGCTCCGTTCGGAGGCCACAAGGAGTCTGGTATTGGTCATGAGCTGGGTGATGGTGGTCTGAAGAGCTACTGTAATGTGCAGTCGCTGTTCCTGGGCAAATAAGGTTGTGGTTGTAATGAGTGAATGTCTATATTTTGTAGCAATGAATTTCTTTTCTTTTAAGAAGTTGTTATATCTTCAAAGCAGTCCGGTGGGGAGGGGTCCTTCCGCTTTGGCTCTAGCATGTTACTATGCTTCTGGAGGATTGTGCATTGGAAGTTTCAGATCTTGTTGATCGAAAGCGCATAGCCAATCGCCTGGCAACTCCCTGAACTTGTGCATGAAAGCAAGCCACAAAGTTAATTCTCCCGAAAGACATCTGTACGCTGCGGATATTGGCACGCTAAATCGGACCTGTCACAAACACTCGCATTTCAATACAGCCTCACTGCCAGTGCATTGAGGATGTCCTCCTACGGGGCACTCGAGGCAGCCTTGAGCGCCACAATCACCTGATTCTTGCACCCCCAGAAACACAAGCACGAGGCTGAAAATTCAGATCTCAGATCTCCCCTCATCTCACCGGTGAAAACACGCCGATAGCGGCATGGATACACCTAAGATTGATATCGGGGGATAATAAACTCGCCGTCCGTAACCACATCTTCTCATAACCTGAGCTATGATGGACCCCGTCACGGCGGTGGGATTAGCAGCTAGTATAAGCCAGTTGATCAGCGGGTGTGCGAAAGCGGTCAAATACCTAAATGACGTCAGGGATGCTCCCAGGGCGAAATGCAGGTTAGAGCAAGAAGCTGCTCATCTGCTTGTTCTCTTGATGAGTCTTAAGTCGAGGGTGGAGGGGTCAAATGAGGAGGACCCGTGGTTTGGGGATATTCGTTCCCTTGCGACGGTGGGTGGGCCCTTGGATCGATTTAAGAGGGATGTGGAGGGGCTGGCGGGGAAGTTGAAGGGGCGTTCTGGGCTGAGGAGATTGGTGTGGACGCTGGATAAGTGTGAAGTCGAGAAGTATATTGAGAGTATTGAGAGGGTGAAGTCATTGGTTGGGTTGGCGCTGCAGAAGGATCATTTGTGAGTGCCTCTTTTCTCTCTGAAATCATTACCCATGTGGTGATTTCTCTAACTTATGCCTAGTAAATTATCCCTCGCAATAAAGTCCGACCTAGCTGATGCCAAAGAGAATGCCAAGGCAATTGCGGATGGGGTCACAAGCCTCCAAAAAGGCCAAAGAGGTAGGTGGAATATCCCTCTTCTTGCCCTAGAGAGCCCACTTACTGAACAACCCAGATCAAAGGAGTCAAGACATCATCGACTGGATATCTCCACTCAACTTTACCGCAAGGCACCAGGAGCTCGCCGAGAAACGACAACAGGGGACAGGCCAGTGGTTTATTGACTCTGCCCCATTCCACAACTGGCTAAAGGGCTCACGGAAAACGATGCTCTGCGAAGGAATTGGTAGGTCATACAACACAGTTCCCGTCCTAGGCTAACCCATACTCAAAGCTGGCGCTGGCAAAACGATCCTCACGTACGCAAGCCCTAAACACCGTCCCCTGTATGCAATCTAACTAACATCAACAGCTCTATCGTCGTGGACCACCTCAAGCGGAGTTTCGCCCACGACAACATCGGCATAATATACATATACTGTAACTATAAAGAAGAAATCCACCAGACAGCCCGTAACCTCACCGCAAGCCTTCTCCAACAGCTATCACAGTCCCAACCCACTCTATCCCCCACAATAGTATCCCTATACGACACCAGCAAAGCCAACAGAAAAGTCCCCGATTTATCTCAAATCTACTCACTCCTAGCAACAGAAATACAACGCTTCACCAAAGTCTTCATCGTCGTGGATGCGCTCGACGAATGCCCCGAAATCACCTGCAGAGAACTATTCATCCGTAAGATCAAAGCTCTCCAGAAGTCGCATCCCGGGGTACATGTCCTAGTAACCTCGCGACACGGGTCAATTCTAGAGCCAGGTTTTAATGAAGATACGGTCCGGGTCGAGATTCGTGCTAATAACGACGATATCGAAAAATATCTTCGGAGTCGGATCGAGGGGGCGCGTCGTTTACGGCGGTTCGTGGCGTGTGATCCTGGTTTACAGAATGGTATTATAGAGGCGATTATTGAAAAGTCGCAGGGGATGTGAGTAGGAGCACTCAATTTGATAGGATGGTTTAGGAGGGCTGATAATTTGTTGATTATTTGGATACAGGTTCCTCCTTGCCCGGCTACATATGGACTCACTCACGGCAAAGGTTAGTCGGAAGAGTCTTCGCGAGGCATTGAATTCTCTCCCCCTCGAGCTAGATGCAACCTACGACGAAGCCATGGAACGGATCGAGCACCAACCGCAGGAAGAGTCGGATCTAGCCAAGAGAATCTTATGCTGGGTTTCCTTTGCATTGCGTCCGTTAACCGTGTCTGAACTTCGACACGCTGTAGCCGTGGAACCAGGCGATGCGGATATCGATGACGCCGCTTTGTCACTAGAGGAGGATATCGTTTCTCTCTGTGCTGGGCTGGTGGTTATCGATCGAGGGAGTAATACGGTCGGATTACTGCACTACACGGCGCAGGAATATTTCCAGCGAGCTGGGGTAAAGGGGATCCCCGACCCGCAGACATATATCACCACCGTCTGTCTTACGTATTTGTCCTTTGATGTTTTTGAGCCGGGACCGTGCTCTGGGCTTCTGTTCCTGGATGATCGGATGTATAGGTACCCATTGCTGGAGTATGCGGCTAAGAAATGGGGTCATCATTCTCCTGGTGGTCTCAGCGGGGCGACGAGGGATTTGGCGATGAAACTTCTGAGGCATCCGTTGAGATTGGGGTTTTTTATTCAGATGGTCGAGCTTTGGGCGAATCTTCGTAAGTCTCCTGTCCTTACTTGTAGGTGAAAATTATTTCTGACGGCTTCCTCCTTCCCTTAGGGCTATTCCTTTTGTATCTAATTCTATTGTTGAGGCTATATTCGCAGCTATAGCTTCAGACGTCCATACCTCCGCCACAACAAGACAGCACCACCAATACCAGGTACTTTTCCCGTTAAGGTGGAGGGTCAATTGTATATAGAAAAATTCAAAATGGGGTCCTTGTTCTATTAACGCTTGGTTCCGAAAACCCAAACTAACGCCCAAGTTTCCATCCCCCAAAATATGAATTTCATACACTGTCGTAATTCCTAGTCGCTGTATCCAAATTGGTGAGCACTGTCTGGGTTTCTTTTATCAGGGCCAGACGGGCAAGCCGGGCATCCTTATCACTAGCGGCTTCAATGCTGTCAGCTTTCAATATTATCTGTGCCAAGATGGTTTCTGAAAGTTTTTTGTGCTCGAAGTCACGAAGTCTGGCATTTTTGGGAGGATCGGAGGTGAAGGTGTCGCATAGCGGCAGAAGCTTTTCGTGGAAATGTGCCGTCAGAGCATAGACTTGGTCAAGCGGAGTCGCAAAGGCATTCAAGTCGGGAGCTGGAGGTGGGAAGGACTTTAATCCAGTGGGGATACCGATTTGACTCGTATTGCCCCAAGTTGCCCACCGGGATGCATCATCAAGATCTTTAGCACGTCTCACATATTGGAGCATGGCCTCAGTTGAGTTTGTAGGGCTGTCGTTTTCAGTTATCTCTTTGCCTTTCTTTGTGTGCGTAGCTATCTTCCCCCGCTTCCCCTTCATGCCTGGCCTTTTTAACCACTCTTCCCCCTCCGAAATATCGCTAGAATCTAGGGGCTTTTGATTTGGGAGAATTTCAGAAACTACACACATGATCTCCGACTCGTCCTCAATTCCCTCAGCCCGACAGGGTAGCGAGTCGTCGTCGAGCAACTTGCCCTTAAAGAGGAGTTTGATGCGAATTGGTTCAGAGGTATGAGTTGCTTCTGCTGCGCGTTGCCTTAAGTCACCAATAGTAAGGACGCCTTCTGCAATAGAATAAGGGGGGAAATGAATCTCGCGAAAAGTCCTCCGGTCGTTTAGAATGATCCTATCTGGCCCACTCTCCCTGTATTCATTGATTTCACTAAAATCCATAGCCTCCGGATCGTCCATTGTGTTGTTGTTCCTCCCGGTCTGCTTGGTCATACGGGTGTTCGCACCCTCCGTGTTTAGCCCAGGAGACTCTGGAAAGAACTCAGTGTTGTCGATAGCTTGGTCCGAGTCGGTTGTAGAATCGGGTTCACGAGATGACTCCCCCTCTAACCCAGCCATTCGTTCCTCCATCGACCCCGCGGATAATCTCGAGGCCTCAGAAGCGAAATCATCACTAGGATCTAGTCGTGGTAGCGCAAAGAGGGCAAGCTCCTCGAGATGTCGAGCAAGGTGTTTTTCGATGTGTGGCCCAGGCGTTACTTGATCCCTGCAAAGGGGGCAAATTTGCGCACTATTTCCTGAGTTCGCCAGATGTTCTTGTTGGACGTGGGAATACCATTCATGACGACTCTCGTATAAACGTTTCGGAGCGGTGCATTCTGGAAACGTGCAGACGTACGGCATGAGATCATGGAAAATGTGACGAGCCCATGAACCTCTACTAGAAATAGTAATGATGTAAAAGCAGTACGGACACTCGAAATATGCTCCATTCGCAGAACCAGGTGGCGGGGGAGGAATAGTCATCCCTTTCTCTCCCCCGAGGAGAGTCGGTGCGTAAGACGTTTGAGAAACTCGGGATTTAGTGTCAACATCCAGAGTGTTGGTTGGGGATTTCACGAACTCCGTTGCGATAGTTTCCGATAACTTTGTTGAAGCAGCGTCAGGCTGATCTGTTAGGACACCCTTGATGCCGTGGCTGAGTTTCTCATGGTGTCGTTGTCGATATCGCAGGACCGCTCGCCGCTCTGAAATAGCTTTACCCAGCAAGTTAACCATTTTCTCATCTGCTTTTGGGAACTTTTCGAGGACATGTCCTCGATCGAAATGCTCAAAGGGGACTGCGTCGAGCTTTTGAGTTCCTAGCAGACGGTCATGGTGTGCAGGCTGGCGAATCACCATCGAAATTTGAAACAAGCAGTTGATCGTCTCACGAAGCGAATTATAAATACTTTCGGCCTCCGTCTCGTTAACTCCATCGTTCCCTGAGTCGGATGAGTCGGATAGGTCAGAGGAGTCGGATACAATCTCGCCAGTCGCAGCACTATCTAAGATATCTGCATACGCTCGCTGCAGTCGACGAAGCAGGCGAAATAGCTGCTCCTTGACATGCGACGCATCGCGCAATCGGTAGTCCAGTGATGACAGACCCGTTTGATGGGCTCCAATATTCGCAGCCCAGACTCGGAGTCGACCAAGCTCATCTTCCCAAAGTGCTAGAGGAACTTCGTCTTGATGCTGTGATAAACGGCCAGATGTTATTAGTTCGTTGAACTGCTGGAGGTATTTCACGACGAGTGATGCTATTGAAGCAACCATCTGGAAGGACCGGTTCCTTTATCAGTGAAGGCAGGAGCGATGCACTGTATTTTCCACAGTGATTAATGAGGCGGCTCTCGAGTCGGACTGCTTGTCTTGTGGTGACCAGGATGAGCTGAGTGCGGGGTAGCTGATTGCAGCCTCGCCTTCGGGTCAACCCGTGGAATCTCGACAATTTCATCCTCGCTTTCACCACAATCCCTTCGACTTCGCATGAGAATCAATCCTTATAGAAGATGGTGACTGGGGTCGAGGCAGCTGGACTCGCGCTAGCTATCTTACCGTTGCTCGTCAACCAACTCGATAACTATGTGCAAGGTTTAGAGACACTCAAGAGCCTCAGAGCGAAAAGATACCTGAGGGAGCTGGAAAGCTATCTGTCCAATCTGGGAGCGCAACAGGTAATCTTCCTGAACACACTGGAACAAGCCTTTGACGGCGTGATCGAAGATGAATACGAGTTCAGGAACTGGATACGGAATCCCAGGGTAGACGCCTGGGTGAACCAAGCAATTGAGGAGAAGCTTCAAGCAAGGCTCGGAAGGAGCTTTGAGCCCTTTGTGAAAACGGCAAACGAGTTGTCTACGTTGTTGGCGGATATATCTAGACGGTTGGGGTTGAAAGATGGAATTACTAGATCGTGTGTAAGTTTCCCATTATTGATAATACTCCACCCCTCTCTCGTTCTCTCTACTAACTTGACGTCGTTCCTGGTAGGACCCCGACACAAGTTCCTCGTTAACGAAGAAGGTGAAGAAATTCCGCGATGTATTCTCGAAGAGCGTGTACGCAGATCTCTTTGCGCGAATCAACACCACCAACACCATCCTGAAAACATTGGTAGAGCAGTCCTACAACCACGGACCAGCAAGGAAACGCAAAGGGGCATCAAAGCGAGCCCTGTTGCTCCAGAGACGCGCCCGAAAATCGGCCTCCAGCCTCTATAACAGCATTATGCAGGGCGAATGCTGGAACTGTCCCTGTAAAGCGCAACATTCTGTGCGCTTTGTCCTAGACTTCTCATTGTTGAATATCCTTAACATGCCGGACGAGACCTCGAACCCCAAATTCCGCATGGTGTTCACATCGAGGGGACATGGAAGCCACCACCACGAAGTCGAAGCCGAGTCTAACAATATCCCCCCGTCCTCAGCGTGTCATACTAACCCCAGTCAGCCGGACGCAAACCAAACTCATACCAACAAGAAGCAAACAAAAGTAAGCTTCAACCTCATCGTATCCGAGCCCGATCCGCAACCGACCCCAACCGAAAAACCCCCACCAACATCCATAATCTCAGACCTCTGCTCTGTAATATCCAATATAAAGCTCAACGACCAACAGCGCGCACCCCTCGGCTACGTAACCGACGAGAAATACAGACACAACATGTACTACGTCCGAAGCGTCGCCGAAAACCTCCAATCACAGTCCCTTGAAACCATTATAGCAGCTTCATCCACACACCCACGCCCCTCTCCGGCAGACAGATACATATTTACCCGTCGCGATCGCCTCGTCCTCGCCGTGAACCTCGCCTGTAGCGTCCTCCAATTCCACGGAAGCTGGCTGGCCGGTTCCTGGAGCGCTCGCGACATCATGTTCGTCAACCAACCATCCGACCGGGTCGATCGTCCCTACATCCTCTGTCAAATGGCACGCGATCAAAGCCTATGCAAACAGAAGACATCGTCTGCCTTAATCCGGAACGAGATCCTGTTTCCCCTGGGTCTGGTTCTCGTGGAACTTTCGTTGTGTCAGAACCTCAAAGCGTTGCGGACGGTGGAGGATGACGATGCGCTTGAGGCAGTCGCGAATTTGAAAACGGCTGCTCGATATCTTCCGACCGTGGAGATGGAAAGTGGGCTGAGGTATGGGGAGGTGGTGAAACAGTGTCTGTTTGGGTTGGATATGGCGGATACGATGTTAGAGGATGAGACGGCTCATGTGCAGGTCTTTGAGTCGGTTGTTGTTCCTCTTGTTGATAATTTGACGGAGTTTGATGGGAAAGCGCGCGGAGTTTGAGAGCTTTGTCGGGATACTCATTCTGGGCGTTTCCAATGAGCCCATTGATCAACTGCCTAGAGAAGGCATCTCCTCGGTTATATAAGTCGTAACGAAAGATGGGACCCAAAGTTCTTCCTCACTTCTTCCCTCACGAGATTTAGCGTGTGAAGAACATCCCTGCATAATTTGGTCAAACTGTTACCTAATAAAAATGCAGATGTGCTGAGCACAGGGCAGCGAGCCTTCCTCCCCGCTATCCAGTGCTGCCTTTCTCCGCGGAGCTGTCGGTTAAAGTGAAAAAAAACCCCTGAAGCGGAGACCAGGCTGGGGAGGAGAGGAGAGGAGAGGAATTGGCCAGCGGACGAACTCTTCTCTTGTTTCTCGTTGTTATTGGGTCGGACGCAGGATATATTTTTGGATATGTGGTCTTGGCTGTGGCTGGGGGTGATGCTTAATTCTACCTCACTATACGGCATCCACATAGGCAGCGATTATGCCTGCTAAGGGTGGTATTGGTATTGGCTCTAGGTCTTTGTTTGATGGGTAGCAATACGGTGCTGAGTTCTTATTCTTCCCTTCAGTTGTATGATCAAGCCAATATTGGCGACGGTGGCGACGGTGGTGACTGCATTCGGCTGCGGTGGTGGGTTCAGGCCTTGCCCTTGTCAACTGGAGGCAGAAAATCAGCCGGCTTAAGGAGAGGGATTTTTATTATCAACTGTCTGGTACTCTGTATTGTGAGCCTTAATCAAACCCAGCTTGAAAAGTCCCCTCCAAAAGGGGAGGCTGTGGCCCCAGCCAATGTGGTCCGCTCCCCACACTCTATACGACCATAGATAATCCTATTTAATCGTACATACACCACGCAAACACCATTGCTGAAACAATGAACTCAAGTTTGTAGCTCAACCTGAAGCCACCTCGGGGGATACGGCCCATACGGCGGCCTCCTCACCCTCCCAGCCTTATAAGCCGGGCCAACACTTGCCTCCTCAAAGATGTATGTTGGTATAGTTAACCCATTCCACGCACCTCCAGATAAGGACAAGATGAGACGAGAGGGATAAAATATATTAGTTAGCATCGATATTAATAAGTAAATCAAGACTGCCCTCCCCACTTCCTCCCCTGCACAGGCCCTTTCCCCATCATAGCCCGATCCATCACATCCTCCAACGTCACCCACCCCTTCCTCCCCTCCACCATCGCCGCCGCCAACGCATCCCTCCAAACATCCCACCAATCCTCCTCACTCTGCACAACACACTCCCTCCTTGCTCCCCCACCACTCTCCTCCATCCCTCCTCCAGACGACGACGCAATATTCGCGTACGGCCACACCGACTGCGCAACGGCGTACTGTTTCGTCGCAGCCAAGAGCGAGAAGAGGCGCGGGATGATCCCCTGGTTTTGCGGCTGGGTGGTGATGACTACGTTACTGTGTGTGAGGGGGAAGGTGATAGATAGGCGGCCTTGGTAGTTTAGGGAGGCGAGGAGGGTGCGGATACTACCTTCGAGGAGGGGGGTGTTCCAGTTTGGGACGGTGCGTTCGAGGATAAAGCTACACCCATATATTCATTTCAATTAGCTAAGGTTCGGGGAGTAGGTTTGCAGAAGGGGGAGGGGGGACGAACGCTTTATTTGCGGTTTTATCGCGACAGAATCGCCAAGCCCATTGTTTTAATCCGCCATCCACGTGGGGAATTGTCGAGTTTGCAGAATCGCCGCGTCGAGCAGGCTCGTTCGGTTCAACCACTTTCACATAATTTAGCGGTGACTGTCCCGGTGGAGGAAGGATATACCGCATGAGATTGACGCGGATGTCAAAGTCGATTTTACCCTCTCCGTAGCTATCGTTCGTCCCTGTGATACGGATCTGTGGTCGGGGCGGGAGAGCGGCTTGCGTGGAGAGGAAACTTAAGAGGGCGTCTACATCTTTGCAGAGATCGGGGCGAGAGAATGTGACAGTTGTTCCGTCTTTGGAGATCGATGCGGCTGGGTTCATGTACTGCGTTAGGTCGATGGGGAGGAGCCCCGGTGTGGATGTTAGGGCTGGCTGGCGAAGGGAGAGGGTGGGAGAGGAGAGAGATGGGGTTTCGGAGTAGCCTGGTGGAGCGCCATCTGGGTGTGGGGTATTATTTTGGATGTCGTGGTAGCTCCCTGGGATGGAGGTCTGTTGGGATTGATTGTGCTGCTGCTCGGCGAGTTGTGCCTTTTCGCTCTTGCGGCCCATGTTGACTTGGAGCTGGAAGCGGGGTAACCGGTGAGGAGGAAGTTTTGCGACAACACAACAAGGTGTCGCGGGGGGGAGTCTTCCGTCAAATACTCCGGAATCTCGATCCCTTTTCCTGTTCTTTTTTTTTCTTCTTTTTTTTTTGGCTTTGGAAAACACCAATGACGATGACCTCAGCTCGCAGGCAGCAATCAATCAAGAGCAAGCAGTTGTGGCGGTGTCTAGAGCTGCCCCCGCTCAGCCACATTCTTGAACCCCATCTGACCAACCAGAGTCGTGCATTGCAACTCGTTTTGTGGTTCCAGGGCCACTAGCGTCACTCGTGGTGGATGACCCGATTGGGAAACAAGCGTCGTGCACTGCATCTTGGTCGGGATACAGCCCTGCGGTCGCATTCATCCCAAGTGTGGCTGACCCGGTCGAAAGGCTCGTACTGAAAAGGATGGATGTAATATGTCCGCCCGATGATAGCTTGAAAGCGATATCAGCTTCGATTGAGGAGGATAAGGGCTGCTCAAAGCAGAGTGTGGCTGGTGGGGTTTGCCCGTCACCTCCCACGCAGACTTCACTGTTGCTTTTGAAGAGGTTCTCGGAACTTGTTAAAGCGTCCTTTTCGGTCTTCTGTCGGGATCGCATCCAGGGCCAAGATATCAAGCTAAAATAAGAGTAACGGGTTCTGGTCACATAATCCTTTCAGTGATGACCTTCTTTCAGGTGAGTAGTCCCCCATGTTATCGCAGTGGAGGTTGTGGAAGCTTCTTAAGAACTGACAGCCCACGAAGACTTGAAAGCATCCACCAAATCTTCCAATCAAGGAAAAATGATACGCGGCCCTCATTGGTTCATACGCAAAGGCCGAGAAGGAAAGATAAACCCTGTTTCCGGCCGAAGTGGAAGTGTGAACCGAACCCCCGTCATGGCGACAAATTGGGTCCAACCAGCACGAGTCTCCACCACCATCTTCCCCATCCCCCCAAAAAACCAGAGATCAGAAAGAAGAGCCCTCGAGTGGCATGATTCCTTCTATAACCGTTGAAATGCCCGATTGCTCGAAGCGAAGCTTCCATCCCTTTAACCTTTGAGACTATTGTAGGTTTCGGCCCAGCACTCCAATCATGCGTAACCAATTCGCCCGCTCTTTAGGCTAATGGCCCAACCACCAGTTTAAGCTCATCTTTAGCTTTCAATATCAACCCATAGGGTTTGGTTTTAATATCCGATTTTTGACCTCTACCTTTTTGCAGGTTACAGTAATATCTTTCTCCGTGTTTCTACGGCTCGGATGTCAAAATGTTCTGAATCCTAGTCTCCCCTCCTCGATCAACAGTGTGCGGCCAAACTACAGAGTATAGTCCACTTGTACACCAAGACAAGAGAGCAAAAGAACCCGACATAACATCCATTACATTCATTATTCCTAAGTAATTACGGACTACCAGAGGCAACCAACCTCCCCCCATTCCCATCCCAAGTCCCACTCCCCCCCGGCCTCGAAAAACTAACCAAGCGACCCAAAACCGCAAACTCCAATTTCAGCTTCAACGAATAAATCAACCCCTTCAACGGAATCTGCACGCCCCTATACCCCGAAAACTGCACACCGAGCAAAATCCCATCCATAACCAGAATGATCGCATTGATCGCCAGGAGCTGGTAGATGATTTTCTGCTTATAGTTATCCGCTAGCAGCTTCGATAGCCGGAAGACGTGCCAGATGTACGTGGCTGATATTATGCCCTCTTGTAGTGTAAGCAGGGATAACTGGATATCCTCCCAGATGCGGTAGGCGAGGGAGATGGAGGGGGTTGTATTTGGTCCATTGCCGAGGTAGGCGAGGACGATGGTGGGTGGGTAGAGGAGGACGGCGGTTGTGATGATCAGGATTAGGATGGCGGTTTGGGTGGTTCGGTTCTGGGTGACGATGTGCAGGCGGGACCAGAGGACGAGGGCTTGGCCGGTGACGAAGGCGCACCAGCCGATTAGGGCGAGGGAGACGGGGGCGTATTTTTGGGTGTCATTACTATAAAAGTAGTAGACGTTGCCGATTGTGGAGATTGTGAGGCCCGTAGAGGTGACGAGGAGGGAGGTGAAGTAGCAGCCGGTGTAGCGTTTGAAGGTGGCGAAGGCGAGGATGATGACTTCGGCGGCGTTGTAGATGGTTATGGCGAAGAAGACGGTGAAGAGGTATTGGAGGGCTGGGGAGCTGTCGCTGGCGAAACTGGTGAACATCATCTCATCTCGTGATATTCATTCTCTGGGTTTGGTAGGATGTGTATATCAAAGGGTAAACAGAATGGAGAACCAAAGGGTTTATTGACTGGTAACTAAAACCTGGGGTAGTAGTGGGCCTTTAAAGGGATCCATTATTGGCAGGTCGGTTGGCTGGAAAATCAAAGTTTGCCCTTGCCCCAGGATGATCTCTGCCTGTTGGTGATTGGGGTCTATATACGATTCCTTTGAACCTTGCCCATCCACGAGAGCTCGAGCGGATACTATTTCATCGACTAGCCGGGTAATATCACATTAGACCCGGGGTTCCGACCAACGGCTGTCCCCATTGCGGGGTCTCGGCAAGCCACACGGTGAACCCCTTGAAAACAGAAAGGGCTGGCTTAAGCGAGGTGTAGGATTCAAAAAGGATATAATCGGCGTGCAACCGTTCATGAGTGAGGAACGAGGGATAAAAACTTAGAGGCCTAACTGGGGAAAAGATCTGTTACACGGAGGGCTATATTTTGTTCATGACATGGCTATTATGATTTCGTAACTCAATATTAAATGTATAATAATATACTAAAAGTTATTTTGGGTATAATTAACAAGATTTTAATACATACTTTTCATCCTTCCACCATCAGCTACCCGTTCAGGATCATGCTGACAGTGGATTTGATGAAAATAAATAGCAAAGGAGCCTGCTCCGTTTGAGAGAGCCAGTCCCAAGTCCGTCGCAAATACAACGGCTCATTGGGGAAAATGTCCCCAATCCTAGGTTCGAGCCGTCGCGTATTAATTCGACTCCCATATAGGAGGTTATTGCCGTGAAAGTCGAGTACTGCTCGTTCGTGGCCGTTCATCACTTATAACCCCCACCATAAACATAATAAGGTCGAGGGATAGATCGTGGGTTCGTGCCCGAGATGGGTGTAAGAATGGTAGTCATGATATACATAATTCGCCACACAGTTACCGTGCGGTCACGTCTTTCGTGCTCTCGATTTCCTGCAATCGAATGAACTCTCCGCCATTCCCGCTCTGCTGCTGGCTGGATTTCGAGTGGGTGGGAACGCGAGAGGTTGTGTTGCTGTGGCTGCGTGACGAGCCGTAGACGGACAGTTTATCTGTTAAGACAGCCCAGCCATAGTTGAAGAATGCTCTGATTCCGGGCATACAGGCGCAGAGGATGCCGATGTCGACTTCGAGGAGACTCCATACGCCTACACCGACGAACTTTTCTGTAAAAGCAAGCGAGAGTCAGAACTGTAAAACTCTTGACAATAGATGGAGAGTAGCCGACTTACTGGTAGGGTTATCGGTCGTGCTAAACGACAGACCTGTGATGAACCGAAGGATACTAATAATTGTAACGCTGGCAAGGAAGAAAATAATTAGTGGCGATCCTTATTGAAAATGTGGGATACGGGTCAACTCACATGATACCCACTGCGAACATCAAGCAGATTCCCACTTTCTTCCCCAGTGATAATTTGAGTTTTATTAATGTCGGCATCGGCATTCCGATAATCACAACGTCGAGAACAATGTTGATAATCGCATGCGACCATAATAACGCGGTATGGTTTATACATTTCCCCACGTGCTCGCCGTCCCACATGTGCCAAAAGTAATTCAGCGGCTGGCAGGAGAAGATCTGCGCCAATAGAATGGCGAGTCCCCAGCAGGTGGTGAACACCAGGAGAAGCTTGGTGACCAGTCGAAACGTTTCATCGGGAAATAATCGGAGGTACAGGAGAAGCATGGAGATTTTGGTCATGGCGATACAAGAGATATAGAGATTCTCTTCGACGAAAAAGAGCTAAAATAATATGCGTTAGAAAGTCTAGCCTGGGTCGCAATAAACTGGATAAAAGCAACTTACATGCATCACTCTCGTGATCTGATCGGGCGTGAGCATCCAGATATCCTTTCCTAACCCACTAGGTCCGACTGGTAACAGTTAGTCGAGATATCACCACAATATAGTATGACAAAGGCGAAGCAAAGGCATTAACTTACGGGCAATACCCACGGCCGCGATGGCAATGGCTCCACACTATCATCGTCAGCACCGCATTCTAGTCGATAGAACAGCCTCGAACAAAACTCACCAAAGTAGCCATGATTGCACAATCGTCGAGGCCGATCCTTGACCCAATGAAGCGACCACCGACTCGCAGAGCGACCGCAATAATGGCTACCACCATACCTACAAGGTTCACCGCCGGATAGACTTTGTCATCATCCACCGAAGGGTAGTTGCAGGTATCGTATGAGAACTTCTTGGTAGCTAGGGCCCATCGTCAGACCCAAGGCAACAAAACTGAATGGGAAATAAAGGGCTTCAACATACCCAGCGCATCCTTGATGGAGCATGTTTTGAAGACGCATGCCTCCAGCTGCGCATTCAGCGCGGTATTCGTGCAGATACAGTTGACGTCCGTCAGCCCACACGTGGAAGTGGTGGCTGCCTCTACCATGCACGTCAACTATCAGCGAACCCACGTTAGCCACCCGATCAACGAAGAAGCAACATCAAAGCAAAAGCTAGCTGTCGCGGAAAGGGACGGAACATACCGCGCAGGAGGGTAGGCTGCCCAGAAGCGCTTCCATAAGGGGTGGTTAACTACCGTCTGCCATTGGCATCCACACTGAGACAGAGAAGAGGAAGAAAGAAGACTTTGCGGATCGGAGCCAGGAGAAAGGTTCCTTTTTTAGTGGATTCGTCTTATTATATTAAGATGAACGTGAGTCTGGGGACGGTCCAGTCCGTGCCAGTAAGGGGTGGGGCGTCTTCAGGCACTCCAAATTGGCGGTTCTTGGAGGTTCACGATAGCTCGTATTTCAGCCAGTCAACGGACTCCGCAAGGAGCACTACCTCGATGCTAACGGAAGCTGGTCATGCACAGACATCGTTAGCGAAAACTTACTCGACCCATGCTGATGGTCTTCATCCAAAATGTCCAACGGAAACCACCAAAGAGCGGTCGCGTGTGGGCTCCTCTTTTTTTTCGCCACTGAGTCACTGACTCCTGTCCACAGCTTCCCAGTCCAGACTCCAGACCCAGGCGGAGAATGCTGACAACGAGACGAAGGGATCAGTCAAACTTTGACCTGCATGTTGCATACACAGGAGGCATAAAAACTGGAGAATCGCAAAACCCTTCGAATTTCTGGTCTGGCATTGGGTGCACAATTTTCCCCCGCACCTCAGCTGCTGCGGCGTTCGTTCAAGCGGTTGAGATCTTTACGAAGCCGCTCTCGCACCGAGGCAAAACGCCAAGAGGGGTCAATCTTCGGATCAACAGCGATACTCATTTTTTCCCACTTTTTCCCACTTGGAGGACGAATACGTACTCATCAGGCCTGAGCGAAAATCCCATTGACAGTGCAATTTCCCAACTGGGCCACTTCAAGGCTCAACTCGCCTGCTCGCCTGCTCGCCTGCGCCTGCAGCTTGTTTCAGCGGCAACTCCAAGGCTTCGGGTGGAGCACGAATTCCCGAGGCCCATCTCGGCGTTTCAATGGGGGGCCACAGTCCACACCAAGCGGACCACTCGTTCCCTGAACCAGCCAAAGCAAGCAAGAAATATGTAATTAACTTTATCGAGATTCATTCGGGGAAACGATATGCCATGCGTTCGACTCCTGGGTCGCCCAGACAAAATAATGGGGTCCCACAAAACGATCTGCTCTGATGTAATCGTGTAATCATACCCAAACAACTAGTGGTTCTAGCGCAGCAGTTCTCCTGAAAAGGGGGCAGAAGCCTCCAGAGAGAACTGGTCGAAAACGCCTCATATCCAGAGATTTAAGCAGGAAACAGTTGAAAACTGGGAAGGGGCAAAGTCAAGTCCTCGTGAGGGAGAGTTCACATCCGAAGCAATGACTGAGTGGCTGAACCCGCACCACAAATTTTGGTGCTTCGAATCCTGCAGGAACCGGAAATGCAGCGGTAGTGCCTCAGGCAGCTTTCCCAACAACAAAAACATTTCTCTATTGGAAGAGGCTTGAGGCTATTCTGTTCCAATTAACCTCTTGGTAACATACTTTGAACACCTGTCCGCTACTGCTTACGTCGAGAACTGCGGAGTTCCACTGCTCGTTGCAAATTACAAATTATTCCCGGAGTTTCTCCATGCTGGCCCGAAGCCCTGTTTTCCGACAGGCAAACCAACAACGAGGCCTGAACGCAGCAACAGTCCAATCGCATGGTTCGCCCCTGCTCAAAGGATCTCCAACTTAATAATATCCGCACCTGTGCTCAACCCTTCATGATTCAAGTCCATCAAGGGCAATGCGACGGCGAGGCTAAATGCTTACCCCTGTGGCGCTGGTTTCTGTCGTGGCCCATAAAATCCTCCTAGAAACCTTCAGGAACATCCCTGCTCCATTGAACTTCCACGAATCGATCATTTGCTAGATGCCTTCGGAATTATTAAATTATTGGAATGCTAATAAAATTGTCTTCCTCCAGCTGAGACTCAAAGTAACTCATCTCCGCCATCCAAACTCTATCCCGCATTTCAAATCCTCAACTCCGTCCACCACACAACGCCGGCCTTTTGCACCCCGGTCATCGACCCAATTCCAAAATAATCCCTGCAATCTAGTGATGCATCGCAGTCCTCTATTGCTTACTTCCTGTATGCATTCCAGATCGCCTTGCGTCCCCTCGCATCGCTTGCCTAATACTTAGAACTCCACAAGCTGAAAAGCTATCGACAAGACCCTTGCCTCCTCCCCCCAACTATTGGTTTTGAATCTTTATCCCGCCAAGTATTTATATAAGCCCAGTAACTTTAATTTGGGTGTCCCCCCCCTCAAGACCTCCCTACAACACTTCTTACTGGATCCCAACGGAACGAGTCCGGCGGAGATCCCGCTTCCCCGGAAAGTCTTTTTTTCTTCTTGTTGACATTTCCGCATGGTTACATTGGTGAGTCTGGAGGCAACCACGTTAGCATTCGAAGGAAGCCAAATTATCCGCTCTCTCAGCTCAGGGGGTCTTCTCCATCCCAATCTTAATGGATCTTGGGCTTCCTGCGTGCTCATCCCTCCCATAATTCTGGACTCGTTGCGGGGCCTCTTCCCACTCTTGGCTTGCCTTGACAGATAGATGCCTACATTTCGAGCTCGAAAGTTTTAATCTTTTTGTTCTCCCAATCCTACCCCGTTCTCAAACCAGTAACATGCTCAAATTGCCAGAGATAGCTCCCAGGTTGGTAAAGGCATGCTGGTAAGACAACTGCGACGGTATCCTCCATGAATCAAGGTTTTCGCCTACTCCAAGCCATGCCTTGTGTGGCAATGTTCCCATACTTCCAGTTACGGGTATGCCGCCAACACAACTCCAGCCATGGCAGCTTAGCGTTGCCATGGTTTTCCTCTCAAGCATACATGAAACAGAGGCCTATGGGCCGTTCTCTCTTACTCTAATCTATGCGCGTACAGGGTTTATTAACATATGGGCTTATTAACGTATAGGAAATGGAAATCGCGTTACGATTTGGCTCTAAGAAAGCTGGATAGGAATAGCCCAACGACCGCGCGGACAAGTCATAATATCACTAAACCAAACCAGTGTCATACCGGACAAGCCTCACGGACAGGGTCCGGTGGCGACGAAACAATACTAGGCGCGGACGGAGCCATTTGAGATCGTTTCTGCAGGCCAGTTCAACCACATAATATGCGATGAAGCACCCCGTATAAACCCGATATCAACTGAACGGTACCAGACGGCCGCCACGAGCCAAGCAGCCCACCATTAGCTTTTGTCCGTCCAACGTGATCATGACGACCAATATCACTTACTCGTCAGTACGTTCAAGGACAGCGTTAGGTCAGTACCAAATAAGTCGACCTACCAAGATCCAGGGGGAAAGATCGATGCGCGAGCGCTCCGTCAGCTCTCACACCTGTCGTTCACCTCGCGTCTGGAGCTCTTCATTCCCCGAGTCGCGTGCAAGGGAGATCTCGCGGTATCTTGGCCACCCGGCTTATGGGTTGTCGCTCTGTTGGCCCCAAACTTGCACCGGTCCGGCGATGCTTGTCCTACTCCCTCGGGCGCATCCTGGCAGACTTTGGGGGCCACTCTGACAGAATTAAAAAAAAAAAAAAAAACTTGTTTTCCTGGTGCCAGAACTCCTAATTTGGCCTCCCCAGCCGATCACAGAGCTCTCGAAACGTCCTTCAAAGCACTTTTCAAAGCATCTCTGTATCATCTTTCCAAAATCTCGTTAATGACCCCATTAATCACCTCAGCGGTCTACACACCTCTATGAACATGGGTGAGAAGACCAGAGCGACCCGCGAATTTGGCTGTTCGGTGAAATAACGAACCCTAGAAATAGTCACTGGTAGAGACCCCCTGGATCTTGGGCCAAAACTACTTAGGTAACCCCTGGCTTATTTGGTGCATCCGGTACATTTCGGCTGCTAGAATCCGCCGGCAGTTATTGGGCTGCATTTTGCGGTATTCTCTATCTTGCTGCTCGAATTCAATAAAATGTGGGAAAGAATAAAGATCCAGGGTCTGGATAGTGGTCGTAATGGTAATGACAGTGTTCGCATAACGGTATTCCATTCAGATAGGGACTTTTATGCCTGAGTATCTACATTTTTTTTCTTGCCTTCATCTCTAGATATACATCTCCACGAGAAAAGCGACAACAAGCCTATATGCGACCGACCATTTGAAATCCTAACCCCCTTCATGCAACCTCTAATCATCCAAGCCAGGGCACTGCTCGCTCGACTCATCCGTGATATCGTCATACGGAGCCGGATCGGTCCAGATAAGATCGAACCTAGATCATCAATCAGTCAGAAATCTTGCTATCAACACACCAACCACGAGTTCACCCCCAAGGTAACCTAAACCTACCGATCAGACGGATACTCAGGCGCATCGTCATCCCCAAGCTCCTTAATAATATCCGTCAACGCATCATGCTCCCAACAGATCAAGATATTGCCATCCCCATCGTACGAATCCACCGCATCCTTCACACACTCCGGATCATCCCGATCACAGGAAGTGTCGACCGTAAGGCCCAAGTCCTGGGAGAGAGGGAGAACGGTCAGGTAGGGACGGTTGCGTTTGCCACCTATTTCCCCCTGTGGTTAATATCCATACTGCGCAAAAGAATGTAGTCATAAGTGGGAGGGTAGGAACGTACTACTCTCGGGAGTCATGGCCATGATATACCCGATGTTATACTTGGAGGCAGCCCCGAAAACGGTCCGGAGACATTGCGCACGCTCTTCGCCGTCCGCGCTGAGTCCGGTGACGTCGTCGTCGTCGGGCTTCTCGCCGTGACGGATGAGGTAGACGGTTGGGTCGGCGGCGACCATGGCGGCGGTGGCCAGGAAGCCCAGGGAGAAGAGGAGTTTGGAGTACATGATTCTGGGACTCGGGAGAGCAGGTGCAGATGCAAACACAGCTGGATGGGTTGGATGGAAGTAGACAGGGGAAAAGGGGGGGTGTTATGTGCAGAAAATCAAGCTCGTTAAGCATTTATAGACCGGTCCAGGGCGTAAAGGGCCCCCACGAGTAGGACGCAATGTAACATTATTCCGGAGTGTTGTTGCCTTGCAAGGTGCTTGACGGGAGGAATATTAGGGGGTGGTGATTGGCGCGCGATGGGCACGTGGGGAAATACGTCGTTGTATGTTGTTCCGGGGTGGTTGTGCGGAGATCCGCGTCGGGCGCGCAGATCCTGTAGCTGTCACTAGAAGGGGTTTGGTCGGGTTTCATGGTCACCACAGCATTTCCCACGTTGGGGATAATTTGTTGCTCCTTCTCGTGTCGTGAGTGGAGTAGGGGAAAGGGCATGGCGAGTTTACGGTGTCGCAACGTTGCGCATCGCTTTGTCCGCTCCGAATATCGGCCAGAATGGTCAATGGTTCAGGAATTCATCTCCTGCCCCCCTGATATTATCATGAGGAGTGAGGGGTAGGATGTTAGAGATGGCATGGAACATACTTGGGGGCCAAAAAGGCATCGTTGTTTGAATTATATTATAGGTTCACTTTTCGCCTTGTTTACAACAGCGCATTCTCCGCCCCACGCCAAATCTAATCCGTCGACGCCCCCTTACACGGTGTATCGGAAAAATGTAGCCAAATCTCCCTTCTCCCTCTCCGCCATCTTCTCTGCCTCACTGTACTCAGAAGGTGCCTTGTACTCCCGATCGCGTCTAGCATTCTCCCGGCGCAAGTAGATGGTCATGATCGTGCACAGGATTGTGCTCATCGTCAGAGTTCCGATCAAAGTGCCATGGCCAACACGGAAGTGAGGCTTGTCTTCGGTGCGATAAATAAAACTGGCAAGAACACCACCGAGGTTACCGCATCCGACGTGCATGGCAATACCAACACTGCGCTTCAATGACCCGCCGATATTGTTACCGTTCCAGGCAACACCCTGAGGCACATTCGGGTAGATACCCGAGGCGGCGAAGAAGGTACCAGCGTACTTCACGCCGTTATTATCGGAGGAGATAAGCATGATGAAACCAATGATCCTGAATACATAAATTAGCCCAATTGTCCACATACAGTTGGGATAAATTAAAAAGAGTAGGTCACGCACGCGATAATGTTGAAGAAGATCATGTAGAGTCCGCGTTGGCCATGACGGTCGGCAATGAAGCCACCGCCGATACAGAAGAAACAAGCCACTGCGTATGGGGGAACAGTCATGAGCTGTGCGGTCTCATTTTCGTAGCCGAGAGACTGGACAATGGTGGGCAAAAAGAGGGAGAACGAGTAAAGAGGCGTGTAGATTCCCGTGGTGATGAACATATGAACCCAGATCTTCCAATCTTTGACGGCATCCCAGAAGAACTTCATGTCGTACTCATCCGCAAGGCCGCTTCGATCATCCTTCAGCCGGGTCTGGACCTCAGTTTTCTCCGCCTCGGTGAGGAATTTGGCGGTGTCAGGGTAGTCATTCATAATGAAGAAGGCGGCGACAGCTGCACGATATCAGTATGCGATAAGATCAATCAACCCGCAAGCCATACCAATGATGAAAGTGAGGATTCCCTCAATGATAAAGATCCAGGCCCATCCACCCTTTCCGCCAATTCCTTTCATCTCGCCGATGCCTCGCGCCAATAGACCTCCAAAAGCACCAGCCGCTGTAGCGGCGGAGAAGAAAATGGCCATTCTCAACCCGCATTCATGACGCTTGTACCACATCGTAATGCTATAGTAGATGGTTAGCGCGCTCTGACAACGAGGATTGTGGTATGTATAGCATACTAGAATGTAACACCTGGGAAAAGACCACCCTCGGCGATACCTAGGGCAGCTCGCGCCACCAATAGGCCGGCATAGTTATGAACAAGACCCATCAGTGAGCATACTACACCCCACGCCAGCATGATGCAAGGAATCCAGATGGCTGGCCGAGATCGTTTCATCATTATGTTCGAGGGAATTTCCGCGGCGACATAAAAGGGGAAGAAGATAGCAAGCGCAACCTAGAAAACGTCTCGATAAGCTCATTTGCTAGTCAAATCCAGAGGGACCTCTATAGCGCACATTATAGTCAAGGCCGTCCATGCCCAAATCATCTTCGAGTCCTGCGAGACGAGCATTCCCAATGTTTGTTCGGTCAAGGAAGCTCAGCCTACGAACGTATCAGTCGTATGATCAACGTAACAGAATCATATTGGATTGTCCCTACAGATATAGCAGAGCAAGCCACGGGATCAGAACCAAGTCAATCTTGCGGATCAATTTCTTGGTGGCAGAAGCGTCAAATCTAGTGATCTGCACCCCGCCATGCTCCACCTCCCCGCTGCTCGAGCTGTCGAGGACCACCTTCTTTTCATCCATGTCAGGCAACTTGTTTCGGGACGCACTCAAGGCGGAGAAAAATCACAGCTTAAGAGGAGGGCAGAAGAAGGGGGCAAGTCTGGGGAGGGTGGGGTGGGATTGGCAGGTCTTATAGGATCTGCCCTGCCCTGGTCTGCAGGCATCTTATGCAATTCAGCCCGGAAATTATTATTCACCCCCTCAACCGATTTGTGAAACCGCAGGTGTTCAGGCTCCCTCTCAACAGCTGTCCCCTTCGGAAACAGCCTATGACCAACTCCGGCAGTCCGCAAATAAAATTAGGCTCAAGGGAAGTGATAAGCCAGGAATGTCACCCTGGTCCGTTGGCAAGATGAGGAGCGCTCGTAGTGTCTCAGCATTTCTTGAGAGGCAAAAAACAGCAACCCAGGAGAGGATCATTTTGCTCGTCTGTCAAGCCCCTAAGGTACGCCAAGAGAAGGACACCCAATGTGGTCACGGCGTATCGGGCAAAAGATCTCAAAGCAGACTGGCCTTGGTTTCCGTGCGCCAGCCCTAGCCAATTGAGGATGGCGTACGCGTTCTGGATGGACTTGGCGCTTCTCTCTCACCTGGGCCGCAGGATTCCAGGTCAGCGTTGGCAATGATTGGAAGGTTATGTTGCAATTTCTTATCCTCGACTGCCTTTGGTGGCTGGCCGCTAGACAAGAGCAGAAGCTCAAATAGGCTGTGATCTCTCCCTTTCGCTTCCATTGCTCCACGCGGGGACCCCGGACAAAGAGACTTGGTGAGCCCTTGGCGCCAAGCTGGACCATCAGGCCCACAGTGTGTCCGACAGCTGAGAGGAGGTGTCATCCAACAAATATCATCTGCAGTTCTCTTTCTCGCCGTGGATACGCACAGAGCAGGGGGGAAGGGGTCAAGATAAGAACCGCCCCAATCGCTCCATGGAAATCCTAGTTCTGTGTAGTCTGAGTTTATCCCAGACGTAAGCAAGCAGGGATCGAAAAACCGCTGCGAGAACAGGTCGCTAGCCCCCTCGTCTCAGTCCGTGCTTGGCAAGCGGCTGACGCTCTTGGCAGATCTGAAAAGCTCATTCCATGTGGCATCCACTCTGATTAGGATAATGATCCTAATTTGGCCAAACGAATCTCTGGTGTGAATATTTCTCGTGTTGGCACCAATTCACCGAGGACCCTGGCGCAGTCCAGCCCCCCCTCAACGACATGTTTCGGCAGGGTTTGGGCACTGAAACTACCGGTTGAACGCGGTTTCGTACTTTTCGGAAGCCTTTCTGAGGGAATTCTTGTCCCCCCGAACCCAAACGAGCCAACCGACTGGGCGGAGATTGTTTCCACCCGCAACTCATCCTCAGGACATCGCCATCCACTTATTATGCCTTGGTCCGTGACTGACGGGGAACTCCGGGGTCCGGGTAGTGGGGGTAACAACAGACTTTCGCAATCGAGAGGCGTTTACGAAGAAGTTGGGAAAGGGAAGTTTGGCTCCGCCGGAGGCGTCGGGCTTGTCGTCCACCTCCTCTTGGTCGGGTGATTTGATGGCAAAACCCTTGTGATTATTAGCCTAATTAATCCCTCCCACCAATCTTGGCCTCGTCTTGTCCCTCTTGTTTCCTCCATTTTATATTAGATAATTTTTTATAAATAGAGCGATTTGTCTTACTGCATTTCGGACAATGAACTAAATCCGTCCCCGACCATTCGCCATCCATTTGTCCGGTGACATGTCAATGACTATTTCTTGGAAATAAGGGGCGGACAGGCCAAGGTTTACCGCAGAAAAATAACTCGCGAATGAAGGAAGAAATGGTAACCATAGTCGGTGGATGGATCGTTGTGCCAGTTGGATGTGTTGTTTTGTTTTGATTCGAGGTTCTTCCCCTCAATGCTTATGTCATTCGTATGTCATTGGTGCCGGAACACGTAGCCGTGGTTGCCTCCGCAGTAAGGGTATCAACAATACTCACAGCTCAACGAGTATTCCACAAATCTAGAGAGATTCCACTCAATCATTATTCAAACATAAGGGCAATTTACTATTCAATCTATTTTCTCTCCTTATCCTAATTACGTCGGAGCTTGTGAGTGTTGTCGCGTGGCGTCCAGCATCGTCTGATCCAAACATCCGTAAGCGAGGAAACAATATATTTTCGCTTTTGCAGGAACACAACCTTGACCCCGCTTGACGACAGGACTGCATAGATCCCAAGAACCATGCCTGACCACCAGTTTTACACCAATTCGCTTCCATTGACCCGGGTCGATAAACATGTACTCCAGGAATCGCTCCGGGATTTGCGCACTGCCATCAAAAATGGCGTTGACCTGATTGAAGCGGGCGATCCTGCGAGCAAACACTTCGATGGGCGGGGGATATTCAGCGGAAGTCTAGGTAAATCGTTCGCCCCCAATATACCTATTTCCCATCTTCCATTTTCATTTATTTCATTTCATTTCATTTCATTTTATTCGATTTCAAATCCGAATTTAAAACCATTTCTAGCTAAACGATTGGGAATTTTTTAAAATATTTGTAGGAATTGCCGTTGCTTTTCTCCGGCTTGCTTACCAGGCTCCCTCCTTACGCGGGCCAAGCGATCCTCCACTCCCCGCATTCCATAATCTTGCCCAGCAGAGAATCCCCGCAGATGGGCCCGATCTACCCCCTAAAGTAGGGGGGTTGTCTCCCCTGCCTTCCAACTCGCCCCTGGCTGCGGTTGTGGTGCGGGTCCTGGAACAGACCACCCATGCTGGATCGGCAAACGTCTCGTCCGATGATTTTGCGTGTCTCCGCGAGGCAGTGGATCTGGCTCTTGGCCATGGTCCTGCGATCTTGCTCCATGGTCGCAATATGGGGGGAGATGAAATCCTCTTTGGTCGGTGTGGCCTTCTCTGGGCGCTTCTGAGCATCAGAACTCACTTTTCCGCCTTTCCGCATGAACAACAGGAGCTGCTGTTGCCTATCCTTGATGGCATTCCGAAGCTGGTATATGTTATAGTGTCAGCGGGCAGGGAGGGGGCGAATGCTTATCGCGAGGCACATGGCGAGAAGGATGCCCTTCCTTTGATGTGGATGTGGATGGAGGGATTTTATGGAATAGGCATGTAAGTTGGCTGGGAGATCTGTTTATACAACGGGATTACTACGGACTGACAGCGGCTTCTGAATAGCGCGCACGGGATGAGTGAGTGTCTTCTTCACCCCATACATATGGCCCTTAAACTAATACTGGCTCTTAAGCCGGAATATTGCCTGCACTCCTTGCTTGCCGACTCGAGGAACTGAGCAACGGTTCCGATAGCTATATTCCCGATATTGCGGCAACAACCACTGGCCTCTGTCGGGTATGCATTGAACACAATGGCCATCTACCTATATCGATCCCCACGCGCCCGTCCTCTAAAACCTCATACCTTGTCCAGATCTGCCATGGTAGCCCGAGCATTCTGACCCTCCTCGGATGTGCGAGGAGATGTGAGCCACTCATGCTAAATCACTGGGAACCCGAATGGGACCAAGCTGCCCGCCTTGCGACCGACTGCGTGTGGAGAGAAGGCCTTCTCACCAAGGGTGGTGGTCTCTGTCACGGTATTGCTGGCAATGCCTGGCCACTACTGTTCCTGCACGACTCATTTGAATACTCCCAGGATATTGTTGAAGCGGCCAAAACCAACTATGCCAGACGGTCATCGGGCACATCGAAACCTACAGAAAGTGGGCTAACCGGTGATTATTTCTTATCGAGGGCCCTTGCGATGATGCTCCATGCGCGTGAAACCAAACCGTACAGGCAGTCGCTGGAGCCTACCCCATATAATTTTCGTATGCCGGATCACCCTTGGAGCCTTTTTGAGGGCTTGGCGGGGACCGTTTGTGCTTGGGCGGAGACGTGTGCGGTGATTCAAGCGCGTTTACGCAAATTGGAATTGGAGGAGGAAGGAGCCAGTGCAGTGGAAAGTGATGCAGTGTTTAAGGAGCACTTGCAGCAGCAACTGGGCTTTCCCTGTGTGGGTGGGAATGGGCCCAGCCAGTGGCTATAAGGATAGTGGAAATAATCCTCCAAGATTGCTCAAATTAGCGAAATTGGATTGGATGTGACGAGATTGCCAATCAACCTCACCTCTGAGATTTCATGGTTGAGCCTTACAAAAAGGTAGTAAATTTGATGACACCAACCAACTGAATATATCCTAAATCGTAGTTATCATGTCCTGGGGGGTAGAGAATTGTCGCAGGTTTTGTGTAAGAGCAAGTCCCGCTAGAACAAGTCTGGTCTAGCTAGATGGTATTTGTGGATATATTCAGGGGCAAATGCTTGGAAGTTGGAACGAAACCGCAGAGGCTCCACCTTCTGCTCCCCCGCATTTCCTAATGACTACCGACGGAGGAAGTAGATAGGAGAGATCCTTCGTGGCCCCATAGTAACGGAGGATGGGTCCCGGAGATTTCGAGTCTGGTGGCGTGATTTTGGAGTTACATTCACCACTTTTCAATTGCTGGCTTTAGAAAAGCTGTACCTCGGCCCTGTGCCACACTACTTGGCGCCATCAGGAGGTAATGCTGAGCAGCTTTTTCAATAAGCTAGGAGTATGGTGATGTTTTCATTCTCAGTTTTGGGGAGCTACTCCATCCCTCCTGGGTTATACAGAAAGTGCAGGGCTTTCCATTACATAGGAAACTAGTTTCACCTAGGCGAGTAAAAGCTTACTTAGGATTTTCTTTTAAGTAGCTTGGAGTAGATCTAGCAGGGTTTCTTCTCGCCCTTGTCTCGATACTTGCTCGAATTAGGCGGGGGTGATATTTTCGGCCAGCAAAAAAGCACACGAATATCCCTCTCTCCACATGACCTAGAATCCCGTGATTTGTTTCCTCTTTCTGTCAACACTCGATCTTTCCTCAATAATACTCTTCGGAATCTTCTTCACTTTCATCTTCCCACCAAATATCTTCTGGCTCTTCAAAGTCATCGCTCAAAAGGTCCGGATAACGGCCCCAGACGGGGTTTCTGTCGCCCTCAGGCCAATCCTCCAGCAATCGTGTGACAGTAAGATGGCCGTGCATCCTCGAGAATTCTATTGCCCGATGGTACTGCCACATACCGTCCCCAGATGTTTGTGCTCCGTTTTCTAAGAGAAACTGGACCGTGTCAAGCCGTCCGTGTTCCGCCGCCCCCTCCAAAGCAGTGCGACCTTTGCAGATTGCCCGGTCGGCGTTGACCTCTGCGCCTAGCTCTAGAAGCCGTTTAGCGATCGGTAGAAAGCCCTTGGCAGCAGCGAGCTGCAAGGCTGTGGCACCAGAATACTCAGACAACCTGCCGTTGACATCGGCCCCAGCATCAAGGAGCATATCGATAAGTTCCAGATGGCCATTCTCAACAGCGGTCTGAAGAGCCGTCCGTGGCAGAATTTCGTCTCCCACTTTATAATACTTCGGCTCACGGAATGCTGGAGGAGCGTTGACATTAGCGGCAAGGTCCAGAAGGCCCCGAACTACATCAACTTTCTTAAGACGGACAGCGTATTGGAGCGGAGTATCGAGATAAGGACGCGCGCGGGTGTTGACAGAAACGCCTTCAGAAATGAGTTGGAAGACCTTCTCACTCTCGGAGTGGTAGATAGCAGCGAGTACGCAGAGGCTGTCCGGCCGATACCCTGCGCTCAATAGACTTTGCACAATTTCCCAGTTTCTGCCAGCAATCGCTGGCAGAAGAATGGAGCACCGCACCCGCCCCGAGTCGGCCCAGAACCGACCCGGGTACTCGCGATATACCCACCATGACTTGTCATGCATTAGAAGCATTACGCCAGCATGTTCCCACAGTGGTAGAACGCATGTATCGAGATTTCCCAGAGAAAGAAACAACTGCAAAAGTTCGAAATCTCCCCAAACAGCGGCATTTGCAGCAGCTGCCGCCTCTATTATCCGGGATTCCTCGTCAAGTTTCCCTTTCACCAGATCTCGCTGCTTGAGTAGTATTTGTACGTGCGCAATGTCATCCGCTGTTTTTTCACCGGTAGACCAGATGGCGGCGCACAGAGCAGCTGCATCATAGCCTATCCCACGGTTGATCGCCCAGACCACCACTGCCCAATTCTGAGTAGCGCACGCGGCCTCTAGTATTGTTTCCTTGTTGGGACCACAATCATGTACACTCGCCCCATGAGCAAGGAGAGTCTCAACAACATGCATGCTGGTTTTCTGCTTGACCGCCCAGAATACTTCATCGCCGTTCAGTCCGGCCCCCGCCCGAATTAAAACACCTACCAAGTCGCCGTGGCCAAACGTGATGCTCGCTTGAAGGGCTGTACGGCGGTCATGCCGTTCATTGATATTGGCCCCATGCTCCAGTAGCGCGCGAATTAGCTTTTCGCTGTTAAATTTGGCTGCCAGCACAAGTTCGCCACCAGTGAGCTTTGCCCCTGATTTTAGCAGATACAATGCAGCGTCCTCAGTCTTGTTCTCTTCCCACTTTTGAAGAGTTTTCTGAAGGGCCAAATGTAACGGCGTATGCAGACCAACAAGCGAGCGCTTCTTCCCACTTGGGGCCATCCCACCCAAGTTTGCCCCGAACATCTCTCTATCATTCTCGGTTAATGTTGGTGTCCATGCATCAACCTCTGCGCCGGCTTTTATCAAAGCTTCGACAATTCCCGCATCGCTGCTTGCTGCTGCGAAATGTAACGGAGAGATTCGGCCATGATTGGGATCGGCGCCCTTTTCAAGCAGCCATTGGAGGGCTGAAAGATTTCTCTCTTTAGTCTTACATGCGCCCCAGGCAACAGCTTGGAGGGCTGTGTAGCCACTGTTGCTCTTTTCGTCAAGGTTTGCACCAGCCGCGTAGGCAATGCTCATCACAGTGGTCTTCCCCACATATGCAGCCATTACGAAGGCGTTCTGAATGATTCGATGATCCTTGTGGTGATCATGGAGCGACAAGAAGTATCGGAATATACGCTCTGACTCCCCTTCGCCGGGCACGGATTCCTTTTGCTCACCCTTATCATCTTCACTACTAATGATTTGCTGGACCGCGGAGTGGGATTGTCGACTATTATAGTGGCGCGTCGCGATGACTAGAGGTGTCTGGTGGCGTACGGGGTAATTGCCCCACGACCCTCCTGCATAAACATCGGCGCCGTTTTCCACAAGAAGCTGCGCAAGTTCCAGTGTTCCATGGAGCGCGATGTTGTCCAGTGGGGTAGCACCAAACTCGTCAGTAACGCCGTTTACGTCAGCTCCAGCCTGTACAAGGACTTGTACGAGTTCTGGGCTGTCAATGCATGCGAACTGGATTGGTCGTACCAGACACTCGGTATCCCAGGTCCACACCGGCTGATTTGGGTCGACTCCTGATTTTAGTAGTGCTGTCACAATCTCCAGGTCTTTACGGTTGAGTGCAGCTTCAAATAGGCGCTCTGCAAACGCTGAGCTGGTACGGTTCTGTTCCGTAGAAAGGATCTCGGTCCATAAGTCGCTTGGTAAACCAATATCCCGAAACATATTCACTGTTCTCTCGTACTTACAGATATCCTCATCTGAGCCTTCCGAGTCGTAAGGGGCGTCCTCGATTAGGTTGTTGGAAACCTGATAGCTGAGCAAAAACAGTGCCTCCAATTTGGACTCGAGCGGATTTCCAGCCACTAATGTCCTCACCCTGGCACGGTGCTCGCCGGGGAAACTCTCAGGTGTTGACTTGCCAATCTCGGCAGCGACACTGTCGAGAGTATCGGAGTGGGCACATATCTGGTGGTTTTTCGAGCCAAGGGTGAGCTGGACCTCTCTGTTATGTCCGCTCGATAGCATGCCAGCACCACCTCCTTTTGTAAGAAATCGGTTTATCATGGATTCTAATTTTATTAGCAACGAGTCATAGTTTGGAGGCGGAAAAGCCATACCATCAAAGGCACGGCTTTGAAATTGAAACCATGGGAGGGTCAGGGGCCATTGAATCGGAACCGGAGATGAGATCCTGACTTCGTGGAATTTTATGGGTAGCGGGCTCGACGCTGTATAATCGAAATTAAATTATTGCATGTTTTTGCTCAGTCACTATAAACGCGAGCTTACCACGAGATATTACCACCACGCTACGGTCGTCCTCATCCTCGCTCTTTGCTGAGGCGTCAACATCGACCTCAAGCCACAGAGAATCCGAATCGGCCAGCTGGTGATTTGACTTGGCGAGAGACATCGCGCCGAAAATGGCGATAATTCTGGGAGGATGATCCGCAACTTGAAACACTCATCCGATGGTAAATTCCAGGAAAATGTGTCCCACGACCTCGAAAGCCTCCAAAAGCCACTGAACCGGGAATTGCGAATTGTCGACAGATTGAAGGGCGGGGAGGTGCTTAAATACGAGAAATCCCAACACACAGCCACTACGCCCTGCCAACGATTCCTTGCTCTCTCTTCCATCAGCTGAAAAGCTTAGCAGGCTCCAGAACCGCTGGACGCGCTTGAAGCCAGCGGTCTCTCCAAGAGATTCTCGATCGAGAGCCGTTGTGATCTACTCCGTATAATCGCGTCTGTGAGACCCTGTTTTGCATTTGAATAAATCCGTCACTCCCCTGACCAAAGCTAACTAAATATAGTAAAGCCTGGAGATTGCGCGTGTACTGATCTTCATTTTGCTGATAATGAGGTTACTGTCCACGTAACCCTGGTCGGAATCCTCCAACCAGCGGCCTTCTTTCTCGGTCGCATCTTGCTTCCCGCGGGGCCGATCGTCCCGCTCTCGGGAGGCAAGGAAGAATAAAGAGAATGGGTGTCCCCTGGCTGGCCTCCCTGGATTCAACTATCGTGTTTCAGTATTCAATTGCCAGAGTTATCCGTATATCGACCCAGGCGATTCTGGTGAGCCAGGTTTCTTTTTCCGATCTTACGCCGCCGTCGCTGTTCGGATATCCGACAAGCGATCGCCCATATGGCAAACAGTCGAGATGACCGGAAGCTGGAGAGTGGGACGGCTCCAAGCTCCTCTGGGAGTGGTGGTTTGCATCCTGCTTTCTACATTGCGTACGTCCTTTACCTCCCCTATGAAGGGAATGGTGGCACGGAACCAAGAACCCTAAGCGGCACTGGGCTTCCGAACCACTATACCCAACCACGATACTAATTTGTCGGGGTGGATAGGCTGTGGATTGCTCTGAGCTCCAGTGTTATTCTGTTTAACAAATGGATTCTTTTTACCGCGAAATTTGGTATGTCATCCGTTACCCCTTCTTCTAAATCAGAATGTTGTGCAAGCTAACCCTAAGACGTTGGAATTAGATTTCCGTAAGTTCGGCCCGTTGTCGTGCACACGATGACCTATGTTGCATTCACACGTCATAAACCTTCCACTGACAGTCCACAATAGCGCTATTCTTGACGACATGGCACATGGTGTTCGCGACTGTCATGACCCAGATTTTGGCTCGGTTTACAAAGACGCTGGATTCGCGCCACAAGGTCCCAATGACGCCGCATACATACGGGTAAGTGGTCCGAGTGAACCGCATTGCCGTGGATTTCGTTCCTAATTTTGGGGGATGCAATAAGGAAAGCTATTGTTCCTATTGGAATTATGTTCAGCTTGAGTTTGATATGCGGTAATCTCGCATACCTTTACCTCAGCGTATCATTTATTCAGATGCTTAAGGTATAGCTCAACAGATCGGAGTTTGAATACAGAAGCTGACGACTTGGCGTACAGGCCACCAATGCTGTTGCTACTCTCCTTGCAACATGGGCTTTCAAAATCACCCCGCCCAATTTCCGGGTTTTGGGTAATGTTAGCTTCATTGTTGTAGGTGTCGCAATTGCGTCATTTGGGGAGATCAAGTTCAACGCGCTTGGATTCTTCAGTATGCCACCCCGACAACCTTCTTAGGCGCGCGGTCTCTAACCCCAATTAGTCCAGGTCGGAGGCATTCTCTTCGAAGCACTGCGTCTGGTCATGGTCCAACGTCTGCTGAGCTCCGCGGAGTTCAAAATGGACCCTCTAGTTTCACTCTACTACTATGCGCCCGCATGTGCGGTCGCCAATGGCCTCGTGCTGATCATGACTGAGCTACCAAGGATAACAATGACTGACATCTACTCGGTCGGGGTGCTAACACTTCTAGCGAACGCACTGGTTGCGTTTCTCCTCAACGTTTCCGTCGTGCTCTTGGTACATCCTTTCTTCTTCTCTCCATCTTGGTTTATGTATTAAGTATGCTAACCACTTTATCCAGATCGGGAAAACATCCGCCGTTGTCCTAACCATGGCCGGTATTCTGAAGGATATCCTTCTTGTTTTCTCCTCAATTTTGCTTTTCGGAGATCCCGTCACTGCCCAGCAATACTTTGGGTACTCCATTGCTCTGGGTGGGCTCGTTTACTACAAGCTTGGGGCTGATAAAATGCGGTCTCTCGCTACCGATGTGCGGTTGCAGGTCGGAGACTATCGGCGAAACAACCCGGGAAGGACAAAGAATATACTCATAGGCACCGTGACATGCTTAGTCTTCCTTGTGCTATATACGGGGTATATCCAGAGCCCGCCTACCGTTTCGGAACCGCCAGTGAGTGGGGTGTAGGAATATTCCCGGTATTGATTCGCCTGTCAGTCTCACCCCTCTTCTTCTTCGTCTATCCTCACATCCAACCCTCGAGTATAGTTTCGGTATTTACGTTTGATTTGGCAAGATATCTGCCTTTCGTTGAAGCACATACTGGGTTGGCCGGCTTGCCGCCTTCCCTCTTTGTATTCGCTCAAAATGTATGACTATAAATGCATATTTTATCCCGGGCTCGACGTTGTGTCGCAGCATCTAAATGGTCCAAATTTACCTGTCCGCATAATATTGTTTTGTACTTTTTTCTTTTTCCTTCCGACTTTCTCGTGACGAGAAGCCGCATCTTGTATGGGGGGATGGAATTTGTAGCATAACCCAGGATTGGCACGGGCCTCGGAGCCAAAGGTGGGGGTTCTCAAGGACATTTCTTTTCTTTCATCATCCGCATCATCGTCACCATCATACTTTCATTTTTCTTACTAAAATTTAGATGATTTGGTTTCCTTTTGAGCAATGGAAACATCGAGACACGCCTCCGTTTCCCAATACTCTCGGGAGGGTGCCTCGGTCCACTTTCGAGGATCAGCCGAGCTTTTATGGTCCGTGATGTGACGATCTTGAGCCGACATCAAGCCCTACCACTCCAGGACCGACTGGGGTTAAATCCCCCGGAGGGTAAGTGAGAACTCGAAGCTTCATAGGGGGATCGACGCCATGTCTGACCATTAGCTAGCCCCCTTCCTTTCGATCTCAGGATGGATCCCCCGCTCTCTGTGATGAGTCTGATACGGCTCAGGAGAGTTTGAGCAGGGGTAGGATACGAAATGCTTCATTCCCGTCCCCCAATCGGGGCCATCCTCGATATGTAACCTTGAAATTAGGATGCAATTTCTTGAACGGGCTATATGTCAGGACGTCTGGTGTTACCCACCGCGTAACGTCACGCACCAGCACCGAAAGTCGCCGATGGAAAACCTGGGAGACAGCGCTCACCTCTATGACCCGTAGCCCTGTACATTTCACGGAGGCCCGATGGAGTGTACTTTCCGTATCCAGTATCCTTTGCGGCTTCTCAACTCACAAACTTGTACATGTGGAGCAGTGCCTCAGATACTCGCAAGTTCCCGATGGCTTTTCATGGCACCAGAATAATCAACCACATGCCCAAGTTGGCGGGTCGAAGGTCCTGCACCATACCTTCTTGTGGTGCACCTCAGCATGTTTCTCCCTCTGGTTGTCATTCTCGAGAATAGGAGCCATGTCCTCGGTACCAGTGATGAAACGGAATCCCTGGGACGGAGGTGGATTATACTTTCGTGGTTGCATCAGAAACCAAACAAACCCGAGGTCTTCAAGAAAGGGGCCTCCTTCCACTTGTCAGATCCCGGGGTAGAAAAGTCCCCCTGATGTCCACGGTAAGTTCCTCAGGTCTCTAAACCAAAGGTTTTCTACTAGTGGGTAAAGGACTTTGGAACCCTTCAACCTTCATCATGTTCAACCTTTTGACCCTATCTATCGCACTAGGAGTGACTTGGGGGGCTTCCGTTGCTAAAGCAGAGTCCTTCGATTATATCGTGGTCGGAGGGGGCACAGGTGGTGTCACGCTCGCCGTGCGTCTCGCTGAAGCTTCACACAATGTGGCCCTGATCGAAGCCGGGACAAACTACGAGAGCAGCTGGCCGCTCGCAGCAATTCCTGCGGCCGATACCATCCCTGTGGGCTCCGATCCCGCAACAAAGAACGGCGCTGATTGGGGTTTCGTGACTACACCACAGCCGGGTGCAAATGGACGAGAAATTCATTTCGCGAGGGGAAAGTGTCTCGGCGGATCGTAAGCATGTCGCGTGTGGTGCGGCCAGGCTTGAGCTATACTGATATGTTTTCCCATCTGTAGATCAGCCCTCAATTTCATGATATACCAAAGGTCGGTTTCAATTTTGCCAGAAACCTCCCCCTCCCTCACTTTGAATAATACTAAAACTCTTTCCTGAAAAGGCCGACCAAGCAATCGATGGATCTATGGGCAGACGTTGTGGACGACAGCAGCTATTCCTTCGATAACACTCTCCCTTTATATAAGCGCAGCGTGAACTTTACTCCTCCGAATACCGAGTTACGCATAAAAAATGCGACGGTCGAATACAGCCAAGATGCGTTTGACTCGGATGGAGGGCCCCTCCATGTTTCTTATGCCAACTTTGCCTCACCCTGGTCAACCTGGATGAAGCTTGGAATGGAGGGTATAGGGCTTTCTGAATCTCCTGATTTCAACAGCGGCGAATTAAACGGTTATCAGTTCTGCTCCTCCACGATCCGCCCAGGTGATCAATCACGTAGCAGTTCTGAGGCTGCCTTTCTAGGGTCGAGTCCCCCGAAAAGTCTTAAGGTGTACCGGGAGACCCTTGCCAAGAAGATCATCTTCGACGGAAACAAGACTGCTACTGGCGTGGAAATCAGCAATAGCTGGGGTTTCAAGTCCACCCTCACCGCAACAAAGGAGGTTATTGTGTCCGCGGGCGCCTTCCAATCCCCCCAAATTTTGATGGTATCCGGAATTGGTCCCGCAGCTCACCTGAGATCCCATGGAATTAACGTCATCATTGATAGACCAGGCGTCGGCCAAAACATGTGGGATCACCCTTTCGTTGCGCCCAGTTATCGAGTGAAGCTTGCAACTCTCACGGGGCTGGTCAACGACCTTGGGCTTTTTGCCTCGAGCTTTATCGATTATGCTACCCGGGCGATAGGGCCAATGACTAGTCCTGTCAGTGATTTCCTAGCTTGGGAGAAGATTCCGCAAAATCTACGTTTGGGGCTGTCTGCCGCAACACGTCAGAGACTTTCGAGGTTTACAAATGACTGGCCCGAGGTGGAAGTAAGCCTCATCACACTACGCCCCATTAAACGTTATCCATGGCTTGCTAATGGGTGGTAACTTAGTACATATCCGGTGGTGGATATATAGGCAATTCCTCAAACCTATTCACCAACCAACCAAAAGATGGATATCAGTACGCATCAATTCTAGGAGTTCTCATTACCACTACCTCTCGAGGCAATATCTCACTTGCATCGGCGGATACTTCGGATTTGCCGCTCGTAAACCCCAACTGGCTGGCCACGGAGTCGGATCAGCAGCTAGCAATTGCTATGTTTAAACGAATTCGTCAAGCCTTCGCAAGCGAGCAAATAAGCCCCATCATCATTGGAGAGGAGTATTACCCGGGGCCTGATGTGCAAACTGATGCACAGATCCTGGAATTTGTTCGAGATAATGTGATGACGTTGTGGCATCCCGCTTGCACATGCAAAATGGGAGTTTCCAATGACCAGATGGCTGTCGTTGATAGTAAAGCGCGCGTGTATGGTGTCAACCGACTGCGAGTGGTCGATGCCAGCGCGTTCCCTTTCCTTCCACCAGGGCATCCACAGTCATCAGTTTGTACGTCTCCACTGTTTCATATTCCGATGCACAGACAGAAGCTAACTGAACTAGATATGTTGGCTGAGAAGATCGCGGATGATATTTTAGGAAGTTCCGCGTGATAGGCCTATAGCCGTCCGATGAGATGTGTCAACACAAAATATTTTTGGGCCAGGCTTATTTAGCATTGTGTTTTGTTGTTTTTCTTTTCTTTTGTTTACTTGCAGAAATATGAAACAGAATAACGCTCTACAGAAGGGTATCCTTGGAAGATTGTAGAGAGGATTAGTCCCACAATAAAGTCAAAAAGATTTCACTTAATTGATATATCCGATAATAAATTGGCGACAGACATAAATATATTAGGGCGTCATTACTCATTCCTCATCTTGATTGGGATCTCTCTTTCTTTTCCTTGACACACTTTTTAAACCAGCTAAGGCTTCATTAACATGCTGTTCATGGAGTCTATCGAGCCACTCGTGGTCGACTGGTAGGTTTTGGTGGACAGTATTCGGCAATCTGGAGGTCTTAGAGTTATCACTATCCTCAAGCGAATCGCTAACGTCGCTGTCAGAACTCTCTGTGTCGCCGTCCGAATTGGATGGTTCTCCGAACAAACGCCTACGAAACCGCAACGGGTCAAGCCTCGGTGTACCGATGTTGTAGCCAGGGGAGTCTATCCCCTGGCTATCATCTGCCTGAGAGTTTTGGGAAATTGCATGTTCAAGACTGGTCTTCATGGTCCTGAGTACCCAGCTCGGGAATTTCCCATCACCCTCATAACCCAATTCATACCAGCACTCGTAACACAAACCTTGGATATCAGTGTCCTGGGTCCATTCATCGTCTTCATCGTGTTCATTAGCACATAACACGCAGCAGGAAATTTCTCCTTGCGACCTTTGATACGCGATTCTTGCCCATGCCGCAACTTCTTCCTGGAAAAGACGCTTCAAATATTTCTTTTTCATTTCCCCAAATGGACCCCCATTTATGAGGCGGGGATCGTGCCACGGAGAATATTCACGATCAAAAATTATGCGGCCTGTATCGGTAGGGCCCCTTGGGGACCCTTGCCGGGTTGGAAGGGGCATATTCAACGCCCGCAGCCACTTCGAAAAGCTCTTGCGCCCGTACGAAAAGAACAAGCCATATGGTTTCTCCAAGTTCCATATTTCGCGATACCTCTTATCTGTTTTTAGATTTAGGGTGCCATTGTCTCTAGTTGTATGGTAGACGTCATAGTCCTCAAATGCGTTTTTGATGATGCGCCCAAGCGCGGCTGGTTCCGGCGGGGTATTGCAACTGCGAGCAATATACACACAGAGTGGGGAGGGGCTTTTGCCCTCGACGAAGTGATTGTGCCCTCCATGAATCAGGACAGCCCCTTCTTCAGATACCTGAAGAGATGAGTTTACTAGTAGAGGGCCCCCGTCCTCATCACTCACTGTTTGGACGTGGAAGGATTTTGATATACGAAGAAACGGCAACTCGGGCTCCAGTTCTCCCCTTTTGTGGAACTTGTAGGTGTTACTGACAAGCTCCCAGATGAGTGGTTGGCTGGACCGGAATGGGATGCGGTCTGATGGTAGCTTAAGCCAAGGATCGATATACCCTGCTACCCTCGTCATTGACGCAAGCAGGTTGTGCCTTGGAGGAAGCTTTTTTAGCACCTTGACGCATTCCACAATATCGCTTTGTGGAGGGTAATCGCTATCTTCGCTTGATGATGGCGATAATGGCCTTTTTGCCTTACCGTGTCCGATCTTTAGCCCAGACTCGGCAATGAGAACGTCAATAGCATCTTCAGCAATTGATATAACGCATACTCCCGGACCTGGGCCCAGGATGGGGACAAGTAATAGGTAAACAAATGAACCGTAAAGAATTGGATATCCCTCATGTAGAATTGGGTATTTAGCCGTGAAAAACCGGTCCATGCCTCTTCTATAGCGTTTAGCATCTCTAAGCTGCAAAAATGGACTTTATCCGGGGCAGAGTGAAGTAGGTCCAAAATGCGCCGTATGAAAAATGTCTTTATGTTGAGATTCATGGAACGCAGGAACGTCTGAACGCTATCGGCAGCGATAACAATGGCGAGGAACCTTGACTCGATTGGCGCGATATGACGGACTGATCCCATATTCGTATCTAGGTCCCTGAATGCCGCATTGGGATCGTTTTCGTTCGTTGAGTGGGGCCAGTCAGATTGGTCCGCCGCGTGAAGCCCAGCTGTGATATCCCTCGTGGAAAATATATCCGTATCGCTAAATACCGTGGAAATTTCAGCATCATTGGTTGCCAGTATCCTCAGCTCGGTCAAGACGGATGGCCTGTAAATGTCCCGTGCCCAATCGGCGAGATGATCGACAATAAGAAATAACTGAAGGGCATCATCCCGATTAGTTATACAAGCAGACCACACTTGGACAATATTCTATGCGAAGTTAGTAAAAGGGGACACAGAAGAGAGTTCCTAGCGTAACTAACCGTCGCACATATCGTGTGGCCAATGTTTTTTGGGCATTGAATGGGGTTTTGATACGCTAGGCAAAGCCGCCAATCATCTCCTCTACTCATAAAGAACCAAACTAGTGGGCCGGATTTCCAACGAGATTTGGTGCCTGCGGCAGATCTTAAACTCTGCTGAGCATTGAGATATGTGTAAATAGGAAAGGCTGTTTGCAAGCGGATTGAATGCCAATCATCCGCTGCGTTGCCTGCTTTTGCCTCCAGCACTAAAAATGGGAACAAGAGGGCTTCACCGCTAGCGGAATGAGGTTGTTCGTGGACGCGATCTTCGAGAAAAGTGCCGTCTGGAAGAGCAGTCAACAGCAAATTTTCGAGGTTCCGAGTCTGACGAAGCCCATAAATGCGGTCCGGCTTCTGCTCTTGGGGGCAGCCTTTTTGCTAATGAAGGCGGGTGCTTAACCAGGTCTTCAGCTCTGTCTATGAATAACCGATTTAGCCCGACTCTTTCATCCCTGTAATATGTTACTTGCTGCTTTTCGTGATGAAAGTGTATTTGCCTACTCATCATCTGGCCGAGACTTGCGAGGACAGCGGCAGCGATCGCGGTTCTGTTGCCGTGTCTGGAGATTGCTAGCAGCCCGATCATCATCCTTCAGTACGGCTTCAACTTCCGAGCGCCATACTCGTTGGCGGCAAGTTTTGCTGTTCAGTCTATCAGCTTAACGTTCGGGCCAATGTATGCACTCTAGTTTCCGCTACTTGAAAAAAAAAACAAAGAAGAAGAAGAAGAAGAAAAAAGAGTGGGAATGCGTGTGTGTGTGATTACCATGCGACTTCAGAGGTCAACCGACTAAACACAAGCGGTTCACAGGCGAATCGCCAAGTTGCCTCATTTCTCGAGACGCATTCCTCCGCTTTCTCAGCCAGCTTTCTTGCGTGCACTTTAGCTTGTCCTTTCCAGGGCATCGTAAAATGATCACCAAGGCTAGTTTCAGTGGTCGCATACTGGCCATATTTAAATTCTTTAATGGTCGCGATGGCCTTGAAAACCTCGCTGTGAGCAACTGGCCATTTTTCGGGTGGGGGGGAATTTATAAAGACGATATTGTGCTCCTTTCGAAGCTTTTCAAAGATGGGCCGATTTTCTTTCGAGAGAGGCATTTCCCGAGCGCTCAAAAACTTTCGCTTTGAATTCGTGCCTCACCACGGTGGGTGTTCGACAGCCTTAATATGAAGCCGCAGCACGCAAGGCTGTCGGAAGGCCATGGTCTGGTGTGCCTGCCCTGTGGCTTAGATGGTTAAGGTACTCACTCCGCCACGCCCAGAGAGCATCGAGTTTACGGACCCATCGACCCCTTCCCCCCCTTTCCCCAGCCGAACTGGAGCCCAGGTCCCTGTCACACTTGTGGCTGCATAAGATGTCGGCACGAACCGATGCTTACCCATGGTTCATCTGCGGAGGCGGCGGAGGCTGGTGCAAACTCCAGGTAGTGACTTGTTTCTTGGGGGCTCTTTGGAACAAATCCATCACATTCAGTATTAGCTCTCAGGTATCTAAGTTAATTTTTCGAATGTGGTTGGGATGCCTACCAAGCCCATACTTACGCACCCAGTACCAATAGGACTTTTGATGTTCTTGTGTGCTGGAGCGGCTGTGCACTTGCTTTGCCAATAGGTCAGCCAATCGTTTGCTCGGCCACATGTAGTTCTCGTCCTCTTCCATCAGAGCTGTAGGCAGCATGATAATAATGGAGAAGGCTGTTGTTGCCAGTACCAAAAATTAGGGAAGGTCTGGAGAGGGGCAGAAAAGAGAAAAGAGAAAAGGTTTGTCTCCTCACTTTGGAAGGAGGGTCTTTTTTTGGGATTAGCGCTGGCCTTTCGTACTTGAGCCTCTATTTGCACAAACGCCACTTATGCACTTTATTAGTCATCCCTTGTGGTAACACGTGACCGCCAAGACTAGATTATCCCTTAATCGTATAAACTTGAAGTTGAAATTCACCTTTCTTATTTATTTTTCCTATATGCTCAATTTCCGAATTATTTTTTAATTGATCATTAACCACTTAAATTTATTCAAAACAATGGGGACTCAAGGGAATGGGTCGAATTCTGGGCAATTTTTACTCGAGGAGGACCTCGACCAGGTACAATTCCGAACTAGTTCTTGACTGGTATTTAACTAGTACTCAACTAGTAGTTAGTTATGAAGTACTTAACAAGCACTTAGGGACTGCCCGCCCAAATTCAGCTGACTCTGGCCAATGGAAAAACACAGTGGCTAGGGACGTCAAAAATTGAGTATATCGACGATTTGCCTGAATATCCTGCTTCGAATCAAAATGGTTATACATATGTGGTTGCTGCAAGAGGTCGACCCCAAAGGGAGATGGAGCAACTCGTGAAAGAGGTACGCCGAAAATTACCCGCTCATTAGGTGCTCCGCAAGCATTTACCAATTCCCCATAGATCGAGTATTCTCGAAAGTCGAATCCAGTGCAAAGAAGACCTGCTCACTGTGCATTTCTTGACTGCGATATTCTAAAATGGAGTTGGGTCTGCTCTGGGATCTATGCTTGTGAATACTTACGTGAAAGCCTTCGAAACCAGCATCATACATTTGTAAATGAAGAAATGTGGCAGCAAATCCAAGAATCGCAAGAAAAGATCCAAGTGTTGGAGAAGGACTTGGCAAAGCGAAATGCATACAGGTATTTGAACAGTTATGAAGAAGTTGTAAATACTTACCACTCCTGATAGGTTTTATCGAGGCCAACTCACATTTTTTAAACAACGACAGGCATGCATTGGCCATCTTCCAACCTGCGAACCCATTTTTCAACGACGTGACCAGATGGTAAAAACATATCCTTAACAAATTGTACAAAGGTTCTTCATTCCTAATTTAAACAGGACACTGATGGAATCTATCAGCCTTATATTGGTTGCAAAAATGCGTCATCCGACCTGCTGGATAAACATTATTCGGGGTCCATTCCAAGCAACCCCGCCATTGATCTGGCGTTTCTTGAAAAGCTATTTAACGAAAACCTATTACCCCTATCAGAAGAATGCAATGTAATTGAACCTCTTTCGTCGCTACGGACGCATTGTGGTAGGTTTAGGTGCTTATTTGGTTGATGTTTGCTAAACACTTATAGGACTGGATCACCCGCAAGGAGCAGGCCGATTACAACATACCACCTGTAATGTTCTCTTTACAGCACTGGTGCCTGTTAATATTAAACAACGCCCCTATGTTTTATTTACGTCTGAGGGAGTTCACAAGCATCCTCCACCTCTGCCGAGCAAGCGGTCAGACCGTATCTTCCAAACGATTCAAAATATTATCCTGCAATCACAAGGCTCAAAGAGGACAAGAGGTACATTAAACACATACTAAATGATTTTTCTTTACGCTTAAAGACTAATTTATATAGGACAATTTCTTCCAAGCCCCCAGCTAGAAGCATTCCGTCAGCAGTATAACGCTTCCACCTCCACCGATATGCACGCAAACTTCTCCAATCAGGATAGCATCTCCGCGATTATTCAAAAGAATTATCTTCTCACAAACCCCGCAGGTCACAATGTGAATAGGCTTATCCTCTTACACACTATTTCGCCATATTTAAGGGTAAGTTATAAATGTTTACTAAACACCCACCAAGTACTTAGTAGGTGATTATTAGGGCTATATTCAAGAACGGCATCATGATCCAAACGGTAGCATGGTCTTCTGTGCATTTGAAGAACAGCTCTCACTTCTTTCTAAGCTACCATCATTTGAGGTTGATATCTCTTATCAACCCGTACAGTCGAAGAAATTGAACGAAGTTTCCTTCTCAAGCTTTTTACCTTGGACCCGTAAATGTAAGAGCTTAATAAGTGGCATATACTTATCTACTAACTAAGTACTTGAACAGGTATAACATTACTTCGAGTATTTACGGATCAGGACTCGAGCGAAGGCTGATGTTTGTTATTTAAACGGGCCTTCTCGTTGATAGAAAGGGTATCGGACCGGCCCCTTATTTTCAGACCCATTCATGGCCCTACCCCCTTCTTTAGCGCAATCAGTGGGATTATTATTAACATGGATCCCAAGCTGTACGATGGTAAATGCTATCTACTTTCCAATCACCTGTCAACCACTTAGCGAGTAAGCTACTTATTTTATCTCTAGGGCTCGGTCTATATTTGCAAGAAATTGACCCTGAAAATCGAGATCCTGTCTGGCATCTACGGCGCATTATTATGTTTCGTCCGACCGATTTTCAAAACTCAATTTTTCAGATCATCGGGGGTCACAATAACGGATCAGACCTTTGGGGCCAGATGATTTCACTTTTATTTCTCAAAACTGAGGCAGAGTATGACGCTCGGTGTGACTTGATAATGGGTAAGTACCCATTAGTTATGAAGCGATTTACAAGCACTTACCTCTTGCTTGTAGAACTTGAACCCGCGGCAGTTCGAGAATGGGCCACATTTCAAAAACACCCAATTATGAAGGCAGGGTTAAACAAAGCTTGTTCGCAAATCCCATCATTTATCTTTAGTGGCTTGCGGAAGCATACAAATGCCGTGGAGGAGTCAGATCAAAAACCCTCTGCTTCAAGAAGTTATCTCTCACGAGCTGAGGCAATTCGAAAGTATAGTTTTAACCCTTACCCAGCCCTTAGTAAATGCGTCTTGTTAATTTTCTAGGTCTGCCGAACTGGATAAACATGGCATTGTGGAGTATTATGAGAATCGATTGTTTACTATTAATCCTAGCTTTCCAGAAGAGGATGTGCAAGCTACTACTAGTAGTAGTAGTAGTAGTAGTACTCCTCCTCGACACACGAGCGGTAATAGTAAGTACCATTCTCATGCCCCCAACAAACAGTGGGTAACCGTTTCTTTACCTTCTAGACCATCGAAAGCGGCAACGTTCCTCCTCCAGCAATCCAGAGAATGTGTATCATCTACCTTCAAGACTGTCAGGGTCAAGATCGGTATCCGAGACCCAATCATGGTCAGACACAGTAGTCCAGGACAATGGGTAAGTGGAATAACAGCCCTAAAGCACTTTGCGAATACCTAACAACCGACCAATAAATTATTTTAGATCATCAGCTACACCCCACAGACCTCATCAAGCTGGATCCATCGATATTGAACTGCTTCAGCTAAGACGACAGGAACTAGAATTTCGCAAACGCAAGGTAGAGTTAAAACGGGAATATGAAGAACTCCGTTCAATTGAATTGGATAACGAGAAAAAGGAACTAGAACTATTGGAAATGCGGCAGCGAATGAGGGAGGCTGGTATACGATGTTAAAAGCCACTAGCAGTTGGGTGTTGAGCATCGAGATTTTAAAATGAATTAAATTGGCATTCAAAGGGTTCGAAATTAATTGTTAATTTTTAAATATCAGATGACAGGTGTGACTCCTCCACCAATATGATTTCAAATAAGATCCCCACCAATGAAATGATATTTTGAGGGCGCAGTCTCCTGGTTGTTCTCTCCAAGCCCAACAAGTCCGCGACCTTGCCGCGCCGGTGGTTTAAGGTTGGCGCTGAGCTCATCCATGGGAATCTCTCCGCCAATGAGGCTTACTTTTTGGGTGTCATTCCGTGGAGAGCAACGAACCAATCCTATTCGATGATCAGAAGAAGCGATAGAGGGGGCCAGGTTGAACAGGGCGCCAAATGGGCCGCTTCGATTTGCTGCGCCGCGACGCCTCCATCAATCGACTGGGTCCCGTTCCTAGGCATCTACCCGCACCCCACCAAGAAAGGCATGCCCCACCCCCAGTCAAAAGACCGCAGCGTGGAAAGCAGTTTGGTTCTCATGCTTCTTTTCTACGTGCAACCTCGATTTTTCTCTCCCTCACGTTTTTCCATTTTCAGCGGAAGGAAAACCACTTTAATCAGGACTTGCGAGGGGAAGCAACAATGGCGGTCTCTCCCCCAGAGCTTAAGCCGTCTCCCTTATGGGAGAGGGCTCTGAAGAGCTACCACGAAGAGCTTGCTGCCGACGACGACTTCCGAACGATTTTAGAGACTGGTAGCCTTGAAGATGTTCTTGCAGATAACAAGATTTTGGAGCCTTTTGGTCCGCAAGGCAGGAAGGCCTTAGACTCGATGAATCGATTAAAACCAACCTTCAAGTTGCTTAACGATTTCTCAGCCGTGCTTGCAGTCTCTCTCGGCGCTGGCGCGACTATGACCGCGTTAGTGTGGGGAAGCATTCGCATGATTCTCACGGTGTGTATTTTGATTGACTTGTCCCAGGCTGTTACTGACCCGACCTTCAGCTGGCATCCACGACAGATAGCACGTTACAGGAAGTGTCAGATATGCTGGAGGAACTAAGCCTAACTCTTCCGCGACTTAAATCCTACGAGAAAACGGTACCGATGGACTCGGAGCTGGAAGCGTCCCTTCTGACTGTGTATCAAGAGGTTATTTGCTTCTATGCACGTGCCATTCATTTCTTCCGCTTTCACAAACACTGTAGGTGGCCCAAAACCTTTTCTTTTCACTACTCCAGACTACCAAAATATGGCATCGGAAACTAAATAATGGGAAGCATTTCTTCTCCGCAACTCTTGGTCCGATCTTCGTGCCGATTTCCACAGAACCATCCAGCGAATCAAACGCTTATCTAGTACCATCGAAAGTGAGATTGAATTGACTCGAATGCGACTTGATAGCCAGAAATACCACGAGGTCCTCAACATGATGGCAAACCTTCGCACACAGCAACCAGAAACCGCTCCCACAGTCACTCATCACTTACCATTCACCCAGAACCCACGTTTCTGGGGTAGAGATGATATTCTCACGAAGATTGATGAAGCATTGTCGGGGGAGTCTTCGCGGCAGTCTCTCCGTTCGTTCGCGTTGTACGGGATGGGGGGGGTTGGGAAGACACAGATTGCGCTGAAATATGCTACTCTATCGCGTGAGAAGTTCGATTCTATCTTATGGATTTCAGCCGATAACCTAATTACGATTGGGCAAAGCTTTCGAGAGGTCGCAAAGGCGCTGGGGCTTACTAAACCAGATACGGAAACGGACGATAACACTGTACTGTTAGAGGTCAAAAATTGGCTGTCTTCTACAAGTGAGCCCCAAACCACACACTCTAACCATGTAGCACGAGCTAACGATATTCTGGCACAAGAGAGTCGTTGGCTGCTTATCTACGACAATGCAGATGACTTGGAAGTCGTGCAGCATGCCTGGCCGGCTGGCGCGGTTGGGAGCATATTGATCACCAGTCGGGATTCAGCCGCGACCTTTACCCTCGCCTCGTCTGGATGTCAAGTAACACCTTTCGACACAGACTCCGGATCATCAGCATTGCTCAATATCCTTGGGTTAGACGCAAATTCCGTGTCTAACCAAGAAGAGGCAAAGGCCATCACTTCCGCGTTGGGTGGACTGCCTCTGGCATTGGGTCAGATCGGCGGCTTCATTACCCAGAGGAAAATACCCTTGAAAAGCTTCCTTGCTTTATACAAGCGGAATTCCGCCACCGTGGATGCTAAGGAAAACGCTAATATGCACTATAGCCACACACTTGCCACTGTTTGGGAAATGGCTCTTGGCAAATTATCTGGAAACGCTAAGATGCTCAATATGGTCCTCTCGTTTCTAGATCCCGACTATATTGACGAGGAGCTTCTAAGGGACGGGGCTCCTCAGGTAAATGACCCGGCTCTAGAGTTTATGGTGGACGAGATAGAGTATGTTTCACCGAAATCATTCAACGGGACTCTGGACACTAATTAAAAATAGTTTACTGGACGCTGAAGAGGCCCTTCTCCACGGGGCCCTTATCGACAAATCAAGCGAAACAGGTGCCATCTCAATGCATCGACTAGTTCAACGAGCAGTCATCCGCCGGATGAGCAGCGAGGAGAGAGATCACGTAGCTTCACTTGTAGTAGCTATTCTTCTTGCAAATTTCCCCGATACCTACAGCTCCGATATTGGCCATCAAGTTAACGCTTGGTCGAAGTGCGAGAGGAGTTTACCCCACCTGCAAAGCATCGTGACCCATAGTGAAAACTTCAAAATTTTCGCAGACGCGAACCAACTATTTGCAGAGCTCCTACTCCGCTGCTCTTGGTAAGCTTGATCAATGTTGTGGCTGGCGGGCATTATTGACCCATAAACAGGTACCTCTATGAAAGGGAAAATTATTGTATCGCGCGGTCATACATCGAGGTAGCACTTAAGAAATTTGCCAACAAGGACTCGCTGGCGTATGCTAGCGCAATCGACCTTCAAGGCTTGATCAACCTCGACATCTGCTACCCTACCGCTGCTTTGGGAGCATTCGAAGAAGCGTACAAACTACGCACGGAAATTCTACCCAACAACGACCCCTTTTTAGCCGCCAATCAGGTTAACCTAGGTCTTGCTTATACAGAGCTCGGGGAATTAGAGAAGGCGCACGAGTATTTGCAACAATCAATTGACATCCGTTTGATGCACAATAGGGACAGGATCGGAAACTCTTACAGCAACATGGCCAGCTTATTATTACGAATGGGGAAACCCGATGAGGCGGAGGCCATGCTTAAAAGTTGTCCCTCGCTGAAAAACTTTTCCGATGAGACCTTCCTAAAAACAGGAAACCCGCGGTTCTCTGGGTGCGTGTTAATGCCCGTAACTAAAAATAACATTGTCCCTTCCCTAACACCGTCTAGAGATATGGTACTCCTAAGCAGAATAAGGCTCGCTCAAGGCCAACTTGACGATTCACTGAGGTTCGCGTCTAAGGCATTGAGCTTCCGAAAGGATTGTCTGGGAGAGCGCCTCAAAGTGTGTGATTCCCTCCACCAAGTGGCCACACTTTTGCAGAAAGTTGGAAACACTGGACTGGCGATGTGAGTAGCTAAAGCGATATCCGTCAGAATTTTTGACTTTCTGACCCTTTCTAGCCAACTCCTGGATGAGTGTATTAAGATATCCGAAGGTCTTCCAAAGGTTGAGGGAGCAGGTCATCAAGCCCGGGCATGCTATAAGCTATCGCAGATCCTGAGAGAAGTTGGGAAGGAAAAGGAAAGCGCGACTTACCTTGAGAAGGCACAGGCCCTCCGTAGCGGGCTTCCCAAATCCAGTGACGTTTCGCCTTTGAGGGACGAGGCAGGGCTCGATTTTGAGGCGCTTGTCCCGTGGATGTTGTGGTGATTGATCATTTTGTAGCCCATGGCGTTTTATAGCACCACCAGATTTATCACACCCAGAACCCATGCTCAAGGAGTCCTCCTCAAAATCTCAATCAAGCATTAAATCTAAATATAGTGAAGGGCCTTATCCCCACCAAGGAAAAGGCAGGGTTTGCCGCCGCGGTGTCTGTGCACTACAGCCGAATACAGCGCCATTTCCGGGAAGGATGCTCGACTCCCCCTGTTGTCGCCGCAGGATGATGGCAGGGCTAGTTTTAAATCGCGTAGAATTGGATTCTTGCCTAGATACCCCTACTTGACAGCAACATGTTGGCGCTTGATAAAACGCGTAGGAGACAAACCACTCTTCTCCCCACCTTTCGCGATGCTCATAGACCACAGTTATATCTTATTCCATGGCCCTTTTATTGTTCCCGGATGTAGTTTCCCCTTAAACAATAATCACAAAGGGTAAATCTTACTTAGCCCTCGAGGACCCACGATAACCTCTCTAACGATGGGACTATCGAGACACATCCAACTCCAAACCGGGCGCCGCTTCACGTATCGCAATAGCAGGAAGCAATCTTTCCACACACACCCCAATTATTCCTCAGGATCCACCTTACTCCCAAACGGGTTGATACTCAACCTCAAGATCGAGCCTGTAGGGTGGTATACAGCCTGGCTATTTTCTAAATTTCTCAATCTTCCGCCCTACCTCTTCAACATCTTCCACGAAGACCACGAAAAATGCACAACCGAGTCCCACTGGGACCTCTTCAACAGCACATTCCTAACCACAGCAAAGCTGAGCACCCACAACAACTCCATCACTATTGACGAAATCATCGGCAGCCTCCTCGATGAGAAGATTTTCGCTCTGGAAACCGCAGAACGACACCTGAATTACGCTCGATACCTCATCTTTATCCTCCTAGGCTACCAAACAAGCCTCTTCTCCGCCTCTCCGCTAGATCCAATCCAAAAACCACCTTCCCAATTATGCATAACCGAAACCCCTGGCTGCTGCAACTACACCCACGTAACCCTGACGCAGAATATCGAAGCATGCGCCCGCGAACCCCTCAGCGAGCTCCTCATGGGTTTCGGCGTCCTCCTCCCATCAAAAAATCTCTGTCTGGACGACGACCCAGGGATACAGCAAGCCTTCCACCAGCACGTGGGGGTCGACGCAAAGACATTCAACGCCTATTCCCTCCGCTATATCGCCGGGATTAAGATAAAATGGACCGACGCCCTATCCTGCCATTTGGAGTTTAACACTGCAACAAACGAAGTATCTCTCTTTCGCTTCCCTTCCTTCTGTCAGTTTTGTCTTGTCAACTACGGTCAGGGCAAAGGGAGAGGCGTGCTCCATTCATGCGCTACAACTAGCCGCCTTCGTTGCCAGTGGGCGACAGAGACGGAGATAAATGACTTTCTACTTGAGGTACTTCTCTCGTACCGGTTGTTATTTGGTCAGACGAAGAAATCGCGGGCTTTTTTTCGATCTGTTGATCCGCTTCTTCGCTATGAAGGACAGGATCGTATCTCCAGAGATCCACTCTTGCCGGCTCTATGTAGTGCGCGGTCGTGGCATTCGAGTTCGTTAGGTTTACCCCAGGAATGGGGTCTGGTGGAAAAGGGGGTTTACCATCTTCCACACGATTTTCCGATATTGCGATATCGTATTGTTATTTTACAGCGGTGTCTGTCTGCTACCGCACCCCGGACTTGGCTTCAGTTGTGGAGGGATAATCGGAATTCCGCGAATTGGTTGACATTTTGGGCGGTTATATTTTTTGGGGCCTTTGGATCGCTTATGGCGCTTTTGCAGGTCATTTTGCAATTTATTCAATTGTTTATTTAGATTTGGAATTACGGTTTGCAGGTTAACGCTGTATGTATTTGTCCCTCGAATGATAGAAAGATTCATGCAACATCTAAGTCTATATATCCCGTTCGACCCAGCTTTGGATAACGCCCTCTGCGGTAGGCTCATATTCTCGGATCTGGACCCTGTCTCCGTCGATATACGTGTTTGCCTGGGAAAATACCACCGGCGGATCCTTCTTGGTGATTAGAATATCTCTCCATTTTATGGCTTCATCATCTACTTTAGAGAGGTCCTCATAATGCTCACGGCAGCCAACAATATCCGCCGTGCAGCGGTAGAGGTGTAGCCTCAGTAGCATGCGACCGAGGGAAGGTTTCCCCTCTTGGAGAACGCGACTTCGATCAACCGTAACTGTCAACGTTCGAGAATGAGGGTCACACCTGATGGCATACAAATCTTTGCTATCCCTAAGCAGGTGTCGGAAAATTGCATAGTGAGCCTAACATTTATTAGTAATTGATCAACTAATGAAAGGTAGGGAAAGGAAAGTTACTCTGCTATGGGCTTGGCCCCATTTCTATGTAGATGTTAGCTCAACGTCAACTGCTCCGGTGGTCGAATATACGTACCCCAGACGCCGGATCATAATTCTCTAATCCTCGAAGTCCATCCGTCCCCAGCTGGAGATACATATTGTAAACGACTAAAACCGGTCAACAATGGCTTCTCACAGAAAGGAGTGCTTTTCATACGATCTTCTGGTGCAATCTCGCTATCCTGTGTATAGCCAAACAATCTCAAAACATCAGGATCGTCAATCAAATAGGCTCCGACAAGCTCTGCCCTACACTCATCTACGGTGGTAGAAAGATCCTTAAAGACGCCAGTCCAGGTCTGACCGGGTCGATACCAAGTCGTGATTCGGCGGTTGGTGCACGGGTTCAAGGGCGGGCTCTCTGGGTTAAAGTTGAATTTACCCAGGCTCATTTCTGTAAGAAATCTCCCTGTTCCGTGGCCGAGAATTTCATGCAATACAACCCAGATATAGTATGCATGAGGGCGGTGGTTCTTGAACACCTCCCGTTCAGATTCGTGAACCATATGTAAACCTCGATCTCGACGGCTTTCCGCTACCATGCGATTCGAAAAAATAATGTTCTTATAGCCAGTCTCCTGGCGGATGTCATTATACTGTAAGCAGTCAGCTTTACCGCTTTTAGAGGCTATTTCTCAATTATCATGCTCACGTTCGGAAGGTTGATTCCGGGAAAGATGATACTGGAGCAATAAGCAAGACCTTGATCCCAGTTAGCGATTAGAATCCTTTTAACAAGCGTGGGTAATCATACTCTGGACACTGGAGAAATCCGGTGCCGTGAATATATCTGTCTCAAACGGCCCTTTGCTCCCACTTTCCTCGTGAACCCATGGAAGCCTGCAGACTATCTTATCTGCCACCTTCGAGAGTTCCTTCAATATTTCCGTTTCTCCTGAGTCTGGTATACCCACAATCCCTTCGAACTCAGAGCGAATCCCCAGCGGGTCCCGGTAAGGCTCAACAAACCCAATTACCGTCTCCACTGGCGGAGCTTTATCGTCCACCCAGATCCTTTGAGCATCCTTATATGTTTCAAGATCCCCGGTGACAAAGCTGGCTTGGGTTTTCTGTATCATGTCGTACTGTGCTTGGTTAGAGACGTGTTTAAGGGCCTTACCCAGGTAAGCATTTATCCGGCTAAGTTCATCCCTATGGTCACCATTAACGAGGCGGATGGCTTTACCCCCCGGTACGGAGTTGGTTGCCGTTTGACAAATAGATTCGCCTTCGCTCACCGACGCTTGAAGGATATCAATTACCTCACTCTCCGGTGATGATTCATTTATCCGCAGGCGGGTATTTTCCGGGAGTATTGATAGTTCCTCCATGACCTTGGAAACCAATCCCGCACTCTCCTCAAACGAGGGACCATCATATCCTGGATAGTACGTGCTCTGAGTTAGCCGATCAGGAGGCCCTAGGCTCAGAGGTGGCGTTTGGAACATTGGCTCTTGAATCTGTTCCCAAAGAAGCGCTATTTCAGGTGAGGCGGACTTGGCCAATTTAGCAAGCTTTTCTTTCGGAATACCAGGTGTAAATTTCTGGTCACCGGATCCCTTCACAAAAATTAGTATCTCAAATATTTCCTTCAATCCCCGAAAGACTCACGTAGTAGTTCCCGACATTCGACAAAAAGGTAGCCGCGTAGTCGAGAAACAGTTGAACGTCGTTTAACTCGACATTAGCCCGGGTAGCAAGGCTCTCCCAATTCCCATTGCAGGAACGATGGAGGCCCACGATGAAATCAAATATGGGGTTAGCCTCCGGGGATACCTGTCGAAAAATAATACGTGCACCACTCCATGCCGCTCTAATGCTGGTCAAAAATTTGCCCCATTCAAATCTCCCTAAAATTTATGGGTCTCACGAACCTGGACATGTAATGGGCGTACAACTTCTGGTCCGGTTCCAGTTTATTAAATGCAGCTGATACCGGCAACTGAAATATCTGGGGTGCTACCATCCTTCGATAAAATGGGGTCAAAGTACCCAAAGTGTCCTTTCCTAAGGTAATGGGTTTTCGTTGTTTACTTCAACGGTTGTTGAGGCCGATGATGACCCCGCACATGTGACTTGCGGCGACTTGGCTACCTCCGCGCAGAGGATAGCCACGATCCAACAATTCTTGACTCGGGAAACGCTCATCCACTCCTGAGTTGAATTTAGATTGGGGGGTTAAACGGTTCGATATATATAACCATAGGTTTTCGTCTCAGAAATGCCGCCGTGTCTCCATGGGGACGGATATATATAACCCAACACTAGTGGGTACCCAGATATCTTCAGTAGCTATATCCACACGTTCGTTGGCTTCCGGATCCATTTCTGATTTAACTCCAATAGTCTCCGGGGCCGCATATCCCCTTCTTGCACCTAAGAGCCCACTACCAAATTTACACCAGAGTGGGTAGCCGATGAAGCTTTTATTGATCCTCGCCATCTGATAGGCTGTGGGGCAACCAATTTCTTTTTCGGGATGTGATGACAAATCGAGAAATGTCACGTGTAAATTGTGGAGATTCTCAAGCATGTCACCATTTCATCTTTCATCATTTTCATTTATCTCTGCTCTAGAAGCACAAAAGCGACGAGGTCGTATTACAGTCTTTCCATAATATGGAGAATCATAGTCTACGATAATAAATGAGGCCTCGTACATAGGATCTGAGCTGGTGACGATCATGGAATGTCCGTACAGTGCGTGCTACACCTGCCGTCGTCGTCACGTCAAATGCGACCAATCTCAAAAGCCCTGTTTAAAATGTGTACGGAGCGAGCTAGAATGTTTCGATAAAAGACCACGTACGTGGGTGAAGGGGGTAGCTATTCGCGGAAAGCTGCGGGGGGTGAAATTCGAAGATAATTCGGCTACCCAGAAATCTCATGCAGCGCCCGAAACTATAGCAAAAGACCAAAATAACGAACTAATACTCTCTGCTTTAGTAACAACTGGGCTTGAAAACAAGGGCGATGATGGTGAGTTGGAACCTAATGATATGTATTATTATGCTTGCCTTTGCCGGCTAACTGAGCACCGGGCTACGATGTAGGGAGTGTCATTAAGTGCGCGGGAAAGTTACCAATAGCCATGGAAGACCCCTTTATTGGTAACTGGGATGGCATTTCTAGGTATTACTTGGATTACTGTGCGTACATTTTGTTCCATCATTCGACAAACTCTTTAATAACATTTGCAGATAACGAACGTATATGCAAGCTGTTCATCGTGTATGACAGCGACAAAAATCCCTTCAGGAGTCTCATGTCCCTAGCCATGAACAACTCAGTTTTAAAGAAGGCTATCCTTGCTTTAGCTGCTCGTCATAGAGCTAATAACGCCCTTCCGTTTCTCTCGTGGGATCACTCCAATTCTCCCCAGCTTATTGACGCCCATCGCGACGCCCTGCTGTTTAAACATCAAGCTATCCAAGGGCTTTCCCAAACCTTGCGTGATGAATCTTCGTCTTTCAGCGACACCACAGTGGCCAGCGTATTCCTTCTTATTTTTCTCGATCTTCTTGAATCAGGAAGCGACCAGTGGAATTTTCATCTGGAAGGGGCCAAACGCTTGATGGCCATGATTCAGCCTCATGGCAAGCTACAGGATAAACCACAGGTGGATCCTGGCCGTACTGTACAGGGGATCCGGGATTTCATCAACAGTCAAATCTATCTGTATGTGTTTCCTCTAATTGGCAAATGTTAATAGTCATAGCTAACGGTGCTTTCGCTGAAGGATCGAGACTCTTGGTGCAACATTCGTGAGGCCGAAGTTACTATCCCAGTTCAGCCGCCCAGAGCACAAGAAAGGGCAGGAAACCGTCGAAGAATCTTTTCTCGGGTGCCCGGTATTTCTCCTAACTGCTGTTCAACACCTATCAGAGCAAAGGGATGCTATCGCGGACTCCGGGCCACCCGGTGATTTTCTTTCATATCATTATATGTCGAATATTACCGAAATTTTGCACTTTATCAGGTCCTTTGACTGTTACACCTGGTCCGCGAATCAGCCGCAAGATTCTCAGTATTCCACGCATCCAACGAATAATCTGCACATATTATCGCGGTCATACCAAATTGGCGCGATCATATACGGCGAATGTATCATTGCCGCTGCCGAAGGGAAACCATTTTTGAACGATTCGTTAGTCGAGGAATTAATAGACCTCATAACTACTCTGAAAAATGATCATACCTTGTTCAAATGCATCCTGTGGCCAATTTTTGTCGCAGGCTTGGAATGTCGCGTCCAGTCCCAAAGGGATTTTCTCATTAGCTGCTTGGAGAAATTTTGGTCAGATACGAGCTGTCAAAATGTCATGAATGCGGCGAAGATATTGCAGGAATATTGGGAGCGGAATGATCGACCAACAACCGGCACGTCGCAATGGGTATTCGAAATCGGTCACTTGGGTCATGATTGGCTCCTTATTTAGCTCTTGCGATCCGGCGGAGTTTACATCCTCTTTTGTGTTGTTGGGTGGCTCATTTGGTTGTTGCAGGATTCGTTTACGCCCCCAAAAATATGGGCCCAATTGGCGCGGCTGTGTTGGGTTTTATTTAGCCTGTGAAACGTGGCGATGATGGATGTTCATCCACAGAAGCTTTACCACGAGGACTCCAATTGCTCAGAGACCCTGATTAATTTTTTCTTGGCCTGCACTCTCGTTCAAGGCCCCCTGAAGGATTTCTGGGGATGAGCGCTATCGGGTCCCTGATCCATGCGCGCGGAACACAACCACCACGCCAAGACTCGCAACCTCAGAAGGCCAAATGGATGAAACGAAAAAGACCTGCGCCTCGCTCACAAAATATGATATCAAAACTACCCTAATCGCCTCCTGGGAGTCCAGTGAGCTTTTAGTTCTTGTCCATGCGAACATCACCAGTGCCCTTTAACCGCAAATATCCTACAATGTTGGATGAATGTTTAGATTCACGATGAAGTTGCTCGATATTTGGACATGTGTTGTGCTTGCGGTTGGAACTCTGCCCATTGGTATGAGGATTATTGTAGTTACCTCCATTTTTTCCAGTTATGCTAATTATGATTTTTCACAGGCACCTTGGCCCAAGAATGTTACACGAATACCACGTCGAGCGAAGGGTCGGATGAAGGGATTCTGAGCGTCACAAGCCAAGGCCAACTTAATACATTCCTCGCTGACTGTACCACCGTTGTTGGGAGCATCCAGATCGACAGCAGCTACTCTGGTGCGATTGCTTTCAATGGAATTACCAATGTTACCGGCCGGATTTTCACGGATTCTTCGACTTCTTCCGAAAACCCGCTCTCGATCCAGATGCCCGATGTGATAAATATTGGGGGACTTAGCCTTTCGCAGGTTTCCGACCTACAGTTGCCCAAAGTAGAGCGTGTTGGGACGATATACTTTAGTGGCTCTTCATCGATAGAACCAGAGTCCGATCTGGACCTTCCTTCATTGGTAAATGCGGATTCGGTAATAATTGAAGGGAATTGGAGCGGGTAGGCTCTTCGTGGTCCCTGAACGTATCTGCTAGGGCTGACCAAGATGCATAGTGTGTCCTTGAGAGCGTTGAGAAAAGTGACCGGAGAGCTCAAATTCTGTTCGGCACCTGGATGCGTCTTCAACGAGACACACGGCCAGACCACGATAGACTTCTCAGTACTTGAATCCGCCGCCCACATTGGCGTTGATGGAAGCGTGTCGAGGTTTGTTTCTTAATACACTGCAAATAGAACGTCAGAGGCTTATGGGGCTTTAGGTTATCTCTACCTCGTCTGAGAACATTAGGGGTGTCGAATGCAGATGCTTCCTTCTCGCCAGGATTGAATGTACAAGTGTTTAACTGTTCGTTGCGGGTTGACTTACCTGCATTGACCACCCTGAATGGTCTTCTTACGGTTGAAGGCTCCTTTGATAAGTAAGATAAGCAACATTTGATACCAAGAGTGTTTTGTTCTGACGTTTATTCTAGATTGATGATGAATGCACTGGAGCATACAGAGGCACAAATCATGGTTCATTCCGATATACCTGCCAGCATTCTTTCTACTATTGTCTCCGCCGCTTCTATCGATATATCCGGCAAAATCGACCTGTTAGTTCCTATGGACCCCCTTGTATCAGTATTGTATTAACATTGTCTTAGCCTTGGCCTCCCCAATCTTGTTGACGTCGACCGGGTAAACATCACCCCCGAAACACCGATCCCTTGCGACGAGGCTCTCATCCGGTTATGGGAATCAAAATACGACTCCCAAAACATTACCTGGTGCGTCGCCGATCAAAGCATGTTCGATTCCTATTTCAACAACGACGCCGACGCCACAAACGGCACAGAAACCGACAATTGGTATGACGATTACTTTTCCGACGAGCCTATGGATACCTCCCCGGGTCTCTCTCGCGAGGCCAAGAGTGGGATTATCGTGGCTTGCGTCCTCGTGGGACTCGCAGTCCTTTCGGCCGTTTTCTTTGCGAGACGAAAAATGTCCCAAGAAGCAAAAAACAAGAATAACCATCAGAGCATGGATGCAAGCCAGGTGGAGCTTGCGAATAGGGGCCAGCAAACCCAACAAGTCCAACAACCAATACAGAACATGAGTGGTCAGCCGGTTGGACTCGATGCTCCGCCTCCTTACTCGCGGGAGGCGCTGCCTCCGCCCCCAGAAGCGCACCATGTTTCCAGCCCTCGTTAGTTTGATCGCCTGTTGATCCCTGCCGGATTTTTTTCACCGGTCATGTGATCAACAGCGACATATGTAAATAGAACTTTTGATGTTTAATAATAATGGGGTTGTTTTATGTGTTCTTTGTTCAGTAGCTGCGTGGTGGCTCCCGGTTTCGGCCGTCGAATAATTTCTCGGCTGAGATGTCCGAGGTAATATCTAACTAATACATAATTTCATCTCGTAAGCGCCTATTCCGAGTCGTATCTGTCCGATGTCACGGGACGTATGTAAAGTGACTGCAACTAAAGCAATTAGTTAATTAATTATCCACTAAATTTCTGTTGTCCTTGGTGGGAAAATGTCACCCTATATGCATGAGAGCAACAGAGAGCCGAGCACAGCAAGACCCTCCGAACATCTTTTACAAATAAGAGTGGTTGAAACAATTCAATATGTTCAAGCGAATGGATTTCTATGTCCTACTTGGCAGAAGATATAGAAACAAACAATGAGAGATAAAAGGCAGGGATAATCCACATCCACCGGTCCACAGAGCCTTCCCCCTTCCTCCTCCTCCTACAAGCGTTCGCGTCAAAGGACAGCTGCCACCACGGAGAACAAGCCACCGAAAGTAACACGGGCCCAGCAGGTGTCGTGCAATATGCAAAGCACTTAGTCGGAATAAGCATCAATACCACGCTGAATCTGGGCACTGATTTGAGATGAAAGCTCCGCTGCAATGTCAGCCAGCGCGGCCGGGACTTTGGCGGTGATCGCAACACTGAGGGCTTCAGAGGCGGTCTTCTGGGCCTGAAGACTGGCGAGAACGTCGCCAGCAAGACCATCGGCGATGAAGTTCGGCTCAGCGGCAATCACGTCATCAATAAGATCGCTAACTTGGTCAATGAGATCTTGGATCGGTTGAACGAGGGCGAGGGCATCGAGGTTGCCCAGGGCAGCGAAGCCGGGAACGGCTGCTGCGCCGTCATTGATCACGTCAACGAGAGTGTCGGAGGACGCCTGGACGACGGTTCCGGCTACTGACCCGGCGACGTAGGAGGCAACGTCATTCGAGACGACTGTAACCTGGTCGCTGATGTCTGAGATGACGCCAGTGTAGTCGGCGAGAGCACGCTTTTGCTGTTTCTGGATGGGTTCGGCGAAGGTGCCAATGGCAAGGGAGAGGGTCAGGAAACCAGTGAGAAACTTCATTTTGAGGTTGAGATATGGTTCTTCGTGTGGTACTTTGAGAATGAGCTTTTTTGTCTTTTGTCTTGGTCGTTGGGAAATATTCTGAGTTGTCCTGGGACATGGGTCTCTATTTATGCACTTGATCTTCTATCCCCAGTCTTGGCTAGAACCTCGGTCGATCACATTTCTTCATCGATAGCACCAAAGCGAGCCTTAGACATGTGCTTGAAACATTCAAAATGGTCTCAGTATGATGTTGAGATGAGGAAAATGTTCGAATCGGCCCCTCGATATCATACCCCCTGGTCGGCCCCGCTTCACCCCGCAAATTAAGAGCATGGCTGTAGGCCCATCACGGCATTAAGGCAGATTGAAGTAAGCTTGTTGGTCAATTGCCTTCACCATGTACCTCGCTGTGTGCCTTACAAGTCGCAGGGTGAATAGTTTGATCTCAGCTTCTGGTGGTGGATCTCATGCAAACCGAGGGTATCTCGCATCACAGGTACAGCCCAATCGAATGGGTGATGATTGGTAGAATGAAATTTCAAAATTGAACTAATATGCCTCAGGGTCTATGAGCCAATAATCTCGTGGAAAGAAAGCCCTCTATATCCCTGTTTCTTTTGTACCACCTATGGCCCCCCAGGCAAGAATGAGTACACCACTTCATGGAAAAATGACGGGTCATAATCCCTGGGATAATTATGATAAATGCTGATTCGGGCTGACAGCCTGTTTAAACGTCTAATGAGGGGTCAAATAAGAAAGACCAGAACTATCTGTAAAGGCAAGATGGTACTTCGATGGCCCTTCAAAAGACCCAGTTTCAGCTCAAAGAGAATGCAGCCCTGGGGGTCGCACTGTTTACCTGATCTGGAAATGGACACCCTCCTCAGGTCCCCCTCTGATCACGAATGCCTTGGTGATTCAGTGTCGAAAATAAGATGAACACAAGAAGCGCATCCGTGGAGGCCTGGGCAAGAAGAATCCACGAATCACAACCCGGAGTTGGCCGCTAGTCCCAATAACCTCATGCAGCTCAAGCGCCAAGCTCCGTTTTCTCCAGAATTTCTCCCCCTTAGGTGTGGGGCTCGGCATTATGAGGCTTTCATTGAGGCAAGTGAGGTGCCTGATGATGAAAGATTGTCAGGTGGTCTTGTTGAGATCTAGCGTCCGTGGGGAACTCGATCCGGCTTGCCCGGGAGACTAGTACTGGGAGTCACTTTCCACAACGATCCAAAGGCCGATTAGGTGGGGGATCCGGAATGGAGCATCCCTTCCCCACCACAGACGATCTGCCGTTAACTCAAATAATACTTTAGGTGGAACCTTCTGTGTTAGGGCTGTAGGCTGAAGTTTTGATCCGTTAGCTAGGCTCGAAGAAGGCAGCGCCAAAGAAAGAAAAAATCGAGGCAGCAACGGTCGAAAGGCACTCAGCTGGGACTCGATATCCTTGCTTGGAGTTGGTAAGTTTGCCCGTGACTGACGAAAAGCCGATGCAACGTGCTCATGAGTAATAATTGTGGCGTTCTGCACGAGTCGCCAAAATCACTGAGCGCGGGGGTGAGTGTCCAGAACAGAGTTCAATATATTAAAATTACGAGATACACCCTGAGTTAGAATTCTTCAGGGCGTCTTGTTCCGCCTTCTTGGCGTCACAAATTGTCTTCCTTGCTAGCATGTCCTGTGGTTGGTGCGTTCTCCAAGCGAAGTGCGGAGAAAGGGTACTAAGGTACAACATTTGAGGGGCAAGGCCGCCTCGGGGACAGGGGGGAGCAACCTTGTCCAATATATAATTTTACCTTCAACAGGGGGTGAGTTGTCGGAGCCACCAATTATAAATGAAGAAATGAGGAAAGGTGTAGTATTGCTTAGCCTCACACTTCAGGCGGAGATGAAAATTCGTTTTTCAGGCAGGCCATTCCTCATTTTCGGTGGTTTAATTAATTTTCACCTTATCCCAGAGTACCAGTGATGATCCGTCAGGGAGCGTGGACTTTCGCTCCTCCCAGACAAATCGTCCCCGTCTCGGGAGGACTACCCAGGAAATAAGCCAATAGATGGCAGCACCGGAAAGCACAAGAATAGCCATCACCGAGCTTAGCCATGCCGGTAAGACTTTAGCCTTGTGAGTAGAGGTAGGCACAAAAGGTGTGACGAGAAGGAAGACTTGAGAGGCGAGAAATAAATATACTACGCCGGTCCAAGCTCGAAAGGTGCGCTGGTGACGTGTTTCCCTCCGGATGATGAAAAGCCCAATAACGACCAGAATATTAATTATGGCGATGGCGTATTGCCCAACATCGAGCAGAAAGTTATATACCTCACCTAGCTAAAGTTAGAGTCCAAGCACTCAGAATTTCCCACGCAAGGGACTCACCAAACGGGATGAACATAATCATAACCGCAGAGGAGAAGAAAACCAAAAGAAAGGCCCCAGATGGCGACCCAGAGGAGGTTGTGGTAGCGAAGAAACGGGCGTAAGGAACTAGGCCTTCTTTGGCAAACTCTCGCACAACTCGCGACATCGAGAATGAAGCCGTCATCAGGTTCCCAAGCGATGAGAGTGCCGCCAAAATGGCTGTCAGCCACAACATTGTCTCACCAAACACCTTCCCAATTAGTATCGCCACCACCGTCACACCTGTTTTGCTTAGTTCCTCAGGAGTGGCCACGATGAAATATGCAACATTAGCAAAGAAATAAAGAAAGCCAACTATCCCAACCCCGATAATTCCCGCGGTTTTGAGGACCTTGCGTGGGTTTTGCACTTCATCAAGCACGTAAGCGGCGTTTGACCATCCTTGATACGTGGCTAAAATCTTGAAGAGTGCGTTTGTGTAGTCCGATACATCGGACGACGCGCCCGCGAATGGATTCAGAAGGCTGCTGGCAGGATGAGGGATTTGTGGAAGGTCTCCTTTCAGGGCTCGCAGCCCAGCAAATATTATCAGGAGCAGGATGAGAAGTTTGACCGAGGCGAGCAGATTCTACTATCGTTAACAAATGCAGGTAGGCCTCCAGAGCGCTAGGGCTTTACCATAACCCTCACTCCCAATGTACGGGATTTTATGTGGACAGCAGCGATGCATGCGAGAATGGCTATTGCGAGTCCCCGTTTGACCCAATCATTTGCTGAACCATTCACGGCTAGCAGAATGTTCTCTGCGACGACAACACTCCCTATACCTGTACTATCATGAGCACCATGCACCTTTGCATCTTTCACCCGCGGAGTTGAAGAAGTACCAGTAAATCCCAGAAATATTATATGGACCGCAAACACCGTGGTGATTAACATAGCCGGTTTGGGGTACGCAGCCTCCAGATACACCTTTTCTCCTCCACTTCGAGGCATGAGGGAACCCAACTCGATCCATATGAAAAGCCCACAGTATGCCATAATCAAACCAACGACCCACAAAACTAGAGCTGCTCCTGCACTTTTGACGCTTGCTGCAATTGATGATGGCGTAGAAAATATTGCTGTTCCGATCATGCGATTGGTTCTAATTTCAAGATGTAAGCTTCGAGCACGTTTATGGTGAGGTTTTTCCTACATCAGGAACATAGTTGAGTAGAGGCCGAGGTGCCGCCGCTGGCGAATAGGAGGCGTAGAAGGCCTCGCACCATCATCCTGGGCCCGTTCGGAAAGGAGAGTCTCTCTTTCATCTCCGGTTTGCTGACTCTGACCCCCCAAAGACGTAGATTCCATTTCAGTGTCTGTAAGGACCATTCTTGGGCCTTGGTTTGATGGATGAGAGCCGTTCGCGAGATACTTTCAAGGTCAAGAAAACAATTCGCGATTGTTGTCCTTCCATCACAGCCGGTCACGTTGTCTTATCTGGATGACTAAGCCCCTCCACAGGACTCGAAAAGAGCGAATTTTTGCACATCGCGTCTTTTCAGAAGACTACTTTTTTCACACATTGAGACTCCAACTTGGCCTTGCAAATTATTCAAGCTGAATTGCTATTCCCTATGAAAACAAGGGAATGGAAAGTCATTGTGGCTGCTACGTAGTGCCCACCGGAAAAGATAGCCGCCTGGCGTGTGAATCATGGAGCTCTCCCAGTTGCCGTCGACGATCGCGAGAGTCTAGGCGGGTTTGGGGCAAGCTTGAAGAATCCAGTCTTCGTGCATTTTACCATCCTCCTGAAACCGCCCGTGCTTTTTCTCCTGTGGCTTAATTTGGCGCCACTCCTAGTCTAACTCGTGCTGAGGAGGAATGACGGCAGTGGGTGAATAGAGCACACAGCTATTCGGAATATGCTTCAAGTGGGCCGTTGGCATCATCCCCAACTCCAGCCACGACGCCACGCGTGCACACGTGTGGAAATGTAAACTTTTCCCTTGGGAATCATGGTTATATCTTCGGTCCATGCCTCAAGAGCCACGCCAAAAAACGGATGTCCAAACCATCAATCTCTTCCTGTACTTGACCCCATGATGCGGATTGGATATAAGCTCCCGGTCCTTGCGGCCTCCTTGCTGTCGCTCGCCTTCATTGGACGGCCGGTCCTTGCGACAGTTCCGACCTCAGACCGCTTCGATCTCACGGAGCCATCTTACGATCTCTTTCGTAGCATGCCCCTGCATGATGTGACGGTGACGCAGTCCCTTGCCTTCGACAACACCAACCGTCGCCTATTTGTCTCCCAGCGCAAGGATGGATCGGGCACTACCGACGGGGATCTATGCATCACCCAACTCGACTTTGACGGGAACTACGTCGGTTATATGTACTTGACCGGGTTCGGACACGGCGTGTCCTTTGCTGCAGAGGGAGTCGGCTCCACAACGTATCTCTGGGTGGAAGTGGAAGCGAATAGCAACGGTTATGGTAAAAGATTGGCACGGTTCAAGTTCACCAGCGGCACAACGCTCACCAGCACCTCGTCGTCATTACAAAAGTTCACGCCAGTCGCGGCTGCCACAGAGCACACTTGTTCGTTGGACCCTATCAATAACAGACTTGTCGTTCGCTACAACATGAGTGACGGGAAACACATTGCTGTTTACAACCTGGACGATGCGACCAGCGGTGACTTTTCTCAACCCCTCGCTGACTTCAAACAGCCGTCTCTCGACAGTCTGTCCTCCACGTTCCAGGGGTATGCCGCATATGGCCAGTATCTCTATCTATTCACTGGCGATTCGTATGATGTTACGGGCGACGTTGTCAACTCGCAGGTAGCCAGTGTCAACTTCAACACAGGTGCCGTCGCTCAGGGCCCTATCCTAACCAAGGCAGGATCGACACTGTCCTTTCGGGAGCCTGAGGGCCTAGCAATCTATGAAACATCTGCAGGCGAAGTGCGCCTGTTTTTAGGATTTGCCTCCGGAGTCGCCGGGGATCGACGGGCAAATATCTTCTACAAACATGCAACTGCCTAAGCGAGGACGGGGTGGCGGTTGCATGAGCTCAGCACTAATCTGGTTATCTGAAGAATGTGATTGATGGGTGTCGATATGCAGGTAATCAGGGAAGGTGTACGGAGAAGCGTAGCGAGGGAGCGCTGGTTGTTCGACGTTGCATAGTAGCGTGAGAAGCGGAGTCTAGAATCAACATATCTGATAATGATAGCGCTCTCTCCTGCTAGTACTCTGTATATTATTGGTACGAAGTTATTTTCTTTTTTTTTGGCTCAGGTGAAATCTCCCTAAAAGTTATTGATCTACTCTGCTTAGCCGGTGGGCGAGTCATTTACGCCGCAGGATAGTAACCTCCTATGGTCTCCCGGAATTGACATGAATCAGTGCCTATGGTATTGGAATCGCCACCCCTTGCTTGAACTGAATCGATCAATACCTGGCATTCTACATGTAACATCGAGGTAAGGACGGCTACATGCATCGAATTCCAGCACACCGTATAAATATCGATAACCACGCCCGCCCCTGGGATTGAGGGCTGAACAGTTCTCAACCTCCATTAAACCCCTCCCTACATCTGCTCTCATATTATTTTCATCTTCCAGCCCCAATGTTGCAGTGTGAGAGGCCTCGCGGCGTTCCCTCCTTGGGTTAGAGATTGCCCAACAACAACAGCCTTCGACCATGCATTAGCCCAAAGCTTCAATCCGCTGGGATGATGCAGTATACTACTGCCGGACGGTGATAGAATCGCCCGACGACTCAAGCCAACGTGCTGATGCGGAGTGGTCGCGGTCCTATTCAGATATTTGTAACCTCCGTCTCTCGCGCTTCGAGCGCGACATCATCGAGACCGCCCAGGAGGGCACGTGCCGGATGACGGAGCGCTATCACAGCAACCCTCTCGATATCTCCCACGTGGATAAGAAAGAAAACTTTATAGCCAATTTCGGCAAGCAAGATCTGGGTTTAATTCCAGCAGCCCCAGCAGAGTGTCCTAGCAACAGCTTGCTACGAGTTAACGGTTCTCTGCTATGCGGTGACCCAGTCCGCGTAGCTACCCCAGGCTACGGCAGTGAAGAGTGGGTTTATTGTAAATGCGTCCGTCTGCGATGACTATCACCAATTCACGCACGGGGAAGGGAAGGCCAGGCTTTACATGGTGGCATTGTCGCTAAGAGCCGTGTACCAACTGGGTGGTCAGGCAATAAACATGCTCCTAGATGCGACAGCATTGCAGGCGGTCGGTTCTGCGCCCTCCAAGACCATCGAGGCGGCTCTTCCATGGCGAGCTGTCGGGGGCTGTTCAACCGGATTTAGCGCGTACATGTGGGCTGGTTTACCCCTAGAAGAGGGCCTTGTTGGGCCCGAGATTATGATGGCAACGCACGATCTACTCGACTGGAGAAGCGACGCTGCAGCCGGGAACCACGAAAATGGGGTGTCCGCCGTGTATGGGCTAGGGTATGAGGACCCCTTCCACTCCTATATCGAGGCCATGCCTTCCATCCATTGTCTGGGGTTCACGCCCTCGCGGGCATAATGTGTATGCACTTGACGTCCTCTCGATACAGAGCCTATCGGTATTACGCGGAGAATAAGCGCGAATGGCCGACATGTGCAGAATGTGAGCGACTGACGAGGAAACTTACTTCGACTGCCAATTTCGATTGGGATCCTCAAGCGCCCCCAAAGGATTTTAAGGTAGGAGTAGCGATTCGCAGCATTTCAAAATTCACAGTCGATGACCCGGGTAAGGGGGATCTTAGAGGTCTTGCCCAGTGTGGGCTCAGCTGGTTTCAGCATATGATTGTTAGCGGTCAGGTGCGCGTATTTGATGCACTCGTGGAACTGGGTCCTCTTGACTCAGGGGTCAATTGGGTTTAGGAGTTGATACCAATGTATTTCCTTCTGTTTCGTGATATCCTATTTTATTTGGTAGAGGGTTGAAATCGTACCAGGTGGGCGTCGACTTGGACACTTTTCTATGCGATGTACTGCTGCATGTTCATTTTTAAAGCAAATATCGATTTTCTTCTTAAAAACCATTCTGGAATGGACTCTTCGGCGCCGAGTTCACCCTCCCTACATTCGGTGATTGAAAAACACAGAACACCCATCGTGTGAAGTTTGAGCAATGATTTGTCCACCTTCCTTGAATCCCAAGTCTTAGAACTGAAATTCAAATTTCTGGTGGTTGGTGAGAATTGGGTTGAGACCATACAATTGTGGCCTGAGGCATCCACGTCAATAATGACAATAGAATTGATGTTGGTCGCAGGTATATCTGGATTCGGACTGGATATGGTTTCCCATCTCTTGGCAGGGACTTCACGCGCCTCGCCGATCGTCATAGCTCCAAATGGTTTGCTTTGAAATCTGACGAACCTGTGATACAGACACACGCCGTGGAAATAAAACACGCCCTTGATGGTGATATTGGTACGCTGCAGAGTCCGGCTTTGAGCTTCCCTACTTGAGGTCGGGTTCAAGTTTTGCAGTGTAACCCGATGCAATCATTTGTTACTCCGCTGTATCCGCGTAGAAACCCGATAGATGGTCTAACATGATCTCCGGAGATACTTAGGCCACAGCTTAATAATCGATTGGAGCTAACTATGACCCGAGCCTTGATAAGACGGAGTGTCTCGACCCGCGCCACCCGATGCAAAGAGCTTGGTCCTATTGATTACATGCATCCGTTGCACAAAGGGATGTCGGGGAAGACAAGCTTGTGATGAAAAAAGTTATCCGGCATATATGCAGATCGGGTCACACGAGTGATCGTCAAGACACCCCTTAGCATGATCTAATGTACAGAGTAGATATCATCCTAGGATATCGAGGAAATAAGATACTCCATCAGGAGGGAACAGTCGTGATTGGACTGGGAAGGACATATACCATTTGAATTGTCGCGACGTTCAATTTTCTTAAGGCCATTGATTGGAGGAATGAGGTGGTATTCTCCAAGCTCTCCAAGTCCTCTACGTCTACTGGGAGCTTCAGGCACTCCGTACCTACGAGGAACAAGGTGTGGAACGGTGAGAAAAGTAACGATTTCTTATGAGAAGAGTCTCAGGCAGAGAGCGAGGGCTGAGCATATATAAAGGAGCTGCAAAAGTAAACATCAACATCCAAACACTAGATCCCAGCTTGGCGCGCGATGTCAAGGGCCATCAGAAATTTGTCCTTCCTGGAACCCAACTCATTCCGCATGCTGGAAGTCACGAACCTTTCACCCGCAATATCTGATAGCTGTGAATCATCAAAATCATTGACCAAATCCGGGGAGAATCTGCGGACAGGACCATCCGGACCCAGGATATGCCGTTCAACCACCTGCATAACAATATTGTCGGCGAATCTCTTCAAAGCCACCTTGTAGTATGCTTTCAGAATGTCATGAATGTCGTGGATAGCCTGTTCCTCGTTGCTTAGATGGACGCTCTGCATGAGGTGCAACAAATCAAGGCCCCTTCCATCCCCGAATCCATTTGCTTCTAGTCTCGCACGAACTCGCTCTTCACGGGTAGCAGCCAAGGTGTCGGCATAGTAGTGATTGACGGTTTGAAGAATTCCACCCCTCTCGTCTTGTAGGATGCGTGTAAACTCCGTATGAACACGTTCATGGGCCTCGGATTCATGTCGTGCTAACTGATGAGCGACCTTGCCTCTCACATCGTCGTCGGGGATGATCTTCTTGAGGATATCGTTGTTACAGGCAGTTACAACCTCAATGACACCTGTGATGTACTTGCTCGCAATCTCTTGCCATCGGCCAGACTGTTCGCGGAACAGGTTCTCGAGGACCGCCGGGTTCACAACACCTGGGAGCTCTGTCCCACGGGACTCGCGATATACGAGACGGATCCATTCGTAGATATCTTGTTCGTCGTGTTCTGAATGAGCGAAAGACGGGTCCAGCTCCCCACGGACGTTGAGGAAAGCTTTCGTATGTCCCCTGATGGCAATGTTCTGCGCAAAGGCGTCATTGAATGTTCGGATGTGCATACGTAGCTTGAGAGGACTGTCAGTAGCAACAGCGGGGTCATAGCTTCCACCCAGTGCACTGGTAGCCTCGCGTTGGTATAAATTTGCAATGCGAATCAAGTACCGCCGCTGGTCGGCGGTGGTTTGGCGTGAGGGTCCAAGTAGGTCCAGTTCCCCCTGGGTCCGCGACAGAAGGTCCTGGATATCCTTGACGACATTCGGGAACTCACTTCTGATATGATCGTACAGTAGCCCACCCAGAAACAGCTTCAAAGGGCGAATTCCAACTCGATCTTTGGGAAGCTCTGTCCATGGAGCCTCAGTGGAGAAAAATTGTTTCTCTTTCAGGTGCCGCTCTTCTATTGTCAGGCCATCCTTAATCTCTTGTGTCGATCGGTTTCTCACAGCGAACCAGCCATGCGTTAGCTTTTCCACCTCATTTTTCGCTATCCGTAGCACCTGTCTAGAGATTAGCCTTGCGATATTTATTACGTATAAATGAACGTACCCCGGCTTCATCTCCTTTCTGTACGACGTCACATTTGGTGATGATACCAACCGTGCGCTTGCCCAATGGGTCGGCCGCTCGAGCCATAGAGAAGCTTTCGCGCCAGGTCAGCAATTATTGTCGCATCAGGGTAAGGATATTGGGAGACATACACTTCTTGATTAGCAAGGTTGTTTTTCGCATCCATGACCGCCCTAGATATCCTTGTTAGAATCGCAGCGAGACGATGGAAGGGTAAATACAAACAGTATGATTGTTCGTTTGTCGGTGATGTAGTTTTCAATCAACCTGCGAATAATCACCCGATCCTCGGCAGTCTGGTACTTGGTCGGATCTTGTAGTAATTAGTGTTCCGTACCTACATAGTTGCCATGAATTCAAGTCACATACTGTGAAAAAGTCCGGGCACATCAACAACGCTGAGGTGATGGTGTTCCGGTCCCGAGAGCTCGATCTTCAAGATGTCATCTGAGAATCGCTTCTCAATGTCCTCGAGATTGTCGCTAGCTGGTCCCGGTATGCTCATGCATGCCGCGGCCTAAATCCCAGGGTCGGTCAACTGATTCTAAAAATGAACCGATACACAACTTACTTCCTCAAAAACCTGCGAGAATTCCGCATTTCCGAACTGATCTACCGCCAAGTCCCGTTTGAACTTGAGGAGAGCTTTCTCTACCTCCTCATCTGTCTGCGAAGACAGACCGGGAAGGATTGTGATTGTTGCTTTCGCCTCATGGACTGGCGCTCGACGAAGAACGATTTGTGTTGCGAAGCGTGTACAGAGATCACCCGCCACAGGGAATGAGAGCCCGGTCAAACCCTCTAACAATGAAGATTTCCCACTCGATTGGTCTCCCACAACTACGAGCTGGATATCGTAAGCACTTGTTCTATGTCAGGGTCTATCGAGCACGTACCTGGGGCAGAGAAACGTTTTCCCCGACTCCAAGCTCACGAAGTCTGTCAATGATACTAAGGACTCGCACCCTGTTCTCATTATCAAGGTCGTCAACAGCTCCGAGGGTCATTTTCTTCTTCATTTTTGCTTTGAAGGTCAGATGTGATGGGCGCTTTGCGTATGCAAGGTTGGAAGTTTCAAACAGAAGGAGGTAGAGGACACTCAAGGGCTCTGATTTCCAAGGCCTCAAGTCGATGGCACGTCTGATTTATATGTCTGAAGCAAGGCATATTTCTCCAGATCGGCCTTTTCAATCATATTAATTCGCGGTGCACTTCTACACCTCGAGGCTCCCAACAATTCAATGGGGCGTTGCCGCAGCATGAGGCACAGTCGTTGAAAATCGCCGGCGCTTGCAGCCAGGACGAATCTCAACCACCCAAACTCCAACTTATGCGGGTTGCAGCGGCACCTTATTTATTCATTGGATACCAGGTTGCCATTGCTCCTAAGCGCCCACCCCACAACTTTCATCTGCAGGTGCAATTTACCCCTGCCCGTGGCTCATTCACCCAGGCCTGTGGCGTAGTTATTGTGCGGCACAGCGATCCCAAAAAGTCCCATACAATAGATAGAGGAGAATGTTGCTGATAGTATTTGTGGCGTTGAATATGCCTCGCCCCCAGAACATGCATATCGCCTGGCTCTATCATGTCTCCGGCAACACTAATGAGTGCCACCAGCCACTATCCACCTCATCCAACAAATCAAGAAGCGGCCGGATGATGCACCATAGGGAATGCTCGGCCAGCAGGGGCACCGTCTCGTGTGGGCAGATGTCTATGATACTTTATCATGTCCGCTTTCTAAATTCAGGCTGACGTTCTGGATTGATAGCTGGGTTGAAGACAAGCAAGAAGTTAGTGAGACGATACATTTACTTTACTGAGAGATGGAAAGCAGACGCCTCCGCTACATCCGTGCCTTTTTTTTTTTTTTTACGGTTGTTGTTGGTGCACTCGCGTTGCGTGTGTTCGTCGCACAATGATATCCGTGCCTACATAATAGGCGCCAGACTGCGAAAATGTTACTCATGGCCACGCATTCATTGTGGATTCATTGTGGCCATGGCATCACCATCCTCTAGTGTAGTTATCTGCGCCTTGCACTAAACGATATCTTTTATTTCCACCCAACCGACTCCTACGATCCACCAGCGCCTCGAATTCCGGAAGCCAACCAATGGGTAGGACAATTTCTAGCCTTTTCCAGTCCCTACTTTGTGCCAACTCTTCCCAGGGCCCAACCCATAACCACTCGGATTCATCTGACCACACAACTAATCTTCCCGCACGGTTTGGTAGTCCGGCGATGGAGAATACGAGATCTCTCACGTTCGGCAAACACCGGCGGAAAATATCAAAGAGGCCGTTGTAATACACCTCAAACGTCGGCTCCATGGAAGGCGGCCCTTTGGAAGCTTTATAGATATCGACTTCAACATGTAGAGACGTGATGAGGGCTAAATACCCGCCAGCCATGGCACGTGATATGCGAAAGAGTTGGTCAATACCATGGGTCAAGACGAAGGTATTGGAGTTGTAGAGAATAGGTATCGAATCGATGTAACTAGCGTAAGCGGTACGATCAGTTTCATGGTTCATAGAACCAGGGAGGATGCATCGGGATATACTTACCCAATTTTACAACACATTAACCACCCTAATGCACCGATCTTGTACTGGAACCCGGGTTTAACCCAAGCCATCGAACCTAATTGAAACATGGTCCGCTCTGCGTCCGCATTTTCGGGACATATTAAATCTTTATCTGGACAATGCTGTGCATCATCGCACACCCTATGCCACCACATCCATCTCTTATCAACAGTCTGAAAATTGAAGTCCAGGTGTATTCGACGGTCACCAAAGGCATAAAGGTAAATCAATTGGCGGACCTCGAGCGGGAAGCGAGAAAAGAACGGACTTTCCGATTGGGGGAGAATCTTTACGGAGGCCCCATTATTGTCACGGACGGTACAGTGAAAGGGCTGGTAGTCAGACGGGAGAACCGGGAGGAACTTGGGGTTGTCCAACCCGCCATAGGTTTCGCAAGTGGAGTCATCGATACCGGTGGATTCGAGGACCGCTCGTGACGAGTAAGCAACCGGATTGATAGGAGGGGGGATGGTTGGAGTTATTATTGGGGCTGTTGAAGATTGCGGTGAGGACGACCCGAGGGTAGCAGATTGGCCGGTCTCGCGAGGAGGGTGCGGGGTTTGGTGGAGGATTCGCGATAAAAAGCGAGATGGGACCATCGTTTAGGTATAATATTGATCATATGCCTTGGAACGCATCCTATTAGTCTCTTCAACTGTCAGGAACCATGGGAGTGGTGCTTGGGAAGCGTGTCAACAATGCAATTGAAGCGTTGAGGACATGGGAAGTGAGGGGCTGATGGACGCGAAGGATCCCTGTGCCACGTCAACAGGATGACTAACCAGTCACAGCTCCTTCCAAGGCGCTGGGACATTCTGCAGATCCAGGGTTGTATTTACACGCTAGTTCAGAGTCATCAGGAATTACTTCTTGTTTTGGGGGGGCATTAGCATATGCTGGAGAGAGTGTCTCAATTTGAGTTTGGCTGTTCGTTATCATGCGCTTGAAATGATTATGGTAAAAAAAAGAAATTCGTGCATGTGGATCAAAACGCTCAAAAACGCCGGGGGTATGAGAAACTGCAGGCAAATTTCCTCCCTGAGAACGAAAGTCAAAAATAATGGCTCATGCACAATAATCTGTCATCTTAATCCCCACCAACTCTCGCAGGCCCGCCGTTACATTTCCTAAAAACATACGAGTCCCATGGAAGGATCAGGATGCCGTGATGATATGCATGGGTCTCCAAAATCCAAATTCCCTTCCTCGCGCTTTGCTCATTATGTTCGTTCAAATCATGCCATTGCCAGGACATTAGAAAGTCACAATTGAGGCTAGGCTTCGTTCTTGTTCTCTGCCAGGGAACTCATGGCCTCGAATATGGCGGGAACTCGCAGCGCGGACAGCCGATATCGGACAGAAACTAGATGGAAAGTAATGTAACCATGTAAAAATCGAATCCCGGCTTCCAGAAGTCGTGGGTCCCCGTCCTTGGACAAAATTGCTTGGACCCGTTCAAAACTCTCAACACCTCTCCTGAAGGTTTCTTTCAGGGCCTCAGAAACAGAGATACCTTCTGATCTGGCAAAGATATGGACGAAATTATTGCGTTCTCCAACCAGCTCCTCCTTGTAGAAGGACATGACATCGTTGATATGGTCAAGGTACTGAATGAGGTAGGGAATGGCGGGAAAATAGCTTTCGAGGTATTTTTCTTCCGGGAAAGCGTCTTCGGGGAAAATAAAGTGGGCAAACACCTCGCTATCCCCGCACTTGTTCCGGAGATAGACGGCAGCTTTCGAGGACTCAAGCACGCCCCGAAGACCTGTGGCTTGTGCCTCGAAGTAATTAGTGCAGACAAAGTCGGTAGTTGCTTTCATGACCATGTCTCCGCCAAATCCTTTGTAATCCTCCTTGCAGTGTCTAGCCAGCCAGGTCGTCAGGAGACGAAGCACTTCATGGCTCTGTGGCTTTCCGAGAAGAAGGTTGGTGCTAAAGCTTCTTAAATCCCAGTATAGTTCCGTGGCATATCCATCAATCGTAGCGACAATTGTAGAGTACACTGCAATGGCCTCTTGCATCCTCCAGGGGAGATGAGGGTAGGATGCAGTTCCCATCGAGACGCCGACCTCGATTGGGCCACGCTTGATTTGTTTGATCAATTCTGGGGATGCACCGTCGGCAATCAGCTGCTTCAAGACGGCCTCCTCCATTGCCGGATCGGTAGCCCGCTCGGGGCCCTTGTAGGACACGGTGTGTAGCAAGTCATTCAGGAGAGTCTCGTATTCTTGCTTGGAGACGGTACTCCCAGGACAGAGTGCCTCAGGCTTGGTGCCATTGAGCAAGGAAGCTAACTTGAAAGGGATCGGGAAGGAGTGGTTTCTGAAGAGAAACCAGTTAACGACAGTGGTTGTAAGGCTCAACATCTTGAAAATTGTGGGTTTGCGTGATTTCCAGAACAGTAAATGGTCGGCAATATATCTCATTTTGTTGAGGGATATGGGGCAGGGAGTATCTCGCCTAGTACTATTTTTTGACTACCCAGTTAGTTAGCTTGCAGTAGCTCAGGCCAGGCGAACAGGATTAGTCTGTTTCCTATCTTGTGCTTTTTAACGACTTTCCCCATGTGGAGATGAGAGGAGATGGTATGAAATTTCGATACCATGGTCAGCGAGAGCGTTACCCAGTCAAAATGATCATCGCATGGGTAGTGAATGCTTGTACAGTTGCCTTGGTGGTTAGCAACCATTCCCGATCCCAGAACCCATGTGCTGCCATCCCATCTGACTGCATTCACTTGTGCTGGGCTCATGCCCTGCATGGAACAGAAGGCTCAGACATACAGCTGATTGCATCACCATTCCAACAGCATTGGTTCACGGAGATAGTGAATACCGTCCAAACTCTCTCTCTGACAGGGCGATCAACGAACTCTACTTTAATGAAGCAGCCAAGGAAGTAATTGCTCTATCAAGGAAAAGATAAGAATATCTGTTACTCGTATTAGCAATGTATTCCATGGTACAGTGACTTGACACGTGCATACTCAACTAAACCGCTACTAGTGGTATGATGCCCAGTGCAACGGTCAAGTAAGTGGATACTATGACCGAGCACCATGCAACATTAAGCAGGGCAATGCAGGAGAAAATCCAAAATCCGGCACTGTGGTAGCAGGGACCATAGTATAGGGAAATCCGGACTCTACTAATTTCCTTCCACATATTTCCATTTCTACAAAGCCGGGAATCAATAATAGACCTCTGGAGGGGAAAGCATTCACAACGACTTTGTCTGGCTCGTTATCCGCAGCAAACCCGATAAGATAAGTCTGCTTTGCACTCACCTAAAATTAGGTGCTTTTCGGCAGGGATAAGAATGTCTACCCAATAAAAGTGATTTTCCATAATATCATTCAGTGTCAGTGAGTGACAACTGTCCTCACTCCAGACCCCCTTCCGAAGGCTCCATTCACCCAAATCCTGTAATGCGGGGTTATGTCAAAAACAAGGATTTTGTTATCAGACAATTACCATGGAAAACGGCATTGTGTAATGACGTGATGAGGACCAAGGGACTAAGGAAGATGGCCTCAGTCACCAAGATCAGACTAGGCCACCCTCCATCGATCTGAACTATCATGAGTTCAGCCAGCACTTTCCCTTCTCAGAAACCACCTTCAACCCATTGAGCTGGTCTCTCTGGCGCCTTCGGAGCTGGCGTCCCACCCCTATGGTTCGCCTGCACACGTACCAAATCTGTGGGCCCACAAAAGCAAAATAAAGACCAAAATGTAAGAAATTGAAGACATAACAAGCCAGCAATTGAGGCATGAGGGCAAGTGACAGTGGGGCCAAAAAAAGAATGGATTTAGCAACACGAAGAAGAAGCGATGCAGAAATCCTTTTACCTGCCTTCCTTATTATTGTCTCAACTTTCTTTCCAAGTGATTGCTGAAACGGGGATGGTGAATGAAGGTAGTGGGGTCAAGAGTGGGAACTTTTCATCAGCAAAGGCCGGTAATACGGCCACGATCTCGGGTCCAGAAGCCAGCTCCCTCTCAATACAGTTAAGCCTCTCTCATTGGTGAATGGGAGAGCCAGTCGAGTTCCCACTCCGACCCAGGTGCAAGTAGTTAATGTCACCCTCTCAAGTCCACCACGGCGCACCGCGGCTGTAGTGGGGAAAAGTCCCGCTGGTGGTGGATAACTGGCTCGTGCTCTCAGGCGTCCCCGTCTCTGGGCTTGTCAAGGCTCAAGAGAGGGCTCACTACTAGTCACTATGCCCATGAAAGCTCAATCAGGCGATGTACAGCATGATTCGAGAAGCCGTGCAAAACAACCCCGGAACATGGGTTGTCGCTGGAAAGTGGGACACGAGGAAGAGGGTGGCCAACTGATTGGCACAGTGATTCCTAAACTTAGATTGCCTCGCGGAATTCCATCCGCGTCAATGAATGACGCAGAAAGGAGGATTCGGAGGATGGATTGCTGAGCATGTTTTTGTTTGATCGGACGTATTGTTTCGCTTGTGAGTGGGAAACCCACAGCGTCAGTCCACAACAAGAAATTCGACTATAATTGGCTTGTTGGAATTTGTAAAACATCCTTGTTGTGCAGAATGAACCATGAGGTTGGGACCAAGTCCATTGGTTCATGGCGCAGTTTAATTGAACTCCCATACTTACAGGAAGAAGTGGAGCGGAGGGGGTCACAAAGATCGCCTTCGAACCTCCACAATTGATTCTACGTAATTCTTCTCAGCGACTGATCCGGAACTTTTTTGCGTCATCCACAATCTAAAATTGGAATTTGTTTTTTTCTTGGTTTTATCACGCGGACGATCCAGCTAATAGTAATCTCAGATCGTGGCTCACATTGCAGTTTATTTTGTCGCTTCGAAGATGGATGTTTTTTGTTTTATTCTTTTTATTCTTTTTCCAATCTTCGAGACAGGCGATGAGGATGGTGTCGCTGACTCGCTTTCTTTTTTATTATTGCGTAAGAGAATGCAAAATAATGAAAATTGAAAGCCAATATGTTCTGGAAACGATAGACAAGGTCCTCTTGTGTTCCAGACTCCAGACTCTGTCAATCTCTTACTCTTTTAAGTATCTCTTCCAACTTTTGGCCTGGTGTTTGGCGGCTCGCTTTATGCTCAAATTGGGAAAAATGTGAACGAACTCCCAAATGAAGCCATACTTGAGGCCTTGAAGGGAAACTGCTCCGGTTTGTCATACCAACCATCCCAAGAGATGGCCAGGGCCCTCGTACTTGTCCTTGGTGAGTAACGGTTCGAGTCGGGCCCCAGGTGAGTCGCAACATGTCTCGAAAGTTTCATAATGCATATGCACTAACTATGCAGGCGTGATGGACCTGACGTGGCAGCGAGACCAAAACGCAGTCAGTGCCTGATTACGCCGGGTCTTTGGATGTCACAACCAGAAGGGACTCAAGAAAGGTATTTCCACCACGCAGCTTTTTATCAACACGCGTGCCGTCCAAATTGGATGCCTCAGGATGCTCAGCATGACTAGGGTACCTTGCCGCGGCTTTAGTGGCGTTCATTAGTGATTTCCTTCGCGCCTTCAGCCTTGCAGATCCCAGAGACCCAATTGACTGAGAAAGACGCTCATCCATGGGACCCATTGCATTGCTTCAAATTTGGCTACGTCAATCAACAAACAGAACAGAATCGATGACTGAGGACTGGCGGAGCAATAATGTGACCTGAAATTCTCAATCCATTGCGCGGGGCAGGTCCTTCGATAAATATTTTCTCTGTCTGCTGTGTATACCTTTAGGTTTTGTTTTAGAAAGACCTCCTGCCAGCAAGCCAACTTATCCTTTTCATCAACCGTGTCAGCATTTGACAAGATGATTTTCTCATCTCCTTCTTGGACTCCGCAGATCCCCTGTGAAATCCCCGATTCAATCCCGGTTGGTCAGTTTGCTCTTGAAGGCAACGCCAGCTTGCCCCCTCAAATTGGCATTCGCCCACCCTTTATCGATGGGATTACAGGAAACGCCATCAAGACAAAGACTCTCCAGGAGCGTGTCGATTACCTTTCTCGGGCGCTTTCGCAGGAACTGGGCTGGTCTCCTAACGAGGGCTCCCCTTTCGACAAGGTGGTCGCTCTTTACAGTTTAAACACGGTTAGTGGACTGTTCATAGCAATGCGCCGGAAGAGTCAAAGGCCGGATCCCACTGACCCGGAGTAAATTCTGGTAGCTCGATTATTTTGTTGTCTGCTGGGCTGTCCATCGGTTGAATGGCATTTGTCTCGCACTTCACACCTCCAGCGGTGTTCCGGAATTAGTCTCCCATATGACCAAGACAAAATGTCAGGCGATCTTCACTTGTCGGACGCTGGTAGGAACTTCTCTGGAGGTTGCAAACGAAGCGTCGATTCCACGCAAGAATATCTTTACTATGTCATTGCCCGAAGGCTATATGCATGATGCGGAGGCGATCGATAGCTTCAGGGCGGTCGATCAGATGATCGCAGAAGGCTCGAAACTCGAACCGATCCCAACCTTGGTCTGGGAGAAGGGTCAAGCCAAAACCCAAATTGCATTCTTCTCCCCCACAAGTGGAACATCAGGGAAGCAGGTATGTTCAAAGCACGACGATGAGAGAGGCAAAGGCTTACCACGTAATTGCTTTTTATAGAAATTGGCCATGATAACACATTATAACTTAATTGCAAATGTACTGCAAATTGGTATGTTCGAGAGCTACGTAAAATCCGGTCGGAATGAGGCGGTGGTTGGAGCTATTTCCTTCTCTCATCTTTATGGGCTTGCCCTCATTCATGCCGCTCTTCAGTGGGGTGATAGCCTTATCGTCTTTCCCCGCTTCGATATGCAATTAATGTTGAAGTCAATCCCTCAATATCGCATTCGAAGGTTATACTTGGTGAGACTACCTACACTGACGCACGAGGTAAAATGGGCTAACCCCTCTGTGCCCTTCACTAGGTCCCCCCGATCCTGGCGGCTCTTGCAGCAAACCCCTTTCTGCTCGACCTTTACGATCTCTCTTCAGTCCGAACCATCATCACCGGTGCGGCGGCATTGGACCCAAACCTGATTGCAAAGCTGCACGCTCTTCAGCCCAAGTGGGGATTCCACCACGGATACGGTAAGATACCTAAAGCTCCTTCCTTATTCGGGGATTCTCCTATTGTCTTTCCTATTTTGAGCTCTAATCTCATCTCACCCTCCAGGATTGACGGAAACGGCAGCCGTCACAACCTGGACCAGCGCACACGATATTTGGCACGGATCTTCCGGGGTCCCTGTGCCCCAATGCCAACTGCGATTGGTCAAGCTCAATGGGGAGGATGCTGAGGGCTTTGACGAGCCAGGTGAAGTTCTATTCAAGGCGCCGAGCATTTTTGCTGGGTATCTTGGCGATGACGAAGCCACAAAGAAAGCTTTCGATGAGAAAGGTTGGCTGAGATCTGGTGATATTGGTGTTTTCAGAAAGAGCCCGAATGGTGGCCCGCATCTGTTCATCTTGGATCGCATTAAGGATATGCTCAAAGTCAAGGTCAGTGTCACGAATCCTTTGTCCCACTGGTTACCCCATCACGGTTGTATCACAGGCTGCCTGGGGTTCCAAAACAACCAAGCTAATGCATGTCTTCCCGCAGGGAGAACAAGTGATCCCGTCCGACATTGAAACCGTGCTCTTCGCACATCCCGCGGTCGCGGATGTAGCGGTAATCGGTGTCCCAGACGAGCTTGCGGGGGAAAGACCTAAGGCGTACATCGTACGATCCAACTCCGCCATGACTGAGATGGAGGAAGAAGAACTTGCAGACCTTCTTGATGAATACGTGCAGGATAAGCTGCATGAGTCACACTGGCTGCATGACCGCATTGCATTCCTTCCCAAGCTCCCGAAGAGTGAGACCGGCAAGGTACTGAAGAAGGACCTGAGGGCTATGGCTACTACCTCATGAGGACATGCGCAGCATACAGAAGGCGATTATGTCCCGGCAATCAAATGTACCCCTTCATTCGGTGTCGAGGTCAGGCAAGTAGATTTGGAGTACCAGTCGCGAAGGGCCAAATTCGGGAGCCAATGGTCATATTCTACCGTACATATCGCCAAGAAGTCCTCAGACTTCAAAGAGAATAAACTTTGGCCTGCCTTGTCCCAATGATCAATTTCATTCCGGTAGAGTTCGAGCAGCCAGAGAAGCAATTGGGAGCCAAGTAAAGGCTCAGAGAAAGTAGGCGCTGAAGGCGGTTGTAATTTCCAGCCACTCGTTGCTCCGATCGGGAGAAGATCGCCGTGTTTCGCCAATTGTGACTGGGCTGTACTTTTTAGATCCTTGGAGACTCTATCCATGTCTGTGAAGGGTTCCATCCGAGAGTCGACCAAGGTACCAAAAGTATAAATTCGGCCCACCTTTGTTTTGATGCTGACTGGGGACCAGAGGCAAGACATCCACCTCGCTTCTAAGCTCTTTCGAACTCGTTGCCTTCCCTATCCTTCCCCTTTCGCTTGGCTTTTTCTTTTTCCTTTTTTTTTTTTTTTTTTTCTCCCCTCGTTTGACTTCCTCTCGTTCAAATCCTCCTGAAGTTTGGATCCAGCATACTGGGAATACGGTTCAATGGTCCTCGGGGAGAAACTTTGTTATTCGGCACGACGCGACGGGACTCGACCGAGGCCGATATTGGGTGTTGCCTATCCTGGTAACGCGTCGCCTTTGCCATTTTTCTTCTCCCCGCCAAGCCCCGAAGAACGCCTGGGAAAGCCTTTCGAGACGCCACTTAACTCAAGCTTAAGGGTGAACGAAGCTTGGTGCCCAACCTTAACATCATCATCGACGCCATTGCCAGCGCGCTGCGCCAAAAGAAATAAATATTTGAGCAAATAGAGACAGAAGAGGGAGAGGGACACGAGAGCAATACTCATCATCGAAACATTCCTCTCGTAAAATTCCAGCCCTTCATCATAAACTAACTTCAATAAACCATCACCCTTTGTGTATTTATCCTACCTCTGATAACATTGCGATTATTCTCAAGCGAAATATGTAGCTGTGTGTAAAAAAATGGCATACTGGCCGATGCTGTGGAATTGCTACTTGTTGCGTATCGGTGGTGCCTAGACACTTAGTGCAGGCCCTCCCATCAAATATATATTTCACCCTTCCTTGCTTTATCACCCACGAATATGTGCGGGAAGTCCGTGATAAACTAATGGGGAACAAAGGATGCGGAGAAATTATTATTATTTCAATCATTATTCTTTAATATGGAGTACCATTAGAAGAAATAGGCGTTTGACGATAGGGATTGAATAGGTACCTCGGGCGTGATTGGGTACTTTACATAGGACAAAGAAAATGGGCGAGGGGTTCAGATACTAGCTTTGGACTTGGAAGAGAGGCTGTATGACAAGGAGGATCGAGCACGTGATAATTTATATTCCGTGGAATAATATTGTGATAAATAGTCTCTAACTGTCTACAATTATAAACACAAGAAAATACAGCAGTTGGTGCCTATTGATTGTAAAATTTGACTCGGCGGAAAGAGCAATATTTTACGAAAATAGGGTCATTCTGCAGCCGCTCTAGAGCGTCGTTCTCACACTGTATTTGGATCTCGAAGCCCTTCTCTCGATCTGGAGGGAAGAGATAGAGTAGGCCTGTCTCGCGGGAGCCTGGGCGTACGGAATTGGGATGTCCAAGAGGTACGCCCCAGTCCTGTTTGAAAGAGTCTATATTGGATAGATCGGTGACACCAAAATCGGGGCCGGGGAAGTGGCTATAATTCCAGGTGAGATCTGTCACAGCCTCGAGGTTGTTGACTAGCCCGATTAGGGTTCGCAGAGCCGATTCATCTGTTTTGTCCGTTGCAACTCGGATTGCATCCGCAAGAACCGTGAGGGACTCAGGCGTGGATGGCGAACACACCTCCTGGAGAGGAACTCTCGCCCGGGCATTCGGCTCGTTGATGTTACCGACAAAATTACCGTCGAAAGGCGGTTTTGTTCTCTCGCGAAAGTCGACACGGGTGGTAAAGAGAGATGATCCGTCTGGGTAGGTATTTGCAAGCCCGCGTGCAATACTCATGTGTTTCCAAACCAGAGCCGAGACAGCTTCCACTTGCGTGAATTGCGCTGCAGTATCAGTTTTGGCCTGAGATAGGGCGTTTCGTAGAGAATTTAGAGATTCTGCACTAAGGTACCAGGTGCTGACGGTGTAAGGACCCGTCACCTCGTATTGGCGGTCGAGGAGATGTGCGCCCTGCGAGACTGGAGGCTCGCGAATAGAGCTATCGACCACATAATCCGGAAGTTGATCTACCGTCACATCTCTAAGACCGTGGTCAAGACGCCAGCGCTCCCTGGCCGCCTCCCTCGGTGCTACAGGCGCGTCGGGTTGCCCCTGTTTGAGGGAAACCTTGGTGTGACGAGACCACGAATCCACAAGTACATTCAAGCCCCTCGCGTCGCTCACAGTATGATGCCAAGCTATCGCGAGAATGAGACCACCCTCGATGAGGTTGAACTGGATAAACATCACCGGTATTCCCTCTGCACACCGATCTTCCACAGTGGGATTCGGCATGAATAGAGTTTCAGGAGGGATCTCTGCCACTGGAAAGTTTTTCTCGGCTAGCTCAGAATAGCTTCCATATGTCCAACCCTCGCTATTTTCGTGATTGACTACCCTGAACGGGACTCCAGACTCGGGCCCCAGCCGCAATTCCAATTCTTTCCTCTGTGATCCCGGCACGGGCACGAGGGTTGCGGCGAAGTCGGGGATTTCGCTCAGGGCCGCCGCGAGACCCTGCTTTAGATGGTGGGCGACATTTTTGACTTTGCTTGACTTATCCACCTCGAAGATAAGAAGGGTTTTTGGATAAAATCGCGAAAAGTTCTGGTCCAGGGCGGAGAGTTTGATCACGTCCTCACTCAGAGGTACGGTGAGCTTGACTAGAGTTTCATCCATGCTTGCAGAAGGCTTGTAGCTGTGAGTGAGAGGAAGATGGGGGGAAAAGGATACGGATGGACGTACGTGACGCACGCGAATAATAGGGTCAAAATTGAAAGCGAGCACCCGATGATAATAAGGTGGAATAATGTCGACTGGGTACATCGCCTAGTTTCAAATAGAGGGGAGCAGCGAGCTTCCCTTGCGGCCACAGGGAGCAGCATGCGAGAGGATGGATCACATGTATCGCGACGCACCTGACTCGCGTATTGCAACCAGCCGTCGTCAACACCTCAGCTTCGCCAATTCTCCCACCATTCCCCAGTTTTCGGACCCAAAGCCAGCCACATCCTCTCAGAATTCAAAGTGCCCGCGGATGTCGAGTCGAATCGCAAATTTCGGCGCGGGACAGCGATGGTTCTCTTCCTTCGCGCTGCTGATCGGACTTTCCTTCGCGCCGACTGACGTGTAGATCCAGTTCATTTGAACCCCTGGAAGGATTTCCTTCGTGCCATCATAGTGTGGGAACACTGAATACCCACTGGGCCCGGGAACCCCCCACTTAAATGAGTGAGATCCATTATTATGGGTACAAGGTCCACTTAATGGCCAATGGTAGGCCGATGCTCCGTTTGGGGGGTGTGAGCTGAAGGAAAGGAATTGTGCTCTTTGGAGGCGCGGGAGAATAGAGGATGGTAGGTTCTTGAAAGGATGCTGACGACCTGGCTCGATCGACCCACAATGGCCCGCCTCTCAAGATCGCTTCGAGGTACCTGAAATGAGACCCGCAGGAAGAGTCCACTTAGGATTGAGAAGGATGGATCGATCACGTCTCAAAAGGGCACTCACCAGACGATGGTCTGGCGGAGAACCTGAACCAGACTGCAGCACTTACAGGCCCAAGCTGCAGTGATGAGCACCCGACGTCCACTTACTCTTTTGTAATTGATGGAAAGAATAATATTGCACTGGAATTTGTCGCATACCATCTTTTCTTTTTTCCCGACTTTCTGTCAATATATCAAAACCCAATGCGACAAGTGAAAATTTGTTGGATTGCAGGCCTCTTTGTATACCAAAATGTTGAGTGACAATTCAAGAGCCCAGACAGAGAGGGCTGAGAGTGAGACGGCCGACAGTGAGAGCTTCTCCTCTTCTCCCTGGTCTGTCCTCAGCGACAATAAGAGCAATAGCTCCAACGAGCATGTAGGGAGCCCTGGCTCTCTGGAGCCCATTGCCATCATTGGTATGAGTTGTCGCCTTTCAGGGAGTGCGACGGATGTGTCCAGTCTTTGGGACATGTTGATATCCGGGCGCTCTGCCTGGACACCAGGCCCGGCCACACGATTCAATATGAAGGCGTTCCAAGAGCCTACTGGAACGCGAGCTGGCACGGTAAGGTGACCCCACGTCATAGGATATCCAAGTAGGATGAATGGCTACTAACATTTCTTATCCCTCACCATAGACCAATGCCATGGGCGGACATTTTCTCCGAGAGGATGCCGCTGCTTTCGACGCTGCCTTCTTCGGAATTCATCCCATCGAAGCTACGGTACGTTTCACCTCTTAACCAAGCGGACCAACAAATCAGGTCTAACTTTCCGTTACTTGGGACATAGGCTATGGACCCGCAACAACGACTGCTCCTTGAAATTGCCTACGAGTCTTTCCAGAATGCAGGAATCACGATGGATTCACTCTGGGGATCAAATACTGGAGTGTTCGTGGGGCAATGGGCGTCGGATTACCATGAAATAGCCACTCGAGATGTTGAGCAGCCGCCACTTTACTTAATCACTGGTACAGGAGCAGCAATATCGTCCAACAGAATTTCATACGTTTTCAACTTGCGTGGGCCTAGTTTCACGATGGATACCGGGTGTTCTGCTAGTTTGGTTGCCCTGCATCAGGCCGTTCAAAGTCTACGCAGTGGCGAAACTACCCAGTGTTTTGTCGGGGGTGTTAACCTGCTTCTGGATCCTCAGCGATTTTCTTATCAAAGCCGATTAAAGATGTTCTCCAAAGAGGGGCGCTCGTTCCCCTTTGATTCTCGTGCAAACGGTTACGGGCGAGGAGAGGGTTGCACAGGTGTTGTCCTTAAGCCCCTCTCAGCTGCCCTGCGCGATGGAGACCCAATCCGAGCAGTGATCCGAAACTCCGTTCTGAACCAGGATGGCAGAACCCAGGGTATCAGTGTCCCAAGCTCTATTGCCCAAAAGGAGGCTATCATCAAGGCTTATCGACAGGCGAAACTGGATCTGTATGCCGACTATGTGGAAGCACATGGAACAGGAACAAAGATCGGTGACCCCATTGAGGCGAGTGCTATTGCAGCAGCCTTGTCACAAAGAAGGATGCCTGGCCGCCCAATGCCAATGGGTTCGATCAAAGGCAATATTGGGCATACGGAGAGTGCGGCCGGACTTGCCGGACTGATCAAATCCGTCCTCATGCTTGAGAATGGCCTCATTCCACCCCAGGTTAATTTTGAGAATCTTAACCCAGATATTCCTCTTACAGAGTGGAATTTGCGAGTAAGAACATTTTCGGATCGTTTTTACTAGTCGGCTTTTTTTTTTCTGACAAGATCTCTAGATTCCCCAACAACTAGAGCGACAGAACTTGAGGCGAATTTCACTGAATAGGTACGTTGGCGGACATAAATTGATTCGCGAGTAGCACTGGCTGATACTAGAATTAGTTTTGGCTATGGTGGAACAAATGCGCATGTTATTTTAGATGCCGCAAGCGACATGATCTCTTCTCTAGCCCGGCCCTCTTTACGAAGCCTGATTCAGCTTCCATACCACACCGAAACGCCGCGCGTATTCGTAATTAGTGGTGCCAGCGAAAAAGCCTGCCAAAGGAATTGCTACAAACTGGCCAAGTATTTGGTTCTGAAGCATCGCCACTGCGCGCATCCTGATACACTGCTAGCCCGCTTGGCCTACACTCTTGGAAAACAATCTGTCCACGCTTTCCGGGTCGCGTTTGTTGCATCCAGTATCGACGACCTCATTGGGCAGCTGAACATAGCTACAAACTCCCCCGTCCCTCGAAGGGAGAAGACGGGCCACCCACGAATTGCCCTTGTGTTTAGCGGGCAAGGTGCTCAGTATGCTGAAATGGGTCGCGACCTTCTCAAAAGTTATCCGTCATTTGTTCACTCATTAGAACATGCATGCCGTCAACTAGCTTCACTAGGTTGCTCATGGGACCTTTTGAGCGAACTCTGTCAGCCAAAGGTGAGCTCGCGTGTCAACGAGCCTGCTTTCTCACAGCCCTTGTGTACCGCGGTTCAACTAGCGCTGGTAGACCTATTGACAGAGTTTGGGGTATCCCCGTGCGCCGTGGTCGGACACTCTAGTGGTGAAATCGCCGCCGGATATGCAGCAAAGGCTATTTCCTTCAAAGATGCCATGGCCATTGCGTATTACCGTGGGCAACTGGCTAGCGATCTCATTGCCGCCAACCAATACCCGGGTGCTATGATGGCGGTTGGTGCCCCACAAAGCGAGGTTGATGAGCATATCGAGAGAATCGGGTCGGAGTGCGGTCGTATGAGGGTCGCGTGCTTTAACAGTCCGTCAAGTGTGACTGTTTCGGGAGATGCCACTGCCATCGATCAATTGAGTGTTGCTCTTGAAAAAGAAGGCGTTTTTAACCGAAAGTTGATGACTCACGGCGCGGCTTATCACTCGCACCAGATGAAGCTCATAGAGGACAAGTACGATTCTGTGTTGAAGAAGATCAAACCGTCCCCTCTGGTCCCCGGTATCCGAATGTTCAGCTCGGTAACAAGTAAGGAGGTAGACGGAAATACCCAACTAGATGGAAAGTATTGGGTTCAAAATCTTGTAAGCCCTGTTCTGTTCTCTCAGGCGCTCACCACCCTGTGTAACCAGGACTACGATGACCAGCCCATCGATGTCATTGTTGAAGTTGGACCACATTCGCAACTGGAGGGACCGGTGAACCAGATTTTGAAGAAGCTGGGTGGACCTCGAGCACAGGCCTCATATACAAACATGCTAAAGCGAGGCAATGCCGCAGAGACGGCTCTTCTTCGATGTTTGGCCTTCTTGCATATCAAGAACGGTTCTGTTAGTCTCCAAGATCTCAATAAGGGCTCCAATGAAGGAAACGTGGCACCACTGGTCGATCTCCCCCCGTATTCTTTCGACCATGACCGTACATTCTGGCATGAGAGTCGGATATCCAAGGAGTACCGACACCGCGCACATCTGCCACATGAGCTTCTTGGTAACCTGTGTACCGATGTCAACCGACTTGAACCCAGATGGCGCCGGTTTCTTAACCTCAAGGAGTCTCCTTGGCTTCGGAAACACATTGTTCAGGGACTGGTTACGTTCCCTGCGGCGGGATATATCACCATGGCGATCCAGGCCATTCGTCAGCATATGTACACGACTAACCGTACTGCCACAATTGACAATATCCTGTTCCGTGACATCAGCTTCGGCAAGGGTCTCGTGTTGCCAGAGGATGGACCCGACGTTGAAATTACACTTTCCTTGCGGCCACAAGCTAGAACAGCCAGGGAGTCGTCCAATATTTGGAACGAGTTCCGTATCTTTACGGTATCTCCTGATCAGAAATGGACTGAGCATTGTCGTGGCCTGGTCCAAGCGGAGATTGAGTCTGTCCGAGGATTTGAGTCCGTGTTAACGCCGGAGGATTTGGCTCGTATAGACTCTGAATGCAACCATGAGATAACTCCTCAAAAGTTTTACTACATGGGCCAGCGTATCGGACTGGACTGGCAGCGCCCGTTCAACAACATGTCCAGCATCCGTACCAGCAAGAGGGCATGTATATCGACCTCACGCGTCCCAGAGACTGAGACACCTCCGGAGGGAATGGATGACCTTCTTCACCCTGCTGTGATTGATTCGTGTTTGTTTCATGGGCTTTCATCCGTCGTCATTGTTGAAAATGGCGCTCATTCGGCTTACGTGCCCGTTTTTATCAAGCAATTATGGTTTGCTAACAGGAAGACTGCTCCTGGATCTGACGTAACCTGTTCTTCCCTGTCTAGACAAGATCCATTGGTTTTTGATGTCGTTGCAACAGATTCTACAGCACCAAGTGAAAGTATGGTTTTTGTGGCGCAGGGTGTTCGAGTTACCGGTCTGGGTGGAGACATGAGTATGAATCGAGCAACCAGGGAAGCATGCCATTCCCAGCACTGGGTACCATATGTTGATGCGTGGACCACGAAACATCGGCACCAAATTTGTACGGCCGGCCTTGCGCCGGGTTCGGTGGTGGAGGATAATATGCGTCTCGATGCGATGGCTCTCAACTTCCTTCAGAGTGCAATGACAGAGGTGTCCGGGGCCGACATCCCTGACAAGCACTTGCATTACTATTTGGAGTGGATGCGCACGATTCAAAACAAATCATTTGACGCTTCACTGCTTCCCGAAAATGGTGATGGCAAGGGCCTTGGAGCTGCTGGCGAGGCAATTAGCCGCATTGGACCAAACTTACCTGCAATTCTAAGGGGCGAGATGACTGTCCTGTCAATCCTCACTCAGGATAACCTGCTAAGTCGGGTGTACTCGGAGTGGTGCTCTGACCGCTGCTACTCTCAAATCGCGGCGTATTGTAAAGGTCTGGGCCAATCCTATCCCGGAATGAAGGTTCTCGAAGTTGGTTCTGGCACCGGGTCGGCAACACTGCCTGTTCTCGAGGAATTGAATGGTGGTGAATCCCGCTATATCCGCGAATACGACTTCACAGATCTTTCGACCGGATTCTTTGAGCCCGCGAGAGAGAAGCTAGGTGACCTTGCAGATGTCGTCAACTTCAGAGTTTTAGATGTTTCTCGTGACGCTGCGGAGCAAGGCTTCGAGACTGGGACTTATGACCTGATCATTGCAAGCAACGTTATCCATGCAACGCCACGTATAGACGAGACTCTCCGAAATATCCGACCGCTCCTCAAGCCTGGAGGTAAATTCATCCTCATGGAAATACCTCGTCTCATCACCTTCGTAAATTTCGTGTTCGGTCTATTCGAAGGCTGGTGGGCGGGCTACGATGAGGGCCGTAAACTCTCGCCGCTTCTCTCACCATCCGAGTGGATTCAAAAACTGCAGTCTGCGGACTTCGTCAATGCGGAGATGCCCTTCACAGATTATTCAGAAGAAGATGGTGGTAACCTTGGCGTCTTCATTTCTAATGCGCCTGTCTCGCCAACGCGTAGCGAACTGCCAGCGATTCACCTTGTTACTGATTCCGACCAATCCAAAACTGGTGGAGTTGACGTTCAACTGCAGGAAATACGCAGTTCATGCCCTGAATACAGAATCACCTCGCATCCCGTCTCAGCTTCTTCTCCTGGTGGTGGGATTGTTGTTATGCTGCCTGAAGTGGCAAAGCTTCTGTGCAATGGCCCCGATGCAGATTCATGGGGTGCGCTAAAGAGTTGGATCTTAGATGCACAGGCTGTATTATTTATCAGCAATGGCAGTATGGTACACCTTGACGAGGCGGAAACAGGCTTGTGGACAGGATTTGTTCGTTCCCTACGCCTGGAGCTGCCTAACATACGCCAGGTTACCCTCGACGTCCTAACCCCCGATGTGTCCGTCCTTAGCAAGTTGTCTGAAGTTTTTCCTGTTCTGTTCGCTAGTCCGACGTTTGACTTGGGCCGGTCCTCAACCGAGATTGAGACCGAGTTCGCGGAGTTAGATGGGCAGCTCTTTGTATCACGCTTCATGCATCGCGCTGCTTTGACTAAAGATATCGCCCTGACCAACAGACAGGCTCCCACAGAGTTGGTTCCTTTCGTTGGAAGCGGCCGCACCCTCACCGCGGAACTTGGCGTTCAGGGACTTCTGGAAACGATCCGCTGGAAAGATGATCTCGAGGCACCCCCTCTCGGGCCAGACGACGTCCGCTTTGAGCTTCGCGCGGCTAGTATCAACTTCAAGGATGTCCTGATCGCCGCCGGCCAGCTCGAGGGCATAACTGAAATGCGGAATGACTGTAGTGGCGTGGTTGTCGAAGTTGGGGAACGAATGCGGGATCGTTTCAAGCCTGGAGACCGTGTTTGTGCTCTCTATTCGCGTTCTTACACCAACTATCCGATGGTGCACGGAGACTGCTGTCAAATAATCCCGGATTCTATGTCATTTGCTGAAGGTGCCTCCCTCCCAATTGTCTGGGCCACGGTGTATTATTCCATTGTGGACAAAGGATGCTTAGCGAAAGGAGAGAAGGTCTTGATTCATTCCGCTGCGGGCGCAGTTGGTCAAGCAGCGATTATGCTCGCCCAGCACATTGGAGCGGAGGTCTTTGCTACCGTTGGCAGCGACGCGAAGCGCGACCTGCTTCATGAAAGGTACGGTGTTCGTCGAGATCATATTTTCTCGAGTCGAACAACAGCTTTCAACGGTGGTATCAAGCGTCTTACCAATGGTTATGGCGTCGATGTGGTCTTGAACTCTCTCGGAGGTGAAGTTTTCCGAGAGACATGCAATATTATGGCTCCATTTGGACGCTTCGTCGAGATCGGTAGAAAGGACCTTATGGATGATGCCCTGATGCCCATGGAGTTTTTGCTCCGGAACATCACATTCGCCTACGTAGACTTGACAGTTATAATTGAGCAGAGGAAAACACTAGCGAGACGCCTTCTCCACGATGTGGCTGCTCTCGCCGAAGCTGGCTCTATCCGGCCAGTTACGCTCACTACGCTTCCAATTTCCGATATTGAAACTGCTTTCCGCCAAATTCAAGCTGGAAAACACACTGGCAAGATCATTCTCACAGTGGAAGAGAATCAGCGAGTTGTGGTAAGTCACCATCAGCAGGAAATGTGCCCAAGGCGTCAAAACTAATTTGCTTTAGGCTGTTCCCTCCATACCAGCTCAAGCTGAGCTCCGGGAGAACGCCACCTATGTTATTGTCGGTGGATTTGGTGGTCTGGGCCGTGCTGTGATCTCTTGGCTTGCAGATCACGGTGCTAAGAATATTCTCAGTCTTTCACGCTCAGGGATAAAGGATCAAGAAACTCGCGCGTTTGTTGAGGAAATTCGAGCAAGAGGGGTCACTTTAGTGGCTAAGCCTTGTGATGTCGCCTCGCCAGAGGCAGTTAGCACCCTAGCGCAAGATATCAGACAAGAGGGTCTCCCGCCTGTTCGGGGCATCATCAACTCCGCCATGGTACTCCAGGTACGTTCTACCTTGTCGAGCTATTTGTTTTACATGATGCTAATAGTTTTATAGGACTTTCTGTTCGAAGAGATGACCGCAGATCACTGGCGAATTAGCCTGGCATCCAAGGTTCGCGGTTCCCAGAACCTGCACCGATATTTCAAGGAACTGGATTTCTTTGTCCTAATGTCCTCAAGTGTTGCTGTAACTGGTAACTACGGACAGTCAAATTATTCCGCTGCGTGCAGCTTCCAAGATGCCATAGCCCGCCATCTTACTGCCCAAGGTCTTCCCGCCTTCTCTATCAACATCGGTTCTGTTCGCGAAGTTGGATTTGTTAGCGAAAATCCAGAGGTCTGTGAAGCCCTGCGGAAGAATGGATTGAGCCCCATCAGTGTCAATGACGTGTTGGTAATTCTCAACTACGCCATTACCAACCCACGTTCCAAAATTCCCTCCGATTGTCACTGTGCCATGGGTCTCATACCCGAGGAGGACACAGCCGCAAAGGGCCCATTCTGGAAATCCGAACGTCGATTTTGCCATCTGGTTCAAGATCACAAGGTTGGCACGAAAGCCACCAACAATGAATCTGTGGATGCGCTCTCCCTCCTTTCCAATGCCACCAACCTTGATGATGCCACTGAGATCATTTGCAATACAATTCTCCAGCAACTGAGCAAGCTCATTGCTACTCCGGTTGAAATGCTCAGCTCATCCGAGAGCTTAGATAGCTACGGCGTTGACTCATTGGTTGCGGTCGAGCTACGCAATTGGATTGGAGCTTACCTACAGGCTAACGTACAGCTTATGGTGTTACGAGGCACAGGAAGCATCCAGCAGCTAGCCCAGATAGTGACGAAGGAGTCTCGCCTGATTAACTCCACCACTTCCTAGACTTTTTGTAACCCAATTTGATTATGTTTTCGTTGAATATTCTACTTGATTTGTCTTTTTTCTTTTGGCATTTTTCTTGTGTTTTTTTCTTTCCTAATAATGCTCTAATGTCCCCTAGACCTAATCATATTAGTTTTGAATATATCAACGTCCCGATTAACAAACATGAAATAATAGTACCCAAAACCTTCTACCGATTACAGATGAGATTCGTAGTGGATCATCTCAAATTCAGGGCGCGATCCACTATGGAGGGCATAAATGTGGATATGCTGCGTCATGTGGTGTCACGGTGTCACGTTCTACGGCAGAGTTTCATGGACTCCTACTGAATCGAGCCGCTGAATCCACATTGTATGCAGGGCTACTCCGTCAAAGCTAGGACCTCCAAGTTTGTGGCAGCGGTTTGGCATATATGCCCTTCCGACGTATTGGTGGTGATAGCGAAATATATAGGCAGTGACCTACGGTTTTGACTAATGGATGAGAGGATAGAGAAGTGAAATTCGGTAAGGAAAGCCGACATAAGTCTTTCGATTCATTAATCAATTAGGGAACTCATCTGTTGGAGCCTATGAGATGCATTAATCTATTTACAAAATAACCTGATCATAACGAGTGCGCCTTTGTCCTTTGCCGTAGCCATTTCCGATGAACCTGATGCCATGTTGATTGTTAGGGATGTTCCGACTGTAAGCGCTGCTAGCCTCGTACTTTTAACCGAGAGAATGATAAGGCATAGCCGAGAGGGTTTTATATATGATGCTTTGGAAAATGAGTGTATAAAATGGTATGATTTCGAAGAGAATGTTGATGGTGAATTCGGTCACCTGCCAGGGCGCATGCGGCAACGACCATATCGTACGTGCTTGTTTCTGGCCGTGGACCGTGTGAATTTCTGGCCACAGAGTTCACAACTGAAACTTTTGGCTCGTCCGCTCTTTTCACGGAGGTGACGTTCGTAGTTTCCTGGCGAAGAGAACGCGCGACCGCCACAACTGTGCTCGAAACATCGAATTGGGGTTTTAGTATAATGGGCGCGCTTGGGGTTGGGGGGAGCAAAAGATGATGATAGGGCTGAGGAGCTTTTTTTGCGATGGGTCCGTGAGGACTTGTCTGCCGGGGGAATTTCGAAGTAGTCTTGTTGGGCTTGTTCCTGTAGTGTATCGTACTGGTCTACTTGGTCGGAACAAAGGGGCCCAGAGCTGAGCGATGCTGGTGATGGAGCAGCGGATTCATATGAATTTGAAGACGAGAACCAATCGACCATGTTGTTCACTGGACTCTCTGGGCTCTGCGTCATCTTTGCCTGAGGGTCCTCCAACGCCGTGGAGAGGGGTGCGGCGCATTGACTCGACCAGTGGTTCAAGGGTAGGGAATAGTACTCAGGAAAAGAAAACAAGGGAGGCTGCCAGATAAAGTCCTGGGAGCTTATGCTCTGGCTGTGAGTTGGCGCATGGGGAGGACTTTCATCCCAGTTCATCCATAGGTTATCTGTGGATAATGCCGGCGGGAGCCCGTACGGTGGCTCGTCGAGGGTCGACATGGTAGCGTTCACAGCTCGCAAGTTTTGAGATAGAGCACTGGATTGTGCTGTTTATCCCCCGAAACAAGTATCGAGGCAGTAGGAGCGTTGCGGGTAGCGGGGTAGAACGATGTATTCAGTGACCCTAGCTTATAAACTTTCCAACGCGAGGTGTAAGATGTGACACTTTGCACCGAGAGGACAGCGATGGGTCTCCGCTGGGAAGAAGTAGAAATTTTTGGAATTCGGGTCTTGAATAATATTCGAATCTCGGCTGCACAAAAGTCTGGAGACATTGAGGATGGCCGTGGCGCCAACCCGCTGACGTTTGTGGCCAGAAAGGCACAGAACCATTGGAATTATTGGCGCCAGCCAGAACACAAAAGTGGTAAGTCACTGATTCAGTTGGCAGCGGAGCGGGAGCTGAAAGCATGCCCGTGGCTTTTGCTCCGGAGTGGATATGAATACGATTGGCGCCTGGGGTCCAGTGGAGCCGATGTCTGGCCCTGGGCGATCGACAGTGATATTGGAATCTGGATAAGCTCGACAGCTCGACAGGTTCGTGATTGAGAATGCTGCAGTGGGTTTTCCCGAGATCGACAGCCAACCAGCACGGGCTTCGGGCATCTCGCTCGGTCCGGAGATATATCCACTGAGGCTGCCTGAAAGGTACCACGGCCCTGAGTCGTATTGGTTCCTTCGGGCTCCATCTTATGTGGGGAGGGACAAAGAATCTGGCAAAAGATTTGAGTTTGGTCGAAAAAAAGCCAATTATGAAGCCGGAGAATCTCGCTCCCCAAGCTGCGGCTTGGTTCCTCACGGCCCAGAGATCCAATTTCATCTCCCTCCTCTGTACTTCCCCATCACGCCAATTCCGGTGTTTCACTGGCTGCCCCACGGTACAGGTGGCATTGGTCTACTTTTTCCCCTTTGGGAGTTGGCTTCGGCCGGATTCGAATTAATGTTGTCAGTTATTGCTTGAGATTACCGTGGCTCCTGGCCAATGAACTTGGCTCATGCTTGGGACTTTTATGCGATCGCTGAGATTTTCTCCAAGGTTGTCCGCAGCAATGGGTCCCTCTTGCTGCGGAATTTCTGCTGATCTTCCTGAATCATTTCCCTTTCTTGCCGGTTTTGTCTTGTTCTTTTGTTTTTTCAAGTGATTCGTCAGATCGAGGTACAGTCCTCAAAGTGCCATGACTGGTAGTCCAATAAACAAAGGAACCCAAAGTTGGTCAGAGCGGCGGCCACAGGTACCACTGCATCGTGGGCGGCTGCACGCTGACATTTGACACACCAGCCTTCCATAATTCCAAACCTCAGGAAAACAAAATACCAATAAAATGCAGGCAAAAAAAAAAAATCAAGGACAAATAAAAAAGATATCATGAAAATGCCGGTGATGACGTTATTCTCACAAGAGTAGTGCCGGATAAGGGGTCGCGGAAAAAAAAAAAAGAAAGTTCAAAAAAGGCAACGCCAGGGACGGTCCACGGTTTGGCAGCCAACGCGAGGCTTTTCTGACCGCCACGAGGGCATCTGAGTTCTCGTCGATGCAGTTCCTTACTAGTCTTCGGCGCTAGTCGAGGGACCTTGTGTTGGCGCCCTCTTGGCCCATCCTTCCTCCATCCGACCATCGACCCGCCTGCAGAGTCACAAAATAGGCCCGAGTGGGTCGGACTATGTGGGCCCATCTAGGAACGCGCTGAAGATGAGGTATCGACAAACATCGAGATGATGGACACCGCTCGGCAGGAAGAATTATTCAGCCCGACGAGTAAGCGAGTGGAGTTGAGGTGGGCGAGTTCTTGACCTTTGTAGGAAGTGGTGTTTCCGGGCCCATCATAGTGTATCGAAATTTACTGCTAAGTGATTGCTAGCATGGGCAATAAAATGCCCTGGCTTTTAGAACGATATTCCTGAGTTGGTACTGAAACCAAGCGTAAACGTCCCTCATCTGTGGTAGGAATTAGGCTTCTTGAGAAGGCAGTCAATTCTTTCTTGCTGCCACTCCTTTCCTCTCGAAAAATATCATAATTGCGACCCAAAATGGTGCAGAATACTACAGGCGCAGGGATGCCGTCCAATGGTACGTCGTCGACGTACGAGGCGATTGAAAATGATTTCAGGGAGATTTGCGCAGAGGTTCTTCGCCGGCCAGTCGGGAAGATCAGGATGAACAAGTCTTTCCTTGCGCAGGGTGGAGATTCTTTACTAGCAATCAAGTTAATGGCGCGCTGTGGAGAGGCGGGGTATAACATCACCATCCACGATCTTCTCCAAACGACCAGCATCAAGAAGCTATGCGAGTCCGTGATGCCATCCGAAGAGGCGACCGCGCCAGTGCCCTCAGAATCACCCTGCGACAACGGTGTTTTATCCTCCTCAAACCAACGCCACTCTTCCCTTGCGATTCGCCTGAGCGGCGTACAGCAACTCTATGTGTCAGGAAAAGCGTGGAACGCGAGGCTATTCCGGATCGATGGGGAAGTCGAGGAGTCAAAGGTTTTGGATGCGCTCAAGACTCTCGTCGACAGACATCCCATTCTGCGAGCGGAGACGAGCCAGGGTGCGGGGGACAATCAGGATGGAGGTTTATTAATATCCGAGGGGGACGACACCGTCGCATTCGAAAGGAAAGAACTGAAGAGCGGATTGGACAACTCGGAGTCCGAATTGCTGGAGAATGTCGAAACGTCGCTGCGGATGGAACACCTGCCACTTTTCGCAGCTGTTGTATTTGTGCAAGAGGGCACGTGCTCCGCTCGTTTCCTTCAACTTACTGCCCATCGCGCTCTTGTTGACGCGACTTCATGGGTGCTCATCGGGCAGGAACTATACGACGCGCTCGCGACGAATCCCTCCGACGATAAACGACCTAACAACTTGTTTCATAATTGGGTCGGGGTCAAAGGTGGTGGTACTTTCGACTGGGGTTTCTCTGCCTCGAATGGTGCTACACATTGGGAGGCGCAGGAAATAACGAACGATAATCCCGATCGCAACGAGCTCGGCCACGGAAATGCAATTGTTATCGCGGCGCAAGAGGTGGACGCTGGTTTATCGGAGCGGTTACAAGCAACCGAATTACACCAAATCCTACGCACGGAGCCGAGAGATTTACTCGTTGCTGCTCTTTACCTCACTCTACGGGAAATAGATCCTACTCTCAACGATACCTTGACTTTCAATGTAATTGTTGATGGTAGATGTAAGGATAACTCTGGTGACTTTGCGGGCACGGTTGGCTGTTTCGACACGGTTGCGCCTGTAAAGTTCCGAAAGGGGGCGGGTGAAGACAATGTGCAACTCATTCGGAAAGCTAAGGACATGCGATTAGGCTATGTAACAAAGGAAGACAAGCTGCCCTCACTGTCCGGAGACAGAGGTAGTTACATCACTCTGGATACCACCGGGTTCCAGCAGGGGCCAATTGTACCAAGAACTGGCCTACATTGGGTTCAGGAGTGTGAAAGCTTTGCAGAACTACCAGCTGCTTGCCTGATGCAGGTGGTACCATACTGGACAAATGGTGAATTTAAAATCCGGTTCAGAGTCCAGCATGGACTTCCGGCTGCATCAAAGACCAACCAGATTTCTGAGACCTTCCGAAACACTCTGGATGGCTTGATCTCCCAACTCCAAAAGTCCACAACCCAAATTACCCTGAGCGACTTCCCCCTTCTCGACCTTACGTATCCTGAGCTTGACAGCCTGGTTTCTGACCATCTAAAGCGCATATCTTCAGACCCACTTGAAGACATGGAGGCATTATTTCCGTGTACACCAAGACAAGAGGCATTTTTGGTGGCTCAAGCAGTCTATCCTGACATGTATCAATGCTCCTTCATCGTGAGGATAGAAACAACAACATCCGATACTCCTTTGGACTATGATCGTCTCTGTGCGGCGTGGGCTCAGGTTGTAGAGCGCCATCCTGCTCTAAGAACTGTTTTCATTGAGAGCCCAAACCACTCTGGCAGGTTCGACCAGGTGGTATTGAAACAAGGATTAAGCTCTGTCAGGTACCTGGATGATGGGGACAAAAGGACAGCGCATGAACTTTCTTCACGCCGCCCGATTGAATTCAAAAACTACCAATGCACACATCAATTGACCCTATGTGAAATATCGCCTTACTCGGTATACTTGCGTCTCGACATATCTCACGCTGTCGTTGATGGGCAGTCTGCTTATGTTTTGTTGCGGGACCTAACCTCCATCTACAGCGACCAAGCTATGGAGGGACCAATAACCCCCTACCATGATTTTGTTCTCTACCAACAACAGCTTTCTGAGAAGGAATCGCTGGGGTATTGGACCAAATACCTTTCGGGTGCCCAGCCGTCCTTTTTTCCCACTAAGGGTGAACAACTTGGCCGGCAGGACTTGAGAACAGTCCGCCGCCATGTCGAATTTAATGAAGCTGGCTTGGAAGAGTTTTGCGGTAGGTTTAATATCACCCCTGCTAACATCTGCCAGGTGGCCTGGGCGCTGGTGCTTAGGTCCTATACGGGTTCGGAGGAAATTTGTTTCTCGTACGCGACATCCGGGCGAGATATCCCTCTCAAGGGCATTAACAATACGGTTGGGGCGTTTCTAAATATCGTTATTTGCCGTGTACTGGTACAGGGAGCCACCCCCGTGGGACAGGCGCTGTTGCAAGCCAAGACGGACTTGGTGGAAAGCTTGGCCTACCAATACTTTCGCGCAACGGATAGTGACACTCAAGCCGGAATCATGAACCGCCTCAAAGGCAACACACTGATGTCGTGTCAGAGAAATGCGGCCCAAGAATTCAAGGGATCAAATCTTGGCTTTGAGCTAGTTGATGCCGTAAACCCGAACGAAGTAAGTATTATGGTCATTGGAGTGAGAATTAAACTTTAACCGTCATGCTCTAGTACGATATATCCGTTGGTATTTTCACTGGTCCCTCAAGTCTCGACGTGATGATTGATTTCTGGCACTCACGGATACCCCAATCCACCATGGAGGCCGTTGCGGAAAGCTTTGAACGGGCATTTGTCAGTATTCTGAATGATGCCAGCGGTACCCTGGGGGCCATCGACGTTGTTACTCCCAGGGACATTTCCCAGATCCGCGAATGGGGCGGTAAAAGCCCCGAGCCAGCAGATTATCGCATCCAAGACCGGTTCGACGAGCAACGGCTTCTTCGACCCGATGCTTGGGCGTTACAAGGGTGGGATGGTGATTTCACCTACCAGCAGCTTGACGAAGAGGCAAATAAATTAGCATCACACCTTGTTACCTTGGGGGTTCAACCAGAAACAAAGGTTCCGATATGCTTCGAGAAGTCAAAGTGGGCGATCGTCAGTCAGCTTGCAATTCTCAAGGCTGGAGGCGCCGTAGTCCCATTGGGTACAAACCAACCGCTGAAACGGACGGAGCTTATTGTTCAGGACCTAGAGGCAACTATAATCCTAACAACAGCGAAGCTTGCAGCCAAGTTTCAGGGTCTTCTCCAAGATATCATTGTCGTGGATGAACATTTCATGTTTTCACTTTCCCCATCCTCAGCTCCTGCTTGCGCCGCGACGCCTGACAACTGTGCGTTCATTATCTATACCTCAGGCAGTACTGGTGTCCCCAAAGGCGTTGTTCTTCCACACTCAAGCTTGTGCACCAGTCTTCACCACCTCGGTGCTAGGTTTAATCTCGGTCATCATACGCGAACCGTTCAATTTTCCGCCTACACGTTCGATATCTCAATCCAGGATATATACACGACCTTGCATTACGGAGGTTGTCTTTGTGTAATATCTGACGACGATAGAATCCATAACCTTGCTTCCGCGATGCACAAGTATCAGGTTAACTGTGCTGGACTCACATCGACCGTCGCCGGCCTTATCTTCCCCCAGGAAATTCCGTCTCTCACAACATTGGTTCTCCTTGGAGAGGCAGTGAAGCCAGCCGTCGTTGAGCAGTGGATAAATCATGTGGATGTACTAAACGCGTATGGACCCTCCGAGTGCTCCATGCAAGCTAGTACAAACTTGCTTACACCCGGCTGCAATGCATTAAACATCGGTTTCCCCTTTGCTGGAGCTCTGTGGGTTGTAGATCCAAATGATTACAACCGCTTGGTTCCCATTGGCGCACCAGGAGAGCTGTTGATCGAAGGCCCGATCCAAGCACGTGGCTATTTAAATGATCAAGTGAAGACTGCAGCAGCCTTTGTGACGGATGCAACGTGGATGCTCAAGAATGGGTTCGGGACAGGACATCGGCTTTATCGGACTGGAGACCTTGTGTACCAGAACCCTGACGGCTCAATCACTTACATCGGACGTCGCGACACTCAAATCAAGGTTCGCGGCCAGCGTGTTGAAGTTGGAGAAATTGAGCATTTCCTTCTCCAGCATGAGTTGGTTGTTGACGCTGCTATTATCTTTCCTCGCCAAGGCCCGTGTCAAGATCGCTTGGTAGGCCTCCTTACATTAAAGGATTTTCATTCAGCAGCGGGATCGACGACAGATATTGTGCCTGTTCTACACGACAGGCTACCTTTAGCAAAGGGTCAGATATCTACTGTGTGCCACGAGCTCACGTCCCATGTTCCGGAGCATATGGTTCCAAATGTCTGGATTCCGCTCGAGACAATGATGCCGCAAAACGACTCCTCTAAACTTGATAGAAAAAGGTTGGGACAATGGGTTGAAAGTCTTGAAAATGGTCTTTATGAGGCGCTTGTAAGCTCTAATAATGACCAGCTCCAGAGTCGGGACGCGGAAACATCAATTGAACGAGAGGTGCAAAATGCTTGGGCGGATGTATTGCGTCTGCCACTGAGCCAGATCCCGATAGAACAAAAGTCGTTCCTGGGCGTAGGAGGGGACTCCATATCTGCAATGCGGGTGGTTTCATGGTTGCGTACACGGGGACTCAAACTAGGTGTAAGAGAAGTACTTGAGAGCAAGTCGATTGCCGATTTAGCCCGCACAGCTCAGCCGCTCGGCTTTCCGGAAAGTGCCAATGAGCCTTCCCTTTTGTCTCCTGCCCAGCAATGGTTCTTCGAATCGATCGCTACAGAAGACGACCGACTGAACTCCAAGGGCGACCATCGGTACAATAGCAGTGTGTATCTCGTCCCTCGAGAAGTACTGGACTCAAAAAGCGTTTCCCGTGGAATACGAGCTCTCATATCCCGACATCCCATGCTGCGTTCCCGATTTCAAGGCGATAGCGTTTACGGGTGGCACCAGACTGTTGCTGGTGATGGGCATAATTCGTATGGTTTCGAAACCCACGTCGTCAAAAGCCAAGTGGAAGTCGACAATATTATTGCGATAGCCCAGGGCAATCTTGATCTAGAACAAGGGCCTGTATTTTCCGCCCGATTCATTGAGATCACTTCAGATCCGGAGCGAGAGCAGATTCTCTTCATGACTGCTCATATCCTGGCGGTGGACCGAGCCTCCTGGTCCGTTCTGGAAAGGGATTTGAATTATATACTGCGAAATCAAAATCCACTTGTTACCCGCCCCCTGCCCTTCCAGAGTTGGATCAAGTTGCAGGCCGAAAACTGTCGAAAACAAATTCAAACGCCTGCCCAGTTAGCAAAGCCTGTTTTGCCCGTGGACATTCCAACTGGATTGGCAAATTACTGGGAACTAGCGGATAATCTGCAAGTTGATGAGATCGTCGAAAAAGTAACACTGGACTCGGAACACAGGTCGCTTCTGTTTGGGAAAGCAAACGCCGCATTACGTACAGAACCCACCGAGATATTGCTCGCGGCTTTGTTCAAAGCTTTCAAAGATGCTTTCCCTGACAGGCCTGTGCCGGCGGTTTTTGACAGATATCATGGACGACACTCTATAGAATCCGAAATGGACCCATCGGATACCGTGGGATCCTTCACGGCCTTGACACCTATCCATATACCCCGTCAGGATCCCAATATCCTTTTGGACATTCTTAAAATCACAAAGGACAGACGCCGGGCAACCCCCGGACGAGGCCTACCGTATTTTAATTCTAGCTTTTTCACGCCTGAGGGCAAGGAGGCTTTCGCCCGCCACCAACCTATAGAGGTTCTGTTCCAACTATATGATGGGCGAGCACTACTACCAGAGGATGCCAACCTGTTTGACAGGCGACCTACTGTCGGAAATATTGGTGGAATCGCCCGACGCCCGTCCATTTTTGACATTGACGTCAACATCTTTCAGGGAGAGCTGCAAATTGAGTTGAAATATAATCGCCACATGAAACACCAAGACAAAATCAAGGAATTGGCTAAATTGTACGCTTGCAGCGTACGCGAGCTTCTTCACGAACTCACAACAACCCAGCCAACATTTACCTTGAGCGACTTCCCTCTCCTACACATGAATCCCCAAAGCCTACGTAACCTCCAGGACAATTTACTCCCAGCTGCTGGGATTTTCGCACATGAAATTGAAGACATTTATCCCTGCTCACCAGTTCAACAGGGTATCTTGATGAGTCAAGTAAAGTCGCCCTCGGAGTATTTTATCCAGCAGTCCTTTGAGATACTCCCAACCAATCCTGGAGTGACCCCCAAGATCGACCAACTGCTTCAGGCTTGGGAGGTACTCGTAAATCGCCATCCCATGCTGAGAACTCGCTTCATTTCGTCGTCGGCTGTGGCCGAAGATCGGATGTTTGACCAAGTGGTATTGAAAACTTGCAGGGCCCCAATGGAGTATGTTTGCGTCGGAGAAGATGAGGTCGCATCGCACTTAGCCGTCAAAGCCACCTTAAATTACGACGACATTGATAAGGATATCGGCCACAAGATCACTTTTTATTCCACCCCCTCAAACAAAACATACGCGAAGGTCATAGTTAGTCATGCTCTGGTTGACGCAGCCTCTCTCATGCTTCTGCAAATTGAACTTGCTCGAGTATATGACGGGATTCTTGCCCCTAATACCCCCGGTCCGTCGTACGGAGCGTATATATCCTACCTACAACAGACTCCAGTCGACGAAGCTGTTCAATACTGGACAAATAGACTAGCAGACGCCGAGCCTTGTTACCTTCCAACTCTCACCGTGATTCAGCCTACGACTACTGATCCCAGTGCTTCCCCCCAACGGCTGGCTTTGCAGAGCGTAAGCTTGGATATCGATTTCACGGATCATATCAACCGGTTTAGTAAATCCAGTGGCGTAACGCCCGCTAATCTCTTTCAACTTAGTTGGGCTTTGGTTTTGGCCCAATATACCGGATCTAATGATGTATCGTTCGGTTACCTCTCCAGCGGCCGAGATGTACCTGTCAACGGAGCTCACGAAATGGTTGGCCCTCTCATAAACATGCTAGTGTCGCACATCAATATGATCCCAGAGCTCAGCGTGCAAGAAACCCTTCAGCGAGTGCAGGATAACTTGTTCGAAAGCTTCAATTATCAACGCGCGCCATTGATTCAGATCTGGCATGCTCTCCAGCTACAAGGGCGAAGTCTCTTCAACACCGCGCTTTCGTATCGGCCCGTTGTTTCGTCGGCAAAGGAAAAGCTTGGGCTCGACCTCCGGCAAGTTGCAGGCGAAGATCCGACAGAATACGATGCCACGGTCAACGTTTTTGCATCACAGAACAGGACCTCTATATCCTTACAGTATTCTCCGAAATTCCTCTCTGGCGAAAGTGCACTTCGCCTTTTGAGATGTATGAAGAAAGGATTGCGATCCTTGATTTCTAATAAAGATTCCCCTCTTTCTAGTATTGACATCCTCCCACAAGAGGACGTGACCCAGGTTTGCAAATGGAACGCGGAAATTGCCAAGGTCGATAGCCAATCTTGCATTCACGAGGTTGTTACTTCTCAGCGACTCTTGAGACCAGGTGCTCCAGCCGTATGTGCGTGGGACGGAGACCTCACCTACCAGGAGTTGGATACAATGGCCGACAACCTTGCCTACCATCTGGGTACTCAATTGGGTGTGGGCCCTGAGGTTATGGTCGCCCTCTGCCTAGACAAGTCAAAATGGGCCATCATTGCACAACTGGCCGTGTTGAAGGCTGGAGGGTGTGTTGTATCCGTGAATCCAAAGCACCCAACCCAGCGACTGGAAGCCATTCTCAGAGATATTAATGCACATGTCGTCTTAACTACGGAGAGATACTCTAGCCTTTTCACCACCGTTACTCCTCAAATTTTGCACATGGATGCTGCCCTTTTTGCCGAACTCCCGGCGGCCACCGGCGCTCCTCCCCAAAGAGCTACTTTGGATAATGCAGCGTTCATAATCTATACGTCGGGCAGTACTGGCATGCCCAAGGGTGTGATTCTTACTCATCTTGCCCTGTGGTCTAGCTTTCAAGCCCATGGGAAAGTCTACCGAATGACACCCAATACCAGATCACTCCAGTTTGCTTCCTATACTTTTGACGCAAGCATTAGTGATATATGGGCTACCATTACACATGGAGGTTGTGTTTGTGTGATTTCCGAGGAGGAGCGCATGAATAACCTCCAGCAGGTGCTCGAATCCTATCATGCAACCCATGCACAGCTGACCCCAACGGTTGCGGGCCTGCTGGACATCCCATCCATTGGCTCGTTAAACACACTCGTTTTAGGGGGTGAGGCAGTGAAGGAAGCCATGGTTGAAGAATACGCTAAAGCAGCCGGAAGAGTAAGGGTTCTCAATGGATACGGACCCTCGGAATGTTCAATCTATACTACATGTGGCGCACCTCTCGTGGAAAAGGTCCAGGCACCCAACATCGGAAGACCCCTTGTTGGAAGTGTTTGGGTTGTAGCCAATGAGAGGATTTGCCCCATTGGTGCTGTTGGCGAACTTTGGATTCAGGGCCCACTGCTCGCCAGAGGGTATCTCAATGACCAAAACAAGACGGACGCTGCATTTGTTCCCAACCCTCTATGGGCGAAATCGGTTGGGCTCGAGGGCCATCGCTTCTACCGAACCGGTGATCTGGTTCGGCAGGCCTTGAACGGCGATATAATATACCAGGCTCGAAAGGACTCCCAGGTCAAAATCCGCGGCCAGCGTGTAGAGGTTGGCGAAATAGAATACAGGGTAAAAAAGCTACTTCCCGTCGCTAAGAGTCTTGTCGCTACCCTCATTAACCCCGGGGGTAATCCAGCTTCCCTCGTCGTGGCCGTGGCCATGGAGCTGGCGAAAGAATTCGTCGGGCCTAATCCTTCATTCAACTCAGCCCAGGAAATTCTGTTTCAAAGCACACCCCAGCTCCGTGAAGCCTTTGGTCAACTACATACGTATCTAGCCGATGCCCTGCCTTCATACATGTTACCCCGGCTGTTCATTCCGGTAGCGGAGTTACCACAGACAACCTCCGGGAAGTTGGACCGACGTTCGCTCCGCCAGCTGCTTGAAAGCCTCCCGGAGGAAACACTCTTCCAGTACTCCCTTTCCGATAGCTCCAATGTTTCCCCGGCCACAGAGTTAGAAAAGAAACTCCAATCTCTCTGGGCAGCTGTCCTGAATATTGACACTTGTCGGGTGGGAGTCCAGGATCACTTCCTCCACGTTGGCGGCGACTCATTCACAGCGATGAGACTCGTCTCTCAGGCCAACAGCTCTGGTATTCCCTTAACGGTTGCTGATGTTTTCCGCTATCCTAAATTACAGGATATGGCTCTGTATATTGAAAAGCAGAGCTCTCTTGGCCAGGAGGCTGAGGAGGTTCCCAGGTTTTCCCTATGGAAAGAGGCGAGCGGCTCCGCTGATCAGACAGCTGTGGAGCTGAAGCGATTGTCTGGCCTTTGCAATATAAGCCCTGATCGAATTGAGGATGTGTATCCATCTACTCCTCTGCAAGAAGGTCTCATGGCCATCACCGCTCAGAAGCCTCGCGCTTACGTTGGACGCTGGGTGTTTCGTCTTTCTGGAACCACGGACATTGAACTGTTCAAGATTTCGTGGGATCGCCTGGCTCAAGAGGTGCCGATTATTCGCACGAGGATCATTCCGGGTAAATACTCCGGTGCATTGCAGGTTGTAGTGCAAGAGCGCCTTTCGTGGCTTCATGGCCAAGATCTTCAAACCTATATCAGAAAAGATGAGCAAAAGTCATTCACGTATGGACAACCGTTGATGCGGTTTTCCATCATTATGACTGATGAACCGGAGCGGTACTTTGTTCTAACCGCGCATCATAGCGTATATGATGGAGCTAGTTTGGGCAAAATACTTGACGCCGTGACGTTGTTATACGAAGGCAATGATCTTCCACCCGTCCCATCGTTCACAAGATTTATTCGCTACCTCGAAACACAAGATACAACTGCCTCCCAGCAGTTCTGGAAGTCACAACTCGAAGGTGATACCGGGGCCCCGTTCCCTTCTCTGCCGCGTCCCACCTACAGACCCCAACCCTCCAAAAAGATGGGCACCTGCATTGAAGTTCCTTTAGTAGACGGCATGACTACTATGGCCTCCGTCCTAAGAGGCGCGTGGGCGCTAGCGGTCTCCCCATACAGCGGTAATGACGTTGTCTTTGGTGTCGCTCTTTCTGGCCGTGCGGCCCCTGTCCCAGGAGTTCTAGAGATGTTAGCTCCTACAATCACAACGGTTCCCGTCCGAGTACAAATCGATTTCAATCAACCCGTCCCTGAGTTTCTTGCAGCAGTACACCAGCAAACTGTTGATATGATGCCATTTGAACACACTGGGCTGCACCACATCCGCCGTCTCCTTGGCGTAAATCTCGAGTTACCTCATCTTTTTGCTGTCCAGCCCGCCCAAGAGCAAGAGCGTATTGCAGATGGGAAGATTTGGTCCTACCAACCCGGCCTAGCGCCAGAATTCGATCTTGATGGCTACGCACTTACAGTGGAGTGTTTCACTGGTTCAAGCGGCGGCAGTACCATCCAGGTCGAAGCCCACTTTGATGAGAACGTCATCCCATTTCCGCAGATGACCAACCTCCTCCATCGATTCCGACACATCTCCACCCAACTCCTTCAAATACATACTACCCGATTGGACGGTAATGCGAAGAGATTGGGCGAGCTAGACCTTCTCAGCCCCGAAGAGGTTACTCAACTTATGAGCTTCAATCGCGACGTTCCCAAGAGGAAGCACGCGTTGGTCCATGATCTAGTCTACAAACAAGTTCGGATTTTTCCCAGTGCTCCAGCAGTATGTTCGTGGGATGGTGAACTCACATATGCAGAGCTAGATATTTTAGCGGAAAAGCTCGCTCACCACTTGATAACTTTGGGCGTCCAGGTCGAGGATATGGTCGCCTTATGTCTGGACAAATCAAAATGGGCAGTTGTTGCAAATATGGCTGTTCTCAAGGCTGGCGCAGCCGTAGTCCCAGTGAGATCTGAGCCTATCCAACGGGTGCAAACGATCCTTCAAGATACGGGTATCCGCATTGTCCTTACTACACCCAGTTATTCCCCGTTATTTGAGCAGATGGCATCACACGTGCTTTCTGTAGACGATGCACTACTATCCGCTGTACCATCCGCTTCAGCTCGAGTGAATTCCGCGGTTTCTCCCGGTAACAAAGCCTTCGTGATCTATACGTCAGGGTCAACAGGCACACCTAAAGGGGTGGTTATTGAGCATGGGGCGATGTCAACCAGTATGCAAGCCCATGGTACAAGATTTGGCATGAACTCTCAGACGCGTGCTTTTAACTTCGCCCATTTCACCTTCGACATCTCTCTCCATGATATTATCACACCCCTTCAGTTTGGCGGTTGTGTCTGTCTCCCATCTGAACAACAGAGAGTGAACGATATGGCAGGTGCGATGAGGAAACTCGAAGTTAACTACTCCTTCCTCCCGCCTCGCGTCATTCATACAATCCAGCCGTCAGATATTCCCAACCTTCGGACATTGGTTGTGGGGGGTGAGGCTGTTCAAGCGGAGCACCTTGAGCCTTGGCTAAATGGCGTACGAGTTTTTAACGCCTATGGCCCTGCTGAGTGCTGTATTGCTTCAACCTATAACGAAGTCGTTGACCGCGCGGACACGCCAAATATTGGTACCGCCCTAGCAGGTGGGCTGTGGGTAGTTAACGAACAGGATTACAACCGTCTAGTCCCTCTTGGGGCTGTGGGTGAGCTTCTTCTTGAAGGACCACTACTTGCACGCGGCTATCTCAACGACCCCGTCAAAACTTCTAAAGCTTTTATCACCGACCCTGCCTGGGTATTCCAATTGCCTGGGATTCCCGGTACGGAGGGCAAGCGTCGCATGTATCGAACTGGAGATTTGGTTCGTCAGGCGGACAATGGATCTCTCACATATGTCGGGCGAAGTGATGGGCAAGTTAAGATTCGTGGTCAGCGGGTCGAGATTGGGGAGATTGAACACCACCTAACCAATCATCCCGCCGTTGTTGAGGCCGTCGCGCTCTACCCCCGCGCTGGGGCAGCGAACTCACAGCTGGTAGGAATCTTGACACTATGTGGCTTCACATCTTCAGAGACTACCGGGGAAATTCAACCAACCGGGTCAGAACAACTCGCCGGTGCCCTATCCCAAGCTTCTATCGTTCACCAACACCTCACAGGATGTGTTCCGGAGTATATGGTTCCAAGTATTTGGATATCCCTAGCATCGATGCCACACAACACGTCCGACAAGATCGATCGTCGTACACTTACCCAGTGGCTAGAGGCAATGAGCCAGGATTCTTTTGAACATATCACCCGTGCCGGTTCGTCCGGAAGCCATACAACCCCCGGAACCGTCATTGAAAAGAATATCCAAGGCGTATGGGGCCAAGTCCTCAACCTCACGGTGGAAAGAATTCCCGTCAATCTACCATTCCTCCGGGTGGGTGGTGATTCTATCACAGCTATGCAAGTAGTTTCCCAATGTCGAGCACATTATGGCATCTCTGTTACTGTCCAAGACGTACTGCAAAGCGATTCTATCACCCAGCTGGCTCAAAAGGCCAAGGTGAAAACAACGGGCCAAGACCAAACAAAAACTAGTAATTCTGCTTTCGGCCTCTCCCCGGCTCAGGCTTTTTATTTTGAATCCATTTCGCCCAACGGCCTTCAGGTTAACAATGAAAGCTATTATAACCAAAGCATTTGTCTTATCGCGCAGCGGCGGCTCAGCGTTCAGGACGTCAACGATGCCCTCGAACGTCTTATGTCTAAACATCTATCACTTCGTTTACGATACCGAGAGACGGAAAATGGATTTGTACAGCAAATAGCTCCCGAAGTTAAAGGCTCCTTCGGGTTGCGCGTACATGATGTGCAGACAATCGAAGAAGCTAGAGATGTGGCAGTGAAAGCCCAGCAATCTCTTGATCTGATAAACGGTCCTGTGTTCTCCGCACAGATTATTTCAGTATCGAGCGATGAACGGCAAATTATTTACCTCATAGCACATCGCCTTATCGTGGACATCCTGTCTTGGAGTATCCTGGTGGATGACCTTGAACTCTCGATAGCTAACCACGGATATCTGGCCCCAAGCAAGGATATGTCGTTCGAACAGTGGACCCGCCTCCAAACTGGACGCATTCAAGAACGCACCACCGTGGGTGAGCTTTTACCGATTGAAACGCCAATCCAGGACTGGAGCTATTGGGGTTTGACAGCGAAGGATAATATATACTCCTCTCGTGTGACCGAGCATCTAACATTGGATGCGAATATTGCTTCCCTTTTACTACGCGAGGATCAGCCCCTTGGCACATATCCGTATGAGCCACTTCTAGCCGCCCTCTTCCTGTCCTTTGGCAAAGCTTTCCCGGATCGGGCCGCTCCTACCATATTTCATGAAAACAATTGTCGCGACACTGGGATGGATACTGTGGACCTTTCTGGAACGGTCGGCTGGTTCAACACATTGACGCCCATCTACGTGTGTGCGAATACGGACGATCCAATGGATGTTCTACGTCAAACGAAGGATAACCGGCGCCGGGTAGCCAGAACTAGCATGGACTACTTCTCGTCGCGTTACCTGACTAAAGCCGGTCAGGAGAAATTTGGGCCGCATCGCCACTCCGAAGTGATATTCAGTTACTCAGGGCCATCGAAACGCGTGCAGTACGATACCGATGTTTTCCGGTTAGATGAAAGCCTAAATATTCCAAGCATCGGTGCAGATGTCCGCCGGCCGGCTGTGTTCGAAATTGAGGCGCATGTAGTGGACAATGCCTTGCTTATCGACTTTAGTTTCAGTGGGAAGATGCATAAGCAGGACGCAGCCCGTTGCTGGATTGATACCTATCAGCGTTCTCTTACGGACCTTGTCAATCGGATTTCAAATATGCACCCAACTTATACGCTAAGCGATTTCCCCTCTCTCGATTTAACATATGAGGATATCGACAAGCTACAGCGAGAGGTCCTGCCTCGGGTTGGCATTGAGAACCCCCGGGACCTGGAGGATATATATTCTTGCTCTCCGATCCAACAGGGTATTTTACTGAGTCAAATCAAGGACAAGAGCACCTACCAGGTACAACAATCCGGGAAAATTAAGGGCCTTGGCAATACGACACATGTGGACCCCGATTGTCTCGTGCACGCCTGGCAGGCAGTAGTGAAACGGCACGCGATATTACGGACAATATTCATCCCAAGCCCATCCGGAAAGGAGTTGTTCTATCAGGTCGTGTTGAGACACTACGTACCCACCACCACGGTTATCCCCTGTGAAAGTGCCGACATCTTCCTATCCTCCTTTTCTAGGACTGCCCCGCCAACATACAACGATGGTCAGCCACCATACCAACTAGCTCTCTACCCGACTACCACCGGCGAGATATGCGCTCGACTAGATATCAGCCACGCGCTTATGGATGCTTCTTCCATGGACTTGCTTTTTAATGAGATCATATCTTCATATGACAATGCCCTGTCAATCACCCCTGCTCCATCATATGGAACTTATGTATCCTTCCTACAGCAGACGTCGGCCAATGAGTCCTTAGACTACTGGACTAATCGCCTCGCAATGGCCCAGCCCTGTCATTTCCCCTCATCACCCTCACCGGACTCCGCAGTAAGAGTCATGAAGAGTGTCTCTGCCGAAATAACCGACCTGCAATCCATGCTCAAATTTAGGGACTCGCACTCTGTCACTATTGCCAATATCGTCCAGCTTGCTTGGGGTGTCGTTTTGGCCGCTTACATCGGAACGAATGATGTAATTTTTGGCTATCTGGCTAATGGAAGGGATGCTCCAATTGATGGAATCCATGAGATGGCTGGCCCTATGATCAACATGATGGTAACACGCATCCAACTCAAAGACAATCTTCAACCTGGGGAGGCCGCAAGAGGCGTCCAGGGCGACTTTTTAGAAGCCTTTAACCACCAGCGAACGTCGCTCGGTGATATTCAGCATGCTCTCCATCTCCGTGAGCAGAGCCTTTTCAATACCACCATGGTTTATAAGCGGAAGCCCATTTCAGCGCCTACGAATGATATGAGTATCACAATTGAGAGTCTAAACGGGGAGGACCCTACCGAGTACAATGTCCAACTCAAGGTCCTTGTGGATGATCACAGAATTATGCTGGCCCTTGAATACGCGTCAACTGTCTTGAATGAGTATTCGGCGCGGCGGTTGCTAGGCAGCCTTGAATCTTCCTTAGCCTCTATCACTAAAAGCGGCACAGCAAATCTTGGTGAAGTCGACGTGTTACCGCCGTCAGATCTCACGCAGCTTCATGAGTGGAATTCAAATGTCCCCGAGGTCATTGATGCACGTGTCCATGATAAGATCCAACAACGTGCGATATCTGAGCCTAATTCTCAAGCAGTCTGCTCATGGGATGGGGAACTGACTTTTGCGGAGCTGAACCGCCTGACCCATAAGCTCGCTGTTTATCTGAGATCCCTTGGGGTGTGCGAGGAGGTAAAGGTTGGGCTTTGCTTCGATAAGTCCATGTGGACAGTTGTTTCCATGCTCGCTGTCTTGAAATGTGGGGGGGTAGTGGTACCGCTCGGAGTTCAGCTCCCATCTCAACGGCTGCGCCTAATACTGGAGGATACCGAGGCCCCAGTCGTTTTAACAATGGATCAGCATGTCTCGAAGTTCGATCAAATCGCAGTACAACACCTCATTACAGTAGATGCATCCTTCTTTGATACACAGGCAGAGCCTACTGGTCCCCTTAACTCGCCATCGTTGAATCTGAATAGCGCCGCTGTTGTCATCTATACCTCTGGGTCAACAGGCCGTCCGAAAGGCGTCATCCTTACCCATGGATCGCTTTGCACAAGCATTGAAAGCCATGGCGCTAAACTGGGGCTTGGACCCCATACCAGGACTCTACAGTACTCGGCTTACGTCTTCGATATCAGTCTTCTAGACATATTCTCAACGCTTCAATTCGGTGGTTGTGTCTGTGTCGTTTCGGAGGATGACCGTGTGAACGTCGATAACCTTGCTATGACCATGGAGGCGATGAAAGCCAACTTCGCTGTGCTCACCCCGACCGTGGCATCTATCATAAACCCCAGAGCTGTTCCAACATTGGCTACGCTCGTATTAGCGGGCGAAGCTGTCCAGCCTGATGTGGTAGAGCCCTGGTTAGATCATGTCACCGTATTTAACGGCTACGGGCCGGCCGAGTGCACGATATTGGCGTCTTCAAACGGACCAATCACAGAGAAAGAAGATGCATCTAACATTGGTTTCCCTCTCTCCGGGGCATTATGGGTTGTTGACCCGGAAGATTACAATCGCTTAGTTCCTCTAGGAGTTGAAGGAGAGCTCTTGATTTCCGGTCCGCTTTTGGCCCGCGAGTATCTCAATGACCCAAAACGTACCACGCAGTCATTCGTCTCGGATCCCACGTTTGTCTCTCGGTATGGATTTCAGACATGGGTAGGTCACCGAATGTATCGAACAGGCGACCTCGTACGACAAGATCCAGCAGATGGCTCCGTTACCTACATTGGGCGAGCGGATGGTCAAGTGAAAGTTCGCGGTCAGAGGGTAGAAGTTGGAGAAATCGAGCATTGGGTTAAAAGGCACTTCCCTCAGGCCCAGGCTGTGGCCGCAGACCTTATCAACTCGGTATCAGAAAGCGGTGATATTAGCTTAGTGGCCACGGTCGAACTCGGTAAACACTCAGAAGACCATACCTCGCCATTCATCCCTGTTACCGATTCTTTACGAAAAGCATTCTTTGAGCTTCAAGAATCTTTGACGCAAGAACTGCCTTCTTATATGGTTCCATCCAAATATATTCCCATACACCAAATGCCTATGACCGCTTCAGGTAAATTAGATCGAAGGTCGCTCCGATCCATGCTCGAAACCTTGTCCGAAGAGCAGCTTTCGCAGTATGGATTGTCCGAGGCAAATAGAGTCGCGCCTTCAACCAGTACAGAACATCAACTCGTTGCTCTCTGGACTGAGGCTCTGAAAGCAACGCGGATTGTCAGCGCAAATACCCACTTTTTCCGCGCAGGTGGTGATTCGGTTACCGCAATGCGCCTTGTCGCGCTCGCAAGGGCTACTCAGCCGCCGATCCCGCTTGAGGTGGGGGATATCTTCAAAAGACCAGTTCTCTCTGATATGGCCGCCGCGATTGATAAGGCCATTTCTGCGGGGCTTTCAGTAACTCTGCCTGAGTCCCACCCCTTCTCGTTATGGGCCACTCCCTTGGAGGATCAGGAGTCGCGATTGGCGCACATCGCCTTGCAGTGCAACATCGCGTCAAATACCATTCAGGACATTTACCCGTGCTCTCCGTTGCAGGAGGGGCTCATGTCCATTACGGCACAGCATAGTCAAGCGTATATTGGGCGTTGGGTGTTCCGAATCGATAGTGGTATTGATTCAAATCAGCTCAGGAGCGCCTGGCAGCGGGTTTGTGATCAAGTACCCATCCTGCGGACCCGTATCATTCAAGAGTCTACATTCGGGATGCTGCAGGTTGTTGTAACAGAACAACTGAACTGGAAGGTCATTTCGTCTGACCTAGATACCTACATTGCCCAGGATGCGGCCAAACCAATTGGTTTTGGTGAACCACTTATGAGATTCGCAGTTGTTACAAACTCGACCGAGCGATTCTTCGTTTGGACTGCCCATCACAGCGCCTATGATGGATGGACTTCACAAAAACTTCTTGATGTTGTGTCGGATGCCTATCGTAGCCAGCGTGAGCCCGACTGCCTTCCGTTTGCTCCTTTTGTCCGGTACCTACAGGAAAGCTCTACCGAGGAAACTCAAGAATACTGGGGGGCTCAGCTGAAGGGAGGCATGGGTCCAAGCTTCCCAGAGGTTCTCAGGAACTACAAGCCGGGACCATTACAAGATCACCAGCACAGAATCACGGTGCAGGAAACGTCCGATGAATTCACAATCTCAACGCTTTTGCGAGCATCTTGGGCCTTGATATTATCCCAGGAAACCGAAAGTCAAACTGTCAGCTTTGCAACTGCTCTTTCCGGCCGCACAGCCCCGGTCGCGGGCATCCTTGATATCATGGGGCCTACAATAACCACCGTTCCAGTCCGGATTTTGCTTGATCGGTCCCAGAGTATGATTGATTATCTCTCCATGGTTCAGCAGCAGGCAGTCGACATGCTTCCCTTCGAACACACCGGCCTCCAAAACATTCAACAAATCGCATCTGATGCAAAATTTGCTTTCCAGCATCTCTTTGTCGTTCAGCCCTCCCTAGATCGATCAAGCCACTCCCAATCCACTTTCCCTGGCCTCGAGCCCGTCCCGTTGGAGGCGGCACAATTCTACAGTTACCCACTGGTCGTGGAATGCAACATTGGCATTCAGGACGATACCAGTTTCATAGACCTAAGCGTGCATTTTGATCCCGTTCTGTTACCAAAGGGCAGGATACAAATCCTGGCCGAGCGATTTGAGCGTGTCTTTTTGCAACTACAACGGGCAGCATCGGGACACACCGAGATCAACAAACTCCGTATCGAAGATGTTAACTTTATGACCGCTAGCGACATCAGCCAAATTCAAGCGTGGAATCCATTTACTGAGAACATGACTAGAGAAAATGCTTGCATCCACGATCTCTTCTCTCAGCAACTGTTATCTTCTCCAGATGCACCCGCGGTCTGTGCTTGGGATGGCAAACTTTCGTATCGTGAGCTCGATGATGTTTCCTCGCGGCTTGCATGTCATCTCGCAAGCTTGGGTGTCGGACCAGAAAAGACAGTGGCGGCGATCTTCGAGAAAACTCAATGGGTGGTCGTTACATATCTGGCAGTTCTCAAGGCCGGTGGCACTATTGTCCCCATCCACCACCAGCATCCAGTCCAAAGAGTTCGATACATTGTGGACAGCGCTGCTACTGAGATTATCCTGACATCGCAAGACCCCCAGCACCTCAACGGTGTGGCGCCCCATATCATAAAGGTCGGCCCGGAGTTTATTGCTCAGCTCCCTCAGATGGATAGCTGGAGCTGCACCGACGTCCGCCCAACTAACTCAGCCTTCATAATTTTTACATCTGGAAGCACCGGTGTCCCTAAGGGAGTAGTTCTCGAACATGGTTCTCTAGCTTCGAGCATGAAATCCCATGGCTCCCTTTACGCGAGTTCAGAAACAAGAGTCCTACAGTTCTGTTCGTTCAATTTCGATGTCAGTATCTCTGAAATCTTCACGACTTTGATCTTCGGTGGCTGTGTGGTCGTTGTTTCGGAGGAAGACCGCGCCAGCCGCCTAGGGGAGGCCATGGAGGAATTTGGTGTGAATTTTGCCATGATCACGCCAACCATCGCCAACCTTCTGAAGCCCGAGCAGGTGCCCAGTCTCAAAGGGCTTGTAATGCTTGGAGAGGCACTCCGCCCAGAGGTTGCACTTCCGTGGATCTCTAGCCATGTCGGCCTGTATAATGCATACGGGCCGGCTGAATGCTCTATCCTTACCACTTGGAGCCGCCGCATCACAGAACCGAACCAAGCACCAAATATTGGCCACGCATTGGCCCACTCCAACTTGTGGGTCGTAGATCCATCCAACTATCACCAGCTATTACCCGTAGGAATGGTCGGTGAGTTACTCGTTGAGGGCCCCTTGGTGGCCCGGGGCTATCTCGGCGACGACAACAAAACAGCCGCATCTTTTGTCACCGATCCAGTGTGGCCTCAACAATTTGAACTTGGTCCCCAATCAGGAAGGCGATTTTACTGCACCGGGGATCTTGTCCAACAGCAAGCAGACGGGTCACTCGTGTATTTGGGCCGGAAAGATACGCAAGTCAAGATTAACGGCCAACGTGTTGAGACTGGTGAGATAGAATTTTCGGTCAAGAGTATGCTTCCCACCGTGCAGGAGGTGGCAGTTGGCCTTTTCCAGCCTGCAGACGGTGACCACCAACCGGCTCTGGCGGTGGTGATGGAGGTATCCGGCTCGTCTGATTCGACAGTCGAAACCCCACACACATTACTATCTATCTCTGATGAGCTGCGCGATTCCTTTATGGCCCTTCGACGAGAACTTCTCGACGCGCTGCCAGCCTATATGGTCCCCCAATTGTACATTCCTGCGTCCAAACTGCCCCTAACAGACTCTGGAAAGCTGAATCGGCGCGCAACGTGGGAGATTGTTCAAGAATGTTCGTCCTGGTCGCAGTACCTCCTGGTTGATGAGGTCAAGGTCGCCCCCTCTACTGAGACCGAGCATCAGCTACAATCCCTATGGGCGATGGCATTAAAGGTCCCCATTGCATCAGTTGGTGCAAAAGATGACTTCTTCCGCTCGGGAGGTGACTCGATTTCAGCTATGCGCCTGGTCGCCAACGCCCGCGACCGCGCGCAAGTCGCCCTCAAGGTGGCTGACGTCTTCCGGTATCCTACTCTGTCCGATATGGCCAGCTTTATCGACCAGACCCGTGGTAAACTGGATGCTACACCCACCAAGTACCAGCCATTCTCGTCACTAGACCTTCTGGGCCATTCTGTTCGTATCTCACTTCATAGCCTTCTGTCGGTACCAGGCAATATTGTCGACGCAGCGCCTGTCACCGATTTCCAGGCGCTCGCGCTTACTTTATCACTACGCCACTCTCGTGACTTAATGGCATACCTCTACATTGATGGCACAGGTAGCCCTGACATTCCCCGCTGGAGCGCAACTTGCCTCCAGGTAGTTAAACAGCACGAAATCTTGCGGACGGCCTATGTATGCCACGACCGTCAAATCCTTCAAGTTGTTCTCCAAGATTATGAGCCGGGTATCAATGTTTATGAAACCGAAAAGACGATCGATGAGTTTTCGAAGGAGCTGACGGCCCAGGACATGTATCGACCTCCCCAAATGGGACAGCCTTTCCTTGAATTTGCTATCATTACATCCAAATCGGAATCGAGGCATCGTATCCTGCTACGACTGAGCCACGCTGATTACGACGCTATTTCCTTGTCGTACTTGACGAACTCTTTCCACGAAATCTACCAAAAGCAGCCAGTGACAGACTATCCCAGCTTCTGCCGTTACATGTCCAGCCTACCGAGCTACCAGACGGAGTCTAGCCGGGAATATTGGCGCGACCTACTCGCTGGCTCCTCGATGCCCGTCATAGCCCCAAAACAACGAACCCGGCGACTTCTACCTACCCAACAAACTTACCACAGAGCACAGAGGGTCCACATTCAAAAGGTACTCCCGGTCGGAATCACTGTCTCAACAATCGTGCGTGCCGCCTGGGCACACGTTCTCGCGCAACATATCGGTCGCAAGGACGTGCTGTTTGGAGAGGTTGTTTCCGGCCGCAATACCGGCGATCCCATTGCCGAAAATGTAGGTGGGTGCTGCGTCAATCCAGTGCCTGTACGGTTGTCCTTTGATGAGTCGTGGACTGTCCTCGAACTCCTGCGGTCCGTGCAGAATCAACTTGTTTCCCGTCTGCCACACGAGAATCTTGGCTACCGCGAGATTCTCCGATCCCGCACCGACATGCTGCAGGGTACCCTATTCAGCTCGATGCTGAACCACCTGGACCGGGCGTCAGAGTGGACCCTAGATCTCGAGGACGGACAATATCAAGTCTCAGTGGTTAAGTCGGAGGGAGCCGGAGACGTGTCAGATATTTCCATAACATCCACTTCTGGTGGAGACTATGTGGAGATTGCCATGGCATATTTGGAGGATGGGATTTCTGCTGAGCTGGCGGAGGAGCTTTTCAGCCGCGTTTGTGAGACAGCTGACCTATTTGTGAATGGGTCCATGGATACGAAATTAGCAATGCTGCCCACAAGCGAGAACGCAGTTGAGCAGTTTGAGGTTGAGGGCTCTGCTCCAGTGTTTGATGGCGACCTTGTTGATGCCGCTATTGTCGCATTCACTCTCCAGCAAAGAGGGGTCGAAGCTACGGTGGATGATGTTATCGAGCAGGGTCTTAATGTGGATGTTTAGATTTTTTTTTTCTTTTGGTGCTTTCTTTTGTCTACTATCACGTTTTGATGTCATGTATTTCCATCGAAGTTATTTAAAATAATTCACTTGTTCAAATATACTCCTAGCAACCCCATGAATGGAGGAAACTAAACGAAGGAGAAAACCCCGACAAGGATGAAGCACACAATCCCGGAAAGATCGCCGCGGTCCATACTAGGTAGGACCTATTACTGGGCCCAGTTATCTGCGCTTCTGGAGGCATTGCATCATTTCAATACCCCAATCTCCAAGCCCCACCAGTCTGCACCGAGGGAATTGGCATGACCCAGAAGGGACATGTCATGCCAAGTGGAGCGAGGCTTCGTATTGTTGTCCCCGCATTTCCGCCTTGTCTGCAGGAATAAGCTTCTATCCCCGCATCCCAACCCCATAACCGAGGGCTCGGCTGAGAGTGGGTATATCATTTCTAAACTGAAGTAAATAACAGGCTCAATTGAGAGTTATCGTCGGTTGAGGAAGATCGCAATTGAGGGGTACCCTCCCTTCTTTCTCCCCCGTTTATCATGCATGTGTTATGTAAATATTGGAGTAGCCGCATATATATACATAGTGGTACCCCTGCCCCTCACCCTCGTATACCAAACTGCCGGCACCTTTTTTTCTTTTTTCTTGTTCTTTTTTTCAAACCCCTTAACGGGTTAAAAAAGGCCAAAATGAAAGTAAACAAATACAACCTGAGCGTGGTCATCCTCGTCGCCATCGGCACAATCTCCACAGCGTATGGCCTCGCCGTCATCGGCTCCACAGTCGGCCAACCCAATTTCTACACCTACTTCGATCTCGCCTCCTCCCCCACGTCCCCCTCCTACGCCCACACAACCAACATGATCGGCGCCCTAAATGGCATAAACTCCGCCGGGGCCGTGTGCGGCTGTCTCCTCCAAGCCTGGATCGCCGACAGATACGGGCGTAAACCCACCATCCAACTCGGCTCTCTCATTCTTATAGTCGGTGGGGTCCTCTGTTCTGCGGCCGTACACATTGGCATGTTTCTCGTTGGACGGTTTGTGGCGGGTATGGGCGCGGGGGTTCTCGCGTGCATCGTGCCCATTTACCAGGCTGAGGTGTCGACGGCTGAGACGCGGGGGGCGATGGTTTGTGTCACGGGGGTGATGTATGCGGTTGGGTATAGTTTGGCGGGGTGGTTGGGGTACGCGTGTTGGCATATGGGGGCGGAAAGTAAAGCGGCGGAGTTTAGTTGGCGGTTTCCGTTGGCGTTTCAGGTAATTTTCCCGCTGGCTGTGTTGGTGGGGAGTGCCTGGGTGCCGGAGAGTCCGCGGTGGTTGTTGCAGAACGGACGGAGGGCGGAGGCGCTGGGGATTGTGGAGCGGTTGCACTCGTCCCCCGTCTCTACCGCTTCTTCTTCAACGACGGAAGATAGGGAGAGAGGGGAGGGCAAGGAAGCGGCCAGGAGAGAATTCTACCTGATTGAGAAACAGGTCGAGGTGGATCGGAGTCTGACGCGACAGTCGTTCGAGTTGTTCCGGGGTGCTGCGAATAGGAAACGTGCGCTGATTGCTTTCATCCTCATGTGGGGGAACCAGTTCCTGGGCGTGTTTGTGCTGACCAACTACGGGGTTTTGATTTACGCGAGCCTGGGGTTGACGGGTAGTGTACCCCTGCTTCTAAACGCGTGCTGGACGAGTTTCACCCTGATTGGGAATACGTGGACGGCGTTCTTCGTGGATCGGTACGGGCGCCGACGCTTTTTGTTGATTGGGGCGAGCGGGTGTACGCTTTCTGTTATATTCCTCTGTGCACTGACAGCCAGCTTCCTGGATACGACGAACGTGGCTGGATTGCGCGCGGCGGTGTTTTTCATCTTCTTTTATATCTTCTGGTGGTGTTTCTTCGTGGATGCCACGCAGTTTGTGTATTTGGCGGAGATCTTCCCGAATCATCTCCGGAGCCAAGGGGTTGCGTTTGGACTGAGCAGTTTCTATCTCTCGTCGGAGGTGACGTTGGTTGCGGCGCCGGTGGCGCTGGATCAGATCCAGTGGAGGTTTTATCTGGTGCTGATTGTGCCGAGTTTGGTGTATATTGTTGCGATTTGGTTCCTGTTTCCGGAGACGAAGGGCAGGACGTTGGAAGAGATTGGCACGTTGTTTGGGGATGAGCATGTCGCGAGTCGGTGGTATGGCGCGTCGGAGGAGGAAAGGAAGCGGATGGCGGAGGAGGCGCTGAGGGAGATGCAGGATAGTGAGACGGGGACTGGGAGCGAGGGGGAGAAGGGGACGACTGTGCATGTCGAGGCTTGATTTCCCGCAACAATCTGCATTATATACGGATGTCTAGAGATAAGATCGACCACATACAAAAAATGTTGGGGTGATGGAGGATCCTTAACTCTTCATTATATGCTTAGAGCGGAGTAGTCTTGTTGGCCGTATTTCTTGAAGTTGGTAATCATGTTCTGGCCCTCAGGGCTGATCACCCACTGGGTGAATCTTCGGTGGGAAAGGACTGAGGAAACACAGGCAACCGATCCAGGAAGTGATCCTGTGGCCAGAGCCTAGAAGAGCCCGCCAAGGGCTGTTCTAAGGTTTATTACGTTCCCAGGTAGTACTAACACTTAGGATCCCAACTTTAAATTCCTGGTTAACACAAACCTTTCCATAACCTTTATACAACGCAGTGGTAGAAGTCAAATACCGACGAACGGGATGCCAGCCGGTAGGCTTTATAAAGGGGAAAGACTGGTTGATTTATTTTTTCAAACAACCCCATTCTGCTTTCCATAAAAAAAACCCCCCCTAACATGCGCATCAAGCTGTCTTACCCGCACCGAAGATGGGGTTGAAACGAGGAGTTGAACTCCTTTTGGCGCCGCCATTGAACGCCCTCCAGAATCTTTCCTCGCGTCGCGAGGGTCGGGAACAGGATAAATGGAAAAGGCCGAAAGCTGAGATCATAGGATCATACGTCGACCTTTACGCTGCTGCGACGAGCACCAAGCACCAAGGGGAGGCGGTGTCGCACAAAATCGAGAAACTACGGGCGAAAACCAAAGGGGGTGTAAATCCCAGCGATGCGGAGTGGATAAAGCTATTCGAACTGGAGAGTGAGCGACTCCAGTTGAAAAAGTCATTCCTGGAGTTCTGTGGGAAAATGTGTGAGATCGATCGAAGATTTCCAAGGGGGCGCATGAGGAGACGGTTGGATGCAGCAACTGGCATTTTGCGGACTGGGTTTCCCGGGGATGCTGCGGACCAGGACATTCTGGATGCTGCGAGGAGATGTGCATGGGAGTAAGAGGTGTTAGGAATGTTGGGAAGTTGATACATATGCTATTTGATTGGGTGAGAGCGGGAAAAACATTCCATCCTTGTTGGGTTAATAAAGTTTGGCTCTTTCTCTTGTTTTAGTGCGTAGAAAACCTTCCTTCAACCTGCTGGCCTGGTCACTATAATCCAGATGTACTTCCAAAAGTCAATCACTACCAAATCCCGTTGGACCAACCATTGCATAGTATCGCCATGTTCCCTGTCTGACCGCAGCCATTAATCAATTGACAAATCCTTAGAAATATATCGATCCTGGAAACTTGGAATCTAAACTTTAAACTCCTGGTTAGGAGTTAGCTCAAAGTTATCCATAAAAACAACCTTTACAAAGTCCACCAGCAAAGTTCAGAATGACGAGAGACGGAAATAACAGCCACCGAAAAATGTAGAGTTATAAAGAAACCCTCTTTTGTTCGACCTTCATCTCAGCTTTCCCCTCCAGCTTAGTTTGTTCCTATCCCATACATACCTCATCAACCAAGCCACCATGTCCCCTTCAAAGGGCCTAAAGGAACCGACAACGTTCAAGCGCGGACTAGCACTCAGGCTAGAACCTCTATTCATCCACATGGAGAACAGCCTAGAAAAATGCGGACAAAACACGCTTGCCCGCAAACTACGCCAGAAGCAGCACAAATGGCGAGGCCTCACCCCCGACGAATGGGACATGGTAATCTACTACATCAACGCCTACATCGGGACCCAAAGCATTGTCCAGCGCGAGGCAGCCGTGTCCATCAAAATCCAAGAGCTCAAAGCAAGGCGCAAGGAGGAAAAGCTCAGCGCCGCCGAACGCTCCGAGCTACTCGATCTCCGGAGCGAGCGCGCCCGCCTGGACTACCACTTCCGGGAGTTCAATTGGGGTGAGAAGGTAATCGACAGTCGGTTACCGGAGGGGCCGGTGAAACGGGCCCTTTGCTCCTTTCTGAGGAACGACAGGTGGTATATGGGGCAGTGGTTCCGGGTTGACTGTGTGAGGAAAGGGGGATGCTGTGCGCGGGGTTGTGGGTGTTGTGAGAAACCGCGCAGTCTGGATAGAGAGGGGTTCCATGGGCATTGTACCGGCTCGTGTGGTTGTTGTGCGCGGGAAAAAAGGACTTCCTTTGCTAGGACTGATGATGCTATGTTGGATGACAAGCATTTCAAGTTGCCGTTTATGGAGGTCAAAGAGGATCGGGATTGGGATGCGTTTAAGGGGTATACTTTGGACTATATCCAGTGGGACCCCTATTCGGCTCGTATGATGGATGCCTATATCTGGGGAAAACCGTAAATTGGCGGACATATGGATGGGGGTAATTCGATTTCTATTGTTCGATCCAGGAGGAAACAGCGGGCACACTATCTCTCAGTCCCTCCCTGCCTCTCTCTTGGGGGAGGAGAAGTGTCATGGAGTTGCTAAGGATATTTTTTGATAGACCTTAGATAGGAAATAACCCGGACTCTTTTCTGATCTATAATTAGTACTGTATCAGAGTGTAGGCACATATTGTGGTGACATAAGGGATGCATAAGGAAGATGTTGGGCTGGTTAAACGAAGGTCACCGCGCCGGCAAGGCTCTAAGAAGATCAAGAGTTCTAGGAATCCCAGCTCTACAAGGTGCTCATCAGGAGCTATGTGTACGCACTTATACTCCAATAACTCAAACATTGTTCATTTCCCCTGTTATTCCTAGCCCATCTAGGCGCGGCTAGCTGAGATGGATATAGAAGGATGTGGTTCAACAAACAAGGAAGGGACAATATTCGACAAAATTCTCAGAGTCTTATTTACTCCTGGGGGGTGCAGCAAGTCCAGCACTGGTATTATGTGAGTATCTGGTAGTAAGGAAGGGGAGTGGAGTTTACTGACGTCACCGCTCTGGGAAGGATACTGTGATGGCATTGTTAGTAAATCTGACTCGAGCAAAAGCAAACATCGAGGGCAGCTTACAGAAGGAGCAGGGCAATCTGGCTTCTCGAAGGCGCAGATCAAGAGACAGATGTCGGCAGGAGTGGGAGACGCAACTGCGGTAGCAGCGAAGGCTGTGAACACAGCGGTAAGCATGAGGGAGAACTGCATTTTGATGGATAGTTCTGGTTTGGTATAAAAGTGTATTCAAGTAAATCAAGACAAAGACTTCTGAGCAAGGGAATAAGATTCGATCTTTTTGACGAGGATTGAACCGATATTTAAGTCTTTAACTCCATATGTCTTTCAGTACTGAACACGCGCCGTCGGAGTCATATCCGCGAGGTTTGTGATCTATACTGCTGATACGAGATGTCCTCAACGAATGTCATTGTTTTCCACGGATTGCCACGTTCTTGGCTCCAGATCAAGTCCAATTACAATCGCAACAACCTTGCTCGACTACATCATGGTCTGACAGATGTCTCTCTTCTGTCTCAATCGTTGACACTGGGCACTCCTGGCATTTAGGCCGAAAATTACTCCGCCACGTATATTGGTTCTCATTCACCGACTTGAGACGCACGGATTGCCCACCAACTTGACTTAGTTTAGCAGTCGTGCTTTCTGCAGACTCCCGTCACTCCTTGGTTTGCGGCTGGAGCATGGATTTATGGTTGATGCCAAGGCTGAATACGAATCTGGGGGTTCTCGGCTCCGCCACATCCAATGGTTGGTCGGGAAGTTATTAAGCCCGTGTTTGAAATTGTTAGCCTAAATGCAGAACAATCTCTTTTGATATGTGGGGATGAATAGAATTAGACAAGGAAGAAAGATAGCGAGGTAGATGATAAGAGTCAGTTGTTTGTTGTCGAGGAGAAATATTATTAAGGAACCAAAAAATCCCAGCACGTGTGCAAGGCAACCACGCTAGACCTGATCAGGCGCCATTCTTCGAGACCATCGAGACCACCAAATGTGAAGCAATGGCTGCGAATTTTGCGAAGGATCTAACAACCAGGTTGAGGGATCATTACCCCGGAATTTTTTTCTCGGTGTGTCTTTTTCAGCCCTCTAATTGGAAACCGTGGACCGAGACGGATGAGAAGTAAGACATTCAAGTTTCGCCTGACCTTGAACCCAAAGGCTCAAGATAAACTTCGAACGTTGACATCACGATCGCAGATTAGTGAATACCCTCCGCTCCGAACCACCACACAGCGGCCCCAATGATGTCATTGCGGAAACACCTTCGTTTCCATTCACCACGCCCTGGCGGTTCCTGGTGCTGAACTGGTGGAATGTACTCGTAATGTAATTTCCAGCTAGAGCTCTAAAATCGAACCGCTGGGACTTGGAACGCAATTTCAAACCTTTAGCGCGAGGCAAGGGTTGCCTGTCAAATTCTCGCAGAGGTGAAAGGCCTGGGATTACGAAAACCGGATTGGATACTCAATATGAAGGCCATTAGCACGGTGCTACGGGTTTTAGCGAGTTGTACGGGCCTGGGCTGGCCAACGGGAGACCCGTCTCCGTCCAAAAGAGCCAACGATGTGGCTGGGGCATCGACTATCGAGCTGACAGTCCTGAAGGAGGGGGGGAATCAATCTAGTCCTATACTCTACGGGATCATGTTCGAGGTAAGAATGGCTGTCAGTGGAAAATACCGAAAAATAAATTAACCTGGAAATCCTGCAGGAGATGGACCGATCAGGTATTTCGTTCTGATTCGTTGCTACTCGTGAATTTTCCACTGAGACAGCGCAGGTGACGGTGGAATTCATGGCCAAGTTCTGCAAAACAACGGGTTCCAGGGCAATGATCCAGGGTTAACGGCATACAAGCCTATTGGTCAGGCTGACATTATGCTGGACACGCTCAGTCCCGTGAGCAGTGCAATTCGGTCTTCGCTCCTCGTGTCTGTGCAGCCAGGCGCAAGTGGTTATGTGGGTTTTGCCAATGTCGGCTACAACGGTGTTCCGGTATTGGCCGTCACCTATCAAAGTGAATTCTGGATGATGGGCGAATATACGGGAACCATTACCCTCCAGCTGGTCGGGTCATCGAGTGGAATTGTCTATGCCAACCATAATATGACCGTCGACAGCCAATGGGGCCAGTTCACCCGATATGAGACAACATTCAATTCAAACGCCTCTCCCGACGGCGATAATGAGTGGAGACTCTTATTTGATTCCTCGCTAGCTCCGGCGGGTAGTTTGAATTTCGGCCTCGTCCAATTATTTCCACCTACTTTTGAGTCCAGGTTGGTGTACTGCAGTTCTATTCGTGTAGCGGGTGGGCTAATAAGCGCAAAAGGGCCAATGGTCTTCGTGATGACATCGCTAGCTTGGTTGCGGAGCTAAAGCCCTCGTTCCTCCGATTTCCTGGAGGCAACAACATGTGAGAATAAAGTCGATATCCCTCTTGGCTCAAACTAACCGAAGATCTAGCGAGGGAATACAAGTGGACAGTCGCTGGAAGTGGAATCTGACCATCGGACCAGTAGTAGATCGCCCCGGCAGACAGAGTGAGTCCTTATCAATTTTCCGATCCTTGTCTCCTTTTGGGCTCTTTCTCACATTCTCAGCTCCTTGGCACTATCCGAACACGGATGCTCTTGGTAAGTGGACACCTGCGTAGGGAAGGGAAGACCTAGCTAGGCTAACACTTATAGGCTTGGATGAATATTTATGGTGGTGCGAAGACATGGGCATGGTGCCGCTTTTGACGGTTTGGGATGGAAAGTCTTACGGAAAAATTTTGTCTGGGTCTGACCTTCAGCCATACATCACAGACATCCTCAATGAATTAGAGGTAAGATTACCGTATTTTTGGGATATGTACCCTGACCAGTGATGGCTTATTGATGATCAGTATCTCTTGGGTTCTTCGACCACCCCATACGGCAGCCTACGAGCCCAAAATGGACGTGAGGAGCCTTGGTCAGTTCAATATATCGAGATTGGTAATGAAGATGACTATACCGGTGGTTGCGACACATACCCTGATCGGTTTACTCAGATCTATAACGTCATTCATGAAAACTACCCAGAAATAACCCTGATTGCAAATAATATGGACCCAACATGTCTTCCTCTCTGGCCACCGGACGGGATTTGGTACGACTACCACTACTACCGCAAGCCTGATGCTCTTGTGGGGATGTTTGATTACTGGGACAACCAACCAAGATCACAACCGGTCATCGTTGGCGAATACGGGTGCCGCAATGAAAGCAACCCCGATGGAGTGTACTGGTCATTCATGCAAGCCAGTTGTAGTGAGGCAGTTCATATGATTGGCCTCGAGCGCAACAGCGACATCGTGAAGATGGCTGCCTATGCTCCTTTGTTGCAACACTTTGGGTTTACACAGTGGTCGGTGGGTGTATTCTACCTGATAATATTATTAAGAAGAGTCTGCTAACGCTTCAACAGCCTACACTTATCGGGTTCGACTCGAATCCGGGTTCCTTGACTCCGTCGACATCCTACTACGTGCAGAAGATGTTCTCAACTAACCAGGGTACAATCGTACTGCCGGTAAACTCTACGTCTGGCTTTGGTCCGGTTTATTGGGTGGCCACGACTGTCGATAGCGTTGGAACTTATCAAGTGAAGCTAGCAAACTATGGTGAGGATGAACAGGTGGTTAATGTTAATATTCCCGGGACCAATTCTGGAAGACTGGAAATGCTCTCTGGGCCTCGGGACGTGAGTAATCTGCCCCATGATGTGACTATTGTTCCCGTCGTCAGCAATATTACAAGCTCTGGCGAAGGACAATATTCAATTAGCATGCCTCCATGGGCTGTTGCCGTCCTTCTTGTTTCGTAAGGGTTCCTCGTTACCTATCCTCATTCCGCAATGTATATTGGCGGTGAATATGATGCAACTGAAGTATTTACTCATTCAAGATAATTAAATAGGAGATAGGTATGGAAATAAAAGAACAAAGCAATCGTCCTATAATTCTCATTGTCTTGGCTTACTCCAAATCGAGTTCCGAGCGGGGTCCCAAAACGGAAAGAAATCCACCCCGCATCTCATGATTTCCCCTCTCTGTCCTTCACCATCCCTCGACCTTCCCCTTCCACATATTCTCGCCTTCATCCTCATCACTACCCATCTCCTATACGATACCACAATATGTCGCAATTATCCGACTTCCGCCTCCTTACATTCGACGTCTACGGCACGCTCGTCGACTGGGAAGGCGGGATCCTGGCCGCCCTCCAACCTGCCCTCGATAAACACAATGCCCGTTTCACCTGCGAGGAGATCCTCCACCCGTTCCACGACCTCGAGCGCGAGCAGCAATCCAAAACCCCTTCCATGCTCTACTGCGACGTCCTAGCCACAATCCATCCTACCCTCATCGCCAAACTAGGCCTTCCAGGCCCCTCCGCAGACGAAAGCCAAGCCTTTGGCGAGTCAGTCGGTTCCTGGCCCGCCTTCCCAGATACAGTCGACGCGCTGAATCGACTACGGAAGCATTATAAACTCGTTGTCCTCTCAAACGTTGACCGGGAGTCATTCGCGAAAACAAATGCCGGGAGTCTCCAGGGCGTACCCTTTGACATGATTATCACAGCGCAGGATGTCGGGTCATATAAGCCCGACCAGCGAAATTTCGAATATATGCTAAACGCTGTGGAAGAGAAATTCGGGGTTGAAAAGGGACAGGTGCTGCAGACGGCCCAGAGCCAGTTCCATGACCATCATCCAGCACAAAAGGCGGGAATTAAGTCTGTTTGGATTGTGAGGCCGGGTGCAACCATGGGGAATTTGGCGGAGGCTATATATGATTGGAAGTTTGACACATTGGGTCAAATGGCAGATGCTCTGGAGGGGAAAGAGTCTAGTGTATCTTGATGCCTGTGTCTATTCTAGAGGAGGTGGCATTTGTGTCCGGAGGGGTGGAGGTCTAATGAACCCGCTTTTAAGAGTAGAAATATTGGTTATAGAAGGCTATGATAGGGTGGTGAATATATCCAACAATGGCTATACTTTTTGCCTTAAATCGGAGTGGCATTGTTTGGCTGTCTAACTTCGTTTCCGTAAGAGAAGGAGCCAATGCTCCGTCGACCCCGGGCCGCCGTCAGCCCAGCCATTAAAAATACATTAAAGGTCCAAGGGTGCCTTGTTTGTAATATATTCCACGCCATGCAAGATATTTCAACCAGTCTAAGTCTTGAATAGGTACAACTTAAATGCAGGGAAACGCTTAAGCCCCTTAAACCAGAGCGTTCTTATAGAAAATATTCGATCGCCGATCACCCGACACTCCAGACGCAAATCCGAGGAACAACCGCACCTCCCCACCGGCAGTCTTGTAAATCGCCATGCCCTCAGGCTCCCGGTAGGATAGTGTGGACCCTGCTTTGGTAATGACCGGGCCCTGGACAACCTCACCAGTATTCATATCAACAGTCGCAACCTCGGAGTCAATAACGCCACCATTCGAGTCGTAGGCCGCTCCGTACAGAAGATAAAGATACTGGCCGTACGCCGTATACCCCTGGAACACATCAGAAGCGGTATCCATCTCCGGGTGCGCAAAATCAGCAAGCGGATTCGACCAATCCCTATCCGCCGCATCTTTCATATCAAAGACCGCAATCCGCTTCCTATCGGTATGGTAGCGGACAATCAACCGCTCATACACCGGGTCAATCGTGCATGTAAACTCCTTCGCACCGTCAATGGGGACAATGCGCTCGAGGTCATCAGCGGATGCATCGAGGGTGGTGCCATCGACGAATTCAAAGCGCGTCAGGTTCTGCCCATATCCGCTGGTGGTTTTGGCATCGATCTCGGTCCAGAGGTAGGTTGAGTCACCGACGGGTTCTGTGCCGATGTTCACCCCGTGGCCGAACCCAAGGACATCCATGGATCCAATCAGTTTGCCAGAGAAGTCAAGCTGGCTGATAGTGAGGTCACCGGATTCGGCGTCGGAGCCAGATCGGCCCTGGGCGACGAAGAGGCGGCGGTTGACATTGTCGAATGAGAAGGATTGTTGGACCCTGGCGCCTGCTAGGGATTTGTGTCGGAAGAGATCATATGAGGGCTTAGTTAGATCGAAGCGATCGGAGGCTTCGAGATCGGCGGCGGCGAGGGTGCCAAAGATGCCGACGAGGAATGGGAGGGAGAGCCGCATGGTGATGGTGATGTGGAATGGTTGGTTTCTCGATTCTACGAGAAGAGAGGAGGGGATTTTTTGGGTCGCGTGCTCCCTTGAATTGATTTCTCATCGAGGGTCACCGGCTGAATAAATAGTTGATGTTGTGCCCCAGGGTGCGAGGCCTGACCCGAGCCGGGTCACATTTGATTTGGCGAGATGCCCATGATACGAGAAAACACGAGGATCGGCGGGTTAAATATAGACGGACATCCACCTTTCTATTCTTATTCAGGCTTGATTTCGGGGTTTATGAATATCGTCATTACATTCCATTCAGCAACGACCATTTATTCGTCATGAGTGTCCCGAATTGGTGGATAGAAACGAGCTGAGCAATGGCAGCGTTTTTGTGACCATGATGAAGATAGCGTCATTTCCCGATCGGTGATAGTTGGCGCGTTCCAACCCGTGTCAAGAACTGACGAGCCTCAACAACCCCGTGTTTTCGTCGCTTGGATTGGTTGGTGTCTGTTGCTGGTGACAAAATAATAATGTGGGATTACCGAGTTCCCCGTTCAGCCAGCAAAAACCTCTGACAAAAAAAAAGGAAAAAATGAAAGAAGGGGTGATGTTGTTCGGACAAGTTCAATGCATGGAGCTCACTGGAAAAATATGAAATGAGTCCCATCAGAAGGGGGAATCTGAGGTAATTACGATGGAAAGCCGAAAGAGGAAATAATGAGGTTATACACATGGAAAAGAGAGCCCAACCAAACAAGCTTTTCGCTCCCCCATCTCGTGTCCAATATCCATCCACCTAAAAAAGCAAAACAAATATAACAGGAAAAGGGGGGAATATTACACCCAACACGACTTACCCAGGGCATGGGAGGCCATTGCTGCCGCCGTAGGGTTTGTTAAATCTTGCTAACCTGCTGTTCAACGGTTTTTGGCCCCATTTTTGACAGCATTAGAGACACCCTTTTTAAAGGGGATATTAATTTGATTGATATCACCAAAAGGGCAAAGGAAATATGAGCGAAATTTGGGGTGTTTTTAGTGCTAAACCGGCATATTTGAGTGAGGCCAGCCTAATGGATTTCCCTCTCAAGGTGCGGGCCAGCTGTATCAACTGTTCAAGTCGTTAAAACTCGACGTTGTCCGAAAATAAAGAGAAGAGGAGAAAAAAGAGGGACAGAAAATGTTGAACCCACACACGTATCCAACGCAGTCAAGGAAAGCGCGATTCCCAGAGGCAAATCAACAAAGTACTATCCCTTGGTACTTTGGCACAAAGTTGAAGGCAGAAAAACCTTCACTGCCAAGTCCAATGAGATATCCGGATTTGCTCTCAAATTCCAGCCAACTGATCATGTGCACGTGTTCCCAGTCAACAATCTCACAGCTCCCGCCTTTTCCCCCCAATGTCTTCGTTACCTTCACTCATCCGATTCATCCATCAATTGATCAAAGATGTCATCTGCAGCCAAAAGCCCAGCCAAGATATCGGAGCTGCGAGAGAGCCGCATTCCAGTGCCCTGGTGCGACGAATATGAGAAAATGATTAGTGGAATGAAGTTTGTCTACCAATCGCTCCCTACCAATTAGAAAACCAAACTTATCAAATATCCCACTCAGCTTCTCAACCTTCAAATCCAAAGAACTTCAAGAATACAAGCTCGAAACGTTGAAGAAGCTCAACGATTTCAACGACCTGACCATTACCGAAAATAGCACCTTGGCATCATTAAAGACGCGACGAATGACGGTAGCCAAAACCCTTCTCGGCCAACTAGGCGAGAACGTCAACATCGAGCCGCCTTTCTTCGTGGGGTGGGGCTGCAACGTCTTCATCGGTGACGAGGTTTACATTAATCGCGAGTAAGCCTTGACATCTTTTCATTTTATTACCTCGGAGCCGAAAAAAGAAAAAGGCAGTTTTGACCTAAACCAAACAAAAAACACGGGTAGAGTCTCCCTCTACGATAACGCACTCATTCGAATCGGTGACCGTGTTCTCATTGGTCCTGGTGTTTGTATCTGTACGGGTACGCATCAAAGCTCGTCGGCGGACCGGAGAGAGGCAGCCGGGACGTCCTTCGCCCGCCCGATCACTATCGAGTCGGATTGCTGGATTGGTGCCCGGGTGACCATCCAAGATGGCGTGCGTATTGGGGCTGGTTCGACTATTGCGGCGGGGGCGGTGGTTACGCGTGACGTTGAATCGAGGTGTCTATATGGGGGGGTTCCTGCCAAGCTTATTCGTAGGTTAGAGTGATTGGTTTCAATCTATCCAACGCCCTGGAGTTGAAGAAGCACAGGCCCTCTCAATTCTCCCAATGTATGGATATAAAAATTGGGTTTTGTGGACATTTACCAGAAGGGATATCCGAGAAAAAGCAGAGTTGGAATACATATGTCGTATCGCACCTAATTGTGGGATTTCCTGTGGCGTTTTAGAGGCACGATACTATTGCACCCCGGTTCGATTAGACATAATATTTTGTTTCTTTATGCTGATGACCCATCAAATTGTGGCCAACCGACAGAACAAGGGACTACCCTGATATTCCAGCTGCCGACGTAGCAGCAAAGAGATATACTGGAGTCAAGACTCCTTCAATATTCCACCACTACCGACCCCGGAATTCCCAGGGTTTCTCCATCCACGCATGGAGGTAGCATCAGAGACAACGGGATGCTACTATCGGCATATCTACTTCAACCCCACTATCTAATTCGAACCATCACCGCAGATCAGCTAGGGATTTAAAGTCGACTCCTATCAGGATGTGCCCTCACCCGGACGATCACTGCCACAGCACTTGGAACCAGAACGCCGATCAAAATGAGGACGGCTCTGCATAGGTGCATTAATCGAATTCCGGGTATCTTCAGCTGGGTGACCACTGGATGAGTCGGAGGCGACTTTCTCTTTACTGCGAGAAAGTCATTGAACGACGCTACGGAGCGGTCGAGACTTAGAAATCTTTCTGTATTAGTTGCCATTGACGAGTTACTGGCACAGGGGCTGGACATGCACGTTCCCCGAGCGGAACAGGACAGTGTCGTTCACGACATAATATTCTCGAAATGTATTTCCTTTCACTCCGAAGAAAAGCCGGTTCACTCGGGACCTATGTCTCACTGATTCATTTTAAGGGTCGCAAGGTACCTGACTAGCGCAGGGTGCCCGTGGCAGAGAGTGGAGCGACATTGCTTGGGACCAGCCACAGTGGATTCCATTCAACCACTGGAGCCGACTTGCCGTAACCTCCGCGGTTTGGCCATCGGCAGAGGAGTCTAGGCAATAAGACAAACGAATCAGAATCTTTGACTTATTCATATGGCGAGGCTCTCCATTGACAAGTCGAATAACGTTCGACATCCCGCTCAACGGAGAGCGTCCGTCTCCTAGAAGCAGCGATACTGAGGATCATCATTGCCATCTACTTCGTGGAAGAATTTCTTCTGGTATCTTCTGCAACCCTTCCCCGCGTTCACCAGATCAGCTTGATCTTAACCCAGTATAGAAGCACGATGATGTACCACTATGATGTAAGTCCAGTGTTTGCTATCGAACCTTAACCTCAGAATTGATTGAGTTGAGTGGACCCAGGGACCCATCCCAGGTCTTTAGAGACAAAGTTCGCCGGAGTAATCACGGGCATTCCTCCTCCACGGCGGCAAGAATTTTAACCCATCAATCAGCGATCCATTCCGCAGAACATCCTGGTTCGAATAGTGGCACAGCCATGAAATGACTCGGATAATGCCAAGAGTGCTCTGGTCTCACTATCTTGGCGGATCCATTCCCATTGCCGCCGTCGCCAGGGGTTCTCCGTGCACAAAGCGAATATGGATTTATCCAAGCTTTACCGGCAATGCGATCGGCAGGGTGTGCTATCTTCCCAAATACAAGCCAATGAATATTGCACGAATCAATGCGGTCGTTCCTCTCGACGGAGAATTTTAGTCTGGTGCAGATCAGTTTCAACAGCAGGAAGCGGAGTCAAGTTGTTGAAACGTGCCAAGAAGGGGTCTCTCCTTCCCACTCCAATTCTCACCACGGTCACCAACTCAACCGAGTGATTCGAGTCTCAGCAGGTCTCACTTTGTCGATCAGCATCCCTACCGTGCGGGGATAATGGAAAAGACAAATGGTATATAAGGGAGCTCCTGGAAGCCTCAGAACTCAATGACCTCACAAAACAAAAAAAAAACCAAACACCAATAATCCGTGATCTGGTATCATCGTGATTTAACCCATTCATTAAACCTCGCAAAAAAAAAAAAGTCCCTATTCTTTCTCAGTCAAATATTACTTGACACTCTTCTTTACAATGATTTTCCAACAGGCCTTGGCTCTCTCATTGGCAACCAGCGTGCTGGCCACGCAGGGCCCTACCTACCGCCGCGCATGGCATGCCCAGCTCACCAAGCGCTTCACTTTCCCCCTGCCCGCCTCCGAGGGTAGTGAGACCTTCAGCGAGCCGTACATCGTCTCCGGTAACGAGACCTATGACGGTGGCATGAAGACCTTTGGCCGTGGTGTCGACTGCAGCGAGGGTGAGGGTGGCGACAGTGACGCAGTCTTCATCGTCGAGAATGGTGGTACCTTGAAGAACGCCATCATTGGTCCCGACCAGCTCGAGGGCGTCCACTGCATGGGATCTTGCACCATCGACAACGTCTGGTGGGAGGCTGTTTGCGAGGGTACTTAAACTCCCATTCTTTCTCCCTGAAAACAAGTCAGAATCACTTACACAAAAGCCGTAACCTGCAGATGCTCTTTCCCTGAAGGAGGGAGATGGACCCTTCACCGTCATCGGTGGTGGTGCCCAGGACGCTGAGGATAAGGTAAAAATTCAATGCTCTTCTCGGTGAATATCTTATCCAGATCTAGTGCTGACGGGAGCACAAAATCTAGGTTATCCAACACAACGGTGGTGGAACCGTCAGCATCTCCGGCTTCACGGTCTACAATTTTGGCAAGCTGTACCGATCCTGTGGTAACTGTGATGAGATGTTCGAGCGCCATGTCACCATCGACGGTGTCATCGCTGTTGAGGGAAGCACCCTCGTCGGCATTAACAGCAACTACGGCGATACCGCTACGATCAAGAGTGACGTCTGTGCGTCTGACGTCGGCACTATCTGCCAGGAGTACGAGGGTAACGACACCGGAGATGAGGTAAGCTGACTCCCACCCCCGATTTGAGGACCGGAAATCGGCGAAAGGTAATCTTTCTGACATTCATGCAGCCCCCTGAGACTAGCGATGGCCCTAGCGATGCCTGCCAGTACTCTGAACCTCTTCCGGCCTGCGAATAAACGCAAGGGACGATACGGAGAATATTCACTCCGTTTCCTGTTCATGGGCGATGGCGGGTTTGCCTTCTTTCTTCTAAGGTTCTTCTCATCGGTATGTGGAAACCGGGTGTGAAGGGAAGCTACAATGTTGTTTAAGCTACTGCTTGGGACGAACGTGCGTGTACGATCATTTGTATATCATATCTGAGCTGTACACAATGTGTCTCCATTCTCGTAACTATCATTCCTGAAATCAAAATCCGTAGCATATTTGGCCGGTTGAGCTTGGTAGCTGACCAAAGTGACATGTTGAATTGAACGGCATACACCTTTGTTACGCAAGGGAAACAACGAGGATGCAACTACTACTCCGTTTCGAGCCCCAAGCAGTAGGAAACTTCAACCGAATCCTATCAGGAGTCAGTCATAAATTCCCATTACCATTTCCAGAGAGGTGGGGCGACAAGAGTGGGGGCCACAACGAGAAGAACAAAGAAAGAAAATAAAAGACAAAGTTTGGTGAACTCACGGGGTCGCCGGTCGGCTGCAGGCCCTCAAAGACCTCAGTGCGATACACCAAAGATGGGTTGCCCAAGGACACGCCTCCATCCATGATGCCACCAGCGAAACGCTTATGGCGTTGACGTTTCTCTGCTGGGGACTGTCGCACATACTCCGAGTATTCAGGGTTCCCCGGCCGGACCATGTCATCGGCCAAAACCACAGTGCCTGGTGCGACAAGGTGCAGTTCCTCGCACAGCTTCAAGTCATTCGGGTACGACGTCTTTGCATGATCAAGGAAGATCACATCCCACGCCTTGGGGGGTAAGCGCCGCAGGGAATCACGACAGGGCCCCTCGATGATCTCAACAAAGTCGCCAAGCCCCGCAATGTCGACCATAGTTCGTGAGATCGAGGCAAATTTAGGGCTCAGCTCGAGACTAAGGTATTTCTCGCCACCGGCCCTGCGCAGGGCATCGCCGAAGAGGATGGCTGAGTAACCAACGTAGCATCCAACCTCGAGGATGTTTTTCGGTTTCTTACTGGTGATCAAGTCCGCGACCATTTTTCCTTTGTGCTCACCGACCGTCATCAGAAAGTCGTGGTTCCTTCCGAACTCATCAATGGCGTCTAGGACCGTCTGAGGTGAGTTTTGCATCTTTTCCCGCTGCGGGTGTTCATTGATGAAGGCCAACAGTGCCTCTTCTCGGCCATCATTGCACTATCCATCGTGTTAGGTATACTTGGCGCTTTTGACGGGGTATATCCTTTGTGGTAACGGCCACGATAGGATACCAATGGGATCGTAGATACATACAAATACGACCTCTTCGGGCTTGTAGAAATTGTGTATTGAACCCATGGTATCTTCCTTGTTCTCCTATTTTCTCTTTTTCTATTTTTGTCCGTTTTTTTTTTGTGCACAGCGTAGTTGGTTCAATGGAAAGGGGAAACGAAAAAAAAACTTATTTCTTTGAGCGAGACCGAGGGCAGGGCTGCAACCAGTTATTATACGTTGTGCCCAGATTCCATATAAGTTCACGTCATTGATTGGAAATATTCCAATGGTGCCAGTAAGGGGCAATCCATTGTGCGACTGCGGCGTCCCGAGTGATCATCATGTCGGTGTATGGTGCCGTGTTTAGAAATGTGACATGTTCGCTTCCCTATCTGTTATGTCCATCTTCTCCTTGATCATTCCTGCTGCACTGCAGTCCAATTCATGCAGCGGGCGTGGGGGATCTGGATTCTAGCACCCACTAGGATGGTTCTCAAAAACGAGCCACATTATGACAAGACTGGTCGGTCAACCTAATCGCAGATCATTGAAGTCTGAGTCAGAACTAGAGAGAGATAAAGTCAAATGAAGTTAATCAAGCTTCCTGAACTGATGAATTCCGAGTCCACGGCCGCCTGATCCAGTAATCATCTTGTGTTGCAACCGCTTTGGGAGATAATAATCCCGAGGTAATACTAGCCACATTCAATCCAGTTTTTTTCCCATAGCAATGCAGTTGGCACCATGTCGTCAAATACCGGTCAATGGATTCTCCTTTTTTCTCCTTCCCGCCCCCTTTTGTTCCGTACTTCCATAGAAGAATCTCCAGGGGTTGTGAGAAAAAAAATCTTTGAAAAGTGGGCGTCTGAACAATCGGATTCCTTAGCTCTCACATCTGGCCGACCTTCCCCCTCATGATCTGAGCCGATACAATATGTCCCAGAAACCTCGAGTAGACGTTATAATTATTGGTGCGGGGCCAGCAGGGTTCGTTTTTCGTACCCCTCCGATCGCCTCAATATTTGATACCATGAGGAAATACTTATCCGCTCGGGAACAGGTTGATGGCGGCAGCATGGATGGCTCGGACGGGGGTCAAGACACTCTTGATCGAACAAAAGTCATCCTGCACTCGTGCTGGCCGTGCAGACGGTCTTGAAGGCCGGACACTGGAGATATTAGACAGTTTTGGTCTGGCAAATCAGATTTGGGCAGAGTCAAACCATACAATTGAAATCGCCCTGTGGGTATGTGGTCCCTGCTCGGAAATGGCCGGTTGCCCTAGTCTTTTGTGCTGATGAATCAATCGTCATCCCTAGTGCGACTCCGCCGATGGGCCATTGCAAAGAAGAAGTATCTCGGCAAATACCAAGCCTGGGTGGTCACGATTCCATGAATCAACGCTTGGCCAAGCCCGTATCGAGGAGCATTTGTTGAAGTTCCTTCGATCTCATGGGCATGTGGAGATTCGGCAAGCAACAGTGCCCAAGACGTTAGAGATCGATGCTTCGGCTGCGGATGATCCAAACGCATATCCAATTCACGTAACCCTCGACCATGCTCCATCCGCTCTCCCAGGGGAAGCCGATGATCGTAGTCAGGCCAGACCAAATGAGAGTTCCACTCGCCCAGACTCAGCCTTGTCGCATGACTCAACCTACTCAGAGATTAACTTCGAAGTTCAGGCCAAGTATCTCTTGGGCTGTGACGGGGCCCGCAGTTGGGTGAGAAAGCAGCTCGGCCTCCGTTTAGAAGGGGAAAATCTGGGACAGGACTGGGCGGCTATGGATTTCATTCCAGCAACAAACTTCTGTTCGTTCAAACGCCCCTTCCCGCCACGAAGCCCCTACTTATCGGGGCATCAATCAATGCTGACAAAAGGGCCTTCACAGCTGACATTCGCAAACGATGTATTGTCAAATCCAAGTTCGGGAGTTTAATGATAATCCCAAGGGAGAAGAAGATGATTCGTGCCTATGTGCAGATCTCGCCCACTACTGCTGTGCAGTACAAAGATGGGCAAGACGCGGAGGTTGTCATGCGCCATGTTGAGGCAATAATGCAGCCTTACCATATCAAGGCAATCGCCATTGACTGGTGCACGATATACAAAGTATGTTCCCATTTAGATTTTATGAAACTTGGATTCTTGTGTTGACTATGTTTAGGTTGGTCAACGTGTTTGCCCCAAGATTTCTTGTCATGATCGTGTATTCCTTGCCGGAGATGCCGTTCACACACACTCTCCCAAAGCTGGACAGGGTATGAATGTGAGCATGCAAGACACATATAATCTAGGCTGGAAACTAGCATCCGTTATCCATGGCGTTTCCCCGCTCAGTATCCTGCAGACCTACCAACAGGAGAGGCTACCAGTAGCTGAACGGCTGCTTCGACTTGACCGTCGAGTTTGCCGCGGACTCTGCGGAAGTATCACTGACACACATGGTCAGTTTGACGAGGATTACAAGAGAGCCTTAGAGGAGGAAAACACCTCTGCTTCCGGGTTAGCGGTGACCTACCAACCCAATACTCTGGTTACCCATATCAAAGGCTCCTGTGCGGAAGATATTTTGCTTCTCAGCAAACCGTCCCTGGCAACTAATATCCAAGTTGGGGGTCGAATTCCAAGTGAGGTGGTCCTAAATCAAACTGACTCACAAGCATGGCATCTGCAACAAATCTTTCCTAGCATAGGACAATGGAACCTCGTGGTATTTGGTGGAGATGTATCCGACCCCGTCCAAATGAGCCGTCTCCAGCAGCTAGGGAAGGCTCTCACCCAGGAAGACTCCTACATCTCGAAGCTTAACCAAACTAATGGGTCCATAAGCCCCGTCGGCAGGATTGGAATATACTTGATTCATTCGGCTGATCGACATGCGATCGATCTCTTGCAGTTGCCCGAGATCTTCCGGCTGTATACTGAGGAAGAGGGCATGGACTATGACAGGGTGTTTGCTGATAACGAATCTTATCATTCTGGAGGGGGCAAAGCATACGCCTCGTTTGGGATCTCCTCTGAGGGGTGTATGGTTCTCCTTCGTCCAGACCAGCATGTCTCCTTTATTGGAGGCTTGAATGATTCAGCCGCCTTAGAAAGTTTTGTGGCAACATTCCTTCACTGTAGGTCGAATACAGGAAAAGCGAAGGAGGAAGAATAGCGACATAATTCGTTTGCCTTTAGATACCATAATAACAAATGCTCTTCAATTGAATAAAATCGGGTACGACGGGGGCAGAGCCAAACTACTCGCGTCGTCCAGTTGTGGCTAAGATTTTTCGACAACAGGCGCATCCGGTCTCAGAATCCAGATACCCATGTAACTCCATCAGGCAGTGCGTTACTCTGTCGCGAAGTTTAGGCTCCAGCCACGGTGGTCACTTCCCCCAGTAAATCTTTCGCGGATCACTTCTTTTCAGAAATCAAAATATCATATCGTCCTTTGGCCAGAGCATAGACCGTCTCTAACCGGGGCATTGGAACACCTTGCGCCCGGCCTAATCGAACAGTATTTCCAACAATGGCCTCCACTTCGAAAGGACGCCCCTGCTTAACGTCTTGTAACATGCTCATTTCACGGCCAGTGCCCTGCTCTGCTCTTCGTTGAGCAATAGCTAATCGTGCCTCGGCAGCTTTCTCATCCACCCCAGGGATCCCGATCTTCTTTGCCAAGGACACAACTTCCATCATGATTCCCCATACTAAGTCATGGGCAAAAGGCGAGGAGCTGCAAAGAAAGTCACCGTCTGTACAAAGCGATAGCGCGCAGATAGGGTTCCATGACGCATTAAGTAGTAGCTTTGACCAACGTGCTATTTGGATATCTTCGTGCACAGTAGCCTGACCGCCTCCTTGGGTCATTAAATCGGCCAACCTGAGCGCAAGGTTCTTCTGGGAAGGCGGGGCGTTCGCAGGAAACGTCCCCACTTCGAAAATATTCAATGCCTCGGCATGGTGAATGGTTCCCGGGCTACTTTGAGTGACGGGTAAATAAATCACAGCACTGAGGATAGGATTCTGTGGAAACGCTTCAGCAATGTCGGTTTCTATTCCAATGCCATTTTGCGCCAGGACAATAGCAGTGGTAGGGCGGCCTTCCAACACTGGCCGGAGGAGATCAGCCAGAGCAGGTTGGCTATCGGGGAAAGATTTCGCTGTCACAAGAATATAATCGTAGACCATATCAGAAGGGCATTCAGCCACACTTCGGACTACATGGTCGGGCTTATATGTCACTGTTCCTAATGCTGGGCTAGTCAAGCTGAAACCACGCTGCGTCACCGCATCGTAGTTGGACCGACAGACGGCGGTAACACTGCAGCCAGCGCGCTGCAATTGCAAGAGATAGATCGCACCAACACTGCCTACTCCAAAAAGGAGGACTGAAGGAGATTTGGATGACATTAGATTGACTATGGCTTATATCCTTAGTTGAGTAGTGGTGTGAAAGGTCGTTTGTGTTGGAGTTTGAATTTTTTTTTTTTTTCTTTTCTTCTCCTAGACTGCTGTCGGATTGGCCCGCTCGAGAAGAATGCGGCTCGTCTTCCCCTCGGAGGCAGCCTGGAGGTAATGCGTTCAGAACATGTTTATTTCCCCGATAACACCTGCATAGATATTATTTCTCCACGATCCGTTTAACTTTGAACACAATCTCGACTGCATATATATTGGCGAGCCGCCTTGCAACAGAGTGGGTGGACAATCTTGCAGGTCATGAACCTTGGCGTAGGGAGAGAGAAGATTAACCGAAGCGACCAAATCCATACCAGTGACACGGGGTCTCGACGGTCGCTATAATTTTTATTTTGCTTGGATTCATTTATCCTTCTCTCGTATCGCAGGATGCGATGAAAAGTTGATTTATCGGTTTGGTTCTTGCACTAGAAGCCTGTGGCCATCATCGAACACATCCGTTATATATTTCCACCCTTTAGAGGAGCCTTGATACGTCAGCATTCATTCCGTTGCCAAGACTCATATATTTTTTCGATTTAAGGTGAAGAAGGTCGGTCAATAACCAACGGATAATCAAGGACAGATTCTGAGCGTTTTGGAAGAAAGCCATTGCGTTTCCCCTCCCCCTTCGCCCGCATCAACAAACCCCTCGAGAGCCCGACGGGAGGTTTGCCAGTTAACACAATGTCATGCCCTGTCAGCTGTCGTGAAACGCAGGTGATATAGAGGGCGAGTTAAATGCGATGGAGCTGGTGTGAGTGTCAGGATACAACTTAGTTGATGGTTCTTTCTTATATCAGGTGATGATTTAACTGAGGTCTAGTGCACGAAATGAATGTGGATTTGGCGAGCTATCCTTTGCTATTAAATATCGATACAAGCATATCACAAACATTATCGTATTAAAGAACTATAGAAAATGACTCGAAGCACATATTGAGCGTGGACAGTTTCTTGCATTATTTTCAGGTAACAGAATATTTATGGCAAAATTTGGGTATAAAATCCATATCGTGTAGAAGCCTATCGGGCGTGTCTTAAAAGAAAGAAAATATAAAGTGAGTGTTGAGGGCATAACGTCAACAAAAAGAGAAGCAAAGCGGATTAAGAAAGGAATTAGAAGCAGGATATTGAAGAACCCCGCGAGGAGGACCCATTCGCGGCTTTTCACCTCTTACCCGCTTAAACATGAGCTGGTGGGGGGGAAGGGACCGTGCCAGGGGGGTATGCAGGCTGAGAAACAGGAGAAGGATACCCGGTGGAGTGAGAGGCCGGAGGAGGATACATGGCGGGTTGGGGGGCAAGAGGAGGAGGATACTCGGCGGGTTTAGCAACGGGAGGATATTCAACGTGCTGAGAAACGGGAGGCGCGTTTTGCTGCTCGGTTGGCTCATCGATCTCCTGGTGAGATCCAGCGACCAGGAGGGCGCTGAGGAATGCGAGAACGTAGAAGAGACGAGAGAGGAAGTCTGCTGCGTCTTGGGCATTCTCATGATATTTCAGCGAGCGGCTGTCCTTGGTCTTTGTTGAATCGGCAAAGCTGCCCAGGAGAACCAATGTCATTCCGACAGAAGAAAGGATGAGAGCGGGAATCCCAATCAAGAGAGCCTGTGAAAGTCCACGTTAGAGTCAAATGGGAAAACAAGACTTGCAGGGAGGGAAAAAGACTTACCCCCTTTCGAATGTTCTTCCGGCGGAACAAGGACAAAACCATGTTCACTGCTCCAAGTAGCGCGGCAAGGAATAGAAGAGCGTAGAAAGCTAACCCGATATCCCTCCGGTGCTCCGCCAAATCGAGCACGCCCTTATCAACGTCGTTCTGGTAAAAAGCGTTTGCGACGCGGGTGTTGATCGCCTCAGCAGCTATGAGAATAATTCCGGTCACTGCCATCCAACCAGTATGGAGGACAAGAGTGATAGTGCCAAAGGTCCCAGAACCCTGGAGCTTGAGGCAGATGGGAATCAAGACGAGCGTGACCAAGGCAAAGTATGAAAGATCGCCGAACCACCGCAGGGCAGCCTCAATTAGAGCGTATCGCGAAGCACCTAGCATTTGGCATTCGTTCAAAGCAAGAGCGACAATATCGAGCAGCAGATAGCTATTATCATGATCAGTCGGCTTGTATTGAGGGGTGAATTACAGACAACTTACAGAAGGCCGAAGAATAGAGACACGATGAACAGGAACCATTTTCCCAGAGCAGCGCCCTTTCGCTTGCTCTTGAACCAGCGGACGGCTGCGATACCGAAGAGGACAAGGTAAAGGACGAAGAATATGGCATCGAACGCAACGTCGACTTTGGCACCTTTTGATTTGAAAGCCCAGGATGTCATGCAAGTATCACTTACGTAGTCATCGCCGCCAGAGAGACCATAGGAGCCGTAGGAGCCGTACGAACCGGAAGAGTCGCCGCTGCTACCCGAAGAGTAATCGCCGCCATAGTCATTGCTCAAGCCAGAATAGTCAGTTGAGTCGGACGAGCCCGAGTCGGACGAGCCACCGAAGTAATCAGACCAGTCGGTATCAGATGAACCGTAATCAGAGGAACCATAGTCGCCCGAGCTGTAATCACTGGAACCATAGTCGCCCGAGCTGGAATCACTGGAACCATAGTCGCCCGAGCTGTAATCACTGGAGCTGTAGTCACCGTTTGTGTAATCGCTCAGATCAAAATTATCCAGATCGAAACCACTCTGGTCGAGATAGTCTTCTAAATTGCTCGTCATTGTGGATGACTTGAGTTCGTTTCAGGGGAAACAAAATCAGTGAAAAAAGGAAAGAAAAAAAAAACCAAATTCAAGGGAAGGGGGAGAACTGGGGGAGAAGAGAAAGAGAAACAAAAAAGTGGAAAAGAGTTTCAGAGGCTTGCAGCCCAAGAGGCTCTTGATATCAATTTTGTACCCTTCCCCCAAGGGGTTTGCGAGCTGGCTCAAGCCAGCAGAGTCTCCAGTGATTTCGTGACTCTTCCCACCGATCACGACGATCTCCATGATCCTGTGCGGTTTGGTTGGTTCGAACTTAGCACATTGCGGCTCTAGTTCAGAATAATACGGGGTATATTTTTAGGCTTCATTTAACCTAAATACGATCTGAGCAATCAGCGAGCAGATCTGTGCAAAGTTTTCAGCCCGGTCTTCGTATTCGAGTGGGTTCACGAATCATCGTGAACGCAAGGTCTGCCTCCTCATCCTGGTCAAATTCAGATGTCATTTGGAGGATTTGGAGGCAGCACCGTCTTCTTCAGTCTTTTCAAGGCGAATTGTTCTTCCCACGAGCCACACGGTTGAATACGGCTGGATGATGAATGCCACATTGACTCATCTTAACAGGATCATTTAAGATGACTTCATGCGCTGGCCCAGACTTTGCAGCTCAGCAATAAAATCGGGTCTCGATTTTTACGCTCTCCTGTGTGGGTCCTCTGTCTGGGTCGAAGAGATGTGCTCATTCCTTTTGTCAGTGACATTTCATAGGGTTGTTTGATTCCTGTTTGCGCCATCCAGGGTTTCTGGGCCCAATGGATTCGACATGGAGTTCCTTCATGAAATGAGAGCCCACCTTCCAGGGTCCAAAACATGGATGGCGCTCTCAATACGAGCCCACCGTTAGCATTGATAATATCAAACAGAGCCCATCACTCCCAGAGTCAGGGAAAGGGTAAAAATTGGAACTCCACGATCTTTCCCCCCATCCACCAAGAAAGGCAAACCCGGTGACAACCTGACAAGGCAGCAAACAGGGAGTGATCTCCCTCGCTTCGGGCACAACTTTCCAGGCAACCTGGACTGTGCACTGTGCAGATTTCTCAAAGAAGTAAAAATAATCATTCAACAAAGGAGGGAGACGATCGCCAACTGTAGGGGGGTTTAGCGCATCTCAGCACCCAATATTATGAATCCTGGATCGGTAGCCCGAACTTTAAAATTCGCTCCTCGTGCAGATGACTGACCTGCTTCGGGAGTCGTGCAGTCCAGGAAATAGCGCGGATGCTTCCAAGGTTCGTTAGGCATCTTTCTCAGGCCAACACAGTCTGCACCTTGCAGGGAGGTTGCCTAAATTAATTCATCACAGGTGTTCGCACAGAGGAGATGTGCAAGAGCTGAAATGGAGGAATGGGGATTTGCCAGTGGGATCGGTGCGTGTTCTTGGCATGAAAACACGCCAAAAGCAAATATGATGAATAATCAGGGTTGGAAAAGGGGAAATTCACAACAAACACAAACATTGCATGTGATGAGTGGAAGCCCTGGTATTGGCCCTAATTTATGTCGCAAGAGGAAATTGCTGTGATGCCATCCCTTCTCTGATTGGCCATTCAGTGTCGGTTGTCCCAACCTTTCATGAGAGGGAGTCATGATCCTTCATGAAAAGGATGCAGGGGAAATGAGATGGAAGGAATAATACAACACGGTAATGGAGGGAAATGGTGACTCTCGTAAGGAGCACAAGGCAGGAAATGAGGGTCAGTCTTTTTTAAAACATGGGACCACCCTTCCTAATTACAACACAAAAGTTCCTATGGCTCGTCTCCAGCCACCGCTTGAATCCACCTCTCCAGCTCGTCGCCTGATAACTCCCTTACAATTTCCACCCGCGATGTGAGGTTTTCGTGAAGCACGGGATGGATGTTAGAGGGACTCCAGTGCGACGTCGGACACCCGCCACTCCCCTGCTCCTTAATTACCATAAACGCCTCATTTTGGAATCTGGGAAGTTCCTGGAATGCGCAGGATCCAGGCAAAAAGAGCCCACCCGGATACTCGAAGTCGAAACGAGTAGATTCACCAATATCTTCGCAATTCTCAAAATCCTCCCGAGAGAGACCAATATTTTGCGCATAGCGAACAGCGAGAGGGTCTGAGGCCTCAGCATTCAGATATCCGGCACCCGCATACTCCAGAAGGGAATGCTGGGCAAGCGCGAAGAAATGATACATTCTATTCTGGACGCCGGTGAGGTGGGCGACAAAGACACGCTTATTCTTAACATCGACGAGGAAGATGTCGACGTCATCCAACAAAGAAAGCATGTTCTCCATGAACCATGGCAAGTGATCCTCCAGCTCATTCACCAATTTCACTAGGTCGGCACGGCTCTGCCACTTCTTGCGTGACTCTAGGTCTCGAGAGAGCATGGCCATCGCGGCTGGGACGGAGAAGCGAATACCACTCGCTGCCTTGCAGGCGTCTGGGAAGGCTCTGAACTTTTCCTCGCCCTTGAGAACGACCCCCGAATCTTCGTACTCCTTGATTTGGGTGAGATGACGAATCAGGACATCCATGATGTCGTCGACGGAGACCATAGGCGTTCCTCCTGACTCCACTACAATCCCACTGACGATGCAGGCAACGCCTGCGTGGTGGCTATCGGCCTGCGGTAGCAAACTCGCAAGACTGCGTAACACCTCGTCCCTTTCCTCGGTTGTAGATAGCCCTGAGATAAAATCGGCAATTTCCCGAACCTCCTGGCCCAGAGTTGGTTGGTGTAGTTCCTCGAATGTTGAGGGTCGACGGATGTAAGTGGAGAACGAGCCGTCACTGCTCAGGGGGGTTGATGGCACCGTCATGATGCTGAAAACTTTCTGTTTGAGTTGTAATGACCCGTTGCACAGGATGAGATGGCAAGGTCGATAGCTGATGTAGTCTGAAACCTGGATGAGAAGAAAGTGGCAGCAACATCCAGCATGAATCACAGCCAAGGAAGGTGACTCAATACATTAGCCCCACACGTGGCCGAAACACGGGATGATCATCATTGCTAGTATATTTGTCGTGAAGGCAGAAAAGAATTTAGGCTCCCACTTGGGATAGAGTTTTTCATGGCAGTTGAGGGGAAATGTAAGAAGGGATATCTAGTAAATTGAATCAAATAGTCCTATATACCAGCATCTAACACAAGAATAGTTGTACGCATCCAACCACCAAGACTCATTCATGAACTCCAGTCTGTCGTGGCTCCAATAGCCTCCCCGGAAGCAGGTAGCAAGAAGTCACTAGGATCGATCGTCCCATCTGTGTTACGTGCTCCTTGGACCAGGCTGGCATCTACACTGACGAAGCTAGCGTTATTCCAGGTTCCATTACCGTCCCATGAGTTACCTTCGGAAATCTGGTCCTCGCTCAGCGAAGTGGGCGACTCTCCGTTCTCAGCACCGACATTATCGGTCAGTGTGGCCACCGCTGTTCCCATCTTGAATCCCACGGCAGCGTTATTCCACGCGGTGTTGCGGATCAGCTCAAAGTTGCCTGGCTGGGAGTTATCGGTGAAACCATCTTTAGCATTACCGAAGGCGATCGAGTTGATAACGCGGTGGTTTGCTGGTCCAATATCGGCGTCGTCGCCACCGCCGAGCTTGAAGCCATTTCCATCGCCTTCAAATGGAGAAAAGCCCCATCTGTAACAGTTAGACGAAGGTGTCCGACGCTTCCCACTAGGAAGGCTTAATCTTACCGGTTAAATCCATTGCCCCATGAGATAGTATCTTCGATGGTTACTGCCGACTTAAACTCCCTAATCCGAATTAGCTAGGGATGAGGTGACTTTGGGTGGTGAGCATACCAAAAGTCCAAGCCATCATCGACATTGTTCCAGAGCCTGGCACCGCGTAGGACATTTCCTTCTCCGGAACCTTCTTTGCAGGCAAACCCATCTGCGCTCTCACCGTTCTTGCGCGGGTCTCTATTACCATAGGAGTCCAGGTAGAGTACGACGTTGTTTGACGCAGCCCCTTGAATCTGGAAGCCTATTTCCTATATTAGCGGTTTTCTTCGGGAGACAACCCAGCTATGTCCTACCTGTCTCGTAGTTATCGCGGGTAATCAGTCGCTCGTAGTGGTTGTTCGACGCATCACGCGAGTAGACTCCGTACGGTCCGTTGATCAGTTCGAGATCATAAAACTCCCAGTACTCGGCACCCTCAATGTGAAGAATGCCTCTATCCTCATTATCCAAGGATGCATCAAGTTCCGCAGGGGTGCTAGAACGAATCAGCCGCGTCAATTGCACTGAAATTCACCAGGCATACCCTGTAAGCTCTTCCCCGTCAATGATCACCGCTTCTCCCTCGTATGCTCTCAAAATGTACGGTGCGGATGCTGTGCCACTCTTGGTGATTTGAATATTGGTTGTTGGGGTGTACGTCCCTTCCCGCAGGTAGATGGTCGTCCCCGGGGTAGCCTGATCAACCGCCCCTTGGATTGAGAGCAGGGGCGCATCAGCTGTACCGACAGCGTCGTCGGATCCAGTGGGGGATACGTAGATATCTGCAGCGAGACACGCTGGCAGAAGGGCCCCAAAGACCAAGAATGACTTCATTTTTGCGGGTGTGGATGTCACAAAACATTTCCACGCAAGGTCAAGAAGCTTAGATCCCTTATATATGAAACGGTTTACCGCAATGGCTCCGATTGCCGGAAAATCTAGATGCTTGCGGAGGATTTATCTCGAGCCAAGCTTGTAGTGTTGCAGGGTTTCCCCACTGCCGTTTCATGTCCATTAGTGGGGATATTCTTCAGGAGGCCCTCTTCAATTTATTTTTTCTCTACGAAGTGACGGGTTCGTCCTATTTTTCATATTCACTGAGGGCCCATGCTAATAGTTCGGGGTACCACCGCCGACCAACATCTTGGTGGCTGATGATCCGATGGATAAGGGTTCCTTCGCCAACCCGACCGCAAAACATTTTGTTAAACGTAGCCTCAGCATCCGACCGTGCTTTTTCATCTCCAGCAAGCTCTTGGATGTGCTCTGGAATATCTAAGGATATGTTCTCGGCTGACAAGTCTAGACTCATACCTTGGAAGACTGGGATCGAGAAACGCGGGCCCAGAGATCTGCCCTGGTTGTCGACGAAGTTCGAGGGATCTAGGTTCACACGGTGCGTAGTTGCTGTGCAGATGCCGCCGGTGATGGCCTCCAAGGCACGGCCAATATTTACAACTAGTGACCCCTCGATTGGTGGAGCAGGGATCCAAACGCCGGCCTTATTTTGCACTTCAAGTCCATAGTGAGGAGTAGCTTGTAGGAGAAACGTTAGAAATTCTGAGTCCTTATGTGGGCCGACCCCCTGATATTCTGCCTCCGTAGATGGTGGCGGGTACTTGATTAATTTCATTTTTTGTTGAAGCGGGACTTCAAAATACGCCTTCAGCGCGTCAGGGGCCATATCGAGGGCTTCGGCAATTAGGACTTGGAATTTCTCCGCTATGGGATTCATTCCAGCCAGATAGGCTTCGATGATATGGCGAAAACCTGGAATCGCATTCTCATCGGGCCACTGTCATCGTTAGAATATTTATTTGCAGGCAGGTATCGTCAGGCTACGCGTACCTGGTTTGGACCCCGAATGTTCCGGTACAAGGGGGCATCCGGTCTAGGGGGTGCCATCTCCGTTGCAAACTGTTTCCATAAATTAGCCGGTTTGCTGGGCACACTCAGTAATCAGGGGGGGGCTCACACATCAAACTGTTCTCGATGATCGGACTTGCGCGCGGTGATCTCCGCTCCGAGTCGGGAGTATCCGAGAAAGTGTTTACTATTGACCATCTCGATCTCTAGTTTTTTCTCGAGAGGGAGATCGAATATTTCACCGGTTTTCTTCACCAGGTCTTGTGTTACACCAGGAGAGATGGGGGCGTTGGTTAGGTAGAAGAACCCAACGTTGACCAGCGCGTTGCGGAGGTCAGCGAGAAAGGTGGGCTTAGTCTTGGGAGTGGTGGAGAGGGAAAAGTCGAGGATTGGGATGGTAGTGAACGTGGTAGTATGTGATCCCATGGCAGCTAAATCGTTTCCACCGTACGGCGGGTTTGTTTTCTGTCTGGATGCCTTCTATCGTGCGATGACTGAGACGGGTTGAAGATGGTGAAGTGGGAGAGTTGACTTGATTTCGGTTGATCTGATTTGATGGCGCGAGATTTGTGGAGATTGGCCTCATGTGCCACCGTTGCGGGGGAGGTTCGATGTCTCTTCCACTTGGCCGGGACGAGAGATCTCGATCGCCCACGAAGACCATCTGCAAATACCATCAAATTTATCACTTATCAATGCTTTGTATTAGCATGTCCCACTTAAAGGATATTCTCCAATATCGGCTCTCGAGATGAGGTCCTTTTAGCCTTGTCCAGAAATCACACCTAGCGTCAACAAAAGATCCGTAGAGGGGTGAACTAAAAATGTGGTACAATCCGTTTCGGGGGATGTTTGAATCATTATGTATTATATTACTATTTGTTTGATAATCAAGTGTCCGAAGTAGGTACAGGATGATCCTCGAAAGACATAGCCAAATTCACAGTATCCGAAACAGTTGGGCAAATTATAGGGCGAAACCGATGAAGACCAAGGCACCTGCAGCAAGAGCAGCCTTAGAGGTCGTCAGAACGCTGGCCCCGTCTAGTAGTTCACAAAAAGTCAGTCCACGAACGCTGAATATGTTGGGAAGGATCATGCTAGGTGATGAAAACCGGTACAGGCCGGATGCCTTGCACGTAAATTTGAGGGAATTTCGGGCCAGGGAGACTCACTGTCATTGCACACCTCCTGGTACTCGTTCTGGACTTTCGTCAGGTCGCTGATGGCATTGGAAAGCGCGTCCCCGCCGCACTTAGACAAACAGTTCTGGAAGGCTGCCTGATCGGCTGTGGTCACGGAATCCTCAATCCCACTCGTTGAGAGTGCCTCGCAGTAGCACCCCGTGTTGTCGCCGTTGAAAGCGTCGCCGCAGTCGGTCACATCCTGGAAGAGGCTCGCGTAACACTTACCAGCACAATCGCCGGCATTTTCGGTTAGAAGGCTGCCAAGATCGGCGGCAGCAGCACTGGCAGCAAGGGCAGTCAGAGTGATGAAGAAACGCATTTTGGGTATAATAAAGGAGCGTGGTTTTGGAGTGAGGTTGAGTTGAAAAGGGAAACTTGGGGAAGGATCGTGGTATAATGAAGATCAAGGGGGAGGAGGTATGAGAACTGAGCGAGAAGGGAACGAAGATTTATACCCCATGCGAAAAATGCCACCGTCGCCAATCCCTCAATTCAGCCTTACCCTGTCAGCATGATTCGGTTGGAGGGCCTGACATGTGGAGGGGTTGGCAAAGTTGAAACTTCCCCTTTTGGGGCGCAGTGGGTTGTATTCTCCGCCAACACGAGCTTGGCAAAGAACGAATTCTGTCTGTCCCTTGGGGCCCCAATAAAAGCTCAAGATGTGGGCGAAAGTAAATGAAGATAATCCACTGGAGGGTGGTTCTTAGCGGCATTGTCAACCAAGGAGACAGCGCGGTTGTCTCTTATCTCCACCAACAAGGTAGTTAGTACTCTTTGAGCAGGAAGCCGCACGGGTCACCCATCTTTGGATGTTTCCCGCTGGAGGGAGATGGAAAGGTGAGGAAATAAAAAGGCCAAGAGCCGGAGTATCATGAGATGGAAATAACCTGAAGATCAGCCGCTCCAATAAAGTAAAAGGCGCGCTGATTCGCCCCTTGGCCGACGAATACGAGTTCTTGGCCCATCCCAAGACCCAGCTTCCATTGACAATTCATTTCTTCTTGGCTCTTCTGCATTGTTTTTCTGAATGATCCCCCCCCTCGACCAAAAATACCCCTTTCGACTCTCATAATTTATTGATGTTTTACTTTTTACCCAAGAAAAACTATTCACTCTTTAAACCTCGCATAATGGAGGTTGCTTTGCCAGGCACCATTGTCCTCGACCAGCGAGATGGCTGAAGATCTTCAAACACCGTTCTTGTTTGCAGCACCGCCAGGGGTCTCCTTCGCTTATCCCCTCTCAGCCAATGAAGTAAAACCGCCAATAATAGTCTAACCCGATTTTCAACTCATGCCGCTCCCTGAGTCAAACCCATGTCTTTTCAGGGAGGCCAAATTTTTGTCTTATATTCTTCATACCTTCTGGGAATCTCATGTTGTTGTGAATTTGGGACTCAAGAGACCAACATGGACGAGAAAAGACACAGCCCACCCTTCAAGGTTTTCTGTTTCAAGGCTGGCGGTTAAAACGCCACAGCCACGATCGATGGGAGATCCGCCTTGGCGGGTATTCTTTCTTCATCTGGCTTCTGTTGGCTCGATGTTGGATGGCAATATAAATTAACCAAGGATGGACTATTGGTTTCTAGGATTATCCATTTGATGAGGAAATAGAAATAGACCCCGAATAAGCCTTGTTTCATCCAGTATCCTGTCGGCTGTACGCATCCGCCTCCATACTTCTCATTACTTGGCTCAGCCATGCTTGCGCTGGGAATTTGATCATCATTGATCAACTTTAAAAAAATACATAATTTTTCACTAAATTTTGTTTCCTCGCAGCTCATATCAGTGAGCTTAGTCCAAGATATAACGTTTAAATAACTAAAAGAGATCTTAGATTAACATTTTGGTCCGGAATTGAAGGTTCTGGTTATCAGCAACAAAGCGGCCGCGTTGGAATGAATGTAACGGTTCTCAGGATACCAACATCGTCATTCATACCTCCAACAAAACCATCCATCCTACCATCTGCTTAGAGTTTCCTCACGGTTGGCCCTGAACACTTGTCCGGAAGGACAAAGCCATGAATGTCGTTTACATCATCAAATTCGCAAGTCAGGTGCGGGGGCCCAAGTCGATGACTAAACCACCACAGAAATCGGAACTATAAGTATGATCGTAGCAACGTTCAGCAATATTCATATTTAACTTTGTCGTGCTACATTAGACAACCCTCAAAATGCAGAAACTATCCGATCTCGCCCACAAGCTCACCGATAAGAAGAGCGGCGGCAGCGAAAGCAAGTCCGAAGCCAGTGGTAGCACTGGCGACAAGACTGGCGACAAGGATTACCTTGACAGGGGTAAGAACAACTGGTTTCCTCCGTATCCCTGCTTGGAAGTTGGGATAAATTGGCTCATATATAAATGTGCAGGAATTGAGTCCGCTGAGCAAAGAGTAGCGGGAGACAAGTTCGATGCTGATAAGATGCGTTCCACCAACGATAAGGTCGCCGGTACAATCAAGGATAAGTTCAAGAGCTCCACTGGGTAAGTCCTTCTGCAATGTACTGGGTGTTGCTGTCAACTAACATATTTTCCTTCGCGATATATAGTCACGATCTTCCGGGCACCTCTGCAACTAAATAGATATCGCAACGACCGGCGTGGTTCATGAGATGCAATAATGAAGACTGTCTACCCAACTCTACCTCTAGAAATATCAATATATGGGCGGTTTCCCGATTGACATAGCCTTTATCCTATCTCCCAGCCTGATTCGGGGTCAAAAGCTCTCAACGCGTAATATCCTTGTTTATGTGGCGGATTCGACTACGCGTGTTCTCTCGGAACTTCATCCTCTTCTGGCTTAGATTTTAAATTCTGTAGGCAGGGCGCGTAGAACAGGCTTCCATGCCAGGCACCTATTACAGTTCTTGTCGCGACGACTAACCATAGCATGAGGACTGCTGCGCTGAATATCTTCAATCAAATCATCACTCATTAGTAACCTCTCTCATCCCAAGTAAATATACTAGTCACAGTACTCACCGTCCCCAAGACTTTGAAGAACATCAAATCCATCTCAGTCCCCATTTGAATCGTGCTTGCCGCATACACGCCAAGAGGGAAGGTAAATCCCCACCAGCCCATATTAAATGGGAAGGGACTGCTATAATAGATAGTCGCCAAAGCAAAAACGAGCCAAATTAGACCAAAGCTCCACATGAGAACTGAGATGAAAACGCCCAGGACATAGGCCAGATGACCTGCTATGGGGTCAAGGAACTCGGGGTCAGAATTGTCCAGTAAATGGCGAGTAACCTTCCCCAAATACAAGATGCTGCAAAAATTCCAGAATTAGTTTCACAGGCATTGAAAAGGTTTTTGTCAACCCCTTCGCTCACCTAAACCCCCCAAAACCCAAGGGCCCCAAGGGAAGAAAGCAACTGACTATCGTTTCTCTAGACGGAAGCTTATGGACTGCCAAACGTTGATAGTAAATAACCAGAATCATCAATGCCATCGGTGTTGCCATGCCCCATAAGATATAACAAGTCATCACCGTTCCCATGGCATGTTCTGCAACGGGTAAGATCTCTGACACTTCAGCACCCGTGCCTGCAGCAACAATTGTCGCTGCGATGGGCAGTAGTTGGATAGCAGTGATGCGCTCCAGGGAAGTAATATAATTTCGGGACATTCTTTCATAACCTCGGACGTTAGAAGAATGTTGCGTAACGGTTAATTAACACACCAAGTGGACATTGGGGAGAATTGAGGACCTACAAAACGAAGGATAATGATGCGGTAACAGCCGTTGCGGCAACAGCGTCGACAATCCACAGTACCCACGCTGTTGTGCCTGCCCAGTCTCCCCAGATCGGCACGCAGATGAATACCCACATCTCGATCAATGTGGCAAAACCCATCGGGCAGGTCGCCAGGAATAAAGAATTAGTAGGGTCCTGAATCATCACACCCCAGATCTCAGGGTAGAGCGTGTATCTAAGAACCGACAAGCTAAACACAGCGGCGAATAAGATTGTGTTGAGGATGAAAAAGATGGTTGAAAAATAATGAAAGACGTCATGTCCAAATGGGATTATGTGGAATAGAATTCCCACAATTCCTGTTCCCATCGTCGTCGAAAACCATCTTTAGGTGATAATATACATGTTAGTTATGTTATCTCTGGGTGGGTAGTAGGGGAAGAAGCCGAGAATGTATGGACTTACGATGGACTGAAATTGCTCACAACCCGTCGCCAACCCGCAGTGTATTTCAAAGCGCTCTTGTTCTGGGGTCCCGCTGAGGGACGACCGGGGGTCGCAGGCATTGAAATGCTCTTTTGTTCTGTTTTGGTACAATTATTTGACCAGGCGAGAATATTAATGGGGTGAAGATGAAGAATATGTTGTGGTCATCGTGAGGCCCTCCGATGTTGGCCGAGTCACATCCAATCTCGGCCGAGAACATATGAGAAGTGTACTCCATAGCGGGATTGGTGGTATATCAACATTCTCACCTCCAGTCTTTTAGGTTCCATGGAAAGGAAAGAGAACTGTGTCAATTGAAGTGTTCCTACATAATAATAAACTATGAGGAAATAAATTACAGTCATTTGCCGGAGTTGACCTACTTACCAACTCTTGACCGTGCAGCCAGGTGAACAAGCTCAACAGAACCAAGAGTGTCCTAGATCCTTAGGTACCTTAGGCCTTTCCACAACAATGAGCCTGACCTAATTGATATTGCGGGAAATCGGGCCCCTCGCACGGTCAAAAGAAAGGTGGGTGGTGATGCGCAACACGAGGAAACCAGAACAAAGTAGATATAGTAATCAATAGAAGCGAAAGCCTCAGGCACACGCAAAGTGACCCGGGGCAAGGTTTCCCCATGCCTTTATTCTTTTCTTCCATTTCAGCTTCAGGAAAGCTTTCTTCTTTCGCTTTTCTTCCCCAATTGACATAACCGAAAACAATGCTTCGCTCCAGTCCCTCCTTTCATGCTTAGGCATTCCCCTTTCACTTCAGGTCCTCCTGCCAGCTGCTTCCCGCAACGCTACTCGAATTGTAGGACCTAGATGCGACCCTTTTACACGACCGGCCATCCACTTGAGAAGTCAATAGCATTCCAGCCAAAGAGCTTCTGGCCATCGCCGTAACCGATATTGGTATCGACATAATGGTAGTAAAGGACGGGGCCAAGGGATGAATCAGTAAACACGCCCCTGGAACAAGTTAGCTTGGAAAGGGGCATCAATAATCAAGGTTGCAAAGAATAGGGAACGTACTGTCCACCAGGCCCGTACACGTTATCATGACTTTCGAGGACAATAGTGCCGCCACCCTCAAGGCAAGAAACTCCATTTGCATCAACCTATTATTCTTTAGCTTCATATTATTAACTTCAATAGAGGGTGCTGCTCTTACAAAGCCTCCCGTAGCTGACGATGACCGACAAACTTTGATCTTGTACTCCTCACCAGCTGCGGGCATGGACGAATCATAGCCGCAGCAAATTCCAGCCGAAAAGAAGAGGTAATAATAATCACCGTACTGGTAGAGGTATGCTCCTTCCACAGCATGGGTGCCCGCTGGGTCATAAGCAACTTGATATGAGCTACCAGAGGCAGTGGTCGGACCGCTCATTGCAACTTGGTAAATATCTCCCCAAAAAGACCCGAAGGTCATAAGGTACGATCCACCATTGTTTAAAACATTACCGTCGATGGCATTGTATGCCTTGCCTGCACTAGATGATACACCAGTTGAGCCACCATCTGTCCAGGTGCCTGCATCCATAGAATCCGATGTCGCTACACCAATGGCAGAGTCCTGGACTCCGAAAGTTGAGACCGAATAGTATACGTAGTAAACGCCATCAAAGTTTTGCACATCCGGCGCCTGTCAGAGAGATGAAAGTAAGTCAATACGTGGACATGACACCAGGAATGGGCAGGATAAAAGCGGCAACAGAAAAGACCCAGAAGGCTTGCCGTATTGTGTGCTATAACCTACCCAGAGATCGTCATTCCCGGCCAGATTGATCGACGATCCGTCGGGCAAAACTGACCCAAGCCCCGTCCATGGGCCCTCAATAGAGGAGGAAGAAGCATAGGAGATCTTATTCCCAGTTGAGAAGCGAAAGTAAACCCCGTCCGACTCTCTCTGGATCAAACTAGGGTCATGGATATTGCAGGAACCAGAGCACGCTCCTGGGGCACCATATCCGTGAACCAGGCCAGCCAACACCGTGGCAGAGGCTACAACTTTCGACAATGACATGGTGCAATGAGCCAGGTATTGGTGATATGTAATAGAGAGAAATACACCTAACCAAGAATGCACTTATATCGGCATATGGAAAGCTGTGATGCTTATATACTCGCGACGCTATACAGTCTCAACAAAGAGGGGAATAACGGTCATTTGTGGAAAGAGAGAATTGGAAAGCCACAACTCTGCCACATGATCAAACGTGAATTCAAGGGACTGGTAATAAAAGTATCATCAGATAAATGAGGCTTCTTCCGGCGGGCTTCCCAAGGGTCTATTGCCTTGCCAGATGATGGAAAATACCGTGCCCGGCATATGTTTTTCCTGTCTTACAGCAACAGGGGCTTAAATTGCCGTTGCTGTTCTATGAAGGAACATCTATTTCCCTCTGAGAATTGAGCATTTTGGTCTGAGACTTCAGCCAACATGAAAGGATTCACGGTGTTTCAAGGGGTTTTTCCTCTTTCATCATGGAAGACACGGGGGATGGTGTCCTTGGCTGAGACGTTTCACCACTGGGGTTACCCCTTAAAGGCAGCGATCATCTCTAAGATATGGCCCCAGAGGGCGGAGAAATTGCGGGGAACAACGCCAGTGTGTTTGAAAAAGGGTATTGCTGAATTTCCATTAGACCGGAGGATATGCTGTTCCAGCCAATGGTGACTTTCGTACAGTGTTACGACAAATTTCACCTCCCATCTTCATGCAGTTCATCAACACCAGGATGTCGGTTAATACAATCCGTCGCCAGAACTTAACCGAGATTTTCGAACCGAGATTCCGAGTTCAGCCTCTCGAGGAGCTCAATCTCAATTATTGAAGAAGCACTTTCGTTTGGGTTAAAACTTTTTGGACTATACCCTGTGCTCATCCCCCTCAGGGACAAGCCTTTCGAGGTGAAAAGTCGCCTTCTACTGTCGATCTGTTTTCCACCAATGACAAAAAATGGCGGGGAGATTACTAGTTTTCAAGAGTGTAACTCATAAGCCTATATAGAAGAGGGCAAGAATCTGAGCTTGCGAATCAATCAGCTGCAATTCATTACATGCATCCGCAAAAATGGCCTCAAGTCTGCAAGTTTTTCTCCGATTTCTCTTCACAACCCTCTTTCTAGGGTCCCTCTCCAATGCCGCCACATTCACCAATCCTCTGAAAGATCCGAATGGTAGTGATCCATTCATGACTTACGTGGATGGATATTACTACCTAACTACTACGACCTGGACCGACGTTCAAATTATCCGTGCGACAACCCTGGAGGGCCTCAAGACCGGTGAAGTCCAGGTCGTATGGAGCGACACAGACACGAGCAGATGCTGCAATGTGTGGGCCCCCGAGTTCCACCAGATTGACGGAACGTAAGTGACACCATCCCTCAACCACCCTTCTCGAGCCAGCCTGACCTTTCAATCGTACAGTTGGTACTTGTACTACACTGCTGGGGCCAGTGACAATCTCGACAACCAGCGCGTCCACGTGCTTCAAGGTACGAATCATGTTCCGCGAGAAAAGGAAAGTGGGTAAAGCCCAATTTATCCCTGTTCTAACAAATTTGCGTTACAGGTGGCGCTAGTCCCTGGGATACATACACGTACCTCGGCCAAGTAACCCCCGATTGGGGAATTGACGCAACGGTCCTTACCGTGGGCGAGCAGAACTACTTTGTCTGGTCCTGCATTGCTGACACAATTCAATCCCTCTGCATTGCGACCCTAGATACTCCTTCCACCATCGGAGATACTTATGTACTTTCGCAGCCCACTGAGGATTGGGAAACCGTAGATGTCCCCGTAAATGAGGGACCTGCACCCCTCTACCACGACGGGACCATTTGGCTCGCCTACTCCGCCTCATACTGCTGGACCCCTAACTACTCCCTGGCCCTTCTAACTTACGATGGCTCCGGTGATCCCTTGCAAGCTTCCTCTTGGGCTAAGTCCGCAGGACCAGTCTTTGAATCTGCAGACGGAAACTACGGGACGGGTCATAACGGGTACGTCCTTATCTCAAAAATCCCTCAGCTCTCCGTAACCTATTTGATTCATAACTAACCCAATTAAAACAATGCAGTTTCTTCACCAGTCCTGATGGCACTGAAATTTGGAACATCTTCCACGCCACCTCTGCATCCGAGGGTGCATGTGACGGAAACCGATACACCATGGCGCTTATCGTGAACTGGAACGAAGACGGAACCCCGAACTTCGGCACCGCTCCTACTCTAGACACGGTCCTAGATGGACCTTCTGGCGAAGCATGATCAAGGCCCTAGATCCGTATTTGGATGAGACGGGCGATATATTATAAGTACAGGGTATATACAATAGCAGACATGTATTTGTACTCTATTTTTGGCAGAACCTTTTCCCATTACAAATATGCGTATCCAATAGAAACATAAATCGCTATATAGACATGTGCAATTGAGTCTAATACGTCCCATGGCCGTAAACAGAGCGATATAAACCCCCTATAACAACCCGGCCATAACCTTGGTCAAAGCCTCATCCTCCGCCTGGAACGCATCGATCCCCTCACTGTGCCCTCCTCCCCCAGTCGGATGAAGAAAGCCCTCGTTACCGCTGGCCTCCATCCTCGGATCAAAATACAGCCCTCCTGCCATCTCAAAGAAACTCGTCAAATCCTCACAGCTATCCCCCTGTTCCTCTCTATCACCCTGGGTCCCAACTGTCGCTGGATGGCCCACATGATGATTCTGCAACGGCGACGAAACAGCTGTCCAAATCGATATTGACTCTTGCGGCGTCGGAAGACCACCAGAGACAGATACACGGTGCTGGTGCTGGTGCTGTCCCTGGGGTGGGACATGGCCCCCGATCGTGGCAATAGGGGTACGTCCCTGGTCCTCCGCACGGGTGTAGTGACTCTGGCTCGGTATTTGGCATGAACTCCGTCTCTGCTGCTCCTCATCCCGTGGTGTCTGTGCATTAGTATGACTACGACTCCCCTGCCCGTTCAATGACCTACTATCCAGGTTCAGCGGAATGAGTTTCAAGCTGCGGATGATCTTTTGTAATCTGCGCGAAGTGCGTGCTCTCGTCGAAGATCGCCGGACCATATCGACCGCAGCGTAGAATTCGCCACGGCATACCTGGCTAAAACGCGACGGGGCGTGGAGAACAGCCAAGAAGAGGGCGGCGAGGGCGGAAATGAGGAAGTAGTTGAATGGTTCAGGGCGTTGGAAGTAGAGGTCTGAGACCTGGCTGAAGTAGTCGAGCATTTGGATGGTGCTTTTGGCGGTTTCGACAGCGACGGAGGCGCCGGGAATGTTGGATTCGATGCTTTCGGTGCTGAGGAGGTTTTGGCGGTAGACGAGAATGCGGAGCTGGTTGGCTTGGAGGGCAAGGAGGACCTGGAGCATCATCATGCGGTCTTGTTTCTGGGGGTCGGTGGGTTCGTCGTTCTCGTTGTTGTGATGGTGATAGTGAGCCGATGAGTCGGGGTTAGTGATAGAGGGGGTGGAAGTGTCGAAGCGGAGCTCGTGGGGGATAGACTGAATCCATTGTTGGACTTGGAAGTCGAGGTAGGAGCAGTAGTCGGCGGTTGCAGCGCGGGGACGACTGCGCCAGCCCATCACTAGGCCCCAGATTTTGGTGCTCAGGCGTGAATAGGTGATCATGCAAGTTAGGTAGGGTGTTGCTGTGTCCGGTTCAGGGAGGTTGGTGTCCATGTCGGAGTCTTGGATGGCGAAGGGGAGACCTGTCCCGAAAGACCATTTACGGTCTAAGACGTAGATGCACCACCAGAGTCGGCTGGCCCAGGTCCATTGAAGCTCCCCCGGGAAGACACCGCCGGTACGCAGCCAAGTCTCTTGACGGTGCAGACCTAATTGCATAGAGCCCCGTATAGCGAGTCCGATGAGACGCCAGGAGATGACTTCGTCGTCCCGATATGAATGAAAGATAGACTAGATGGAAAATCAGCACAATGCGATTTAATTTATGTGCGGGGGTATAGGCAAAGTTATGACACACAAGCAGAGTAAGGATGACCAATTCCTTCATATCGACTTCTGGGACTTTGAGACGAGCCGCAAACCGATCCTCCACATTATCAGCTAACAATGCCGCCCGTTCACTGCGCCCATGCGACTCGGATAATAGGGCCGTTGCTAGGAGGATCTTCAGCACCTCAGCATCCCGAGCAAAGAACCAGTCCTGGTCTGTCATTTCCGGAGAGACCGGGCCTGGCCGATCTCCATCTCCATAGAAATCAACCACGTAAGTGCGAACACTGTCAAGGTCGATGCAGGGGTACATCACACCCACGGTGTTTTCGTACACAGTAACCAGGCGGAGAGCCTCCTCCTTCCCGAGACACCCAAGGGGGTCCGTGGACATCGCCTCGACGTCCGATACCGCAGCAGGACTGGGTGCCGTTGTCGACTCAGACTCATCGCAGTCACTATCATCCGGCTGTTTTTGTCGTGCAGTGAGTCCGAATTCAGCGCTCGTAGGGCCAACGTAATCCGGGGACAACGGCCGATTCATAATCCGTTGCAGTCCCATATTTGCGGTCGACGACGACACAGTCGACGCAGACGCTGTGGTATTGTTAGGAGTGCTAGCTGTTGACTCCAGATGACGCATGCGAGCAGCCATCACTCGCATCTCTCGCTGGAGGGCTTCGATCCGTTGGTCCACGGTCCTGAACCGGGAGGAGAATCTGGTTCAGCCAGTTAAGCTTTATACAGTACACCAACAGAACTGCCAGCGGGGGAGATGCGTATACTCACCCTTCATCCCCAGCCTGGCCCTCCGGTAGCGTTGCCGGCGTGTTCCCGGAGGCGTGGCTGTTGGGCGTGTAGGTGCACTGAACGTTCTGACGGATACATCGCGCACAAGGCTGTCCACCGTCACATTTCAATTTCCGGCGTTTGCATTCATTGCTTGAGATGAGTTAAACTGGGATCGGTTTCGATTAGCAACAGAAACGAACGTACCAGGCCAGTTGGGTGTATTTGGCGCGTTTTCTGCTCCGAGGCGGTTCCGAGGGGCTCCCCCTCCTTGGGGACTCGCTCTCCATGGACCGAACCAGCTTGGAGTGAAACGATCTAGGGGTAATTGTTTTTTTTAAAGTTATATGCTAGGCATGCTCCATCAGGGTGCAAATTAGATACCCCCAAACGCCAAACACGGCCTAATGTTGTACAACTTTAGAGATCGGAATCCGCAGGGCCGAACAACGACAAACGGAAAAAATGGGTTCTGTTTCCGAGGGTGCGGAAATTTCGCGCTGAGCACAAACTTTGTGTACATAAGCACTTTTTATTTATTGCATTGGACAGGGATAAACATATCTCTAATGATTTTATTTCACCGGTTAGTACTCTTGCCAGACTAGGTTTTTTTCATCTTCTTTTATTCCCAGTTCTTATGTGATTATCCCTGGGGTCATTGAGTGACTGTCTTGCAGGCGGCTTCAATGGAGGCGGAAATCTCCGCACCGCTGGGACTATCACCAGCACCAGCTCAACCACTTCGCTATACACAGAACTAATTATTCAGGGCATATGAATAAACATCTTGGGGATGTTGGTGTGTAGGTGTAGTTTAGTAAGAATTATAGATTCATTTTCGTCGAAACGACCATCAGTGGTCGCTTTCCATGCCAACCTCATAAGAAAATGCTATATACACAGAACAACAAAATTCAAACCATGATCATACAAAAACGCCTATTCCATCCGAGTCGCTAAATCATGACTTAAATATGGGCGTTACGGCAGCACTCAGCGCCACTGACCACCCTCGAAGCATCGTTCTTACTGGACGGCACATCCAGCGATGGATTAGCTGTAAAGAAATCAGCTGGCTTGATCATAAGCTGGAAGATCTCCACAGGCCTGCACTCGGAGTTAGCAATTTGTAAATACAAGTCAAATGACTTGGGGGGCTCACATCACAGGCCAATCCTCAACACGGGGATTGTGCGTAATTCCGAAAGTGTTCCAGACGACCACGTCAGTGTCTGCCACAGATTCACCCCGCTTAACAGCATCCGAAACACCTTCCACTTCCTTCTGGCTTTGCAGGGTATAGCGCCCGCCAGCATAGAGCTCACCATCACGGTACTTGGTGACCCAGACATGATGTTGGGCAAATTGGGCACGCTTAGCCTGAATGGAGTTTGGGTCGGCCAACAACCTTTGTGTGGCCATAGGGGTAAACTTGTATGCAACAGGCTTCTGGCTAATGGGGTTGATCTTGTGAGGATTGATCATCTTGACCACCCGATTCAGGTCAGGGGCAGCGTCAAAGAACCCAGCCCGCTCAACCGTATCGGAAGTGACCTTATAAAAGTTACCATTAGGGTTGGTCACTTCATTCATAGGAACAGGATGTGATTCCTCTATTTGGACCGAGTTATTCGGCCCATCAACAGCAGGGTCAATACGGACACAGAAAATGTGCTGGTGGTTCTGGGCAAGGACACCTCCGCTGACCACATTACCGTATTCGCTGACCTTTCCGGCGTCAATATTGACAACGTTCAGGATACCTGTCGCTCGCGCCTCGACCGTAATGCCACCAGATTGATCAAACTTGTAGGCGAAGATATACTCGTAGTTGGCCAGAGTAATGATAAACTGCACAACCAATTCGCGGCTGCGAGTGACCACTGCGCGACCCGTCCGCCAGTTGGAGTGTTTCCACGCAATGCCGTTATCCTGCTCGTGCAAGCAAATCGCATTTGGTAGCTTCTGTGCCGTGCCATCTGGACCTGTGACCACGGCATCAAAATATTTAATGACACCAAGGCAATCACAGCCGATAGAGAGGTTATTTGCCATATTTCCGCCACCGCCGTCACCAAAGTCGAACGCCTGTTTTCGGTGGAAGGGAGGTCTGGGGTCGGCATAGGGAACAGTCTATTAGAATTCATCATTAGCCCATTTACGGTTCCCCTATGTGGATCCTCTACAGATAAACTCACCATCTCACTGATACCCAATCGGTACATGATACTGCGACCATCATACCAGACGTCGTGGATCGTTGCACCTTCGCGGGGGTTGAACGCGACGCGGAAACGCCATTTTTGCCATTCGACCAACGACTCGTTCGTGATGCGGAAAGAAGGACCCTCGGGCTGCACAACATTAAGCGGTTTCAGGTCCTTACGAGTGCCTTCGGAGAGCAGCTCGGGGACATAATCTGAGGCTTTGCAGTGTCCAATAATATCACGCTTGAATGTCTGGTCGCGTAAGCCCTCTCCTTTCCCACCAGTGGCAGGACGATCAACCCTAATGATCTCCCCAGTCAAGGCATCCATGACGGGGATCAAGGGCAAAGGATATGAGTAGAAATTGGCATCTGGGTTCTTCTTGCTTGCATCCTGGGCGAAACACAGGCCCTGGAATAAACGCCTATTCGGCTCGCTGGAGTCCAATCCACCATACGGCCAAGGCTCAATGACAACTTCAAATCCTTCGGGTAGTTGGAAATCGGCCAGAGCCTCCTTGAACAAAGGGGAGGCAAAGCATTTCTCCACCAAAACATCGAATTCACTCCTGTAACCTTGGTTAGACATGGGGCAGGGCAGGTAGCCGGCAACCAACCAGGGTCCATCACATACAAAGTCAAAGCAGCATGGTGCTCTTTTCCAATCACGTCGTGTTTGACACGTTTTTGCGCAACCAGGTCGATCACGGATTCCTCATATGAAGGAATTCGGTCAGAGCCAATGACATCGTATTGGCAAAGGGCCAAGCGGGGAGGTCGAGGCGAGGTAGGACTCAAGCGGCCCGAGTGCTCGAGAGCAAGAAACTCAAGGACTTGTATCTTAGGGGGCTCCAAGAGATAGATCTCACGGAAATCAATGACGGTATTGGGGTGCTGCGCAACAACGATGTCGCGAGCAAGGTTGGTCTCCTCTTCGGAGAGAATGGCAAGGGGATGAGGTGCCATGATGTGGGGGAAATCGAAGAAGACAAAGAAATGAGAGAAGATGATGGATGAAAACTTCTTCCGTTGGTGAGGGGAAGCTGGCCGGATTATGTATGGAATGCGGGGGCGTATCTGTTGCCTAATTGGGATGATAGCTCTCAAACCCTCGGAAGACACGGAAAGGACGGAACATTCCGAGTGCCCGCCGTCCAAATTACTTAATTGAAGCCTGCTCGGTTGGACATGCCTTCTTTGAGCAACGATAAGACCGCTGCACTATACAGCACTATGGCGGCCACTCCGACAAAGGCATCGCACTTCAACGACTCAAGGAAAACGAGAGGAGATTCACATCCGGCAGGCTATAGGTAGCGGCCACTCCGACAAAATAAAAATTTACAAATCCTGAGACCACCTACACGCAAGCATTTGTTCAGGCTTGCTAGATATTTCTTTCCAAAAGCGACCCGTACAATAGCTTTTATAAAAGGTGATTGGGGAGGTTCTCGGGTCGTTAAAAGGGTGCTTAACGATGTGATCAACAACACACCGAAGAAGGCGCTTAATATTGTGCTTGGCTGGTTATAAAGGGACGTGGGCGGGTGCATAAGGCGCTCAGTTGTCCAAAAGGGTGTTTGAGGGAGTGCTAAGGAGTTACATTGAAGGGTAGTCATATTCACTGTTGACACTAAGCTGAGGCTAAGTAGCTCTGGGATGGAACGTTCCTGCGCCAAATCCAAGCCCAAAAAGGACCTCTGTGAGCAGAAAGCATGGGTTTTTATCTTGTCGGAGTGGCCGCCAGAGTCTGCTAGGGGGGTTGCTCAGAGTGATCGGCATAATGGTGGATCCATCTAAGGTGAGCCAAAACCCCAATATTCGTGGAGAAAATTAAGCTCTAACGAAGTATCGTGGGCTAGGTAGTGAAGTATATACTCTGGCCAAACATCTATCTATCCAGAAAAAAGTCGGTAGCAAAAGCCACTGGAGTTCACGAATTGCAAACATCCTAGCCATAATTTCCCTATTTCTATTCCAAACCAGTATTCGGCCAATAAGTCAAAATTGCTAACGCGTGTTATTGGCGCTCATATATCCGGTTTTCTTTTCCTAGCGGCTCGGCGTGATCCGAGTCGGGGTATCCTTTTCAACGGCTAGCTATATTTTAGATGCACCCAGATTGTACGTCAGTGGGTTACCTTTGATTTTATTTTTTTTGTTGTGGGGAAAACGGCAACATCCCGGCCACCTTCGACGCAGCAATCAAGCGAGAGGTAGCGCAAAGCTCCGCCGTTATCAAACTGATACTTAAATACTCCGCGAGCTACCAGGAGCTTTGGATGAAACGGACATGAGATAGCTCTTTTTCGGGCTACAACAATCGGATGAGAACCCAAGTTATGCATGAATGCAAAACTTTGCGAAAAAAGACCGATATAGTACTAAACTCCCCAACAATATCGAACCAGTAATGATTAAAAAGCAATTGGCCTTGATGACAAATTGAATAAGAGAAACCGCGGCCGTTGACGGATGTGGGCTGGGGAATCAAAAGAAATGACCGAGTCTTGGCAAGTAAGCAGTGCAAGGATTTGGACTGATCAATCGATCCGTGCTCTATGGAGCCACGTCTGCCAGCGAACACTGGGACCAGTTTTGGTTTTGGAGTGGCGGAATTTCGATGGCGATAGACAGGTGCTCTCCAAGAAGCTCGAGTCTCCAGTTCCAGCTTCATCAAATAAGGGGAGCCTAACTTGGGTAAGCGGGCCGTTAGCCACAGAGCAGTCTCCCTGCATCCACCAAAGAAATATGAATAAAATATGAATAAGATTAAAACAAAGCTCGAGGGCCTAGAATCAGAGTACCCCGTATGTCATAATGATGGCGTCCATGCCTTGAGACCTGGAGGGACAAGGTACCTGACAAGGAACATGGGCCAAGTGGGCGATCCTCGTCAATAATTGGCTGACGGGAAAGCGAACTTATCAGATTCAAATGGTTGATTATAAATGCTTATCCGCAACCCACCGAAAAAGCCAAGCTTCAACATTGAGATTTTATCGCCCGCAATCCCCGCAAGGTTTCTGGGTTTGCTCTATCTTTATCCCCCAGATGGGTCCGGGAAGAAGAAATTCTTCGCCCCCTGGATATCGCACTTGTCCCTAGTAATTGAGAGTCATTCATGATGGCTACGGATCAAGACCCAGAGGAGCCATCTGTGGCCGAGGCATTCCCCTCTGAAGACACGCCTCTGATCAGGCGTGACTCCGTGGCATCCAGCGCTCCACTGGTTCCTGTGTCTCTTAGTAGAGGCCTGACAATCTTGTTCACTATGGGACTTCTAGTCTTTATTCAAGGTAGAAAATTCCAACTCATTCCAATCGACTTCATGGACTAAAGGCTCGGGATTCTAGCCACCAACATGTCAATGATGACCACCGCACAGTCCGATATTGCCGCAGATTTAGATGCCTTTTCTGAAACAACGTGGTTCAATTCTGCGTATATGGTACGTTTTATCTCTTCCCTTTCTTGTCCCGATCACTGACCTGAACCTGAAAGATCGCAATGTCCAGCGTAACTCCACTAGCTGGCCGTCTCACTCAGATTTTCACCCCTCGAGTATATGTGCTTTTCTCCTGTGTGATGCTGGCAATCGGCCTCTTTATTACCGCAGGAGCACAGGACCTATCAGTTTTTCTGCTCGGCCGTGCCGTTACTGGGGTTGGTGCCGGTGGTCTTATGATTACTGGAATCATTTTGACTCTCGACTTGATTAGTAAAAGGCGAAGAGGTCTTTTCATTGGCATGATCAACCTGGGTATGACCGTTGGAGTTTCCTCCGGCGCTGTTCTGGCCGGCTTGGCGACTCCAACGTATGGGTGGGTACGTCGTCCGATCGTTATTGATTTTCTCCCTAGCTGCAAAGGTAGAGTCTAACCTCTTGTTTTGCAGCGGTTCATGTTTTGGCTGCAAGCACCTGTCTCGCTAGTACTTGGCCCGATTCTGTTTTTCGCTATTCCATCGCATCCACATTATGAGCCCGAAGGGTCTAAAGAGCGTTCACTGGTGCAAAAACTGAAAAAGGTGGATTACGCAGGCTCAGTGACTTTGGTAAGCATATCCATCCATCATAAAAAGTGCAATTGATCTGACAATCTTCAGGCACTTTCCATCTATTTACTTCTCTTCAGCCTGGCTTCGCCAAAAATTCTGATCCCTCCGATTATCCTCTGCCTTGTTTTCCTAGCCGCATTTCTTGTAATCGAGTCAAAGTTTACCTCGGAGCCCATTGTGCCAATCGAAGTGCTTAAAATGAGAAGCGTCCTGTTAACCTGTCTAGCTGCGCTTATTTCCATGACGGCCCGCTGGTCAGTTCTATTCTATACGCCGGTATACGCAATGGTGGTTCGAGGCTGGTCTCCCGCCTCCGCTGGTTTGATACTGGTGCCTACAAACGCTGGGTTTGGGCTTGGAGGCGTGGTGGTTGGGTGGCTGCATATCCGCCATGGAAATAGCTATTATGCGTGAGTGCTCTTTATCCCAATTTGGTACCAAAGTCACAACTAACAATCCCGTAGGACTAATGTCATTGTATACCTACTCTTCGCTTTTTCGAGCTTGTTGCTGGCAACAATTTCTACATCTACTTCGTCCACTCTCGCCTATGTATTCGCACTATTCTTCGACGGTTTCACGATCGGCGCATCGATGAACTACACCTTTGCTCATATACTCCATCTCACAAAACCACATGTTCATTACATCGTCACCGCCCTAGTGGGTATGGCGCGAGGCTTTGCAGGGAGTTTCGGCTCCGCAATCGGTGGTGGATTCTTCCAGCGGGAATTAAGGACCGGCCTCGAGACCGGGTTTGCCAAACACGGCCTCTCCGGGGAAAGTGGCCTAATTCACAAGCTCCTTGGGAGCCCAGCAACAGTACATAGCTTGACAGGTGTGGAGAAAGAGATTGCTATCCAAAGCTACCAACACGCTATATACTTGCTCTTCATCGCAGGGTTTGCAGCCACTCTCATTGCGACAATCGCTCAAGCCGGAACAGGCTGGACACCCCCTGATGATGACAACAGTGTACAGGATGAACATTTGCACCGGGATGATTAGAGCAGCTCCCATTTATAAATATCATATTTATTAGGTCATTTAAGCAAATAGAATACTTGATCATGCATAGTTTCATATTTCACCGTTCGCTTTGCTGATTGGATTTCAAAATGTTGTTGGTGCCTTGGTGCCTGACCATATCTTGGCGACGAATTGTCACCGCACCCAGATCCAAACAACGCTTCTTCTAAAATTCTCTCGGCCTGAATACCTCAGTGCAATCTTTACAGTAAGAATTATCTCGTCATTCGTTCCATCTATATCGAATTTTCTCGTGCCATTTCTCTCTCCCCCGTTCCCCTATCAATAAGTCACGATGCCACGTGCTGTTCGAGGTACGACGAACAACCGAAGCTACCTCCTCCCTAGTCCGACCCAGCTAATTGCATAACAGGAGTCCTCATCGAATGCGACCCATCAGTTAAAGCTATCATCCTCAAGTACGATGAAGAGCGGCATGACTACATTGTGGAAGACCTAGATGATGACCGTCACCTGGTGATCAAGGAGAGCCAGTTGCAAAATCTGAAGGCTCGGCTAGGAAGGGTAGGAAACTATTGAATAAGCTATTCCCAACTCATTCCAGTCGCTAATATCGAATAGGAGCTCGACGAGAAAGTCATGCAACCCGAGGAATCAGAGTCCGAGTAGACACAACTTCCCGATCAATCTCGCACCCACCAAGACCATTTACCATGAACTCACCACCGTTACCTCTTCCGTCCCGGTAGCTCTCTTCGCCAGCGGCTTCATATATGCAGATGGGATGGATATATATTTGGGGATAATGCAGGGGAGAATATGATGCGCCAGTGTGGTTGCTGAACCCAGGCGAGAGAGTCCCAGGTCTCAGCCTAGCTCAAGGTCCTTGTATGGGAGCCCCACGCTTCATCTGCGTCTTCAATCCCGATCGGGGGTCTGGTACTATTGGAATGGCTATTATTGGGCCAATTACCATTTACTATTCCAGCCCCGTTACGCTCTTGCTCAGTCATTTGCAGAGTGAGGTATGAGCAAATGGATCGCTCCTACAAAGTTGCCAGTTCCGCCTCGATTCTTCCAGAGCATATGTAATCATAGCCTCTGCTAATTAAAGGCATGGGTTGGTAATATTTCTTCTGTTAATGCGATTTCCAATGCGATAACTTTCGTTACTTCCAGCGCTTTCAACATGACAAATCCGCTTGTGGTCACGTGACGTCACAGAATGTCCGAGAAATCTCCAGAAGGCCCGAGATGCTTCAATCACATTTCTAAGATGCTCACGAAGAGTCGAGCATGAGTGAGCGTAAGCAACATGGGAGCTTCTCGAATTGCACCTGAGAAGCATAAAAGAAGCGAAATGGCCATTCCATCAGAGCATCACTCCAGCAAAAAGAAGCAGCCTTCCAAAACACCTTCAAGGATCTACTCCAACAACAATCACCATTACAAACCATAATATCTTGTTGAATACCATTATCTCTCCTCAATCCACAATGTCTCTCTTCAGAACTATTCCCACCCCCGGAGACTTCTCTCCCCTCTTCCGCCTGCTCGACGACTATGATGTCCACCGCTCAACCTCAAGCAAATGCCAAAATGCCCCCGTGCAGCGCTCTTTCACCCCTCGGTTCGACGTCCGCGAAACCAAGGACGCCTACCACCTTGACGGGGACCTCCCCGGAACTGCACAGAAAGACATCGACATTGAATTCTCCGACCCCCAGACTCTAGTGATCAAGGGCCGTTCGGAGCGCGAATATCACTCCTCTTCCTCCTCTGGAGATGACCAGCCACAGCAAAAGTCTACTCCCGTTGCTACTGTTGCTGACGCAGAAGATGATACAACCGAGGAGCTAGAGGAGACGAAGCAACAAGCGACCAAGTCTCAACAAGCAGACCACAAGTCCAAGCCGCGGTACTGGATTAGGGAGCGAACGGTGGGGGAATTCCAACGCACGTTTAGCTTTGCCACACGCGTCGATCAGGATAGCGTCAAAGCCAGCCTCAATAATGGTGTTCTTTCTGTTGTTGTGCCGAAAGCTGCGGCCCCGAGTGTCAAGAAGATTTCCATTGCATAGAGATCAGGGGGAGGAATATGATTGTCCCAGTTGTTTGTTGGCATAGCATTACCTTTGCTTAATCTGTACCTTTATTTAACTTAGCTAATATGATGCAATACTTCAAATCTTTAACACTCTTTTAAAAGAATAATTCCAGCCCGAATTGGTCTCGTAAGTTAAAATACAACAGGGTTTCTCATATCTCATTTCTCGCTATATTATCATTCCGAATCGGCCAAATTGAAGCCTCTAGGCTTCCTCTATACTCAGTCCGATGACGCGATCACGGACTACTTGACTTAAAAATAAAAGGGCTTATATCGGATAATTATTCAAAAAAACCCGAGTCCCTTTCCTCCTGATATTATAGTCAGCCACCAAAAATTCCAATTTGAGTCAAGAAAAACAAGCCTTACCAAAGCTGCCAGCCCAAACCTCCTTTGACCCGACCTTCTCATTCCCCAAACAAAAAGAAGTAAGAAGCACGCCCAAGAAGGGATTTTTCCGGGGTGCATACGCATTAATCTTGATCTGACGGAAATATAGGTGGAAAAAAAAAGAGAACGGCTCGCCCCCCACACCGACGATCACAGCGCTATATCTCACTCTGCCCTGATCAACATACACCTTGAATCGAAACGCGGGGAAATTGCGCCACAAGTGCTGGACGGGGTTTATTCTGCAGAATTTCCCCCCATACATACTCTGCAATGAAGGATGAATTTAGTTCGGGCGCACGAAAGGCAAGTAATCTATTTCTTCCTCCGCCCATTTTTTCGTGCTTATTTAGCGCGCCCTTGCTCTTCAGTGGAAAATGAGGATGAAATGAAACTTAGCTCCGCTGGTCCGAGTTTCAGAGCCCTACGACCCAGCCCGTAACAGTAACGGAGCTATCGGTGGGGTCATATTGGGTTAGAGGAAGATAGAAAGGAAGGCAAAGGTGATGGATGAAAGTGAATGCCGAAGGACCCTTCGGGAGATCAGACACCGATTCCTCCTAGAGTGTCTCGACTTAATGCAAAAGGCAGGCTCTCAGCGCACCAAGGAGACCAGGTATAAAAACAGCCTGTATCACCCTCAATTTTGGCAGATCTTCAAGCTACACCCCTGCGTCCTCACAAAAAGTCAAAAGGAATACACACTTGATTCAGCAAAATGAAGTCATTCACCCTGTCGACCCTGGCTTTTCTGCCTAGCGCTCTAGGGCAGACACTCTATCTGGCCGGTGATTCGACCATGGCCGCGAATGGAGGTGGTGATGGAGCCACAGATGGTATACCTCCTCTTATTCATACCGTTTAGCTTCGTTCTTGCGTTTGTCTCCCTAAATATCCTAACAAAAGATAGGTTGGGGCCAATACGTGGCGGACAGTCTGTCCATCGCCGTCGAAAACAACGCCATCGGTGGGCGCAGTGCCCGTTCGTACACGCGTGAGGGCCGATTCCAGGAGATCGCCGACGTCATACAATCAGGAGATTACGTGGTGATCGAGTTTGGACACAACGATGGCGGCTCGCTGTCCACCGATAACGGACGTACCGATTGTCCTGGCACAGGCGATGAGACTTGCGAGACCACGTACGATGGTGTCGCGGAGACCGTCCTGACGTTCCCCAAGTACCTAGAGAACGCGGCGCAGATGTTCCTAGACAAGGGCGCCAACGTCCTCATCTCCAGTCAGACCCCGAATAATCCCTGGGAGGGCGGCTCGTTTGCGTACAGCCCGTCGCGCTTCGTTGAATACGCGCAGTTGTCGGCAGAGGTGGCTGGTGTCGAGTACGTGGATCATGGGGCTTACACAGCTGCTATCTTTGAGAGCTTGGGCTTGGACACCGTAACCACTTACTTCCCCAACGACCACACTCATACCAGCCCGGACGGTGCGGCAGTTGTGGCAGAGGCCTTCCTTAAGGCTGTTACCTGCGGAGGTGTGGCTCTGAGCAATGTCTTGGCGACAACTGATTTTGCTGGAGACTGTCTGTAAATATTCATGAGCAAAAAATGAATGCCATGCTTCGAAAGCACGAAGCCGAAAATCTGATTATATGTGGGTCTGAAGTCAATGTATTAAATAGTGTGCAGAAAAAAGAAAAAGAAAATAATTTATATATATATATGAGGTATATCGCGCTGTATGTAGATATCAAATAAAATAAAATAGAAAGTGGGAAGAGCTCCCGAGGTGAACTCCAAGCCATCTCATTAAGCAGCCACAAACGCCACCTGTAGGTATCAGGTCATCATCGATGTCGAGGTAGTGGGACGTAAGTAAAGGGTAGAATCATTTCATCTCCTCGAGGGTAGCTTTGACAATTCCACGCTTGCTCACACGGCTATAATACTGGAAAAGGTTCGGGTAAGTCTTGTCCGACAGTGGTCCATTTTTCTGCACAATGTCCCTCAGGACAGGCCAGAGTGCACAATCATCGATGAAAAAGGCAGGGCCGCCTAGGTAGTGATGTCCATTCAGGGCCTCCTCCCATTCATCCAACAATTGGAATTCCCCCTCCTCGTTGCTTTCGTGGAACTCTCGCCATTTTGTGAGAAACTCATCGATCTCGGGCAGCTGGCTACCACCACCCAAAACATCTATACCTGGGCGTGCCAGCTCCGGTGCTCGTTGCGCCAGGTAGGTCATAATCTTGGTGTCCCCAGCCACCTTGGTGTCATCTGAGTCGATATACAACGGCAACTTGGTATCCTTGCCACAATCATCTGACGTCTGGACCGCGCCGTAGGGTACAACATCGTACCGGATACCGTTCTCACTCAAAGAGAGCTGAACGCGCAGATTAGCTATTTCGTCCTGGCCCAATACAAGTTTTGTTGAAGTAGTAGTAACAAAGTTCACGACATCAAATCCGCCACCGTAAACAGCATTCCAGTCAAACTCAATAGAGCGGTTCTCGTCTCCAAACGCACGAACAAGTTTTTCCGTATCCCCCTGGTCACCATGGATGACAGGGTTAGCCTTATCCTGCGCCTTAGAGACGGCACCCTGACCCCAGATAGTGTCGCCCGCTGGGTTCAAAAATGTTCCAATGTGTCGGAAGGTGAGGGAGATTCTTTGGCCACCGTATGCCCGTTCTTCGATCGTCTTCTCGGTGTCTGGACGCTTGTCTGCTTTAATACCATGGAGCCAGCGCATATTGGTCTTTTCTCTCAAGACAAAGAGGGATTCGTGGGGCATTGGTACACGCTGGGTGACCCTCCCTGAGCCTTCTTTCCTTTCTGAACCCTTTTGTCGCAATATCATGACTCTCTGTGCTCCAAGGCTGACATTGCAAATAGATGAGCCACGGACAATATCCAAGGTTTTGTCGGAATGATCGGAGATGCGATCTTGTCCATCACGGTACAATTGAACCAAGACGTGATTCAGAGGATGTCCAAGGATACGTTCCACTATGATACGCACCCGGTCCACCATGGATGTAAAGGGCTGCAATGGCGGCGATTCGTCTGCTGGATGGCGATATATCGGGATCGAGCCGTCGGACATCGGCTTGCCTTGAACGGCGACGAGACGAGGAACTTGACCTGACATATGGTACATCTTCTGCCAAGCCACCTCGTCGCGAATGCTTTCAAAAGCGTCTTCGGGGAGGTCCAGGTCGTAAACTATGCGAGAGTCGCCCTCCCCAATCACATCACCGGGTCGACACATATCCTGCTCGGGTTTAGATTGCTTGGTTCGTTGGGGCGCAGATCGGGAAGAAACTGCCTCATCCTTCGGGTCAGGTCGCCGTGAACGGCGCACTTTCGTACGTACCAGTTTTTTCTTATCAGGCTTGTCAGAGCGGTTTCGGGATGCTCGAGTCAAACTCGCAAGCTCCTGCAGGTCCCCATCCTCGTTGTCGTTCAGTTCGCGCATAATGTCGTCGATCCTTCGGCGTCTACCGCTTCCTGAGGACTCGGGGCTTTCTTCGCCGGGGCTAGACTTGCTGTCTGGCTTCACATCAAGCTCACCCATGACACTTTCAATCCCAGCGGGGGCTGTCGCTCGTGCGGGTCGCGGTTCACCTTTCTGTGCGATGTGGTCGGTTTCTTGCCAATCCAACTCCTCCAGTAACTCCTCAGATGTGACCCCGTTTGCACCGAAAATATCGGCCATACGTCGCATCGACTCCTGGTGACGGAAGAAATTCCGGAACCCCAGGCAATCCTCAATGAGAGTGACAGAGAACCCGTGACGGACAGCGTCGAGCACAGTCGCGTAGACGGAAACGTTAGAAAGTGAGCCGCAGAGATAAAGTTCAGTGACGAACCGCGTCCGAAATGATAGAACAAGACCGGGCGACTGCAGCGCAGAATAATCTGCCTTTTCTATCAAGGTATCGGACTCGGTGTCGATGGTCGCCAAGACTGGAGCAGGAAATTGAACGCCCGCTGACTGGGCTCGGCAACACTGCGGGGAATCGGTCGAAAGAAACGCCTCTTTGTCCACCAATTCATCAATCTCATCACCGTTTGAGGTTTCTTTCTCGCGAGACCGGTCCCCAGGATTATTTATAACGACCAGCTCCTGGCCGTCTGATCCAATACGGGGGCGTCGTGAGTCATAATACGAGCGGACCCAGACCACGTCACCGACAGTACGAAAGGCATTCACGAGCTGGGGCAGCGTATCAAGAAAATTGGCCGCGTTGGGAACATGAAGCGCACCCGATGGACGGACAAAGTCATTCTGGAAGTCGAGCAGGAGGAGAGCCTTTCGGGTCTGGATTTTAGGCAGATTCCCGAATCCGGAGAAGGGGTTCATTATGATTTGCACATGGTAGGATTGGGGAAGTTTGACAAGGAATCAGTATGAAGAAGGAGGGGGGAATATTATGTGGTATTTTATGGTGGGGGAATCAACAGTCAGGGGAAAAAAAGGGACAAAGAGGAAAGAAAAGCTTTACAATAGTAGAGATGATGGAGGGGTCAATAATAGTAGAAACCTCAGGGTTCAACGAATTCGCCTAGGGATGGAGTAATAATTTTAAAAACAATAATAAATGGCAATAATAATAATAAGACTGATGATAATCCCAGAGGCTGATGAACGAAGTAGATCAGAAAGGTGAGAGAGGAGGAACAGGGGGGGGGATTTCTTTTTCTTATTTTTTCTTCCTGCAGGACGAAAAGCAGTGAGAGCCAGAAACGACAGAGAGCGGCCAGAAGTACAGGGATGTTTTGTCGGATGTGTCTTTTTGGGTGTCGTACTTTTGACCCTTCGTGCCTCCATTCGCTGTTGTTCTGGAGGGGCGAGGGGCGGTCTTTGAGAACACGGCATGACAAAAGTTTTATCAAAGGAGAATCCTTCGACCCCTTAGGCAGTCGAGGAGCTGTCAATTCGGGACAGTTTCCATCAAACCATGGTTCCAGATAGTTTTGAGTTTAATACGGGATCAATAAGATAGGGAAGCTTCCATGGTTATTACACAGCGAGGTTCAAGAGGGAAAGGAGACATTGTTCGCTCATAAGCTCCTGGTGCCTTCAAGGAGGAAGAGAGAAGCGGGGGGCTAGTATGACTCGGCGGACGACGGCTCAAAGAATGGATCTCTTGGCTGTACAGCCCATTCAGATATTGCGGATATAAATGGGAGGAATCCCTAGGCAACACTAATTGCTATCCTAAGAAGCTTGGATAGGAACGGGTTCCAGTCAAGATTTGTGTTTCAAAGGGATTTTCCAAGCCATATTTATTTCCAAGTCGAACGATCTGATATTAAGGAAAGAGACCTCCATCAATCTCGCTCTTCCTTTCCAGACACTCCTTCTGGTGCAGAGCAAAAAGGTCCTTAGTAGGAGTTTGAATCGCTGCGAGATTAGGATCATTTCCAACATACTGAGAGGAAATTTTAAGGCTAGTTACTCTGTTTCGCAGGCATGATGACATTAGCGAACTTGTTCAAGGAGAAACAACGGGTTTGATGAAATGTACTTGAGCCAAAAGTACCAAAGGACAGCCCAAAAATCAGAGCAGACTTTCGTCCGTATACCCCGGCACCAAAAAGGTACACACATTTCAGAGGGAAGGCTCAGTATTCTATTATCTTTTAATATGTTCTTATAACCGAAGCTTCCTAGTCAACCAAAATCAGTACCAGAGTGACCTAAACAAACGCTCTTAAGGAGCTAATGAGAGGGCAGATATTCACCATGGTAGCTACGATGCATCTGCTTTCCACGAAGTATGAATCCCCACCCCCAAACCGGCTACTTTCCTCCCTCTACATCCGTGCATTGATTTCCCTACAAGCGCTTTGCGCCAACGATATATGTAAGGTCTGCGATCAAGCACCAAATTTGGGCCAGATCATTTTTACTCTTGACAAAAGTACCGCTTTAACTGGTGTACTCCTTAAATCGGGATAGATATCTGGCCAAAAACAATCCGTACTCAGCTTTTAGCAAGAGAATATGCCAGCTGCAAGCCAAAAACCCGTGGTGTTGAAGTCGCCTGCCACACCTGCAGGTTTTAAGATTCAAAACCAGTGTATATCTCTCCTTCTGATTGGATGCAATTTCAACCCTCCTTCAGAAGTAGGAGGATGCTCTACCACTAATAATGGTTGAAACTTTTGTGGAAGAGGCGAAGGCTGAGCTTGGAACCCTCCAGGCGCAGTATCGCGTGGGGGTGATGGCAACTGGTAGGCGCATGCTGTTGGGTATATGGGAACAGAAAAAGCAACCTGTTTGGCCTGCTCTGGATTCCTTGCTGGCCATGGCTAGTTCAACCCATAAAATACCTCCAAATTTCTCATTCCCACCATCAATGAGAAAACCTTTCGTGGGTTGGCATCGTCACCGAGGAATCCATGAAACGGAGAAGGATGGTTGGGGATTGGTATCTCTAAACGCAAAGGTCGTCAACTGTTATCCATCAAAAATTCAACTTTGCTCGACGTTGAAGAAACTCTCGAGAGTTGTGCAAGGGTCTGCTGGGCTGTCTGAGTCATGGCGGGGGAGCAATCTCAAAATGAGATGTGTGCTTGTCGATACCTCAAGCATTTCCGCACCCGCACATTCAAGATAAATTCCCATCCCCATTTTTCTTAGGTAAAGGAGCCGTGGGAATGGAAAGCGCTCGTTGGACCGTGGTTCGTCTCCCCGAGCAAGAGTCATCCAGCCATTGGGTGAATAATATTTTTTTAAGTTCTTATCTGAGTCGGCCATCTCCTCGACGGCTTCCGTCCGTACTTGCCTGTTTCAGTATCAAATTCAGCACACTGCACAACCCATCTTCTCAGTGCCATGGGGTTCGCCCCCCGTCTAGCCGAAGCAAAGCGCTCTCCTGAGTCATAGAAATTAAAGGACGCTCTCCGTAAACGCTTCGTAGATGAGGAGACACTTGGAAACAGAATGCTCTGGAGCACGCGGAGTGCGAAAGTTTCTCGTTTTCTCCTTTCGGCACATGAAAAAAAAGGTGCGGAGGAATCATTCAAGCTTACCCCATGATGAGGGGAGAGCCAACTAACTCCGCCCCTCCATCGCATCGAGAGAGCCTTGTCGGCTTTATGTCGAATTATTTTAAGGTAATTGATCCTAGCTCCTACTTAATTAATCAACGAGCTTCTGGAGTTGGCTCCAGACTCCGTCAAATAAGAAAAATCCAGTCCTCAAACCTGCCAATGCCGAGATTATTGCTCTGTACAAGGACCGTACGGTAAAGTACCGCGGGTCCCTGGTCGGGAGGGGCTGACATAAGGTCTCTCCACCAATCACAGATCCTAGATTCCCGACATCGGCCGGGGAGGTCAGGCTCAACTCCGGGATCACGTGCTGCCCCAGCAACCCGGCACAACCCCAGCAACGAGCTTATAATCTTCTTGCTCCCCTTCGTCCATCGAACTTTTTTTTTTTCTCCTCTTCCCATCATCTTTCATTCCCCCTTTGACCAATTGACCTCTCCTCTCCTCACCAACCTCATACCCCCTTCACATATTGCACAATGGCTTCTCGTGGTCTTCCCCGTGCCCTCCGTCTGGCCCGTGTTGCCGCCCCACGATCCGTCGTCTCCGCCGCTCTCCCCCGGCCTGCCCTTGCAAAGATTGCTGCTACCGCCGCTACCCGCGTGACCGCCTCCCACGTCCCCGTCCGCGGCCTCAAGACCATCGACTTCGCCGGTGTCCCTGAGACCGTCTACGAGCGTGCCGATTGGCCCCGTGAGAAGCTCCTCGAGTACTTCAAGAATGACACCCTCGCCCTCATTGGCTACGGATCCCAGGGTCACGGCCAGGGTCTGAACATGCGTGACCAGGGTCTCCCCGTCATCGTTGGTGTCCGCAAGGATGGTGCCTCGTGGAAGGAGGCCATCCAGGACGGCTGGGTCCCCGGCAAGAACCTGTTCGACGTCAACACTGCCATTGAGAAGGGTACCATCGTCATGAACCTCCTGTCCGATGCCGCCCAGAGTGAGACCTGGCCCGCCATCAAGCCCCTCATCACCAAGGGCAAGACCCTCTACTTCTCCCACGGTTTCTCCCCCGTCTTCAAGGATCTCACCAAGGTCGACGTCCCCAAGGATGTTGATGTCATCCTCGTTGCCCCCAAGGGTTCCGGCCGTACCGTCCGCACTCTCTTCCGTGAAGGCCGTGGTATCAACTCCTCCATCGCCGTCTTCCAGGACGTCACCGGCCAGGCCAAGGAGAAGGCCATTGCCATGGGTGTTGCCGTCGGTTCCGGCTACCTGTACGAGACCACCTTCGAGAAGGAGGTCTACTCCGATCTCTACGGTGAGCGTGGCTGTCTCATGGGTGGTATCCACGGTATGTTCCTCGCCCAGTACGAGGTTCTCCGTGAGCGTGGCCACAGCCCCTCTGAGGCTTTCAACGAGACCGTTGAGGAGGCTACCCAGTCTCTGTACCCTCTGATCGGTTCCAACGGCATGGACTGGATGTACGCCGCCTGCTCCACCACTGCCCGCCGTGGCGCCATCGACTGGTCCAAGCGCTTCAAGGACAACCTGAAGCCTCTCTTCAACGAGCTCTACGACAGCGTCCACAACGGCTCCGAGACCCAGCGTTCTCTGGATTACAACTCCCAGAAGGACTACCGCGAGAAGTACGAGAAGGAGCTCGAGGAGATCCGCAACCTTGAGATCTGGCGCGCCGGAAAGGCCGTCCGCTCTCTCCGTCCCGAGAACCAGAAATAAATTCTCCTTTTTTCCTCTTTTCTTTTACTTTAATGATGCTTGCAAAGAACTGGGTTCCGGGAAAAGTTACGAATGTACCATGAATTGAGTTATTTTTTCTTATTTGTTATATAATAATATTGGAATAAAAAAATTCCTTGACTTAAATCTTTTCTTCTTGGTAAAACCTCATCCCATATTAAAAGTCCAAAATACAAAATGTTGGCTTCGGAATCAGTCTCCGCCCTCGAGGAGACTTGCAGAAATTACCCTCAGTTAAAACACTCGACATCATCACGCAAGATATTCATCCGGTCTATTCAATTAGTTAAATCAATAGCTCAGTGAAAATCATAGCAGGCCCGTCGTTAATTAGATAAAACTCACCGCATACCCCATCCCCACCCCCCTACCCATCTGCTACCAAATCGGCTAACGAGTTGGTTAAAATATATCTCTAGCTCAACCTCCAGTCTCCCCTCCCCCAATCCATCAAACCAATAAACAACCTACCCACGGTTGACACAAACCCCCAAAACAAAGAAAAGAGCATAAAAGAAAGAAGAAGAAAAAAATGTCTTCCCAAACTCTCCCAACCCCCAGCGCCATCCAATCCGCCTACACCCTCATTTCCCCTCACATCCACCGAACCCCTCTCCTCACCTGCAAAACGCTGAACAAGATCGCCTCGGCCCCTCAATCCACCACCGCATTAGAAGGTACCCCCTACGCTGGCGCAACCCCCGCCAACCCCAAGTTCCACTTCTTTTTCAAATGCGAAAACTACCAGCGTATTGGTGCCTTCAAGGCCCGGGGTGCATTCCATGCTCTCCTGCGCTTAATTGAGGAGAAGGGGGAGGAGGAAGTTAAGAAGCGGGGGGTGATTACGCATAGTTCTGGTTTGTTCTTCCTTCAATCCTATTCTGTCCTATCCAACGGTATATCTGGGGGGGGAGGCAGAGAAACTCGGCTAAAAATGTTGAATCTTGGGGGGAGTAGGAAACCACGCCCAAGCTCTCGCCCTCGCTGCTTCAACGCTCAACGTCCCCGCCTACATCATCATGCCACGAATCAGCACGCCGAGTAAGATAGCCGGGACGCAATCTCACGGCGCAGAAGTGATATTCAGTGGGTCAACGAGTGTAGAGCGTGAAGCGGTCGTTGCCGAGGTCCAAGTCCGGACGAACGCGATTCTAATCCCGCCGTATGACGACCATAATATTATCTGTGGGCAGGGGACGACGGCGTTGGAGATGGCAGAGCAGTACCGGGAGATGGTACAGCGGGAGCCGGGGCTGAGTGTGCATAGTGGCTCTTCTTCGACGGCTGAGCTGGATGCCGCCATTACGCCGGTTGGAGGGGGTGGATTGAATGGGGGTGTGGCGACGTTTTTCTCGGATAAGAAGACGAAGGTGTTCGGGGCGGAGCCGAGCTTTGAGGGAGCAGATGATTGCCGACGGGGATTGGAGATGGGGGCTAGGGTGGAAGGGGTGAAGACGCTGACGATTGCGGATGGGCTGAGGACGCCGGTTGGGGTGTTGAACTGGGCGGTGATTTCGGATCGGAGTAAGGTTTCTGGGGTGTTTGCGGTGACAGAGGAGCAAATTAAGGCGGCGATGAGGTTGGTGCTTGAGAGGATGAAGGTGGTTGTGGAGCCGAGTGCGGTGGTTGGGTTGGCCGTTTGTTTGTATAATGAGGAGTTCCGGAGCCTAGTTGAGAGGGAGGCGCCTGAGGGGTGGGATGTGGGTGTTGTGTTCAGTGGGGGCAATACGACGGTCGAGGCGATTGGGAAGCTGCTTAGCTCCTAGATGCAGAGTTTCTCTTACAGCTTGTGTATAAACTCAGTTAGAGGATATAAGACCGCAATAGATGGCATTATTGGAGGGAGATTATGGTCTATCAAGTATACTTCAGGGTGCAACTAAAACGTAACGCCCCCTGGCCCTATACAGAAGGTGAACCGCCCTCCATCCCGACTCTTCACGCCCTCTACCACTCGTCGATGCCAATCCTCCCGCCCCCATCCGTTCACCCATCCAACAAACTTGCCCTGCATCGCAACCAACAGTCGCATGGACGCATCCTGTCGTGCCTCATCGACAGTCATCGCAGATGGGAAAGGGCTGACTGGGACACGCTGGACAACCAACCGCAATGTCGGGAACAAGCCCCATGGTGCCGGAAGAGGAGCACGGAAAGCAGGCAAGTTTGGCAGCACGGTATCGAATGGGTTATAGGAGGCATATTGCCCAGGATCCGCTGGCCTTCCTGTCCAGGAAACGGCCGAATAAATGACAGCACAATCAAAGAGCCGCTGTAATCGCTTCAACTCCGTTACCAAGTCCGCGTAGACATCCGCGAGGTAGAAGCTTTGCTTTTGGCGCCGCTCTTGCTCAACCTCGGCCATGGGTCGGCCAATGTCTTCTATGCGCGCGATCTCGTCCTGCAGCCTATCCTGCCAGAAGAAGGCGGTGGCACTGTCTATCATAATGGAGTGGAGAGGTCTTTTAGACGACACATGTCGTGGTAAATCGAGGAGGTATTTATCTAGCGACTGTAGCGTAGCGAGCAGGGAAAGGGAACTCTGCGGTCGGAATACATGGACGTGCTGGAGAGCGGAGACAATCATATCCTCCACAGAGGCACCATCGGGTTCTAGACTTTCAGGGCCAGTCTCTGTCGGGAGCGCTACTTGCACAATACCCAAGGCGACGGTTCGTAGGCGCTCCGCATCAAAGCGGCCATCCATATCAATAAAGACGACAGCGGACTCATGACCGGACAACCCAATGCCGCCGAAACTGGATGGCAATACTGCAATCGCAGCTAAATAGTAGAGTAGCTGGGATTTACCTGCTGCTGAGGAGGTACTTGAGACCTCTACAACGGGGCTTACCCGACTACTATAGGTCTGTGGGGGAACTAAAGTCGCTGGCTGTGGTTGGGGGGATTCAAACCCTGGCTGGCCAGGGAGAGATTCATCTTGTGCAGCTTGAGGCTGATCGGAACCGTGAGTCACGGTGTTCAGTGGTATGAACGCCTCCAGGAGCTTATCGATGGACGCGACCCCGAAACGGTGGCTTAGAACTCTGGTGCTTTCGACACTTTCATAGTGCAAAGCTCGCAAGTCGTGAAAAAGCTGAGGCTTCGTCAGCAAGTCGCACACAAACCTTCCACTTCCTGGAATAAGATGAAGAGGACACTGGCATAATAAACTAACCTCGTCGAGCCCCTCTGTATGCACCTCCCGGAGCAATTTCTCCCCAAAGCTGGCAGCCATTTGAAGCCTCACAGTCGGACATTTAGGGACTCTCTATCATCGTCGAAGGATTGAGTAACATTAGTAGTATTAAAAAGGCTGCTCAGTCACAGATCATTATAAACAGGTATGGCATGGTTCGATGAAGAATAGATTATGGCGAATGGTAAGAGCTCAAACTGGCTTCGGCCTTGAACCTCCGACAGATAAATTATTCCGCCTCATCCATCCACCTGTTCCACCCGAAAGTCCCTCCATCTTCCCCCTCCTCCCCATCACCCATAATCAAACGAACCCACTAGCCCTCATTAAATACCCTTGATCCTCCTCGCGGTATTACCGGTTCCTCGACGTTTACACCGAAAAGCCACGAAAGACATCCTCAATGGCACCACTCGTCCCCGTCTTCTCCACCGAATCTCTCCTGGACCATGTCAACATTATCTCGAGGAACTTCCAGGAGAAGCGTCGCAAGGGCGGACCTGTCGAGTTGGAAAAGTGCAAGCTAATGGAACTGGTGCAATATTCCTGCAATCCGCCGCAGGACGGTGTTCCCAAGCCCGGAGTGGTGGTTTGCAAACCCGTCGTGAGACTGTTCCGACGGTGAGTTGCGTGTCCGATATAGCGAGTGACGTGGCTGACATTTTGGTTGCAGATGTGCGGGTGGACTAACGGTCGAAACTACGGCATGGGAGCCTATCAGGCAGGCAGAGGAGGACGCAAGGCGCGAGCGTGAAGCCCAGGCAAGCTCGAAAGTATAGCACGGGGGTTTTAATGTCGCATTCACTTACGGAGTTCGGATTTGATATAATAATAACCACTACTTTTTGGGAGTTCAAAACAGACGACAGACCATTTTTAAATGACTGGAATTGTGCTTCATGGGTATCTTATCGGCTATGCTATAATAATAATGAGGAAAAGGAAATGCGAAACGCCCCGGACACCAATTTGCTGCTTATCCACATTCGTCGCTTTATGTGCTCACCCAGCTATCGACCCTCGATAAATCTTGCGTCCCCTTTGCCCCAGCCAATTTCTCGTCCGGCCTGCGCCTACCCGACGTCGCATTCCGCCGCCAAAGCTCTCTTTCGCAGTTTATTATGGGCGGAAGCTCAACACCAAGAGATCCCTTGACCCTAGCGGCTTTGGTTTCCGCCTCGGGGGTGGCGCCAGAGTCGATCTCCATCGCAGTAACAGAGGTTGAGAGAGCCGTTGGGTTCTTTGGCGCCTTCTTTGTCAGCCCCTTCACCGTCTTTTCAAACATACTTTCCAAACTCTCCGTTCTTCGACCCCATTGTTTCTTATCACGGCCCGATGACCCAAGCTGGTTGTCCTTATACGCGGCCCGAGCCAGCTTGCGCAAAGCTTCTTCTCCGTTCCGTCCATCTTCTGCGGCGCGCTCACGGATCTTCCGCGGGTCTTGCTCTCGCTCCGTAAAGACGGGTGTGTGGCGGTAGGTATGTTTGCTAGGGAACTCAGGGAAGTGTTTGGGGATGTACGGGCTGCGGACACGATCATCTTCGCCACTTAACAGAGGGCCCAGAGATGGCAAGCATTTAAAAGTCTCCTCTTCATCCTCGGTCGGGGGACTGGGCAACAGGGTTGCGACGGGTTCGGTCTTCAGGGGCGGTTTCAGTTGAGAGAGGAGGGAGTCCACGGGGAGGGACTGTTTTTTCAAGGCGTATTCGAAATCTTGCGGAATAGGTTGTAACCGTCTGCTCGTGAGCATCGACTGGCGTACGTACGACGCGAATTTCAAAAGATCTATCACAACCCAGGTTTTCTAGTCAATATCTTCTCTGCTCTACAGTCACGCCGCGTCCATTTATTCAAGCGCAAACATACACTCCTCCGCCGCATTCCGGAAACTCTCCAAGGCAAGCGGGTCAGCCAAGTCAAATCCACACTCTCGTAAAGACTGGCCAATTGTGCGATTCATCATGTGGTCGACGTAGGATTCATCGATAATGGCGGCCTCGGACAGACCCGGGTCGACGGGTCTTTGCAAACGGTGCTGGTGATGGTAGGGGCGCTTGACTCGTTTAGCATCAGGCTCAGTCATCTGATCTAGCAGTGAAGAGGATGACCGCTTGACAGCTGGCTCCAAGGAGAGCATGGCGAGATGAATCTGGGGAAGTTATCTGACAGAAGGGCAGAAAGCGATGGCACGAAGGACAAGCTGCGGCTTTCGTGCTTCTGCACGTGATCTTAGCCTGAGGCATCAATCCGCGGCGGCAACCCAAGAATAAGGGATTCATGGCGAGTCAAAAGTGAATGGTTCCGGAAGAAGTACAGTAACAATGATAAAAGTCATCTTAGAGTGATGAGAAAGTGAAAAAATACCTTATTATGTCTCTAAAAGTCAACAGATTGTACAGAGTAGGAGTTTGTCGTAGGTATCATTATTGGCCAGTCATGTCAGGCCACTCACAGTGGTCGCTTACTGTACGTGCCGGATCGGAAAGCTTCACATCGGCTTAACGTCCAACATCACCACTTCGCTCTTTTCCCTTCTCTTCCCTACCCCCCACCACCCCCTCATCCACCACCCGAAGCAGGTCTTTCTCTGCTCGATTTGCTCCCAATTCTCTCTTTAGATCTATTCTACCATAGATCCGCGACACAATGGCCGCCGTCGCCCCCATCACCGGCGTACGTCTCCATTCCCCACACTGCCTCTTCTTGACTGTCACCTCGACTTCCACCTACAGCCCCCCTACCTACCATTCGGCACTTGCTAACCCGTCTGGGTATATAGATGCTCCGCCGCAACCTGGTCCTTGACCTGAGCACAGCCTTCGGTGAGTGACCTCCCCTTCTGCGTCATTATCAGCTCAGATCCGAAATGCCCCGGCGAAAATTGGGGAGACAAAAGGAGATAGCATAACCCGATTACTCGTCGGAGACCCCGGAAAGTCCTCAATTGGAGCCTGGAGCGCATATTCGTATCCAGAGGCATTTCCTTGGTCCATTGTTAAAAACTAATTCCCTCTTGCCTACTGATACAGGTTTCGGTACTACCTTCGGTTACCTTTGGTGGTACGGTATGTTATCACCCATTCTAATCCTCTCCCCATTTATCGCTCTCGCGGTGTCAATCCTCCCTTTTTTGTTTCCTTTTTTGCTCACGATCATCTAGGCTACCACCTTCCCCGCGTTCGCGCCCGTGACAACTACTACAACCGCCTCGAGCAGGAGCGTGCTGCTGGCCAGGCATAGATTACGCTCTCTGTACCCATCAATCCGTCTGCTAGCTCCGAACCTTAGCGATCTCTCCCTTGGTACATACCACCTTTTCCTACTCGAATGCCGGTCGATTCATGTGAAGTCTTTGGGGAAATGCGGACGTTGGCGCAAAACGAGCTAAGAGCATGGTTATGTCGGTTTTTCCACCTAGTCCGGTTTCATGGTGATCATTTATAATTCGAACCGACGTTTTGTTGTTTTTGCGGATTCGGGGCTGGCTGTCTGACTGATGATTGTCATTTGGAGTCGGTTATAGAAGAAGAAACACTTCGAAAAAAAATAAGTAAGAGAAGGATATGTTAGATTAGCTACTACCAAATATGCAATTGTATTTTCTTTTGTCAGTTGTATATATACGTTTACACACTAAACGTTTGTGGTACACAATGCTGCTACTCTCTCCCCAACAGTTCTCTAATTATCAGGTTACTATTTGTTCCGTATGGGGGGGCTTGTAGGCTGACCCGGGTGCTTCATGGACTACCGAGTAGCCCCTCAAGTTAAGAGCCACTATCTCTCAGTAGACCGAGCAAAAATAGACGCATATCCATATCATTGCATTCATCAGGGAATCTATCCAGTCGCTAATTAAAAATAAGTGGGAAATTTGTATGAGATATGTACCCCATAGCCGTGATATCGGGCAGTCAATTCCATCCTACAGCTCCCCGTTCCATAGTCATCACACCGTATGGTACCCGCTTGTCGTATGATGCCCGTCTAATTATCACGGAAATCTAGTCCCGGTCCTAGTTCGGAGGGAATGGCGGGGCTGGAAGGAATCCCTCTTCTAAGAAGAGCCCGTTATAGGTTGGATAGCTGTTTATCGCATCACATGGTCGAAATGGACACCCTTTACATTCCCTCCGCCCATTGAGTTCCGAACGTTTCGTTTGAACATGTCCCGGTTTTGTCGTAGATCATCCGCGGCTTCTTTATTCAGGGGATCAGAGGCATTGGGCTCCAGGAAGAGGAACTACACCACCCATATTAGTTAGCTTTTTTTTTTATCAATAACGAGAAAAATCAATTCAAACCACCACCTCTCTCTTTGAAGAAGAACGGGAATAAAAATAGAGAGTTGTGAACCCATACCTGCATCCCCACAATAACTGCATTCAAATTCAGAACCGGCTTCCAGTCCTCTCGCAGAATATTCAAACAGACATTCCCTTCCAGATCGATATTCGGATGATAGATCTTCTGCGTACACTTGACCTTAGGCGGATCATGCGGGAAGTTTTGGTTGACCGAAAAACTGAAATGGAACGAACCGCCTTTGTACATGCCTTCATCCGGCTCGATGGTCAAGGTGAAATTGAGGATGTCGTCGGGATTCGGAAAGGACATTTTCATTGTACTTCCGAGCGTTAATTCTTGGAGATCTGAGAGTAGGGGCATAACGAATGTGAGCTTTGGTATTTTTGTTCAAATAGGAATTTCCCAAAAAACGAGAAAAAGAAGCCACATACCTCGCTGTACGCGTAACTGAGCGGCGGTAACCTTCTTCTTCTTCTTCCCTGCAGCACCATCTTCATTCTCAGCTTTTTGCTGTTGTTGTTTCTGTTTTCAGTTTGGATGTTAGCTGGTGAGTTGGTTTGACTGGCTTGGTGGACGGTGACACGTTCAGTAGCCAAAGGGTAGGTGCGCGTACCATAGACCATATTTTCAACATCTTAGGTGACGATTACGGAATAATCCCGTCTAAACAAGCTGTCTAATAAAAAAAAAAAACGTAAAGGAGGTAAAGGGAAAACGAAAGATTACGTCGCCAGGTCGGCAAAAGATGTTGGAGAGTGGTAAGTCGTTAGCGGGGTCGATGCGGGTAATGGGCGTTTATTTGCCACAGAGACGGTAATCGGCAGAGGCTCAGGATAAGGTAAATATTGGATCTAGAGAAAAAAAGAGAAGAGGGTAAAGGGGTGAGTCAAACGAGAGAAGAGAGAGAGGCGTGATAACACGAGGATGGCTTTCAACCGCAAGGCTGTACTGCGTGGGTGGATGGAGTGGGCGGGTGGAGCCGTCGTCGACCTGACGCTATGCGCCTCAAAACGGATGTCTGGCTTGCTACCTGATCTACTGCCACTGCAGCCTGTCCCCCGTACAACGTGAAAAAAAAAATGATAATGCAGAGCTTTCAAATCCACGCCTTTCATGCATCCTATTTTATTCTAACCGCTAGGAATCTACAAAACTTCAGAATCCCAGCAGTCTCTGCTAAATGTGCAAATCCAGTGAGAGCGCAGTAAATGAACGGAAAAGCAATGAACGAACATAAGATTTAGAATACAAGATTGCGACAAAAATGTGCCAAGAAAAACTCCCCGAGTTCCCTGCAAGCCTGATATTTTGCAAGGCATCTTTCTCACTCTTCATTATTAAAGGAGGACCGCATCTACCGCCGGGCAAAGCAGCACATGAGACCAGTCTTACCAAGGAACCAACACGCTCCAATAAAGCGAATAAGGGCAACAATAGCGTTCGACCACAGAAGAGCCTGGAAGAAACGCGCGGTTCGGTCGGTAGAAGTATTCTGGGTTGTAATTAGCACGTCGTCAATATTTTCGAGAATAAGCGGGGGGTACAGCTTTACATACCGTGAAACCAAATTGATTCACACCGTCGCTCGTGATACACACTGCGAGGAGGGCATTACTGAAAATCCAGAACGTCACCAGTCTTGTACGGAAAGACCTATACGAGTCATCCAAGGTCTTTTCCTCCTTCTCCACCGGAGCCACGTAAGGTGTCAAGGCACGCTTCACGGTAGCTTCGAACTGGCTATCAATATCGGCCTGTGGTTTATCAATTTCCTCGATGACGGCGTCTTTGCCACCTTCCTTGGTGGTTTTGGCAGAGGGGAGAGCATCAGCCTTGTCAGAGCCCTTGGTACCCCACGAGACATCATGCCAGTTGCTGAAAGCGTACACATTGAGAATATTAATGTAAGAAGATTGAACAGCCATGTAGGCGGGAAAAGAGGTGAACATGTGCCAAGGGTCCAAGTACATGAACGAGGCAACGAAGTAGAGACCGAATGTGGCAGCAAGCGCAATGATAATGATACCGGCACCGGTAGATCCGAAGAAAGAGTCCAGGAAAGCACCCACTCCATCGCTCGTGTTAAAATCCATCGGAGCATCACCGCTAAAGGCTCGGACCACGAGGTAGAGTGCATCCACAACAACGTAAATCTGGATAATACCGAAGGCGACAAAGGATGCCAGATACGAAAACTTGGAACCCTTAGGACGGTTACCGAGAGCGAGGATGAATTGGAGCAGCAGGAAACCAAGGTAACCATATTTCACAATCGTGTTCACAATCGGGGTTGCCGTTTTGCCGAATGGGAAACCAGTAAACCCATTGTCTTGATTAGGGGTTCCGACCAAATCCATGATGACCGATGTGGTAAGCCAGTAAGAAGCTGTAAGAACCTAAGTTAGCCCAAGTATCGCGGCAGAAAATCGATGAAGAACGACCGAGAAACCTTACCCAAAGAAAACCATGTGAGAATTGTTGTGAACACGTTGTACAACATCTGAATGTGCAAGAAAAACATGCGAAGGATGTTGTGTCCACTCTTGTACATTCGACCGAAATGCATTAGCGAATAAATACCTGCGGCGAAGGAACCATTGAGCCAACGACGACGCTGGGAAATGAACTCAGGAGCACCCTCAGGAACGTCAGTTTCACCCTTGGAGGCTTTGACGTAGGTAAGGTGCCATTTTGAGCCAGCCTTAGCAACCAATTCGAAACAAAGAATACGATCCTCAGCCAAGAACATGTTCTTCTTGAAAATGTTCATTCCTTCGATACCCTTCTTTCCGAGTTGCTTAGAAAGGGTATGATCACCATGGAAATATTGCTCGAGAGGTCGACCCATGATCGCACGGAATCGGTAGGCGGAGAAAGCACCAGGTAACACACTAACGTATCCGAACGAACTTTCCAGAGGTTTGTCGAGAATGTTACTGATCTTATATTCGAAGTTTTGAGCTGCAACCAGGGGGTTGATCAGGTTCTTCCAACCCTTGCCTAACATAGCGTGAATCTCACCACAGGCACCACCCAAGTCCTTGTCATTGTAGAAAGCTTCCCACAGATACAGCAGGGACTTAGGGCCGGGCTTCGTACCCGCATCCAGGAGAATGCAAATCTCCGGGTTTAGAATACGGCCAAAGGCATTAAAGAGCCATCGGTGAGAGTTGATCTTCTTGCTATTCTTCTGTTTGAGACAGAACATCATTTGCACAGGAGGGAGTGTGCTTGGGCCGTCATCGGTCGGGCGGATAAGCTGCTGGTTCGGCGTTACGGACAATTGCGTCGTGTACTCGAACTATCCAAATGTTAACGGCCAAAATCGGCCAAATCCAAGGATCCCAAGAAATATGACACGTACGATGTGAGCCACAGTCTCCTTTCCATCAACATCACGCTTCATGACACCATCCTGGTAGACACCGACTGTGGCAAGGACATCCAAGGTGTCCTTATCGCAAGGATCGATACCATCGAAGACCAAGCAAACAACAATCTTCTGCCAAGCAGGGCCACCCTTGTTCCAGAACTCTGACTTCTTGAGATTTACGATCTCGCGGATATTTTGCATGACACCATGCAAGGTACGGGCGGTGAGGGTTTTATCTTCGTTATAGTAGGTGATCGCAATAAGGAGTTCTGTGTGTCTGTTGTACATTGCAGGTCGGAGATTATAACCATTGTGGAGGGTGAATTCATTGGGATCACATGTCGCAGCAGTGTCTAGTCACCAATGTCAAATTCTGGTTAAATGAGCCTTTTCACAGGGATTACTTACATCGCATGTGGGTGAATTCTTCGCTGCCGCCCTCAAGATCATTCCTGTACTTCGCTTGCACGGCGTTTTGGATGGCACTAGGAACAGGATAGTCCACACTCAGGACAGAGCCTTGCACGAGCTTAACCTTTCTCGTGGCATAACGACGCAGGTTTCCGCCGCCACCGCCGGTACCAGCCCCGGGGGCCTGTCGCTGGCGCCAGGCTTCTGTTGATGAAGTTTCACTACGAGCGTATGGTGAGGCGACACGCCCAGGCACACCAAAAGCCGCAGCAGGATTCTCTGATTGTCCCGAGTAAACGGACGCATTACCACTGTATGGATCATGATAAGCGGCGTCCGGGGCATATGATTCCGTCAAACTATATCCAGAGGTAGGACGCGCAGGCGATAGCCCACGCTGACTCGGGTCATCGAAGGGGCCGGCGAAGGGGCTTTGCTGGCTGGACAGCAGCCCTCTCGACGCTTCTTCTTCATACTGGAATTGGTTGACATCAGTCTCAGCAATTGGATGACAAAGATCGAATGACATTTCAAAAATTTTCAAGACTTACGTTGTTGCCATGGGACATGTCCTGGAGCCGGTGACCTTCTTCTGAATAGTGGCCGCCAGGCGACTGGTTCCCAGAGCCTTGATAGGCCATGGTGTAACGGTGATATTAAAAAGCGGTACGCGCGAACTGAATTTACTGGCAAGGCCAAGCAAATACAGGTGGAAATAGAACGCAAGGATGAGAAAGGGGGTATCAGGGAAAACAAGGAGATGAGATTGTACCGACTCGGAAGGGCGAACAGGACGGGTACAAGTCAACGCGGCAACAACTGAGTCCAGACAACTGACAGCTGAGGAAGGCAAATAATAAAAAAAAGAAAGGAAAAGTTAAAAAGAAAAAATCATCAAGTATAATAAAATAAAGTGGGACGAAAAAAGATAAAAACGATGATGCTGTTGAAAGCAGAGCGAGAGGCGCAGGAACAGCAGGAACGTGGAAGAAGCCGCCAGGGCTGATGAGGGAGCCCGAGATCAGAAACAGTGGGTGAAACCACAAACACAAGTTGGGGACGGGAAAGCGAGCGAAAGGGAAAAGAAGCGTGGTATACAGCGGGAGGGCGAAGACAAAAGTTTCCCAATTTGAGGTTGGGAGGGGCGGAGGAGAAAGTGGAAGTCTGTCGGGGAAGTAATTTTTCAACAAAAAAAAAAGTTTCAACAGGGAAAGAAAGTGAAGGGAAGGATGTCTCAGCACTCGCAAATTAGTATTCTTGTTGGATCTGTACGAGGAGGAGGGCTTTTTTCTTTCTTTCTTTTTTTTTTTTGCAGTTTTCTTTCAGACCGTTGTGAGAAGTGTCTCCCTGGCGTCTTTTTTTTGGTTTGGAGTGCTTTTTTGGAACAGCCTAACGAGCGGATGGCGAAGGTGGGTATTGAATTCCTTACCAACGGGCTGGGGCTGGTACCTCGAGGCTACAACCGAGAAACAGATCTTCAGCGCCGCCCGGAGACCAACAAACCCTGGTGCAATTGAAGGCAAAGGATGGGGAAAGACCGTTCAGGAACACAGATTTATTATTATTATTATTATCGTTGACATGATCTAAATCATGGAGCATCACGCGCCTGGTGACTTGACAACCAACCTCCCTCATGGGAACCAGGCACATAACATAACTAAATGGCAATTTCATTTTTGGTGGTTGACCACCAGGGGAAACAGGGTACGGCGGCGGAGACTTGGGAGCAAGGCGTCAGCCTCACCAATCTATGACAAGAAATCTCTGTTCCATGTTTCCACATATCCTGTACCAAATATTACATAGTCATTGTAATTTTTCAATTTGCTGAAGCTGATCATGCACATTAAGTGTTTCTTTGTGATTATCGACCCGATTCGCCCTCCTTTCCCGCCTGTCAATTCTTGGGACTCTGGGTTGCTTGTGTTCTTTGATAAAGCTCATTTGGTCAAGCGATTGGTAAGAACAAAGGATGGAGAAGGTGGTACGAGGTCCCCCGAGACCCTGGATCGCACCAACAGAGTGGTGCAGCGCATCCTCCAGTCCCAGTGACAGCATTCCACATCCCTTGTGAACATTGTTGCCCGGGAGTATACTCAAAGATTTGTTGAAAACCTGGCTAATTTCGAGGTCAAGAATGTGAACCCGTCATCGAAAACCTCTAAATTCAAAGGCGACCTTCCTCCAAAACCTCGTCTTCCTCTCAACAAGTTCCATGTCAAAGCGGTCTCTGTCACGAAAGGTCCTTTCTGTATTGATAAAACACAAAATACGCCTCCGAACAGAATTATTTCAGGGGGCGGGGTCATCCGACGATTCCCAGAAAGGGCTTAAGCAGAGCCAAATATAGCCTTGTGGAGCAATAGGATTCCACAGTCCGACCGTGTTTCTCTGTGGTTGGTCCTCGGGAGCCACCGACAACGCAAGTTTGAAATCCTTAATTCTGCCAAAATCACAGGAAACTTCGCCAGTGCCCAATCAGGAAGGCGCAAGGATCCTTCGGCGGGGTCCGCTAGTCAAATAGGTCATGCCTACTGGTCAAGTATTGTTTCAAAGTACCTGGCGATTGGCTGATGGCAGAACCTGAATGTGGGTTTTTTGAGGTCGATCACATGTGAAATTTTCAACTTGCACAATACAGTACAAAGAGGGGACAAATTTTCATCGGCCCAGCACCCACTCGCCATGCTAGGCCAAACTCAGGCTAGGTCAACCGTCTTCGAGCCATCTTCCATTTCTATTCTTAGTCATTTAGCACAAGCACAGCCTGTGGCGCACCACAAGCACTCAATGATAACGCCCTCAGCTGTGGATGTGCTCATGGATCCTTCGCGGGCAGATCAGATCTTGTTGAATGACGTGGTGAATGTAACCCTTATCACACCCTTTTTCCAGTCAATCATCCCAGGAGCTTCCTTTCTTTCTGCTTGGGAAATATTTCCTCTTTTGGGTGTTTGTTTAGGGCCTCCAGATCCAATCTTCATCCCAAGATGCCGTATGACCTTTATGGTTTCGTTGTTTCATTGTTTCATTTTTGATTGCCATACCCATAAGAAATGCTGGAGTCGAATCCGAGCTTGCTCGTGAGAAAGAAGTTTTCGAAAATTAGCTTCGAACTCGAAATTTTGAGGTACGTATCGATTTTCCCTCGCAAGACCACATCCAAGACCATCTCCATATGTATAAACCACTGCATATGCAAAACAGTCTGTACCTGTCAACGCATCTTCATCGTTTCAGCCACATTGTGGGTATTCGGAGAGTTCCTGGAGTTACAGTTTAATCACAGAGACGATCAATCGCTGTGTGGGCAGAGAGACGGTGGGATACATCTGTCTTGCAGAAAATGTAGATCGATGGAAGGAGACAGAAAATGCAACATCCAAGGGTCTCTTCTTGGCAACTGCTTCATTGCATGCACGTCGTCCTGATCCCTCCATTTGGCATTTGGAAACTGTGTCTAACTTGTGGTGTGGCGCATAAGTCCAGTTGCAGCCTGAAAATTCCAGAGCTGATGTCAAGCATAATGCCATGCCCGAGTTTCGAGATGTCTAAGACATTAATTAAACTAAGTGTGGCTTCGTAATTATCCTCCACGAGGTTGGGGGAAGAAAGGTCCCTTCATCTTTGACACGACGAAGAATTATCTAAGAATCTAATAATAATAATAATAATAATAATAATAATAATAATTTTGAAAAATTAGCATCTGGGATTGGGCGATGGGTTATTTAATACCTATTATGGAACAAATCGCGGGATTTTGTTCAGTTATGCGGAACATCAGTCGGTACGAGATAATACTGTTGACCTCCTACCCTCTTGAGGAAAGAAAAGAGCGTAATCTTGTCCATGGGGAATCTGAAACTGTGGTTGACCTCCGGCAAATTCTCAAGGGTTGACGAGAGGAATGGTTGATCCTCTATCTCAAGAACCACTCCTACCGATGAGATATATATACCTAGCCTGGAGGTAGAGATTCAGAAATGCAGACCTACCGCCCAACATGTAAATGATAACCAAACACAAACTACAGTACTCGTAAGCTAAGTAGATATGTCAACCCCCTCCCCTCCCCCCCTAATTCCCATCAAAAATTATTTTATTATAACATTCATCAACCACATTCTGAAGGATCAAGGCGAGGGCTTTCCGGGGACTGGAGCAGGATAATTAGGAAGTGGGTCATTCAACTGCTTCTTATTGCGTCACAAGATCGCTTTCCGGATGAGCACATGAAAAAAACAAAACTCGAGTACATATTAAGCTAAAACTGAGAGTGACGTTGTCATCTTACTGGGTTGCCCAAAAATGGATATGTCTGTGCTAGGGAGGGGAATATGTGACAGATCTCACAAGAGATTTACAGAACTGACGGCATTCTGTCGTACAGGGAAATATGACAGCACACAAGCCAAAGGTGAATTTTTGTGTGAAGCGACCATATCCCCCCTCTCCCCGCCCTGAAGACCCGGCCAAGAGGTTCTGGAGAGATGTCTGATGAGGGGCCTATGCGTTGACATCCCATATTCGGAGTAATCGTCCTACAATAACAAGGAGCTGATGCCGCCACGACTGTGGTATCTTATCGCCTGAAGCATGTACATTCACGTGACATCCCACATTTGCGGAACGGAAAAATATGATGCTCCGGTCTCGGAGGGGCAATTGGTATAGGCCAAATTTATTTTCCAGGTGACTCACTTCAAAAGCATTTGACCGTTCACGAACCCTTCCGATTCACCCATCCACGGTACCTCAATTGACAATGGTGGACACGGGAGCGAGCGAAAGGCTCGCCCTTATCACGGAAAACCTGCAAGAGGTGCTCAATCAGCCTCTGATTGAGAGTATCCTCGCGGAGGGACGAAACCCGAAGATCTACTGGGGTATGACGGTTCTATAGTTTTATCACCCGCAAGGTCTGGGAGTTATACTAATATTTCCTCTTATGATAGGGACAAGCTCTACCGGAAAACCCCATTGCGGATATTTCGGTACAGACCCCCCCGCTCCAATTATCGCCGATTACAACGTTGCCTCCTAATGCGTCTATATATATAGTACCGGCAGTGAAAATTGCACAGTTTTTAGCAGCTGGCTGCGATATGACTGTACTTATCGCCGACATCCACGCGTACCTTGATAACCTGAAGGTATTCAGGACCTGCCCTTGAGACGAAGCGCCCGCTAACATCTGAGCGAAAGGCCCCGCTTGAGCTTGTTGAATATCGAGCGAAATACTACCAGTTCATAATTACCGCTTTGTTGCAGGCCGTTGGTGTTGCAACTGAAAATCTCAAGTTCGTACTTGGGAGCTCTTACCAAACAAGCTCTAAATATGTTATGGATGTTTACAAGTTATCCTCCTTGGTTACTGAGCATGAAGTGAGCGACCCGCCAAAGGGGGAAAACATAGGACTAACTTTTCTTCTAGGCAAAACGAGCTGGTAGTGAGATCGTGAAACAGTCGAACTCTGGCCCTCTGAGCGGCCTTCTCTACCCAATCCTCCAGATTTTAGGTCGGTTGACACCTCGAGAATAAATGGAATTAGTTTAACCGGATTCAACAGACGAAGAACATCTCGGCTGCGATGCGCAATTTGGTGGTATGTTTGCTCAACAATGTAGTCTTCTCCCTAACCAGGATAATCAGAAAAGCTAATCTTGTGCAGGAGTTGACCAGAGAAAACTATTTGCAGCATCCATCGACTGGAGCTCAAAAGTCGGCCATAGACGTGTTTGTGAACCCCATAATTATAGTGTCAAACTCTGGGACTTACATGCAATTTAGCGCGCGCACCTTATGAATCCCATGGTCCCTGGTTTAACTGGTGGTAAAATGAGCTCTAGTGAAGAGGGTATGATTCCTAACCGACCCCCCCCCCTTCCCAATTAAAAAAGAGCCTTGGTATGTTAACGTACAATAGATAGCAAAATCGATCTCCTTGAAAGCCCAGAAAGTGTGAGGAAGAAGATTCGCAAAGCCCAAGCTGCCCCACGAGAGGTTGAAAACAATGGCATTCTCTCCTTCGTACAATACGTCCTTCTCCCGGTTTCCAAGTTAAAGAATGGAACGCCAGAATTCCGCGTTACCCGTGAGAGGGACGGTCTAGAGCCCCTCGTCTACACTGACATTGAGAAGATGCACGAAGATTACAAGAATGATGTTGTATGTTTACCAATCTCCCATCGAGGCTTTATGAAATTTCTCCAATGCTGACAGACTTGCAGTTGACGCCTCAACTACTTAAACCTTGCGTTGCGGATGCCCTGATCGAAATTATGGCACCAATGCGGGCCGCATTTGAGGCATCGCCCGAGTGGCAGGAGGTCTCAGTAAAGGCATACCCCCCGCCTGAGAAGCCGAAGAAGGAGAAGAAGAAGAAGGACAAAGGGTCTCGTTACCCTGGAGCAAATAAGGAGGAAACATCAACCCCTGCGGAGAATTAATAGATCCTCCAAAACGGTCTAGATTCCATTGGATATGATATATGGAAATGACCTACATACATATTACTTTAAACTGCCTTTTCTTCTCATGCAGGAACCTGGCTTAACATAGCTCAAATTAGGAAAGTGAGCTATCCAAGCATGAGGGAAAATTCCGTTAGAAAAATAAAAACAAGTGGCCCTGGAATTCACTCAGCTATTTTGCCGAGTTTGCACCACATATCCATGTGCAACGGGGTTTCATTCAATATGATGTTTTTATTTATCTATTTCTTTTGGGGATAATGTTTATGGCCCTGGTTGGCCAATGGTCCTCTTCTCCAGGATGGCAAAACCCCAGATTGCAGGATTCAATTGACATGCATACGAGCCTGAGATGCATACCTCCTGATGGCCAGACAACCACATGGAAAATATGTGGGCAAGCGAAGGCAAGTCAACATGTAAAATGCCGTGGCATCCCTGCTTCATTTACAGCGTATTTGGGAAGGAGACTTTAGATGCCTGATGAAAATTCATGGTCATCACAATTATATTCTACCAGATCTCGATCTGACTGGTTTCCAGTCCAGAGTAAAGTTCAGTGTGCTCCTCACCTTCTTCTTTCATCATCAGCCTCTCAAGTCTCCACCGGTCGGCCTGGAAGTCGAACGGTCTCCATCAACAACGCTGATTGTTGCTGATCAGTGCTGCTGGTGGGGTGGGGAACAACCCAGTCTTTTTAGCCTGGTCTTTGATTAAATATCAATCCTGCTGTGCCGTGCCTCAAACGCTTTTCGGTCCTGTGATTCGACCAGAGGCTCCAGGTAATCTCCCGGCAAGGGAACGTGGGATGGCCCAGAACCATCAGCAATACTTCGGACACGGCCCAAATCTCTCCGGACACAGCCGAGGCAACAGAGCAGCGCAGAAACCCAGAATCATAATTAATCAGGAAGGATGATGGGAGAGTTGAAACAACAGCTCCAACGCTATGTCAGGGGTTCTCCGCCCTCTGATTTCAGCCGGAAGCGAACCAAGTTCGTCTTGTCCAGTTGGAGATCTTCCTTGAAAGATACCTTGTTGGATGGAGTTTATTTTCCTCCATCATCCGTATCCTTGTGATTGTGGTGATTTCTCTCTTGGTTTTCCTCTGGCTCCTTCGCTGTCTGACCGTCTTCTTTTTGTCAGACTGTGGCTAAGCCTCTTATGGAATAAGGCTTCAAGTGATTTCAAACATGGCTAAGCGCTTTGAATTGCCCCTTGAAAGGAAAGAGTGGTGGACTTTTTCGGAAGAGGGTGATCGATTTTCAAGGCGCAGAATATTGATTTAATGAAGACGGATGATGAGTATCGTGCCTTTACAACCCTTTAAAAAAGAAGGGGAAATGAACAAACAAATTCCCTGGTCGTTGTGGCGATATCTGAGCACAGTGAGTGGGCATTAGCGCGATGAGGATTCGGCTGGCTGCTGCACCCTTCTCTGCGTTCGCTCGGCTTCGCCTTCCCAGAGCCGTTGTCTTCCCATCCATGATCCATCCCTCGTTCATCTTCAGACTCCACCTTCCACCTCCCTTCCCCCTCCGCCGGGCCCCGTCAAGTCTTCTCTCGTTCTTCACTAACGATTAACTATCGGCTGTTAATAATTTCTTCACCTTCTTCTCTCCTCTTTTCTTGTTTCCCTTTTGTATCCCTCGTTTTCGATTCTTCACCTTTTCTTCTGGGGATCTTAAAACCCGCCCATTCGCTCCCCCCTGATCTGTCACTGCGCTGGTACCTGACAGCCACACAACGCGTGTCTCACGACGTCAACCAACCCCCCCTTTCCCGGCCAAGTTACCCATCAAGAGGTTTCTTGCAGTGAGGCCATCTATCCGCGGCGACGCAGCAACACTGTCCGATTGGGACGAATCCGATAGCGAATCTCGATTCATTGAATATTTGGTATCCACTCGACTTTTGGAGGATTATGATCAACACTGCTTACACCTCTTTGTCTAACTGTGCCAACACCAATATTCTCTCATTTCTTTGAACCACCTCCCCTATGATTCCATAATAACAACCACGACTTGACGTCCCCTGGAGCAACCCAACACTCTTTTCAGTTGCATATTTTTCGCACATTCTTTACGCCGTTGACCGGCCTGCCGCTCTTTTGTTTTGCATATCTCAGATTTTGTGTATAATTTAGCCCAGTCTTCGTTTTCGTTACGACATATTCCCGCATTTCTCGCTATTTCCTCCCCTGGCAGCTTTCATCAATTTGGAAAACGAAAAAAATAGTCACCATGTCTCTTTATATTACAGACCCATTCTCCCCTCATGGTATGTGCGAGTCTTACTCCCCTACTCATCCGTTGACTGACTAACCTTGGGTCTCTATATAGCCATGTACGCTCGTTCCGGGTTTGAAGAGTGTAAAAAATGTCCTTCGGCGGCTCCTCCATGTCCAGCTTGTCCGGAAGGCACGTCATGTACGATGATCACTCAATCCTGCCATCAATGCGCGACTACCGAATGTGTTAAGACTTCTTCGAGTAGTAGCTCGAGCTCACAGGAGGACTCGTCGGGTGGAGGGAGCAACGCAGGGGCTATTGCGGGTGGAGTGGTTGGGGGTATTGCGGCCCTCGCAATAATCACATTCTTGATTTGGTGGTTCGTTATTCGCAAGAAGCGCAATCAGCAAAGAGCAGAGGAGTCGGAAAAGGCCAACTCATTTGCCGACACCCGCCAGTCAAGAAAGTCAACTCACTCTATAGCCTCTACTGTTTTGACTCGCGCCTCAAACGTGATTCAAATTGCCTATATCCCTGGCGTCACAAATCGATCACCCCCGGAAACTCCTGGCTTGCTCGTACCGCCAGTTCCTCCCCTCCCAGGCGCATCCCCAGACCAGCACTTTTTCATGCCCGGCGATCTACGCGATTCCTCTTGGTCTGATATGTCCCAAGAGCGCCGTAGCGTCGCGCCCACCTTACGCAGCAGTGTGGCTACCACGATCTATCGTAACGACGCTATCGTCAGCCCTACGCCTGCTCAACAAGTCATGCGGACCCGTGCTGCTGTAGTCAGCATCCATACTGGAGGCACACCGCAGTCATCTTCTCCCGTGGCACCCGATGCTCCAGCTGTCCCTGCTATCACACCATCTCAACTTGCCAAGGCGGGCGTTACTGAGGCCAACAACAGTAGCTCAATCGTCGCGAGAACGGTCACCGCTAAACCGGTTATGGTGAAAGGTATTGGCAAGAAGACCAACACTAAGATTCCGGCCATCGAGGAGCAATCGGAATCCATTTCCGAAATAACCTCTGACAAAAAGCTTACCTCTGAGCAAACAGCCTCTGGCTTCGATGCGAGTTCCTCTTCCGATGAGGATGATGATGCCCAGAGATCGGGCTCGAAGAAAACCGGCTCTGCCAACGTTGATGACCAAATCCCCCTCGTCATTGAAGAGTCCACCTCCATTCACCAGAGTCCTTTCAATGAACAGACGACAATGAATGACCCAAATCAACGGAACTCCTCTTTCCTGGAAACCCAGGATGGATCCAGGTCAAACAGAAATAGCGGCTCTCTTCCCCCGCGGGTCGAAAGCCCGTTTTCAGATGTGAATGAGGTGAAATAAGCTTTCGACCTTTATTCCGCTTTCCATTACTCAGTTATGACCATTGATATTGGACCGTGTGGTCGTTGGGTTTTGATATTCGGCGCAAGGAAGGCTGGAGAACTGGGCCATTTGCTTATAGATGCTATTTTTTTTCCCCCTTGGATGTTCACCTGCTTTCTCTGTATCTATGACCGGCTACGTCTCTCTGTTTCATCACCAGATCTTTTCAGGAAATATTTTTATTTTATTTTATTTCCCTTCAATTATACCATTTCCTGTGTGGCTATTGTGAACCAGTTCAAAGCTTACCATTTGCCGCTTGACCATTCTCGTGTTTTCGTCGTTGTAGACTCCAGTCAGTATCTGCTCATACTCGCAATGGGGATAATGGGATTTTGATTTGTAAAAGATAAGCTCACAGTCCCTTTTTTTTGTTTGGTGTCTTTAAACTCCCTCAATAATTCTGAGCTCGTTGGCGCTTCAATAATGATTTCATACTCTAGGTAGCAAATACTCCCCATATATAAGTGGGTATTTACAGGATATCCCAATCGATAGCTCAAAATAGCAAGCATTTCATCTCTCACCTTCAAAAGACCAGCTCCGTTCAACGGGCCGCTACCCGCCATAACCAAACCAAAGAATGAATAAACGAACCCCAAAAAGGAAAGAAGGAAAAAAATTTGATTTGATCTATATAGGCTCCTCAAGCCCCATACCCTTCCCTATTTTGTGAATCAGCGCCTGTTTCAGAAATGCCTCACGGGCTAGGCCACGGGTATGTCGTGACCAGGTCTCCACGCCAATCACCCCTTTGACGAGAGCGACCTGTAGTGCATATATAGCCTGCTGGATGCCACGCTCTTCCGCAACGAGGTCGTAAAGCTGTTTCCCGACGACGGTGGGGGTGATTAGGACCTCGTCGATGGGTGGTAGACCCGATGCGGTGGGGTCGGCGCTGGCTGAAGGGGCTGGAGCGGATGAAGAGACGCGGGACTGCGCGTCGGCGATGACGGCGTCCGCGCGATGAAGGGATTGTTGGAGAACGGTGGTGTTGGAATCAAGGGTGGAGTTGAGGGAGTTGAGAGAGGAGATTTCGTTTTGCAGGGTGGCGATTGCGGCGTGGAGGGAGTGTGATTGCGAGACGAGGGATTGCGCCGCTGTCTCGGACTGGGTAATATTTGTCTGGAGTGTTTCGGTGATAGTCTTGGAGACGGCGTGCAATAAGGCGTCCTTTTCTGGATTTGGGGGGATTGGTGGAGCGGGGCCGCTGGGTGTGAGCGAGGGAAGTTCGACCTCGAAGGGGGATGTGAGGAGATCTTGCGTCTCTCGTTTGGGAACCGCGGCTGGGGCAGGACCGGGGACTGGGGGTTGCGCGTTTGGGGTTCCTCGGGGGGCTATGCTGTGGGGCCTGGAGTAGTGATCCTGTTGTATTGGGGGTTGATGGTGATATGTTGCAGGTGGAGGTGGAGGAGCACGGTATTGGGCGGGAGTTGGAGGAGGCTGAGGCTGTGCTCCACGGCGAGGGTCCTGCGTCGCAGAGTTATCGTAGGCGCCACTTGCAGCAGCATGGAAATGATGGGGACCTGGAGAATATGTAGACGTTGACTGGGACACGTCGGGTTGTGGGCGATGCTGGGGAGGATAGACAGCTCGCGACGCTTCAGGCATACAACTAGGTAGGTGCTGCGGCGCTCTACCTCCAGGGCTATTAAGTCCAGGATGATGGGAGGGCGAGACAAGTGGTCGATGGCTCTGTTCCTTGGGTGGAAGAGGAGGTATTGGCGGAGGGGACGTATACTGCTGTGTTGAGCCTCTCTGTAGCTGGTGTTGCAGCTGTTGTTCGGGGCTGGAGATCTGCCCTGGTTTGGGAGGGGGCAGGGGTGGCACCTGGGAAACCGGCTGGGGGGGACGAACGGTGGAGCTTGGAGGGGGGGAAGTCTGAGTAGATTGTCCCGCGAGTTCGGGGGGTAATGGAGGACGAGGAGGTGGCGCTTGCGGCTGCTGTTGGATCTGTGGTGGTGGTGGTGGTGCCCCTTGTTGCTTGTATTTGACAGGAGGCTCTTTGGCGAACACTTCTCGGAGGATTAACAGGAGATCAAGGAGGGAGGATCGCTAGATATCAATATAATCAGAATCTTGGTTACACCAGTAGGCGCATTTCATTGTAGAAGGAGCGCAACCAACCTCCCATGCCTCTGCCCAGTGCGCCAGGTAATGATGATAGACCCTCCCTTCTAAAGTTACATGCTGGCCAACTCGAACAGCCATATCCTGCGTAGGCATTACATACACCATTGGGGGCTCTCGAGGATATGTATTGGGGATCCATATTGCAATTGGAAACTTGTAGACGGTGCCGCGAAAAGAGACCGGGATTGTACCTGTTAGCTGGAGGAGGAGCGCGGAGAAGCCGTTCTCAAAGGCTGCGGGGAAGTCAAGATGATTAGCACCAGCTTGGGTCACCTATGTCGATCGATCAATCGGAAAATGGTACTGTGAGAGTACGTACTGTAGACCTCGGTGCGCGGGGAGAGGGAAGGATATTGAGCCAACGCATTGGCGACATCATAGTAGGACCGGTTGGGGTCCTGATACGTTTGCCTGGGATCGTAGTGGTCCTAGGATAGGGTCAGCGTGGGCTGCCTCCCGGGTGTCTCTGGGAATAATCTACCCTGATTAAAATGCTGTAGAGCCAGTTGAGCGTCCTCTGGGGCACTGCAGCCATCTCGAAGGCGCGGTGCGAGAAAGTGGGCGATCGTCGAGGAGAGGAAGAGCTACATAACGACATCATCCCATCACGTTCCTTAACCTTAGGTATCCCCGCAGGCGTCTTGGCTCCTTAGTCATTCTCGATCTGCAGCATCGTTTACTTCCTCCAACACATCATCAGCATTATCATCATCTGCTGAATCGGCCTCCATTGTGTATACTTTACAGATTGGGAATTCGAGTGAAAAGAAGAAGAAAACAAAATAAAAGAGATATAAAGAACATGCCCAGGCGAGCATAATCACGATGAATCCAACCCAGCCCTGTCAGTAAGACAGCTATTACACGAATTCCTGCCAGACATTCATTGTCCCGAGGAGAGGATGAGATTAAATTGGAGCAGCTTACAATTCACTAACAGATTATAGGAATCCCACAAAATACGTCGTTGGGGAAAATGTGAGAACAATGAAACTTCCCTCGCTTACCTACGCCCCTCCTTGTTCTCTACTCACCGAACTTTACCCAAAGTCCACATCCATGGGGAACAAGCGGCTGGGAGATACCTTGATCACCTGCAGTTATCCAGAAAGTCTTCGACGTAAACATTTCAAAAATATCCATCATTGTATTTTCCATTTTCTTTTTTTGATTGGGATCTTGGCTAAGTTTTCGCCCAGATTGGGATAGCCTCACCACCCCATTGCTCTGCAAACTCATGTCTTAAACATAGCCTGGATACAGTTTGAGAGGTATTCAATGAGAGATGGAGTCCATAGACATTTATATCAGGAATGGCAGTGCTCGCCAAGTGTGGTTGTGACGCCCGCTTGATATTGTTCTGTCGTCCTTCCTTAGTATTGTTCGTCTCAAAGGAGTCGCATCTCACTGCAGAAAAAGCTGGGACAAAGCAATGACCACCAGATTGTCTCGAAATGTGACCCACACACCTCTGCTTCTAGTATTGTCACAAAATTTCTAGGAAGATCTTTTATATTGTTTGTTTCGGGTGTTACACTACTTGGAATGTGCCCAGTCGATGACCTCAATGGCCCATCCACGTACTGAGCCGGAGGCTGAGGGAACAGGTACGGTCTGACAATTCGAAGGGCCTTAAGATACTTTGAGCCATGCTCAAAAATTTTATACAAATGTTCCCTATCCCAGACTGCTCTCTCCTTCCCATCGCCATTCTCTGAGCAGGACCAATTTTTCGGTATAAGAACATAAAGCGAAGATTGCGAACCCAGGTATATAATCCCCACTTGGTGATGCCCCGAGTGCTTGTGGCTATCCCATATCCCAGAGGAAGAGAAAACAAAGAGGAAAGAGAGAGGCGAAAAAGAGCTAATCTATATTGTTGAAAAATCTAGTTACTTTAACATTAGTGGTGGTAAGAGCGCTGCCGAAGGAATCATTGCGAAACTTGCAACAAGATATTACCTCCCTTTCGACATAGGGGTCATGGGTTCGAATTACGACCCCTTTAGCCAGAATGTCACATTTCATGCGGCAGACGGCACCCCTTTTGATGTACCTCTGGGTGCCGTTGACGAGATGACTCAATACGCTGTTCGCATCTGTGTCAATTATGCTGCCCAGCTCGGGGCGTCCGTTGTACTGCTTCTTATCCTACTTCTTCTGACGAGACCCGAGAAGCGTGCATCCTGGGTCTTCGCCCTCAATTGCCTTGCGCTCCTGCTCAACTTCGGCAGGCTGCTAACGGCCATCATATACTTCACCACTCAATTCTTCCGAGCATATGCATACTTTTCCGGCGACTATTCGAGAGTTCCGACCTCCGCCTATGCGAACTCGGTCTTGGCTGTGGTATTTAGTACTCTTCTCCTAATCTGCATCGAGATTTCACTCGTACTTCAAGTGCAGATTGTGTGTGCCAACCTCCGACGGGTCTACCAACGTATTCTCCTAGGTATATCTATCGCAGTTGCACTTGTTCCGATAACATTCCGCCTCTGGTTCATGGTCGAGAATGCCAAGAGCATTATGTCTATTGAGAGCCCCGTTCCCATCCAGTGGTTGGAGAGCGTCAGCAATATTGTCCTCACTGTTAGCATCTGTTTCTTTTGCGCTGTCTTCGTCACCAAACTGGGGTTTGCCATCCGACTAAGGAGGCGACTTGGATTGAAAGACTTTGGCCCTATGAAAGTTATCTTTATCATGGGTTGTCAAACTCTGATAATCCCAGGTACGTACCCTCACCAACCCGATATATTTAGCCCGAGCCGAACAATTCAGAGTACTAACATGCCTCGTAGCATTTTTCTCCATAATTCATTATGTGATCATAGTCCCAGAGCTGGCCTCTAATGTCCTGACGCTGGTCACCATTTCCCTACCACTTTCCTCGATTTGGGCCGGCACAACGCTCGACAAGTCAAGCAGCCATATCTCCGCTCGCCGCAACCTCTGGCAGGTTCTGTCCTTCTCGAACTCAAATAATACCAAACAAGAGTCCACATCAACTTCTTCCATTCCGGGCCATAGGAAGCCAGGCACGACTTGCTATTCCGAGGCCCCAATCGCGTCCAAGGAGCAGCAACAATTCCGTGATCCGGAGTTTGGGATCGCCGTTGAGCACAATATCTCAGTTCATAGTATGACTCGAGATTCGTATGGGAATGTGTGAGTTTCTTGGTATGGGTAGGATTGGAAACTGAATTAATGCGGACGGGGTAGTTGTAGAACAAAAAGAGGATTGACATCTTTTACAGCCCTTTTTGTTTCCATTCCTTTCCTTTTTGGTGTTCATCTCTGCTTCGCCTGGACCTAAATTTCTCTTCGCCAGTTCTTCGTTATCCGGTTCTGCTAACAAGGCGATACTAACTAATTAGATTAGAAATAATTTAACTGATTTGACCATTTCATTAACATAAGAGTAATTCATCTTTCACCACCCTATTTTATCTACAATTATACCTTTAGAACATCTTTTGCGTTACGAAACTCCCTATGGAGTCCGAGCGCAGCGAGAGGACACCATCAACACGCAATACCACACATCTTGTTATCAGATAGGATCTTCAGCATCCCAGAAAGGTATCACAGCCGAGTATGCAACTCCAGGGTCTTCGAGGAGGTCTTGGGACCCGGACGCCATCAAGTGTGGGTTCGACTCCACGGCGACGCGGCAGCTTCCCGGGCGAATGGTAAAAAGAAAGGTCAGTCTTGTGCAAATTTGAACACATCTAATGTACAATATTCGATTCGCGTGAAATAATGGCTAGTCTTAGTGCTAGAATGCCACCTTCCACAATATCCTGTGCTGCAAGGGGAGCAAGAAAAGGTCTCCCAGGAACATGACAGAACTCCCACCGATGACCATGTATGTGTAGTATGCAAATAAGTGAACCACAACGCTGAAATGACCAGTTCTCCGAATAATAATTAAATGGGGGCGAAGTCTTATGTTCGAAACAAGAAAATAAAACGCCAGATCGTGCCCAGTGTTACACATTTGAGTCAAAAGGATACCATAGGAAGAAAATATGCAAAAGGGGGATAAAAGAGAAGACGTATAGCACACATCAACAGTTGACATAATTCGAAAGGGGGTATCAAATAAGATGGAAGAAGAATAATATTAGAGCGGATCATGCCGGAACGTACAATCGTCGCCCTTGAGGCACTTTCCTTCACGCCAATAACGGCAGGGAACCAGGCCAGCTTTGGGCTAGTAAATGGTTAGCAAGTGTGAGGTTAAGACTTCTAGGTATTGTTAGAGCCTACATGTTTTTTATTCGGTACATTCGGTTTATTCCGTTTGGAATTGCCGTACCTGTCATCTTCGGTTCCGTCGTACCCACCACCATATTCGCGCATGCGTTTACGCTCTGGATCCTCGTAGTGATTCGAAGCCTGAGATAAATTGGCGCCACCTTGTTGGTTTTGGTTGGTAAACTGAGATATAATGGCTGCAAGATTGGGCGAGATGCCAGGTGCCTGCTGCTGCTGTTGCTGCTGTATTTGTTGGGCACCAAGAAATGCCAAGAGCTTCTGATAATCAACACCCTGAGCTTGGGGAGGCTGGGAGACGGCGGCGAATTGCGGCATTTGAAGCAACTGCGGCTGAGGTTGGGGTTGGGGTTGGGGTGGAGGTGCTTGCTGCTGCTGGCAGAACATATTTATTGTCCTCTCTAAGTCAGACAGCGGAGCTTGCGCCGGTTGGGTACGTTGGGGTGGGGGGGTTGACTGTTGTTGGGGAGGCGCATTCTGAATAGCTTTGAGCAAGCTTGAGAGGGACTGATTATTTTGTGCTCCCGACTGGCTCTGGGGAGTTTTTGGAGGGTTGATCATGGAATAGTACTTTTCCTGCCGATTCTGTGATAATAAAAAAAGTGATTAAAACGTGCTGAAGTGATTAAAACTGTAAATAGGAGAGCAAATATTACCTTGATAAGATCTGTGAAACATCCAAAAGAAAGGACCTCAGGTACGGCCTCATCAGCGCTGGGTGCTGGCGGCTCCTTAGGCGTGGGTGGAATATCAGCAGGAGATGTGTAAAACACCATAAGCGTTGTGGCTTCCCTGTGCTCCTGGGCCTTCGCCTCGGGGCTTATGGGCGTTTGATTACCACCGCGTTTAATAAAGTTTCTTGAGCGATCATCGGGGGAATATTCTCCGTCATCAATTTCTGACCAGGTTAGTTGAATAGTAAAGTTAAAAAGATTGCGAATTTTTATACCGGAGGGTTCAAAGTAACCGAGCAACTGGTCTTCCCGGAAGCTAGCTTCTTCATCTTCATCTAGCTCATCAAGATCCCTGTGTAATTTGAGGGCACTTCCTTCGCCTTTGACGTCACCTGCTTCTCGTGAACGGTCACCCGGACCAAGCTCCTCGTCTGGATCATGCGTGAAGAGGCGGACTTCAGTAAGCGACTCATCAGGTTTCCATTTTACTCGAAGTTTGCTTCGTGCCTCCTTGCGGAGTCTCTTCTTCCGTTCTTCCTCGGTCTCGGGTGTTTTATCTTCTGCTTTGTCACGAGGCGTTGGGTCCTTTTGCTTGTTAAGATCTGCCATTATATCCCCAAAAGAAAATGCTGGCCGCGAAGGCGGGGGTTGGGTATCTTTCTTTTCCGTAGTTGCGCTACTTTTTGGTTAATAAAAGATAATACAGAGTGTTATGGTTAAGCAATTGTCTTACCTTGGTTTTGCAGCGGCAGCGGCAGCGGCAGCGGCCGCTCTTTCTGCGTTCGAGGTTCCTGGTCTTTTCGAGGCAGAGCTTAGGCTTCCGAAGAGGTTGGTAGGTTTAGGGGCAACGATGTTAGCCTTTGGACGTGCAGAATTAAGACCATTAACCGTTGTTGCTTTATTTTCCGGTCCTGTCTCTTGAGTGCGCCTGACGGAGCCATTGGCTCCAGCACCAGCTCCAGGTTGTTTCGAGAGATTCTTAATATTCGATGTAACTACTACTCGCTTCGTAGCTGGATGTCCGTTACTTTCGCCTTCGCGCGGGCGCTTAGATCCAGGGTTATCGTTACGCACACCCTCTACGGCCGCCGCATCGGAGGGGGAATTTTTGTTAGGCGGCCCTTCTTTTATAGGTGGCTTCCCATTCTCCTGCTTGCGTTTTGTGGATGCAGCAGCGTTATCCAGAATATTCTGTGCCAGACTTTTGACCACCGGGCCACCCTTTTTCACAAACCTAGGGAGTAGTTTTGCCACATTGGTTTTCTGGAGTACATCTTCATCCATGGTAACGAAACGTGCAAGTAACTTATTTCAAAAACGGGATGGTTAGTATCATACAAGATATAGCTCTGAATACTGGAAGCGGTTCTAGTGATTTACCTTGAGTATATTGATGGTTAACGTTCCGTCGATATCTGAAGCTTGGTGCCGATCCAGTAGGAATGAATACATAGCAGCCACAGCCATTGGGTGTTCACCCAACCTATTAAAATTATTGGGTCAGCTGCTGCATTCAATGGATGGAGGTTATGAAGACCAATCGTCTCCCTCGTTGTAAATTTCCAGCTAAATCCAGCTTTTAGTTTGTTAAGATCCAGCATGTCCTTGACAAGGCCGTGCCATACTATGGTGCTGAGTGGCCATTGGTTTCTTTGGTAAGAATAGAAAAGCATTAGAAGAGATGGTATCGCTCCACCCTTAGCTCATTCTTCCTCCAAGAGAACAATAGCTAGATTTTGCGCCGCCCTTGGGCGCACACAGAATCTTCACCCTTACTTATAGGCAAACTTTTTAAGACAAGATAGCGTCCAGATTAGGGAAATTACATGAGAGAGACTCTCAATTCGTTTCTGACTTCTATGATCATAGAAATGATACGGCGGGGGAAGGGGGCGAAAAGTGGGAAAAGGAAGGTGACATACTTATCGACAATAATTGGGTGGCCATAATCCAAGGTGGTACTCACAACCACATCCATCAGGCGGCGCTGAAGGGCAACTTGCTTCCGGAGTTGGGCGGTGTCATTGTTTTCGCCCTTGTTTTCCGCTGCTTTCAGGGCTTGGGTGTTCTCTTTCCACGTATCCCTTACGGTCTTGACAACATCCTTGAATGCAACTAGGGCGGACTTGACTTTGTCAACGTTGGGCCGTCTATTATGTGGAGACCACACAGCCTGTATAGTATCATAATGTGCAGCAGCTTCAGGGTCAGTGGACCGAGTTGGGGGTAAGGGGGAGGGCTCCTCGGGAGCCAGAATTTCAAGGTCTGAATCGTCAGACGTTTCGCTCGCGGAGCTTGAAGAAGCTGACGGCTTTCCATCAGGTTTTTTGGCACTCGCTTTAGCGGATGCCTTTTTAGCATGCGATACTTTTTTCACGCCAGGCTGTTTGATCCGCAAATTGCCCGGCTGTACTGGCATGGTTGACATGAGGGCATTTTGGCCTGGGGTGGTCAATAACTTTTCCTCACCGATTCCAGGTCCAGGAATTAAAATCGTACCGTTTACAGAAGCAATATCAATCTTGGGGGACTGGCCGGGGACGGCGGGGTTGCTCACAACCGGTTGGCCTAAGACCGATTGGAATTGCAAGTCCTCCGGGTAAAAATTGAACAACCTAGCAGGAGCAATGAGAATCAAGGGAGGGGAAATGTGTAATCGTCCAGGTTTTGGTTTTAAAACGCACTTTGGATCCTCTGCAGGATTTACATATAGAAATGGATTCTGAAGCGATGCCTGTTGACTCGCCTGTTGTTGGGGACTGAGATACTGGGGGTTAATCGTATGCTCCGATACACTAGGCGGGGCGAATTCATTGGCAAAATTGATCGAAGCATGCTACTATCAGTCAGATGAATATTCTATACGGCACAAACGTTGGAAATCGCACCGAATTGTCTTCCGGAAACCCGGTAGGAAGGGGATATTGAGCAGCTGAGCTTCGATGCAGATCAGGCCGATAAGCTGTTGCCTGAGGCTGAGGCTGAGTTTGAGGCTGCGAAGAATGCGACTGAGGGAAAGCTTCTGGTAGAGAAACATGCGGGGGGGTGTAGAAATTCGGCGAAAAGGAATATGATTGATAGTGCGCGTTATCGGTAGTAGAGAGGGGCCGCGAGTCGAATGTTAGCTGTCCTTGTTGGTCATACTGAGGAACTTGACGGTAGTGGGGGGACATCGCTAGGCCCTGGGGTGTTGAGGGGACAACGGGTTGGTGGTGCAATGGATTTTGCTGCCATGACTGTGGTGTTGAGGAGGGATAGAGGCCATGAGACTGTTCCCTGTGGGCAGGGAGGGGACTTCGCTGCGGGTGTGGTTGTTGCTGGTGCAAGACGGGGTGATCCCAACTGATTCCCAAAGGTGAGGGCTGCTGTTGCGACTGTGATTGATGGGCTGGGTGTGAATGCTGAGGCTGAGGATCTGGGTTGGTATACAAATCAAGGTTGTTCCAGTACTCCGCAGGTAAAGATGCGGGGTTTACTGGGGCACGGTGCATTCCCGGCCTCAAGTTTTGCGACTGAGACTGTTCCATGCTGCCGCAACAACCCCCCTTCTACCCCGAGATGAGCCTGGGAGCAGCGGACTCCCCGGGTTATGATGCTACTGGATCTGGTGTCGCCGGAGAAGGAGCCCGGCCACCTGAGAAGTATACCCTATGCGGCAGGAACTGGTGCCTGAGTGAATAAAATCACATGCAGTAAAGGCACGTGCCCAGGTAAACCAATTAGGGAAAGGATCCGACGCCGCTCTGAGCTGGACCGGTCGGAGTTGGCGGGAAATCCCTGGGTGGGGAACCCTGGCACGCAATCTTATTGGCTGAACGCTGGTGATAAACGGCGGCGCAGGAACTTGGAGCCTGAAAATAGGATGGCGATCTGGGCGAATCAATGATCTCGGCCGGGTTTGTCAGCGTTGGGGCACGCTGATACGCCGAGGTGAAAAGCGGCAGAAGCCAGGGCAGGAGCAAGTTGGAGCAGCGAGTGACGGGAGGAAGGAAGAGGAGGAAGGAGGTAGTGGAGGATGGTGGCAAATAAGCAATCCACGCAGCTGTCCTCAGGAGAAAAATAGTGAACTGAGGGAGTGTGATGATAATCCCAGCGTTATTTGTCTCTCTGTCCCTGAGTTCCTTAAAAGGGAGTAAGGCCTGCGACCGGAGTCACGTTCCACGTAGCGATGCACCCAGTAACTGTACGCCCTTTTTTCTTAAAAAAAATATTAAAATAAAAAAAGGGACCTGTTCGTGATGCACAGTCTTTGGGTCAACTGCGTTTCGAATACACCGACCCAAGTACTCCGTATAGTAGACGTATGATAGCTTTTTGTTTTGTCTCTTGCCTTGAACCCTTTTCTGATTTCTTTCTTCTTCTCCTTTCTTTTTCTTTTTTTTTTTTCTTGTCTCCCAATTTGCAACCTTTAATCTGTTCTCTCTTCGTTTTTGCCTTTCTGCCTTGACTCAATTTCCTCCCCTTTCCTCCTGGTCGAAGAGCCGAAAGAGAAATTTCACTCGTACAGCCTGACTTAGAGATTGACTTTAAAGATGAAAAGAAAGGGCTCTCATACAAAGAGCCGCTCCGAGCTGCAGCTAAGCAGCATAATCATGCGCTTTACGAAGAGGGTTGAAGGGGAAGGATGGATGTGTGTGTGTTGAGGAGGTGGTGATGGATGGTGAGACGGGAAAACTGCGCGGCGTCGGTTTGGCGACCTTTGTCGCACGTGACAGTTTGCATTGTTTGTGTGTCCTATCTGTAATAGGCTTAGTGGATATTATGTCATTGGGAGCTTTCTCAGGATGCCAGGTGGAGCTGGATAAGAAGAAGAAGAATAAAAGCGAAACAAATTAGAGGCATACGCTCTGTCTGGACTCTTGGGGCTCTTGATCTCGCACCCACCGGTTATTTCATCAAGTCCCTTATTTTATTCCGTCGCCCTTTGTTTTGCGTTGGCGCTGGACTTTATGCGATTTCCATTTATGTCATGAAGCATTGGATCCCAACTAGGTAACTAACTGTGCAATTCGTGTCGAAGTACATGAATAGATTGTATTCACCATGGCATCGCATCCAATGTCTCTACGAGACCGCCAGGTCGGTAGGTCTTTAAAGATTTATTAGTGCGAAATTTCATACCGAACGCATATGCTGATGATGGCTTTCAGCTTCCATCCAAAAGATCCTCAACCTGAACCACGACCCGCATCCTGCAGAAGATGCCACACATGATGCGTCGGCGCAGGGCTTAATCTCGACCCCTATATTAAACGAGGATGGCGACCCAATTTGGAAGGTATTGGTTTTTGACAACATGGGGAGGGATGTTATCAGTAGTGTGCTTCGTGTCAATGATCTTAGGGCATGGGGTGTAACAATCCACCTGTACTGGCCTTCTACCCCCCTTTTATTATTGCATGCATTGAGACTAACCGGCTGTCAAAGGGGCATTAATGCCACTCGATACCCAATCCCAGACGTTCCGGTTGTCTACCTTGTTGAGCCCACCCCCGCCAACATCGAAGCGATCACAGGCGATCTTTCTCGCGGCTTATACTCCCCTGCTTATGTTAATTTCCTGTCGTCCGTGCCTCGGCCGCTTCTTGAAGATTTCGCATCCCAGATCGCGACCACAGGGGCGGCAGAGCATGTCTCGCAAGTCTATGACCAATATTTGAATTTCATCGTAGCGGAGCCCGACCTCTTCAGCCTGGGGTTGGGGACTGATGCCTATTGGAAAATTAACAGCGCGCAAACCAGCGACGATGACCTCGATGCAATTGTTGATAATATTGTAAGCGGGTTGTTCAGCGTCAGTGTTACTATGGGTATGTACAATCGACCACCAAGGGATAGCAGCATGACCTTTGTTGATAAGGGATTATAAACAGGTGCCATTCCCATCATAAGATGTCCCAAAGGTGGGGCGGCCGAATTGATCGCGACCAAACTCGACCGGAAACTGCGAGATCACATTCTCAACTCCAAGGACAATCTATTCTCTGGCAATAAAAAAGCCACTCCTGGTGTTCCTTCATCGCGGCCCGTCCTAGTAATTGTCGACCGGAATGTGGATCTGGTCCCGATGCTCTCGCACTCCTGGACGTACCAGTCACTCGTTCAGGACGTTCTTCAGATGCGTCTTAACCGGATCACGGTAGAGACGCCTGTAGATGAGACAAACCCTGCTAGGGGCGTCACTAAGAAGGCGTACGACCTCAATAGCAATGACTTCTTCTGGAAGCGCAATGCTGGTGCCCCATTCCCTCAAGTAGCAGAGGATATTGATGCTGAGTTAACGCGGTATAAAGAGGATGCAAACGAGATTACGAAGAAGACTGGAGCCTCTTCAATCGAAGATCTTCAAAACGATACCAGTGCATCCGCACAACACCTTAAGGCCGCGATTACACTACTTCCCGAGTTACGAGAGCGTAAAGCAATCCTTGATATGCACATGAATATCGCCACCTCCCTTTTGAAAGGCATAAAGGACCGCCAGCTAGATAACTTCTTTGAACTCGAGGAAAATATCACCAAGCAGTCCAAAACGCAAATCATGGATCTGATCAACGATGCCGCAAAGGGCAACGATCCTACCGACAAACTTCGGCTCTTCCTTATCTGGTTCCTAAGCACCGAAACTGAACTTACTCGTGCCGAGATCAGTCAATTCGAAGAAGCCCTTACGCGGACGGGTGTCCAAGACGTCAGCCCGCTTGCCTATGTCAAACAGGTCCGCGAGATTACCCGCATGACCATGATGACCACCGCCGCCCCACAGCAGCAGTCATCCGATATCTTCCGCGGCTTCTCCTCACTTTCCAATCGCCTCACAGATCGTATCACATCCGGAGCCCTTGGTGCCAACTTCGACTCGCTCATCTCCGGCGTGAAAAACTTCCTCCCCGCCAACAAAGACCTGACCCTGACCAAGATCACTGAGTCCATTATGGATCCGGCCACCGCATCCAGCTCTGCCATCGCCAAAACCGAAAGCTACCTTTACTTCGACCCCCGTAGCGCTAACGCCCGCGGTGCCATGCCCCCAGCCTCGGCCTCTCGCAACGCCCAATCCCAGGGTGGAACCGCTGGTCCCGGAACGGGTGCCAGCTTCGGCCAGCGCCGCCAGGCCTTTAACGAAGCCATAGTCTTTACCGTAGGTGGTGGAAGCATGGATGAATATGGTAACTTGCAGGACTGGGTTCATCGCACAAGTGGGATACCTGGCACCGATACGGCTGGCTCTCGCGCCGGAGCGGAGTCTCTGAGTGCTCCCAGGCGCCGAGTCGTATATGGTAGTACGGATCTCATAAACGCCAATGAATTCCTAACCGAGTCATTGGGTAAGCTAGGTCGTGAAGGTTGAAAGCTTTAAGTCCATATCCTAATTTTTCTTTCCCTTCGCCCTCCTCAAACTTGTTTATTTCCGCCTTGCCGTGGAGTATGTGATTGGAGTCGAAACACAATAGAAATTTTGTTCTAGCACGCAGTATAATTAATGCTATACGTTTTGACGATAGCCCTTCAAATTGATTTTTAAAAAATGGTCGACGGGTAGGCGATTTGATAAATGAAGCCCTCCCCGGCCAAGAGTAGGAGCCTCATGTAGAAATTCTGCCCCTGTTCGGAATATTCCAACGTTCATATTGTTAACACACGCAAGCCCCATCGCATCCGCCTTGAAACACCGAATAGAACCATGCCACCCCCAATTTCCCCCAATTTAACCAAATGCAATCATCTCATCATCATCTGTTGCCATGCCATTTACCTTGGTGGACCAACGAATGGTTTTTCTGAAGACGAATGGTCAGTCTCCTGGTCGATCTTCAGGTTTCACCCTTTGGCACTTATGAAATATTAACTACACTGGGAGAGCAACGCGGTAGTCGATTCGTCTTTTGATTCTAGCCATTGGACACGCTAACTAGGAAAACGGCCATTAGGTCAATTGAATCCTTCCAAAAGGGTGAAACACCCACATTTATAGAGCACGTTAAAGCAGGGATTTGGGCTCTGGCTGGAGATCCGTTTGCATTGCTTGTATTCTCAGGGTAGGTAGCTGCTCTTTCTCTTTTACCCACTCCTTCTGCCAACGAGGGATAACTATACCGTTCTGTCCTGTATTGGGTATTGGATAGCTCGGCTAACCGTTGTCTAGAGGTGCAACGAAGAAACCAACAACACACTTAGCAGAGGGGGATTCGTATCTGGTAGGCTCAAGTTTTCTATAAGATTTCGATCTTATACTCCCTCTATTTATTTGGGGGGGGGGGGGGGGGGGGGGGGGGGGGGGGGGGGGGGGGGGGGGGGGGGGGGGGGGGGGGGGGGGGGGGGGGGGGGGGGGGGGGGGGGGGGGGGGGGGGGGGGGGGGGGGGGGGGGGGGGGGG